>JAOXXN010000265.1:47527529-47545715 GCA_026770055.1 Myrmophylax atrothorax | reverse complement strand
AATAAAAAAATATTTTGATGATAATCAGCTTGAATTGATTATTAAGATGGATACATATCAGTCGCAGATACCATTTGGACTGGGATGTGTCTGGCCTTGCACATTTATTGTAGTTTTTGGATGTTTTAATTGTTGACTATTGATAATAGCACCCAAAATATCTGTGATTAAAGTGCTAAAACAAATCAAAGTGATAGTGAATAAACACAGCTACTTTGAATGCTATATTTGTATTTCAGTTAGAAATACAAAGATACAGAGAACGTTAACAAAGTGCGTGTGTTCACTTTTTCTTGACTATTCTGTGCATTTTTCTTTCCCTAGGAGAACACCAGCAACCTCATTTTCCTGGCCTTACAAGAGGTCTGGTGGCGGTTCTGTTGTACTGGGATGGGAAAAGGTGCATTGCCAATTCACTGCGAACCCTCATCCAGTCACGCCAAGGCAAGACGTGGACACTGGAACTCAGGTCTGTACTGGGGTGATGAACTGATCAAAGCTCTTTGTTTTGAGTGTCTTTAGGACTAATCAGACTAAAAGGAATATGTATATTCTCAAATTTGTTTGTTTCTCATAACCTGATGCAGCTGCTTTCACATTCTATTTTTAAGCATAGTATTACATTTTCTTGCACATATTTTTATTGGCTTTTGGGGATATCCCTTTTACTTTCAGTTCTTTCATGCTACTTCACCTTTTGGCAGTATTTTGTTTCAGACACCCTCCCAGTTGGTGTTGCTAACTAGTGGTGATTACTCAATATTTGAGAACCTTGCAACGTTCTGATTTCTTGTGTACTGCAAAACCAGAGAATTGGGCTCCTGCCTTTATTTAAAGGAATCCATTATCTACTGGTGAACATTGTGTGCTAGTGTTTTTCACCCTGAAAAAGAAAGCAATACACACTGCTTACTTCCAGTGCATAGTGATTTATTGACTACAGAAAGATTAAAAGATGTGTTCTAGTGTAAATATAAATTATGAAGCATAACATAAATGATTACAGTAGAACTAGCTCCACCACTCAATAGAGTTTAGTATCTGGGCAACTGCATTTACTAGTATGAAAGAGTCTGTGAGCTTGTGAGTTGTGTGCATCTTATGTATAGTACTTCTAGCTTTTGCTAGAAATCCTGATTAGCTGATCCCTGTTGTATTTTCATATTCCATGTTCTTGAACCTACAGTTACTTAAAGACTTTGTTTCCATTCAGCATCATGTTTTGAGAGGGCACTGCTTACTGATTAGTGATGCACGTCTTTATTTTCTGTATATAATTTATTTGTATATTTTTTGTCACCAAATATGTTTGATGGAATTCATTATTTTAGTCTTCCTTTGTGACTGGGAAAATACGATTAATTGTTAAATTTATATTCTTTCTGTTATAGTCCAGAGTTAATTTCCATGACAACACGCTTTACAGATGACTTAATGGAGCAGGGTTTGACTCAGAAGATCCTTACACTTGTGTCTCAGATTGATTTGAATAATGAATTTGATAAACTCCAGAGAGAGCGAGGGTTGGGCAGTGAGAAACATCGGAAAGAGGTAAATACTCAAGAGTGTGACTATTTTGCTGTATTACTGAAAAGGTTAGAATGCAGTTAGACTATAAAGAGTCTCGACCTTTGCAAGGTCTGTTACTGTCTGAGAGATGACAGTAACTGCTCCACAGCTTGTGCAATAGGAGTGTGGGATCCAGATTGCTTCCTGATTTCTGTATTGCTGTTGCTTCCACATGCTGGGTCAGCCTTATTTTTAGTGAAGAAGTATAACCAAGGACAGTAAAAAAGTAAGCACAATACTTACACTATGTGTAATTTTAAGAAAAAATTCACACTAACTGCTACAGCGTATGTTTCTAGCAGGAAGATTGAAGACATTATTGTTTTCATTTGTGAGGTTCTTTCTAATGGGTGATCTGTCTAAAAATTATTTTATGTAATAAGTCAATTTCTTTTCCACCAAATAAAGAACTAGTTTGACAGTTTTACTGTTAATCTAGAAACTATGTCAAGAATAGCCTTCTCATTTATGTTAAATTATCTTAATTTACCTTAATTTTACCTTAAAATGTATTTAATGCTTCATTTTAGGTGGAATACCATATTTCCCTCTGTATTCATTAGAACTATTATTCTGCTGGAGTCTGTACAAATCTCTGGCTATGTTAAATGTTGAAAAGTTTGTATCACTGTGAATATTATTTTACAGGAGATACAATGTTTATAGCACTTTATTTTTTTATTTAGCTGGGTACAATAGATATAGGATAAGAATGTTATTAGAAAGTCATAATTTAGCTGAATAAAATACAGGTTTACAAAGACCATTATGAAAGGCCAAAATGCCAGGGTTTTTTAATCCTATCTTCCACTTCCACTGTTTTCATAAGACTTAATGCAGTTAAAACTCAGCCTTGGAGGGAGAAATGACGTTAAATGAGATGAATGTTTGAAAACAGGTAATTTTGGTGTACCTTAGAAAAAAGACAAACTTTATTTTCAAGAGCTATTGTGCTTAATTGTATTGTAGCATACAATAATCTGCCATGTAAAAAGAAAAACACTCTTTTTAGTAGGACAGTACTTGGTAACCTTTATGTTGGGCTTGATATTTGTTCTAGATGTAATTTATGTTTATATTCTAAAATTGATTTCTAATTTTCACTATTTTTCATATTTCTCAATGTCTCACAAGTTAGGTGTTCATATAGCCAGTTGAGGACATCCCTTTTTGGGTAAGGGAAAGACTATGACCTTATCTGGAAATAACTGTCAGGGCAGTTTTGTAATTAGAGACAGGAAATGTGACTTTTGTGTGATACATTTACAGCTGTATAGGTTCATTGTAGATTCATGGCTCCTGACCCTGACAGGTCAGCTGGTTTGCATGTAGTTATATCCCCAGGTATCTGCTCACACCTCACATGAAGTACATGGGAATATGAATGCAATTAACAAGCAGCAGAAGTGTACATTTTGTTGTTTAGCAATTAAACCCTACATTTTCTGGTTTTAGGGTAATTTTTAATTTAACCTGATCATCGTGATTGACTGAGATGGACAAATTTGAACATGTTACGAGAATATCTACATTCACTGTTTTTCTGTTTGGTTTTTCTTCTAAAGGTTTCTGACCTCATTAAAGAATGCCGACAGTCCTTGGCTGAAAGTCTGTTTGTCTGGACCTGTCAGTCACCACTGAGTAAGGATGACACTCTAATCCTCATAAGTTACCTGGAGAAGGTAACAGTGGAAGCTGATGGCTCCTTGGACGGTGTGAACTTGTCTCTTCTCATGGCTCTCCTTTACTGCTTTGATGTCAGCTTTCTGGAACAAGGCGCAGAGGATCGTGAAGGTAATGCTGGCAGGTTTCCCAGAGATTACATTGTACAGATGGATAAATTGATATTTAAACAATTTTTTTTATTGATCAGTAACAAATTGGTAGGATTTTGAATGTTTGTTTTCAAATTCATTTACTGGGTATTGGTTTTGTATTTGTTTTTGTTGTTCTTCAAGATTTGATGCACCGGCTCCCCTTGCTAGCAGAAAGACAGTACATAGCAACGATTCACACTCGTCTTCAGGAGTCTCAGCCTTGGAAATTACCAGGCCTGCAAGCTACTGTTAGATTAGCCTGGGCACTGACATTACGAGGAATATCCCAATTATCTGATGTGACAGGTAAATTACCCCTAAAGTGCAGTTCTTGCACATTAGTACTCAGCTTGCAAGGGGTGTAAGTCAAAGTATCTATTACCTTTTTGAAGTGTTAGTATTTACCTTTATGATAAAATTACCATTGACACTCCTTAAAGCTTTCTCAGTATGTGAGTTTGGTTGTCAAGAATTGAATTGCTCTGAAATGTACACAGATTCAGAGATAAGTAGTTATTAGACAGTAATGTTGCATAGTCTCTCATTGAAGTGAAAGAGATTTGCAGGTACTGGAAAACTCAGATATTGTGTTTTCAGTTTTAGTGTCATTTGAGCACTTGAATTAAGAATAGATTTCTGATTTTGGTTTTTTTACATCTGTAAATGTTAAACCTCAGTATCTTGAGAGGATGAATCTATTCATAATTTTCTTTTTTCCTTTCTGAACTTCACAAGCTTTCCAGGCTTCCTACTAGATCAAAATTGAGTCTCCTCCAGAATATCTGTTAAAGAAAATGCAAACATTATAATTTAATGTTTAATTAAGGTTGGTTTGTGATCCTTGGTTCACTGCCATTGATTTTTTGGGGTAAATGGATTATGCACTTTAACACTTATTAAAGCAGAAAGTTAAGGTCATCACCCTGCCATTAATTTGTCTTTATCCAGTCTACTGTTTTCCTGTATGGTAGAAAAAACATAGTTGATAGAAGCATGGACATTTGTGTGTCAGCTGAATGTCCTGAAATACGTTTTGTTTGGTGACAGATTATTGTTATTTAATTTTTTTCCTCTTGTGAATTTTGTTGCCCAGCTCTTGCAGAATTCACTGAGGCAGATGAGGCAATGGCAGAGCTCGCCATTGCTGATTATGCCTTCCTGTTCCTGACTGAATCTGTGGTGGGGTCTGAAAATTTCTACCAAGAAGAATTTTACATTCGCAAAATTCATAACCTTGTCACAGACTTCCTTGCACTCATGCCAATGAAGGTAAGTTGTTTGTGTGAACAGCAGTTACTGAGAAACGTGGGTATCTCTTCTGTGTTTCTAACGTTTGGACACGTAGCATAGAGTGCCAGACATGACCCTCAGCGTGAGTTCCTGCAGTTCAGAAAACTTGTTCAATTTATAGAAGCCATAATGTTTGGGGTTTGTTTGCTGTGCTGAAGTAGAATGTGATTTTTAAAAAATTTCAGTGCGGTGAGATTTACAAAAAAAGCTGCTGTGGTGTTTTACATGATTAAAATTTAAATGAATTCTGAAATTGATGGCTATGCATGTGGGTATTGATCTTTTGTTGATTTTTTTTCTTTCGATGCAGACAGTAGTGTAACCTAATTTAACTTAGAGTTTTCGTCTCTCATTTTTAATTTATTCTTTTGCTAATGGCCTTTTTCATACTTAAGGGAAGGGATTTTGCTTTTTCAGTAGTATCAATTCTTGGGGAAATAAGCAAGTGTTTTCAATAGAACAGCAGAAATGCTATAAAAGGGTTTTAAAAAAAGTTTGAAGCAATTACAACAGTTTCATTTGTGCAAGATCTTGTAATTAGACATGGAAAATCAAAATTCTATGAAAACTCTTAATTGGTGGAGGCTTTGCGACCTTCATTATGTTGAGCTGTTAGAGTTGCCAAATAATTATTTCTTTAAATGTGCAAAAAGGAAGATTTAAACCCAGATTTTTTCACTGTAACGTCACAGAATGTGAACAATATTGGCAGGAGAAGCAATATTTGAGCCTCAAGGATCTTTGAGGGCATATATGAACATGATGTAGACAGCTTTTAGGTTTAATCATAGTTTATTTATAATCTGTCTGTGTTGCATGTTGTTTTCTCAAGCTGTCTTTTAAACCCACAGAATATCCATAAAACAAGTACAATCTCACTTCCAACAGGTTTATGTTGATAAATTAGAGGTGTCTTTCTGCTGCAATGGCAGACAGCACTTAGCATGTTAACAGGCTCTGGACATCCTCTGAGGGCTGCACACAAAGGTGTTTTCTAATACAGACACAATAGCTCTCAGGAGACTTTTGAATATCTGGGGTCTGTGTAAGGTGTGTTATGTGAAATTCCCTTAAACAATCAGGTGCAAACAGGTGTCGAAGTGGGAACTTCTTTTGAGGCAGTATTTTGTTGGATGGTGTTGCTTTATGAAAGATGAAGTGTCTCCCTGTAAAGACACCAGTTTTCATTAAAGAGATAAAAGGCAGATTTTTGAGTGAAAATGGAAGAGCTGGAGACTGACCTTGGCTGAGGTTTCTGCCGTACTAGATATAGAATAGACGTGACCCCATCTCCTGTATCCACAGAACTGCTTGAAAATCCCAAGGCTGTTTGATTTGTTGGTATATCTTATCTTCATTGCATTATAGAACTGGATTCTTTATCTCTGGGAGGAGTATTTCTTTTCTGTTTCAGTTTGTTTTCTGGCTTTGGCTTAGATTTGCAGTTAATTGTAGCCAATGCCTGAATATGAAGAAAGATTTTCATTACAAGTAGGATTTTGTAATACAGGATATTAGCCAAAATCAGACTGTTGGCTTGTATTCCAGTTTGAGAGAGGCCAGTACTAGTTGTTTCACAGCAAAGACTTTGTTAGGAGGCAATTGAAATATACTCTGCAAGGCAACTTTTTGTCTTAACTGCTGTTGGGTAGTGGTTGGCTTATATCCTCAGCTTTTCTACTGAACCTCAAATCTTAAGTAAAGAGAAGTGTCTGTCTTGCAGGATCTTTGTTTTGTTTTGTATATCTGTATAACCTTTGTTCAGTTTTATTTAGACCTGTAAGTCAGCATTTTAATTAATTCTTCGGTATAGTTCTAGCATACGCTGCTTGCCAGTGTGGATTTGGATAAATCTTTTGGTTCTTTGCATGACATTGATTCAGAAGTCCATAGTTAGCTTTAGTACCTCAGATAATTAAGTATTTCACTTATCAATTTTGTTCTTGTTCAGTGAGTATGCTGATTAGGTAGTTTGCTCTGACCTTTTCCACAGTTATTTCTAGTTTTAAATATTTTTTCTTTTTATTATTATTTTTAAATCACTTTTTCTTGAAGAGACAAAATTATTTTGCTGCTCATTCAATTTTGCTCATTAAGATCTTTTATAGACCATGAACCACTCTCTATTGACCATGAAGATGTTTTAATTTTTGGTGTGTTGAATGGGTTGCTTACTTCTGTTTCTGGATCCTCAACATCTCCTTGATATTTAACAAAGCTTGATTTTTCATCTCATATCTGTTTGCTTTCCATAAGCCTCTGGTGGGGTGTGATGTCAAAAGCTTTTTGACTTTAAATGGCAGCTGGTTTTTGTTTAGTAATTAGCTTTTTAAACACAAAGAAGTTCAGGGTGCTGATTAAATGGGTAATTTTTCTTTTAATCCTGCAGTTATTCCCCTCCCTTCTTTTTTTTTCCTGTTATATTTATTGACTTGTGGTAATGCTTCTAGTTGAGAAAGACTGGGTCCAAAGCAATTATATCAGTTCAGAACTTTTCAAATCATAAAGTAGCTGTAAGTAGAAGTAGCTTTTAATGGTGAAGAAAGCTGCAATCCACAGATCTAGATGAGAAATCAGAATTTTGCAGTGTTTTATGTTTCTTTTCACTCCTTGTGAATAATGGTCTAACATTCTTTGTTTGAACATAATCCATCTAGCTTTTAGATTAACAAGGGGAAAAGGATCCACCTTTTGAGGCCAAACCAGAAGATCTGGCAGATCTGGGAGATCGGAAGAACTCCCATGGTATCAGTTCAGGGCTTTTGCTATGCACTGAGGACCTTGGCAGTGAGAAGGTGGTTGAATTTATCTTTGAATGCAAGCTCTTGGGGGGAAGAGTGGATTGAAAAAATATAAAATTGAATATTCTTGGCATGTACGTGCAAGTACTACCTTGGCTTTCTCAGTTTTTAATAGGCCATATAGACAATGCAGTTATTTCTGTTGTGCTGCATTCTTAGGCCAGTGGGGTTTTTTTTCACTTCATAAATTCTGTAGGTGAAACAGCTGAGAAACCGTGCTGACGAAGATGCCCGTATGATCCACATGAGTATTCAGATGGGCAACGATCCGCCTATTTCCCTTCGGAGAGATCTGGAGCATTTAATGCTTTTAGTAAGCCCTGTTTTATTTTAAATTACTGTGGCAGGTAGTGATTGTGACTTCCATTTTTCATCTGAAAACCCATATCTAAATGATACCATACAGTGCTTGATCTTCACCTGTTCGGATTAGGGTTTTTTTCCCTAAATATACTTTTCTATAACTTTTCATGTAAAGGAATTAATTTGCTTCCTTGGCTTCTGATGTTAGTCATTTTAATTGTCGCTTAGTAAGTAAATATGGCATTATTCTTACATTTGAAGGTTTTAAAGGGTTTACCCCACTATTGACCCTCTGATAAATAATTGAAATGTTTAAATAATTCTCATGTTGATATATTTGTAATAAGAATTTTGGACGACTGTTTTGTATTTGTGGTAGGGTAGCCTGGAAAGTGTGACCCCATCAAGGCTTGTGAAATTTCAAATCCCCTAATTTCAATAGAATTTCTACCACAAGTGTACATTTTAAAAAAGTCTTTGTTTCATATTTTTGATAAAGAAAATGGAAACAAAAGAAAATGGAAAGAAAGTGAAAATAATTATATTTTTTAAAATATTAGTTAAGGTTACTTAACTATGCTTTCAAAAAAGCCCATATTGGAAAACAGATTTGCAGATTAAACAGGGCATTTTGTATTTTCTGCTCATGAATTACTTAAAAACTTGTACTGCCTGTCTTTTCCAAAGGTGATGAGTATAGGACATTTGCAGGAAAATTTTCAGTGAAATGCTTTCTTAGGCAGCTCAGAGATACATAGTAGACTTAAATGAAATGAAAATCTACTCTGAGAAATTTGTATGTCCAGATAACAAGTAAGATTTCCATTCATAATATTGGCTGACTTGTAAATTAAATATATAAAGGTATGCATGTAGTTATTTAAAGAAAGATGATGCTGTTTTCACAACAATTCAATGTGTTATAATTAGATAGAAAATTATTCAAGTTTCACTGATGTGTACATACAGAATCTCTCTGACTGTCATTTGTTCTGATACTGTTATTTAGAAGCTCTCATTTTCAGAGTTTTAAAAAGTAGAACACCAGCTCTGGGATGCTTTGCCTCTCGGATGTGTCTAGCCAATCTAGAAGCAGTGCTTATTGTTGAAGTAATTGTCTTTGCTTCCTGTAGCTGGTATTTTTCTAACATCTTCCTTTCTCTGTTAGATTGCTGAGCTGTATAGGAAAGACCCCTTTAATCTGGAACTTGCTCTTGAATACTGGTGTCCGTCGGAGCCCTTGCAGACATCCACCATCATGGGGTCCTACCTCGGAGTAGCTCATCAGCGACCCCCTCAGCGCCAGGTTATCTACAGTTTCTTCAGTGATTATTAGTAACATCAGACTAAAGTAACAAAAAAATCCCAAGCAACAAACTTTTTGGTATCCTTATTGCAGAGAGCCGCTAAGAAGATGTTACCTTTTTTCAGTGGCTTCTCTGCATGGCATGGTTCTTATTGCTTGTCAATAAACTTGACAAGAAAGAGTCCTAGCAAACCTCCTTGAAAATGTGGTTTAGGTCTGATTTGTTGCAGTTTCTAAATGAATTCTTACACTGCTCTGGTGTTTTCTGTCTGATGACTTCTACATACCTTTTTTGTGTAACTGAGAAGTTAAATTAATGCTAAAGAAAGGTTTTATTAAGTGCAGTTATTAGTATTTTAGGGGGTAAATATCCACAAGAATATTGTAATTATTTAAAGTCCAAAGATTATAGTCCATGAGAGAGAGAAAAGTTAAAATTAGAATGAAGAAATGATATAAACAGATGAAGCAGACATGCCAAAGCTCTTTGGATACCTGGAGTGCTGTCAGCCTTGAATGGTTCTTGAAGGACTGTGCAGCATTAGGCAAAACCTAGTATGAGACAAATTGGACACAGCTCCAGACTCGCCCAGAATACAGGCAAGTTAAGTTAGGGCCAGCTGCTGTCTGCAAACACCTAATATGACCCTGGAAGGAAGTACTGTGTGAGTTACTGTGCACAAGGTATATGACAAGCACAGTGAATTCTTTCCTGATACCACTCGCACTGTGAGATGTGTTAGTAATACTTCTGTGGAACATTTCTGAGGTGAAGTGAGTTTTATCACTAGAAATACAGAAATGGAGAGTTAGTATCCTTTACAATCACATGAATTGTTTCAGTTTATGTTGTCTTTTAAACACGTTTTTTCACCTTCATGGAGACCAAATAGGCCAGACTACCAAGGAACTTTTTTTTTATTGGAGTTGTGATTCCACGTGTCTACCCCACCCCAATTACATTAGAATCTGTTTTCTAACTGTTGCTGCCTAATGTTTTCCTAAAACACTCAGATTTACCTTTTTTTTCAAACACTGATCTTTATTTGTTCTAGGTTGTCTTGTCAAAGTTTGTTAGGCAAATGGGAGATCTACTTCCTTCTACAATTTACATCCCATACTTGAAAATGCTGCGGGGACTGGCTAGTGGGCCTCAGTGTGCTCATTACTGCTTTAGTTTGCTAAAAGTCAATGGCAGTAGTCATGGTAAGAAAAGTGACACTTCAGCCCTTTCTCAACTCCCTTTCTTTTGAAAAGTGCAGAGTCTCATTTGAGATGAATTGTGGCTTCATACTTTTAATATGTCGTTATTAGTACAAAGACAAGATTAGAAGGCTTTCCTTGAACTTGTAATTAGGACAAAAAAGGACTGTACAGCTAATTAGATGGCTGAGCAACCTAGCATGCACTTCACACCACGAAATAATGCATTTTTTTAAAACACTGTGTCTTAACACCTCAAGAAATGCAGACTATCAATATTTCTTATTATAAAACAAAAAATGAGTAATCTCTTAAAGTTAATCATCTTTACAAAATATACAGTGTAACTTTGCTGAGCTGACTTTTTCTCAGAAACACTTTGTTCTGTTAGAATTTTTTGATACGTGTATAATAGCACTTTCTCAAAGTAAGAGATGCTGGTCAGTCCTGTATTTTGCATTTATTTGCCATTGATCAGATTATAAAAACATACCAACCTACTTTGAAGATGCAAATAATGCTGTAAGGATTCCTATTCATGAAACAAAACACTTATTTGTACTGGTTTTTCATATTAGCACCTTTCTGTGTCAGTTAAAGACAGAAACAAACAAAAAAATTCCTAAACCTGAATGACTAATATTGGAAACAATAGGTTTACTTTGAACTTTATTTTTTCCTTCAGATAAGAAAGTTTTCCTTTTAAATTTAACTACCCTGTTTGTCACCCTGTGAAAATCTTGTCACCTGTTTGTCATTTTTCTAGCGGAAAATATCCAAGGAGCAGGTGGCAGTCCTGTCTCCTGGGAGCATTTCTTCCACTCTTTGATGCTTTATCATGAGCACTTAAGGAAGGACTTGCCAAGTGCAGACAGTGTCCAGTATCGTCACCTGCCTCTCCGAGGCATCACACAGAAAGAACAGGATGGATTAATTGCATTTTTACAGCTGACCACTGTTATAGTCAATTGGGTAAGCAACCTTTTATTTGGTTTTCCTTGTTAATACTTCTTTTTCCTTGCAAGTCACATCATTCAGTTGTGAAGTTGTCCTTGATTAAAAAGGTATGCAGGGAAGATTTAGGTAGCAGTTGTTGTAATGTGATTTGTGAACTCCAGAAGTATGGCAGGTGAAGCAGGAAGAGAAGGGCATCTTTTCCTGTGTTGCAGGTGTTACTGATTTTCTTGATTCATTGACACTGGTGGTGATAATGGAGATGTCTTTCAGAAGTGAGGTATATTTATGGTAAATCACTATGAAGTAACAGAGTTCTTTGCATTTATTTATGAGTTTGAAAAGGCAAAAGTAATAGTTGAATTCAAAAGGAAATGGTAGAAATTTGTCAAGGAAACTGATCAACAATGAAACTTGCCTCCAGACTTATGATTTAAAATGTCCCCAAACCAAGAGTGTAAAATGTGCAGGGAGTAAAATTGACTGGAAGGGGATTCCAGAGGATCAAACTGCAGTGCATAATTTCATACTGTGAATTGTCTGTGTAATTCTGAACAGTGTAGAATTCAGCTCTTCAGTACCCACCAGACTTAGCAGCCTAAAAATTCTGTGATATAGTGAGGTAGCCTTGTTTTTGCTGACACAAACACAAGACAAATCAGTGAAACTAATTAGGCTTTTTAAAAATCATCCTTGGTGGGGGTGATAATGGGGTGATCCTGTGTGAGCTGTAATGTCAGCGCTGGATAAGTGTGGGGAAGAGGGAACTCTTAAAACTAGTATTTCCTGGCATCATCAAATCATAATATGGGATGAAGTAAATTTGTTCTAAATGTGCAGGGAATTACCATTTGATGAGGGTAGACGCTTGTTGCGGTCCAGTGGTTCATCTTAGAGTCTCTATTGAGCTTACATGAGTGATGATTCTGTTCTTAAACAAATTAATGTAAGTTCCTAGCAAATGTCCAAATGCAGTGTAAATTCATAGACATATATAGAAATGGAAATATAAATATAGAGAAATATTAATAAAAGTCCCCCAACAGTACTTGAAAGAGCTGTCTCAAGTATAAGTGCTTAAAAACTAATTCCATGAATGTGTGTATAGTAAAAAAAAAAAAAAGTGGGTTGTTTTAAGAAGCTTATATTATCCACACAATTTTTTTGTATGGATAGGCACAATTTTGGTACTTGTGAGTCATTATATTGGGGTTTTTGTTTGATTAAAATGGTTGGGTTTGGAATTGTCTGCCATTCTTCTGATGCTTCATGTACCTTGAAGTACAAAGCAGAGTCTTTGATACTGAACTGCGAGTTAGAGATTGTGAGACATGAATAACCTTCAAAGTACTAACCTGCAGTTTTGTTTTCTGTTGAACTCTGTAGAGTGAGAATGCACGCTTGGCTCTGTGTGAGCACCCTCAGTGGACACCAGTAGTGGTCATTCTGGGACTTCTGCAGTGCAGCATTCCTCCTATTTTGAAAGCAGAGCTACTAGAAACCCTTACTGCTTTTGGAAGATCTCCTGAAATAGCTGCTTCACTCTGGCAATCCCTGGAATATACACAGGTATTTTAGACTTTTTAGTACTTAGAACTATAGTATCCCAGTTTGTTGGAATTGCCAGTTATGTATTCAAAATAGAATTGCATTTCGTCCTAACTTTTTTTTTGGCCATTGTTGAATATAATTTTTTTCACCTAGTTAGTACTCTGGAATGATTTGAAAATGACAGTATTGTTTTATGCCTCAGAGATCTCATTGGCTGTGCTCATTTTACATAAATACAGGTTCCCTGACAGACAGTTTGAATTGTAGGCATTGGTTTATCTTTAATTGCTAGTGAGAGACCCCAACAATAATGACATGTTACCACCTTTTCTTCTTAATTTATAATATTCCTTAAAATAAACTGTTGTAAGAGATAATGAGGGAAATGTCTTTACCCTAGCCAATATAAAAAAAATAATTAATGTGAAAGGACGTCAAGCTGGAAGCATCTAAGTGTAAAATGTATAATCCAGCCTTTCAGACCGAAAGATGTTGACTTTTTAAGAGGTTTAGAAAACTTCTTCTTGAGTCTAAAAGGTGATGAGTAGCTTGTACTCGATAGAAATTATGGAGATGCACTTTAATTATGTGAAATATGTTTTAATTGCTCTTTCTGTTTTGAAGATATTACAAACTGTGAGAAGTCCAGGTCAGAGACAAGCAATTGGTATTGAGGTAAGTTTCCCTGTACCTAGGCAGCCTCTCTGATCATCTGCATGTGAGTTCGGGAAACAGTTGCAGAGGCTGCATCTGCTGCGTGTCCATGGGAAACCTTTCTAATAGGCACTGATGTTTCACTGATTTGCAATTTACTTTTAGGTCTGCTTGTAAGATCTGGAAAACTTTACCTATTTTTGCATCTAGTGCAGCTTCATACTAGTAACAAAACAACATCTCAACCCTTGATTCCCCTCATGAGCTTTTCTTGCTACGGTTTTCCTATTTTCCTAAACTGGATGTGCTTTTGTCACATCTTGGTACAGCTCACTTTGCTTCCAATAACAGCGGTAAATAAAAGCAAAGTATGTACATGTTGAGGCATATCATCTAGTAGCTTGAAAGGAAGTGTATTGCTGAACTGAAATAACAGTACTGATGCTTTGCTGCTTTTGCTCTGCTTGTGGTGTATTGCAGACAAAAATGCTGCTAAGTCAATTCACTGTAAAGTAATTCACAGATGATACTGTTATATTATTTGCTGCCATTTGTTTCTTCATCCCCCTAAAATCTGTGATTTTTCTCCTGGTTCTTCTTTTTGTCCTCTTGGGAAGGTTGAATTAAATGAGATTGAGTCCCGATGTGAAGAATATCCTTTAACTCGTGCCTTCTGTCGACTGATCAGCACGCTAGTGGAGAGTTCATTCCCAGCTAACTTGGGAGCAGGTCTCCGCCCCCCAGGCTTTGATCCCTATCTCCAGTTCCTCAGAGACTCCGTGTTTCTCCGATTCCGCACCAGAGCTTACCGGAGAGCTGCTGAAAAGGTAATTTTTGTTTCTAAATGTTTTTTCCTTAGGATGTAGTTAAAATGATATGGCAGTGTTGATGTGGCTTAGATGTTGAGAAGCTGTACAAGTTTGATGCAGCAAAAGTAACCTACAGCACTGCATAGTGTTTTGGTTCTGTAAAGAGGTGATTTTTAAACTCATGAGTCATCAGGATATACTTCGAAGGAGCCTGTATAAAGTATCCTTTAAAAAAAGTTTATATTGCTAAATTTCCATCCACTGTACAGGATTTCACAACTCTAATGGCTAATGACTTCTGAACATTACGTGTTGGTCTTTCAAATTATTTGGCGAAATGTTGTATTCTTTGTCATCTTGGTCTTGTTGCTGCAGTATCAATCTTTTTCTGTGTATGACTTTCTCTTTGTTTTGTGATTCTCTGCAGTGGGAAGTAGCTGAGGTAGTCCTGGAGGTGTTTTACAAGTTGCTGCGGGACTACGAACCTCAGCTTGAAGACTTTGTGGACCAGTATGTGGAGTTACAAGGTTAGCTTGTTCATTTGTTCATTGACAAGGGGAATTGTAACTTGTTTTGCTTTTTGCTTTGTTGCCTTTTTCAATATTACAAATAAGCTGGTGGAAAGTTAGACCAAGGCTTTAAGATATGAAGATGTTCAAAAACTGTCCACATACTTTTGGGATCTGCATTGCTGATTCAGTAGGGCTTCATGTACACTGTTTTCTACTTCCCTATCTTTAGTAGGAGGATAACTTATGTCTCTTTCATTTCTGATTTGGTTGAAAAGCAACATTCGACACTTTAACAACACCTTGGGTTTGGGCTTTTTCCTCTGGATTACTTTTGTCTGTATCTAAATCACCACTA
Organism: Myrmophylax atrothorax; assembly: GCA_026770055.1. Lineage (NCBI taxonomy): Eukaryota > Metazoa > Chordata > Aves > Passeriformes > Thamnophilidae > Myrmophylax > Myrmophylax atrothorax. The sequence continues at coordinate 47,530,591 of JAOXXN010000265.1, read as the reverse complement.
TTCATAGGGTTAATTTAAAGGTGTTGGTGTATTTGCTATACCTTTAATATTAATATTATTGATATATTAATTATTCAGAGCAGACAGTACAATAGAACTGTAGTCTGAAGTAATTTAATTCTGGACAACTATTCTTTAAAAGGCCAGAGTAGATAACAGTTGCCTCATTATAGGAAATTTAAGGCTTATTTGGGCTCCAGATTCTTTTTTGCATGCAAGGTTTCTTAGCATGAATTCCATGCTGATGCCTGTGGGTTTGCTTGTAGCAGTACAGAGCTGTGAGAACCACTTAAATGAAAACAACTTTAGACGTACCTCTCCAGTGACCACACCTCAGTCTGGGAGGTCTCTGCTTTGTACTTTGACAAACAGTACTTGGTAGGATAACTGGCTCTGGAAATTTTTGTTAGCTCATTCCTGTCCTCAGCTACTCCTTGAGCTTGTGTGATTATTTGTGGATCATATATATACTGGAGAAATAGGTCAATCTACTTTTGACTAGATCCATTTTTGAATGGATTCAGTATGTGGCTCCACAGTGGCATGGCGTGTGACAGAGCAGCACAGACACAGAAGGAGTGAAAGAAGGGAATTGTTTAAGCTGATTCCAAAAGAAACTGTACCCTTGTTCTTCCATATTAAAAGAGAGTCTTACTGTTCTTCTCCTTGTATCCACCATCATTTACTAGAAGAGTAGATAATTCAGAAGCATTAGTCTTTTATTTCGTATCAGTGAAGATCTTTGTGTTTTAGGCTAGTAGTTGCAACAGACATGGAAGTGTCTGTACTCTGTGAACATCAGGGGTTCAGAGGACTGTCCTTTTGACTTCTGGAAATAGATTTTCCCTCATCCAGATCTTCATGCAGGTTTGGGGGGATGTAAACGTCTTCCTCTTTCTTTTTTGTTTTACAAAACCATTTCATGTGGCTCTGGTGTGGTATGAAGTCCTAGCATTGATTTGAATCCAATGTCAGATCTACTTAGGGGAAGTCTTAGCTGGTTAAAGTTGAACTTATGCAATTAGATATTGAAAAGTACAGATAATTGCCATTACAACTCTTCCCAAACTTCTGAAATTACCTCAGTGGCTTCTATGTAAAGAAAGTCTCTGAAGACTTTGTATGCAGGATGTTTAATCTATTTAGATGTTGCTTTCAACCATGGAGGCTGTTCGGTTTTGTACCTTATGCTAGCTTGAGTAATGGAAGGTTTCTCTAACAGAGGATTTTTTTTTTACCCCTTCTGTCTTTAGGAGAAGAAATAATAGCATATAAACCACCTGGATTCAATTTGATGTATCATCTATTGAATGAGTCCCCAATGCTGGAACTTTCCCTTAGTTTGCTGGAAGAAGGGGTTAAGCAGCTGGATACTTATGCTCCGTTTCCTGGTATATGCCTGGAATTTATTTTTAGTGTGAAGTTAAAATGTATAATAAGTAAGATTTAAAGTTGACAACGCTTATCTGTAACTTAATGTTGGTCTCTTGTATGTAAAAATTTTGTTTTGGGGGAAGTTTTTCTGCTACTAATCAACTGATGGGTTTTTTCTTCTTGCAAGACTTGATGAATGTGGTTTATGAATGTCGTCTGTTTAGCTGCTTCTTTGTATTTCTTATGTTCTTTTTGCACTGCAGGGAAGAAGCATTTAGAGAAAGCTGTACAGTATTGCCTTGCACTTCTAAACTTAACCCTACAGAAGGAGAATATTTTTATGGATCTGTTGCGGGAGAGCCACCTCTCTCTTATTGTCACTCCACTGGAGCAGCTGCTTCAAGGAATCAATCCTCGCACTAAAAAGGCAGATCATGTGGTGAATATCGCTAGGTACGTTCAAAGTACTAAGAAGGGAGGAATTTTGGATGCATAGAAGTGTTTGGCTCCCAGATCCTTTCATTAGTTTTACTAGCCAATGCTTTTCTTTACACAGAACATCTCATGATTTGTTGGGGTTTTTTTTTTGGTGGAGGGAAATGTCCCCACAGGTGGTATGACCTGTGATTGTCAAGTGCAAGATTGGGATTTGCTTTCTGAATTCCCCCTTCCCTCCCAAGTCCTTCCTGACTGCCTTATGTGCAGTGATTCTCTTGCATATAATTTTCATTTTGCCCCAGACTTCAGTTGTCATAGAGTGGGAAAGTTAAGCTTCATTTGGTTGATACTGGCCACATGTTTTACAGTATTGTCCATTAGTTACTCTGTTAAATGTATCAGGTTAGTATCTAAAACTTGCTTTCAAATGTGAAACTTTAAGATTTTTAGTTCTCACTGACGACCTCTGTTACTTTTTCATTTTATAGCAATGATATTCTGACAGGGAGTGCATTAAAATATTGAATTCTTTCTCTATATGTGTTTTGCCTTTCATTTATGTTACTTTTTTGCTGTAACAAAAGTCAACAAATAGTTTTTAAAAAGTGTTCTTTTAAGATCCTTTTAATTTTTTTCATTATCTTTCCTGTTTTGAGTACATGCAGTTAGCTAGTTTTGGTTTTCAGTGATGCTTATTTCTGTGTGATCTGAAGGTATTTTCTCCATGTTCCTTGTGTGAGCCAGTGAGCAGTTGTTTTAACCTACCTTGCAGTGTTTAATGTAGCTTTTTGATAAAAAGAATGGTAAAATTTCCAGGAACTGTTATTATCCCTATTCAGCCTACTCCTCTCTCCTGATGGAAGAGCACTGTTTCACATAGAGTGAAATTTTGTTTGTAGCTTTAGTATTATCTTGTGTAATTTGATTTGTAAATGTTTTAGTTCTAAATGTTTTTTAATTTCCCCTCTGTGCATTTCCATCTTGAAATAGTAAAATTCTCAACAATTTCTTTACAATAATCTTGTATTTTTGAAGGTATCTTTACCATGGAAACAGCAACCCTGAACTGGCTTTTGAAAGTGCCAAGATTCTGTGCTGTATTTCTGATAATTCCAACATCCAGATAAAGCTAGTTGGGGATTTCACACATGATCAGGCAAGTGTCTGTTTCTTTGAATCTGGAATGAGAAAATAATGGAGAAGTACTAGTGCTCCATCATGTTACTTTGAAGTATGGGTCTCCAGATCAA
>JAOXXN010000265.1:47502333-47522431 GCA_026770055.1 Myrmophylax atrothorax | reverse complement strand
CTCTTAAGTCAATGGCCCACACAGGGGATTGAACCCATGACCTTGGCATTATTACAACCAAGTTTTAACCAACTGAGAATGACATCTTCTAAAAGCTTTCTCAAATGGCGAATGCTTTCCTTGGAGTACATAATATTATTTATGTTCAATTTTATAATTGTTGCCTTATCCCCATCCAGAACACGAGATTTCAACTCTGAATCAAATGTCTTGGCTAATGAAGACTGCAGCTATAGAAATGCGAGTGACATCGCTGAACCGCCAGCGCTCCCACACACAGAGGCTGCTGCACCTCCTGCTGGATGACATGCCTGTGAAACCATACTTGGGTAAGAGGAATTTATTGTGAGGGTAAATAGGCTTGGATAAATGGAAGTATGAGAGACTATTTCAATTCTTTTCTTTACAGGCTTGTAACAGTTCGTTTACAATGTCAGGTGTGGAATTGCCACTCGAGAGATGTGAAGAAAGATAATGGTAGTTGTAGACTCCAAAGTGAAAGAAATCAGGGCAATTTTTTGTTAATTGCTGCTTTGTCTGTATCATTATTGAAATGTCTCAATGTATACACTGATAGAAAAATTAAACATAATTGATGGAATAGAAGAAGGGAGTATTAAAAAGTAATTAAAATTTAAGATTATTTTGGGGTGCAGTTCAGAGTTGTTAAAGTATAGAGAAGGTGGAGGGTCTTCCTTGGTAAGCAGTTCTAGACAACATTTCTCAGTCTTAATGTCTGTCACAAGTTTTCAACCCTTTTTCACAGAAGATAATAACTACAGTTTTGCTTTTAACATTATAATATCACAAAAATGATAGATCATTCTAATGTGATGTAAAATGAGATGTTAAATAAAAAGGCAAGATTTCAGAGTTTCAGTACAAGGTAGAAGTGAACAAAGAAAAGTAAAACCAGGTGGCAATAAAACTCTTTACATGAAGAATATAGATCAACTGGAAGATACCATAGGCTACTGCAGTATGGTGTTTTCCCTTACTTTTATCAGTCTGAACACTCTTCATCCTCGTGGAGATCCGAGTATGGGAAGTGGTGTTTACATACCCTACTCATTTTACAGTGTCCATCCAACTGCATTATTCTTACTGGAGAATGAGATTTCTTCTTTAGGCATTTCTAGTACTGTCTGATCTCTATATGATAATTGGATAGCTTCTGTGAGATAAGTATGATTTTCATTTTATTAACAGTTTAAGGCTGTATTTGTATTAGAAGACCTTTCATGTGAAAGGTTTGTCACTGTCTGCTCTCTACATCTTTCTCTTTCAGTACTAATAAAGTAGGTCGTATTTTTCACTTAGATTTTTTTGTAATTTATTTATTATGTTTCATTACCTTCAGCTGATGGTGAAGGAGGGATGGAAGATGAAAGTCGATCGGTCAGTGGATTTCTCCACTTTGACACTGCTTCCAAAGGTAACTATTATGACTGTTTATTATTTATCTGTCAAGTTTACCTGATCTTGAATGGGGGGCAGGGCCACTTCCAGAAATGACACTTTGAAAACGAAAATAATAGACTTTCTGAACTGCAGCAGTACATGAAACATGAAAAAAACAAATTATAGAATCCTGATATAGATGGTTGGAGTAAGTGAGAAATACTGAACTGGAAAGGCAGTTAAAGAGTGTGTGTAAGTGTGTATGTAAGGATGGAATGGCAGAGTGGCAGTCTATAAATCCACTGCTGACAGTAGAAACAGTGAGACTGTTGCTCGGGCTGAACATATTTGTAGTTTCACAGCAAAGAGTATAAATCCGAAGGCAATAAAAAACTTCAAATTCCTTATGGTGTTTCTAAGGCTCAACAAAAGACGTTCATTGAAAACCAGCCTGGTGTTTCATTTAGGAGAGAAAGTTAGAATCTTGTATTTGTAAATAGCGAATTACATGTGTATGTAACCTGAGAACAATACAATATAACATGCATTAAGAATTTAAGGCTCTAGAAGATTTTTTTTTTAAACCAGTTAGATAGATAGATAGCACTTTCTGAAGATTGAATGCTTTCTTTTGAAACTTTACACATTAGAATTTGGATTTACAAAGGTAGGTTAGGCTCCTTTTGTAAATTTTTTGTTTTCTCCTTGATACTTCTGAATACAGTTTGAACTGATTTGCATTTCCAGTACGCAGGAAGATCTTAAGTATCCTGGATTCAATTGACTTCAGTCAGGACATTCCAGAGCCTTTACAACTGGATTTTTTTGACCGAGCGCAGATTGAGCAAGTCATTGCAAATTGTGAGCACAAGAATGCACGTGGACAAGTGGTCTGCAACGTCAAGGTGCGCAGTGGTCTATGTTTTCAAGTTGCATGTGCTATTTTATATCTTAATAATAAAAAAAATAAGAAGCAGTGTATTAATAATACTTTGAAATTTGCTTTCACATAAAAAGTGTGTCTGTTTCAGATATGTGCATAATTTGTGTAAGCCATTTGGATTAGTTTATTTTTTCTGCATTGCACACACAGTGCAGTTGACAGATGCATCAGTTTAAGACATTTCAGAAAATATTTTTCTATCTTAATCTTTTTCCCATCTTGGAACACCCAAGTGATACGACATCTACCTTATGTATTTCTTTGGTCTCCAGTACACAACTACCTAATATTACAAGTGTGTACAGTTATGTGTGCAACATAGTTGTGTACTGCAGTAGTTCTTAGAGCCTTTAGTTAAGATAGTGTCACATTGTGATGAATACTTGACAAGTGTATGATAAAGTATGAAAAATTTGTGATCCTAAAAAATGAGTAAAACTTACTTGAATGTCAGTTCTTCAGTTGCATCTGTCATTATGTAGCCATCTCCTAAGTACTTTTAGGAGATACAAATACATCTCTTTTCTCACTTGTCCTAGTTTTGGCTGGAATTGAGATAATTTTCTTCCTAGTAACTGGTATAGTGTTGTGTTTTGAATTTAAGATGAGAATAATGTTGATAACACATCAGTCTTTTCAATGTTGCTAAGCAGTATTTACACTTAGTGAAGGACTTTTGAGCTTCTCATACCACCCCACCAGTGAGTAGCTGGGGGCACAAGAAGCTGGAAGGAGACACAGCTAGGACAGCTGACCCAAAACTTGCCAAAGAGATATTCCATATCATATGATACCATGCTCACTATATAATCTAGGGGGAAAACAGGCTGAGGGCCACTCTTGGAAACTGTCTGGGCATTGGTTGGCAGGTGGTGAGCAATTGCATTGTGTATCACTTGTTTGGATATTCTAAATCTTATGTTATTTCCCTCCCCATATCCCTCTTTTTCTGAACTATTGCACCATCTTTATCTCGACTCATAAATTTTACTTTTTTTCCCCCAATTCTCTCCCTCATCCCAACTGAGGTGGGGAGGGGCAGGGAATGAAGGCTGTGTTGTGTTCATCTGCCTGCTAGATTAAACCACATCATCATTAATGCTTCTTTTTTAATGTAATTTCAGTACCTTCACAGAGTTCTGGTTGCAGAAGTCAATGCCCTTCAAGGAATGGCAGCAATAGGCCAGAGGCCTTTACTTATGGAAGTAAGTATAGGAAAAGTTAATAACTGTTTTTGCTCGTGGTAGATTTCATACCCTGTCAAGCAGTAAGCTTTACTATGAAATTTGTGATTTGAGTCCTAACTTTGACTTAGTAATTCCTGAAGAAAAAGGAGATTGATAAGATAAACTACTTCTTACTGTACTGTTCTGTAAACAGCAGACCTGGAGACTGTTTCTTTTTTCATTAACCTTTTCCCTCCCCATTACTGATAACAATTGTAGCTCCCACCCCACTGTACAGAAAGCAGTATATATTTATGTCAAGACTGGCTGTTGACAAGTACAGTATATTCATCTTACAGCCAAGTTCATCTTGCCTTTCTCTCAGGGGATGCCAGTTTATTTCTCCTTTTTTCTACACAGCTGAAGTTTCAGTGAACTTGGAGCTTAATTTTCTGAGGTTCCTGCCTTCTTACAGATTCAGTTGAAATTGGCTAAATGCATATGAAGGATGAAGGAGAAATGACTCAGACTAAATGGGAAGAAAAAGCACTAATAGGTTTTTCATAGTTGTTTTTGTTTTGATTTTAAAGGGCTAGCAAAAAATATCTGTGAGATTGAGACATTCATGATGAAAGGCCTTGTGAAAAACAGCTCAAACATGGAATGGACTATCTTATTAAAGTAATAGTAGGGGCTTGTTTCTAATTAGGTGAAGACATAACTTTTTTTTTCTGAAGACTATTGCTAATAGACAAAATTGTCATCTTGAAGTCTGTCTTTGTCATTAATTCCTTTTGGCATGTTGTAACTCAATTCCTTTGCTGTGGGTGTTCAGGAGATCAACACTATCCTGCAGTACGTGGTGGAGCGGAACAAGCTGCTGCAGTGCCTGCATGCCAAGAGGCACGCGCTGGAGTCATGGAGACAACTGGTGGAAATCATACTCACTGCCTGCCCCCAGGATCTCATACAGGCCGAGGACAGACAGCTGATCATCCGGGATCTGTTGCAGGATGTGCATGACAAGGTAGTGCTGCCCTGGAAATCAACTTTGAACCTTGAGCTTTGTTGATATATCTTTTTATGTGGAAGTACTACAAATTGTAATCCAAATTGTCTGCCTTTAGTATTGGTTTTGTTTTTCTGATTGCTACTATGCTCAATCTGAATACACTGTGGACAGAGGGGGATATTCTGTGTTCCTGCAAGCTGCTATTGAATTATGAACCATATATTGGCAAATTTCAAAGGCATTTCAGTGTAATCCAGTATGATGGTAGTCTGGAAACGGTGTGTGAAAAAGAAACAGCCCATTTTGATGAGGAACAGGGAAGAACTTACAGAAGGCTGAAAGCAAACAGTACTTCATGTGCTAATTTATTGCATTCAGATGGCTCACTGTAGATCCTACTGCTGCTTCTTTTGAAAAATGGAAGAGTTGAATGAAGCTCCATAGTAGAAAAATTAAAGATTTTACAATTAGAAGGGCCTTTGGAAGTGTGAGACTTTGTCTTAAAAAGTCTAGGTGTTTCACTGCCGAGTTATAGCAATCATTTTTGAGATAAACTAGGCAGTTACTACTGACACAGCCATTTACAAAGGCAAAATTTAATGAAGGATCCTTGTTTTGTTCAAGCTCCTGGGGCATTATTTTTTTGCTTTATTGCAAGAGTTATGTGGTTAGTAGTTCTGAGTAATAGTTTTCTTTTGAGAAATATATATGAAAATGTTACATCTTTTCAAAGAAAAAAGGTAACCTTTTTGGGTTTTGTTTTTGTTACTTCCATTATTTTTTTCTGTAGGAGTTATCTAAAAACTATTTAGTGGAGCACTGGTTTTGTTTTTTATGAAAAAAGTTTAAAAAATGGGAAACAAGGGAGGCCTTTACTAGCTGAAGGAATTTCTTTCCTAGATCTTTATGGAGAAGAAATTTCAGTCTTAATTTTCTATAATACTTTAGTGAAGATCTTTGTGAATTTGAGAAAAAAAATTATTGTTATTGTCCATTGAAAATAATGGAACTGCTCTAGTAAATGGCTATATTGCCAAAAAGGAAAGCTCCTTGGGTGCTAGTGATAAAGATACCAGGTTTACCTTTTAAATGCTGAAGTGAACAAAAATAGTATGTGCTAAGTTCTTGTTAGTGTTGCTGCACATTGTCTTCATGCTTCTTTGATGCTCAACTCTTTCAGTTTTCTAAGTTGCACCTTCATGTTTTTAATGACAATATTTTTCTTAAATATCTGTAAAGCAAAGAGAGCCTCAGTTGTTCTTTCCCTAGCTTAGGTTTAAATATTTTACTGATAAAGCAACTCGTATCTCAACACATTTCTTCCCTTTTTTGCTATCCAGATTTGATTATCATCCTGCCTGTGATTTATGTAAATAAAAAACAGAAAGCTAATGGTCTTCTCAATTAAAATGTGCTCAACTCAGGTTTCTGAACATGTTTCTGACATTACAGATTGTAATGTGGTTTAAAATAGTGCCTAAATAAATCCTTATGTATACATAAATGAAATAGTTGTGAGAGGCTAAATTAATTGCTCTAGTAAGTCATGAAATCAGACACTTTTAAACTTTTTTCTTTTGCCTTTTTTTTTTTCTTTCTTCTGTATTAAGATCCTTGATGATGATGCAGCTCAGGAGCTGATGCCAGTGGTGGCTGGGGCTGTGTTCACCCTGACTGCTCACCTGAGTCAGTCTGTGAAAACTGAGCAGAAACAGCCACTTGCACTCCCCATGGCAGGACAGTCCCAGTATGTCTTGATGCTGGATGGTTCTTTTACCTCATCACCTGGCTCTGAGAACATATCCATGGGTTTTGCTTCAATTGGTGACTCTTCCCTTCACATCATCTTAAAAAAGCTGCTGGATTTCATTTTGAAAACAGGTGTGTTGACCTTTGCAGTGTGCATGGGGGAATTCCAACTGCCAAGACTAAAAAGATGGGCTGAGCTGCTTTCTGTTACTGCAGTGAAGATTTTTCTTAATTAATTAGGTGGACCTTACATGATTAGTATAAATGTAAATGATGTTACTAACAAAAAAAAGAAATCAAGAAATACTTTTTAAAATCTGAACAACAGAAAAGAGATGTGTAAATGATTGTGAACAGAATTTCGTATTATCACTCTTTTGGGGCAGAATAAACCTGCTGAATTTACTCATAAATACACTTTCATGGGAAGAGTAGAACTCTACCTTAAGAAATCTAGTTGTTTGACTTATTTCTGCCAGCACTGCTGTAGGAAAGTTAAATTAAGTGCCAGTGGAATACGGTGTTATGCAATTGCCATTTGTTTGGGTTTAATTGTGAATGGTTTTTTTTGATAGGTGGTGGCTTCCAGAGAGTGAGGACGCACCTTTATGGATCATTGCTTTATTATTTGCAGATTGCCCAGAGACCAGATGAACCAGACACTTTAGAAGCAGGTACGTTCTGGATCAGGATATTAAATTTCTGACCTCAAGCGCGGAAGAAGATATTTTGTTTGCATCTGTTTAAAGCTCTGCATCATAGCTACAAGACTGTCAAAGGACTGGAGAGTACTTGTAACTAACTGGTCTCTAGTAGGTCCACCAGAAGAAATATATTGCTTCCATGTCTGTATGTACACTCATACCATAGTGATCCTATTTAAAAAAAACAAAACCAAAACAATGAAATAGAACAACAACATTCCAAAGCAAAAAAAGCAAAACACCAACCACACACAAAAAAAGCCCCAAACAAACCCCAAAGATTATTTCATACCCTTTTTTCTTTCTTTGTCTGAAGATCCTCTTAGGGGAGAAACAAGCAAAAAAGCTCCACACACACACCGCCCAAAAATAAGCAAAAAATAAGCCAACCAGAGTTACTACTTATCAAAGAGTGCTTATGGTAGATATCACATTCTCTCTGTGAATGGCTTAAATACTTAATTTGTCCGTATTTCTAATCATTATTTAATCTTAGAGCTTGGTCAAGAATTGAAAGAAAAACAAACCTTGAGGCGAGTACCTGTGCATGCCGATTCTTACTCATATTACTTGGTCTGCAGTTTGAGCTACAGTAGTGAAAAAAAGCAAACTGAATTTGTTATGATCCCTTTGTAGCTTATTAGTGATGTTGGTTTCATCCCTTTCCCCCTTTAAGTCACCTTGCTTTCTTCCCTCTAACTGAATGTTTTGGTCCCAGTGAAAGTTCATAGAATCATGGAGGGGGTTGAGTTGGAAGGACCTTAAAGCTGTTCTTATTCCAACCGCCCTGCCATGGACAGGGACACCTTTCAGTAGACCAAGTTGCTCAAAGCTCCATCCAACCTGGCCTTGAACACTTTCAGTTTTTAGGCATATTAGATAGTCTGTGTAACATGTACTGAATCTTTGAATTATTTTAAGCATACTGTTTGAAAGGGTAGTGTGTGTATACAGGCACATGCTTTTTGTTCTGGCTGGCCTGTGTGTTATTCAAGAGTGGATCTACAGAACACTTGCAACCCATTTAAAAACCCTTGTCCATTGTTTGGGGCACTTCTCTTGCAAGGTGAAAAGTATGCCCTGAAGCATGTAGTGTTAGCTGTAGCTAAGTTAATGCTAAGCTGCCTAGTTTTGCATTTTTTAATTTTTTCTTTCATTTGCTTTTTGCAGCCAAAAAGACGATGTGGGAACATCTGACAGCCCCTGAAGACGTGTTTAGTAAATTGCAACGGGAAAACATGGCAACTATTGAGAGTTATGGGGCAGCTCTGATGGAGGTGGTCTGTCGTGATGCTTGTGATGGCCATGAGATAGGCAGGGTAAATTAATCTATTCCTTTGAAATGGCTGTCCTGTTTGTTTTTAAAAAACATCTTACTTCTGTGCAGAGAGGGAAAGTTTTATGAGGTAGAACTGGAACATTTTTGTAGATACTTAATCTCTTTCACATTTCTGTCCTCCCACTCATCCTTCAAGCTGTTGGAAGGAGGGGCATACATGCATTATAATTTTTTTTCTCAACAAAGCTGTGTGTCCTGTTTAAAAATAAGGGTAGAAAGCACTGCTACGAAAGATGTAGGTATGGACATCTGTGGCACTTATTTGTTAGTATTTTTAAAACATGGACTTAACTGGTTTATTTACTCACTTTGGGAAGATTTAGTGACTTCAGAAAGAAGTAATAATTTCTTGTAATAATAAGTTCAGTGGACAAGAACCTAGTCTGAATGCAACCTGGTTTTAAATAGTAATCATGACTGAGGCAATACTTCATTAAAATGTTTTGGCATAGTTATTGGTCAACAATGTTGGTAATATTTTTTGAAGAATAACAGAGGAAAGGTAATTGATTCATACTATATTAGTGTCAACTCTTAAACTATTTTCACATAAAGGATTGCAATTGTAGTGGAGAAATGCATTCTTCTTTTAAGAAGCTGTTAGAAGAAATTGCTTAGCGTTTTGTGTTTCTAGGTATTTGTTAAAAATCCCATTGATCTCATAGATGTAATTCGAGTTTGATTTTTGTTTGTTGGTTTTTATTTTTTCTTCCCCTCATTCCAGATGCTGGCATTGGCTTTGCTTGATCACATTGTTTCTGTAGACAAGCAGCAACAGTGGCTGTTGTATCTCTCCAATAGTGGCTACCTGAAGGTGCTTGTGGATAGCCTAGCAGATGATGATCTGACTCTTCAGAGCTTGCTCACACCTCAGCCCCCTTTACTTAAGGCACTGTACACCTATGAGTCCAAAATGGTAATAGTACTTCACAAATTAGTTTGTGGTGTGATGTTTCTTTTTTAAATTTATTTTTTAGTAGAAGTTGCTTGTCTACACTTCACATTGATTGTACTCAGAGATGTTGTTAAGGAAACTTTCCTGTCTGACCATCTAGGAGGCACTCTTGGCAGTCACAGTCACACTGGCAGAGATTTTAACTGCTGGGAACAAAACCCCTTTGCAGTGAGTGGCTCCAGTGAGCCAGTAGGTGACCCTCTTGACTTCCTACACTCACCACACTCACACAGTCAGACAAGGTTTCCTTACTGGTTTGACCACAGGTTTCCCAGAGCAGAATCTCAGGCATCTGATCCTTAAAATAATTTAGTCATGGTGCAACAACAGAATAACAGCTCAAGTTGGTGCCTCCAAGGAGGGGCCCAGAATTAAGGAAGCCCTGGGCTTTTATACCCTCACAGTCTATGTGAGTGAGTCTGGGGTCTTCCAGCTGACTTATTGACTCCTATCCAGTCACCTGGCTGGGCCACAGGTCCCTGTGCCCTTTGCTGTGCCTCTTGCCTGCGGCTCCAGACATTTCCTGCCACCCAGAGCTCAATCTCCAGCTGGCACTGCAGCTGCACACTGTGCTACCTGTGCTGAATGTATTCCTCAACTATATTTTACTAAGATAATAGTATTTGAAATGATGCTAAAATCATCATAAATCTCATTGTGCGTCTTCAATACTTAAGCTTCTCTACTCCTGCCTAGGCATTCCTCACTAGAGTAGCTAAAAGTCAGCAAGGTGCACTGGAGCTGTTGCGATCGGGAGTGATTGTGCGGCTGGCACAGTGTCAAGTGTATGACATGCGACCTGAGACAGACCATCAGGGGTAAGTGTTGGTTCCCTGACTGATTATGAAACTGTGATATAGTCATGGAACCATATGATGTCTTTTTATAGCCTCAGTTTTTTTGAGTAATGATTTGAGTTTATTCTGTGTGTGTGTGTTTCTTTAACCTATCAGTTCAGTTTAAAGCTACCATTTATTGAGAGAAAAATTTCAGATAGTGGGTGTGAAGTAGTACTTGCATGCTAGTCACTTAGACTATGTAAAAATTTGTTCGTTATCTTAGATAGGAATTGTCAATGTATTATTATTAAATAATTTAGACTGTAATGTTTGAAAAATAGCCTACACTGTAAACTTATTTTGCAGGCTTTGTAGTTGGTGAACAAAAAATGCAGAGTTTGACCTCCCCCATAAAGCATTAATGAGAAAGCAGTGAATTAAATGCTATTTCAGAAATATTTTATGATGTGTTTAAAAAAAATAAATTCAGAGTTATATATTGCTTGTTTCTTGATATGTTGCCATGTTAATCATTGTGAGGTGATTAAGAGAAGATCTCAGAGAAGGAAATTCCATATTTAGGGGAAATCGTGCTGGTTGATTTCAAGCCTCAGTCCTTGTTTTAAGTTGACAGTTCTTAGTGAGACACTGCAGGTTCAAATGTTTTGGAAAAATTGAAGACTTAGACAGGATATTCTGTTTCAAAGTTCCACTTGAATGTGTAAGATTGTATAAATGTATAGGACATTTTTAGGGGACTGTATTTATCAGTTACTTTAGAATGAAGCAGACCTCTTCCTAAAGTATTTGAGAACATTTAGTTTTATATATAAGTTTAACAGACGTCATATCTCTACAAGTAATCTGATTTAATGTAGTGTAGTATGAAGAAGTAATTTTCTCTGCTTAGAGAAAATGTCTGACAGCAGCTGTATATCATAAATGTGTTGCTTTCCCAATATACACTCAGTTCAAGTCCAGACCTATTGAAATGTGAATGTTTGTAGGTTCTTGAGGGTCATTGTAAGCTGAGGCTCTGTCTCGCTAGTGGACTTCACTCTTCTTGAACCCTTTATCTTTTTTTTCTTTTTAATCTGTTAAGAATGTATGCAATGAGAGATCCCCCAGTCTTCATTCCTGCTCCAGTAGAACGTTATCGCCAGATTCTTCTTCCAGCTCTTCAACTGTGCCAAGTGATCCTCACATCTAGCATGGCACAACACCTGCAAGCAGCAGGACAGGTAAGTTCCAAAAAATGCTAGAGTATCGCTGCTACTGCTTATTCAAGGAAATTATATGCCACTTTGCTTTGAAAGTAAGCTTTTTTAAAATTCCCCTCCTCAGTGATACAGGAGGTCACTTCAAATTCTTCAAACATAAAAGCATTGCTTCCTCTCTGCTCAGCGTTACATTTTGAGTCATTTGTGTTTTCCCTTTTCTTCTTGTGGTGCAGGTTTTGCAGTTTCTGATTTCCCACTCAGATACAATCCAGGCAATCCTGAGGTGTCAAGATGTTAGTGTTGGATCTCTCCAGGAGCTGGCCTCCCTGACAGGAATAATCAGCAAGGCAGCTTTGCCTGGTAGGACCTTGTTTAGTCTCTCAGCCCCATCTGCATGAATCCCAGGCTTTGTTTCTTGTAAAGAAATAGTAAGACATAGAAGAGAAAATCTGCAACAATACAGAATCAGCTCTGGGAAAAATAAAAAAATATTAAGTAATTTTTCTTGAAGTAAATGTGGCAAATTTGCAGTGGACATAATGGTCTTAGACATGTATTTGACTTTCCCTTTTCATCATGCTACCTGACAGTAAGTACTTTTTGTTTTGAAGAAGACTTGCAAAGAGAAGTGTTCAAAGTATGTGTTATCTTCAAAAAAGAGTTTTCATTCAGTAAGTTCTGTAACTGATGAAGATAAAAAATTGTTTGCGTATCCATATTTTAGTTAATGTCTTCTCTGTTTTTGTTTATTTAAAATAGAAAGCTTCCCAGGGGGAGGCACTGCTGATTAATATACTGACATTTGTCTTGAGTGACTTACCTTCACAGAGGGCTAATAATTCTTGTGATGGATATAGTGGTTTCTTCTGTGTGCTGGAAGATTTGCTTCCCATTTCAAAATAACTTGTCTGGTTTGATTTGATGGGTTTCTTTGTTCAGGATAGATGTCTGACTACAACAGAAAGGAGTGCAGAGCTGTAGGTTCAACCCAAATGTTTCTTTGGTTACACTGTAAAGAGCTTTGCACAAAAGCTGCAAAGCTGCAATCCCAACCTCCCTTCCCGCCTTGCCGCCATTTAATTACTTACCAGAACAGTAAGCTGCATGCTGTCATGCATCTCCTCATAGCTACATTCACATCTGAATGTTTTACTCAAAAAATATGCAAAATAGAAGTATATTTGGCTGAAATTTTTCTGATCAATGCTTGTATATACTGCATCAGTCTGTTTAAAAAAAAACCAAACAGTTATTTAATAGCTGTGTCTTTTACAGGAGTGTTAAATGAGCTGGATATAGATGTTAATGAAGGAACACAGATGGAGCTCCAAGGACACATAGGGCGATTTCAGGTAATAAAGTTGTATATATCTAACCCATGTCCTTTTAGAATTGTCGATGTAGATGTGTTTCTTCCTATTTTTTAACACTGAATAGTAGCAGTTACAAAAGGGATGTTTTCCACCATCAAGAAGAACGTGTGGTAGTTTGGGGGTTTTTGTGGGAGTGGTTTGTGTGTGAGTGGGATGGTGGGGGGTGGTTTTTGGTGGTTTGGGTTTTTTGGTGTCTCCCCACACTTCCCTGCCCAGTAAAAAGGATAACATTTGGTAACATCAGAGTTGCATCAGGGACTTTGTTTCCCTCCCTGGCTTAGAATTCATTTTATGTGGAGGAGAATTTGGAGTCAAAACGAAAGCATGGGAAGTAATGCAGAAATGCTCTATTAATCACTTTTGCTACAAGCATGTCTCCAGCTCCACTTTTGGTGTATCAAACATGCTACTGTTCTATTTCTTTCCAACTGAATTGCTACTGAATTGGTTTTTGCACTCTATTTTTATGGAAATCATTATCTTCATATTCAGATTTTGTTACTTTGTGTATATAGGTAAAGGTGTTTTAGGTGTGGAAATGTGGAAACCTAAGCTGTCATTGATGCTAGTCAGTATAACAGCCTGCAAGAGACATAAAAGTTTTGCACATTTGAGTTGCATTCATTTCTCATTGGCAGTGTTCTAGGTTGCCATTAATTTCTAAATTAATTAAAGGTGAGTTAAAACACTGCTTTTAAAAATTTTAATTTTGTTCACAAAGTGCTAAAAGTTTTACCTGCTTTGCTTTCTTGCTATTGTGTTTTAAGGGACATGTATCACTTAAGTGAGAAGAATTGTGCACTTCATTTGTTGAGATGCTAATTAAAATGTTCATCTCTTATGCAGCGCCAGTGCTTGGGACTGCTCAGTCGGTTTGGTGGTTCAGACAGACTGCGCCAGTTCAAACTGCAAGATGATAACGCAGGGGCAGACAGAGTGAACAGGAGGGATGAAATTGAGTTGGCCATGCAACAGGTAGGGACACAAGACTCATAGAACCTTCAGTCTCAACCTTTTACCTGCTGTGCAGATTTGTTTAGTTAGCATACTTTCATATGATAGGGGTAATGCTCTACACTGGTTTTAGTTTGGGATAGGATCCCACATTATATTTAAAGTAACCCTTGAAAACATGTTTACATAAATTTGCATTAGAAACCTTTACTGTTTTGGGTATAAACTCTGAGAACTTCAAAGACTTAAATGGATCAGAAATTTTCAGAATGAAGGCTGGATATAGAGGGCTTAACACTAAGTTAGAGTCAAAGGGGACTAAACATTATCCAGAAATTTTACGTAGCAGGTTTGGGAAAAAGGCGAAGTTGCAAGTCCTAGACTTGAAGAGAGGCTGTAACTGATAAGAAAACAGAACTGTCACGTTTTGATGAAAAGAGAGGAGCAAAGCATGTTGTTCACTGACATTTATCCATTTAAGATTTAATGCTCCAAAGCCTGCAGATACTGTAATTGACATGCTGCCTTTTTTTTTTCCCCTTTCCTTTTTTGGCAGATCTGTGCAAATGTGATGGAATACTGTGAATCACTTATGTTGCAAAGTGCCCCCAGTTTTCAGCACACTGTTTGTCTGTTCACTCCTAGCCTGTCAGAATCAACCAACCGAGATGGGCCTCGTCAGGGTGAGATTTTTGACTTGCTATTTTATGGAACTGAATAGACTAGTAGAAAATAGAGGCTGTAGTTTCACATATGCTGTAAGTCACTTCATGCCAGTACTGTAGCTGCTCCTTTTCTAATTCTGGAATACATGCTTGTTTAACCTTGCACTAAGCCAAATCAGGAAACTGATCAAAGTTAAACCAAACAAATTCTTTTCATCCACTTAGCACTGGCAGCTCAGAAACATGTATATCAGTAAAGAAATGTGTATGTAAATTAATAGCACAGGACAGGGGAAGGTGAGGATTTCTTTTTTCAGCACTGTGCTGGATTACATTATGTGAAACTAGGACCTCATTTATGACATATGTGTTATGATGATGATCGGAACTCTGTGGAAAGAGTGCTACCCTGTGCTGTTATGCAGCTGAGTAGATAAAATATGAAAATAGTAAGTCTTCTAATCTAGTTATATTTCACACTACCCTTAATATGGCAGCCACAGAACTTTTTGCCTAGACTTTCATTTGTGTTGCTGTTGACAAACAGGTACAAAATACAAACTTATCAGGGCTTTCATGTGTTTGACTCCTTTATTGACAGACAGCATACCTTACTGGTTTCTTGGAGTTCTTTAAGGATTTTGTTTGTTTGTTTGTTTTAATTTATTTTAACTTATTCAACATCTTGTCTAGATACACAAGCACCAGTGGTCCCGTATTGGCACTTGCCTGGCCTGGGCATTGTTGTGTACCTGCTGAAACAGAGCACTAGTGATTTCTTCAGTTACTATGATAGCCATCGTCAGAGTGTTAACAAACTGCAAAATGTGGAGCAACTACCACCAGATGAAATAAAAGAGGTAATTGTTCTTCTGTAGTTTATGTATTGTGGTAACTTACAGATAGCTGTAACACAGACTCCAAAGCATCTTAGATAGGTAAGTAGTTCCACTTCTTGTGCATATTCCTTTCTACTATCAGTGAAGGGATCCACTAAGTAATTTTATTTGCTTATTTCTCTTGATATTTTGTGATTTCCTACAGTCTTTCTGTTTTTTCTCTCTGATCACAGCTGTGTCAGTCAGTTATGCCAGCTGGGGTTGACAAGATTTCCACTTCCCAAAAATATGTATTGGCGAGGCGACGCCTGGTGAAGCTAATAAACAACCGAGCCAAGCTGCTCTCTCTCTGCTCTTGTATCCTTCTAAAATCGAAATGACCCTCCAGGCAATGCTCCAGAAGAGCAGAGAAATATAAACACAGGGTTTTTTATGTGGATTTCTGACCACTTTGAGCAAAATCTTTTGCAAAAACAAAATTTGAAGTACTGACAGTTAAATTAAGAGAGTATTTTTGTGCTATTGCCAGAATGTAAGTATTTTCAAGTTAGTAATTCCCACCTTGGAGATCCTGCTAAGACTTTCTGCAATGTGACAAAAAAGAGTTGTTATAGCCCAGCTTTTCAATTTAGTATCCAGACCCTTAAACATTCAAATATGTACAAGAAATATTTTGAAAATTAATTTTGATGTGGCTATCATTACTAGATTTTCCAGTCTTACAGTCCACCATGCGTAAGCCTAATCTCATAAACACCAGTCATTCTGTGGAAATAACCAGTCATGCACGGAAGATGTGTCTTCAACAGATCATAATTTTCCTCTGAAACCTCTCTAGGTAAAGATGTGCTCTTGCACACTTACCTGTTGTCACCAAAGATGTTACTGCCACCCGTGGCTTTATTTATAACCTCACCTTTAATTCACTGTCTCTGGAACTGAGCTACCCTGACAAACGCCATGAGCGC
Source organism: Myrmophylax atrothorax (assembly GCA_026770055.1). NCBI lineage: Eukaryota > Metazoa > Chordata > Aves > Passeriformes > Thamnophilidae > Myrmophylax > Myrmophylax atrothorax. The sequence goes on along the minus strand of JAOXXN010000265.1, from coordinate 47,506,364 downwards.
TCAAGCTTTGCTCTGCTGCAGAGGGCTGGTTTAGGGCTCTTCAGGGTGAGCAGCAGTGAGGGGGCCAGCACTGCACTGGGGCAGGTAAGGGGAGTGAGTGCGAGCGATTCATCACCAGGCTGTGGCGGGGGGGTGAGAAACATCTGGTGGAGAAGGTGACAGATGGTTGAAGCCAACATCCTCAGCTTGTTTCAAGTGTGTAAATATGCTCATATAGTAAATGTACAATGTAAAGACAACACAGTTGGACTCCTTCACTTAGATGTGACTGCAGATATCATAGAAATATGTCTCTTCATTCTTTGGCGTCATCTGGAACACTATCTACTGCACTGCACACCAACTGACTCCCAAGACCCACTGCTGTCCTCTAGGATGTCATTTAAGAAAGGAAGGCTGCAAGGTAAAATGTCTAAAACATCAAATAACTTCTGAAGGTTAACTTCAGAACTGATTTGCTGCTATCAATATCTTGCCATTTATATTTAAAAAAAAGATGTTTTTTTTGGATTTGGCATACCTTTGGATTTTTTACTGGAGAATTGGTAGTACAGATATTGTTGACTCATAGACTTTTGGGTTTTGTGTATTACACATAACCTCTAAAGGAAAGTACAAGTCACTGTCGTTTTATTTCTGTTGTTCCAGCTAAGTGAAGTTCAGATAATAGTCAGATCAGTGATGCAAAACAGCTTATAGGAAAATATTTCAATATAATAATCTAAGATGAAAATAAGAAATAAAATTAATATTGGGGGTTTTAAAAGTATTTTTATAATGACAGACTCCGTTGATTGACTAGAAGATTTTAAGTTTGTTGAATTTTGGGGTTTTTTTTAAAAAAAAAACCAAAAAATGAATCGAAGGAGGTCAGAAAGGGAGAAGGTTTTGAGGAGACATTTTTTGCTTTAAGTGCCAGGTTGTGTGATCAGAATTATTTACGACATGGTCTTTATGTATTTTCTCTAAATCATTTAAGTAAAAAAATTAGTGTAATTTCTAATGCATAAGTTTACTGACCAATTTGGAACAGTGTATTTTAAACTCATTTTACAGCTTTGATACAGAGATAGTGTGGAGCAGACAACATAATTTTAATATCTCATTTTCTGTTGCTAGATTCCTTTGGTTCAGAGCCTGGCTTGGATTTCAGTGGTGGACTGAATCGAGTGAGCCAGCACGATATAGAGCAGGTGAGATGGGACATTCTGCTGCAGGGTGCAGAGAGCACTCGAGTACCATGCAGCTGCTGGGAGCAGCCTGACTGTTGTGTTCCCACCTCTGAAGAACCTGCAGCAACACCAACAGCATATAACTTAATTTAGGATTAATGAAGCACTGCAAAAGTTGTTTGGAAAGTATCGTGAAACAGGTGCTGCTGCACACGTATCTTCAAATCTTACTGTGAAAAGTTAAATGAAAAATGAGCTATATTTACAAAAAATCCCGTCAAATTGTGTTTTTTTAATAGCTTTCTGAAAACATCAGTTATTCTTCAAAGACTTGCAATATGAGGGCAAGTTTCACAATTTTCTGTGATCCTATGGCTGTTTACTACGGTCAGCGGCAGCTAAGCTTAACAAACATTGAGGAGAGTATAAAATGTGAATGCTAGCACAGAAATAATTTCCACTTACACAGCAATTTAATAGTTTGTGTAAATTTAATGCAGAGGTGTCAGGAAAAAGATGTTTATTAATAAATCAGTCCCACTGACATTTTTATGGCTGTTTCTGCAGAAAAAAAACACCTGTTCTCCAAAACCTGTGCAAGTCTCTCTCTTTATAAAATCTAGAATTATAACATATGTATTTTGTGATGAGGCATCTATAATTTATTTCATTTGTTCAAAACTATAATATACAGTATCATCTTAGTAAAATACTTAGAATGTAATTATTTTTTCAGAGACTCTTTATGTATCTATTATGAAAAAATATAGCCTGTGCACATGGACTCTAACTCCTAAAAACAGTCTTTAAAGGACTAGGAAAATTTTAATTGGAAGACATGTTTGTACGACTGTAACTGAAGAAGCTGAATTAAAACTGGTAATTCCTAAACCAGAAATTTAATTACTAAAACTTGGAGGGGTTAAAAGGAGGTAATATTGGGATAATCAGTAAGTGTGCTGAGTCACCCAAGAATCTCTGTAGAAAGTCTTTTCATCATGTAATTTAGAGAGAAAAACATGAGGGAAGAATGCAAGTAGTATTTATTGGAAGAGTCAGAAAAACTATTCTTTTGAAAGCAATTCAGAAATAAATCATAATGAAAGGGTTGACAGATGATGGATGACATTCCAGGAAGAGAAGATTTTGTATGGATGACTATGTATAATCTCTGTTTTTCAGCTTCAGATTGAAGCCACGAACAGCTTTGGTGAATCTCTGCAGAAGAAGCTCCTGGACATTGAGGGTTTATATTCCAAGGTTCGGTCACGATACACCTTTATTCAAGCTCTTGTCAGACGTATCCGTGGTCTCCTAAGGATATCAAGGACCTAAATGACTCTTGATACATGAAGCAATGTACTAGGGCAGGCCTTCTGGATCGTGATCCTTTCTAGATCACACATTTTCTAAATAGTGTCAGAAATACTTTGTTCCTTTTTTTTATCTCTATGGATGTTTTGTGTAATCTTTCCTACTGCTCCCAACTTGACAGAAAAAATAAAGGATTGTTTTTAACTGCGTTATGATTAATGTAAAATTTCAGCCAAGAAAGAATTCAAATGGAGGATGTCAAGGAAACAAGAAGTTCTGCAGCTGTGCTATTACATTTATTGATGCTTTCAGAGAAAACTGAAAGATCTTTGTGGTGTTCCTGTTGCACACAGGTTTAACAAAACCATGGGGTTCAAGTTTCATCACCTGCAGACTGTGATTCCTGTGGTGTGGATTCTGTATTCATGTTGCACTGTGAACTGCTTGTTTCTGCTCCCTCTTGTCGTGTCTTTTTTTCAGCTGAGAGAAGTCCAAGCTGCTTCTCTTTGAGTAAGTTTATATAAGAAAACAAAAGTGGTAGAAGTCATGGAAGGAGACTGCCCTATGTTTGGTTCTTCTGGCTCTGTGAAGTAAAGTTTTCTGTGTTATTTTTGCTGGAACCAAAGTATAACAACAGAAAAAAAATGCATGGCAAGGAAGCCAGCAGCTGTGAGTGGTAGGTTGGTTCTGTTGTTATAGAATGTTCTCCTATGAGGGATTCATCTGTCTCTTCTTTACAGAAGCTATTAAAAAAGTGTAACTACTGATTATTGACATGAGAACTGTTGGATTTCTCCCTTAACTCAGTCTGATCTTACGGCCCAGTTCACCATGTGTGCCTTGTAAATTGTTTTCCCTGAGCTTTCATTCTTTAGTATTGCACATATTTACTATATTTACTTATCTGCATAAACTAATTACATACATCATTTTTATGCAAGGATGATGACAGCCCTGCTATCAGGTAAGAGTTATTAGCTATTCCATAGCAGCAGTGTTTTCACACACTTGGACTTTGGTTCTTTCTTGTTTGTTCACCACTCGCGGTGAACACCAAGAACTAACATAGAGATTTTCTCATTAAATACAAGAACGTAATGTTGGCATGGTGCTGGCTCAGAGGACTCCACTACCTTTGGCAAAGCACACGCCGGTACTCGTGGCCACTGAGCGGCGTTTGGGCAGCGCCTGGGCCGGCCCCGCCCGCGCTGTCTCTGCCGCTCCTGCCCCGCAGATTCGACACGCGCCGGCCCCGGGGCCGCGGCTTTTTATTCTCTGAGCCTTTCTCTCCGCGCTCCTTCCCGCCCAGGCCTGTGGGCACAGGGAGGGCACGGGCACAGCCCCGTGCTCGGACCGTTCCTGCCCTGTCCAGGCGGCCCCGCGTGTGGAAACGGCGGCGGGCGGGGCCGCGGCGCTTTGTTTACTCGGCGCGGCGCTGACGTGGAGCCGGCGGGGCCAGCGGAGCGCGGCGGGCGCCGGCGGAGCGGCTCGAAATGGGTGAGCGGCGGGCGGCGGCCCCAGGGGCCCGTCCTTCACGGCGGGCCG
>JAOXXN010000265.1:47430854-47491412 GCA_026770055.1 Myrmophylax atrothorax | reverse complement strand
GATGAGACACAACCCCACGGGATCAGTAAATGTGTGTGAGCTGTGACTCCGCTGCGTTGGCAGCTGTTAACGGTTTGAACAACGGGCTTGTTCTCACTGTCCTCTACCGAGGCAGCTGAAGACATGAAAGCTCAACCTCTCCAACTCTGCACCACGGGGAACCACAGCGCTTTTCCTCACACTCTCCCACACCCTCCCCTTCTCCTAGCAAGTTACTCCACACTGCCATTACCCTGCCTGCATAAACCTAGCACTCTTAGGCTTTCAAAGGCAGTGCTCTGTCCCTTTCAGCTTGGTGCCTTGGGGTTTACCATTCTTCCACCACCCTACAAGAAGGCTGGAAGCATCAGCAAGAAGCAGACTGGCACAAGCCTTTCCTGAAAATCCCAAACTGAAATGCCTGTTTCTACGGCACCTACTAGTTGCCGCTTCAGCGCCGGCTCACAGCACCCTCTGCAGCTGCTCCCCTGAAAGCAGAGCCAGAGCAACACTCTGGTAGAAGTGCCTACCTCATCAACAGCAGTGGGTCTAACCCTGTTCCTTACCTTCAAAGGGACCTTAGGGGAGTATGCTGCTTCTCGCTTGGCCATGACAGAGAGCTTCTTCATTAACCACAGCAGTGTGGCTGGCTGGCCTTTCTCTTGTGCGTCCTCTTTTTCTTCCTCTCCTTGACCAGAAATATCTTTCTCATCCTCTGAGGCCTCCTGCTCTTCCACTTCACAGCTGAGTTCTTCTGCCTCTTTATCTTCTTCTGAGGCAGGGGCTAGCAAGTAAACAACTTTGGCCACAAAAAGCAAATTCTTTATAACCTGAAGTTTGAAAACAGGAGTCAGTCACTGTAGGTTCCCTCATTCTCAACAGCAGGGCATGCTTGATCTGAAAGAGGAAGCTGCCAACCCAGGAGGCTGTAATGGCTTCACCCACTGCGAGGTAAACCATGTGACAGAGCACTTTAGTCCTATCAGGAAGGCCCATCTCAATATCCTGCAGTATAGGAGAGTCTTTCCCTGTGAGATCCTCTGGCACCCTCTGGCTCTCCACAAGGACATCTCCAACCAGCTTTGCGGTGGAGTCAGACCTCCAAGCAACAGCATGAAGCTGAACTAAATATTCAACAGCAAACAGCCAGTGCTCCAGTGCAACTGCAGGGACCCATCACCAGAGATCTGGATCCTGCTCCAGGATGTGTTGGCCCAACCTTCTCCAGTCTAGGCTGCAGAGCCAGACTTGCCCAGACTTTCCCCCAAAGGGACTCCTGTCCCTTTCCTGCATGGCACCTCCCCTTTCTGTCCCTGCCACCCCTCAGTAGGCTGACACCACAGTGGGGACTTCTCTGGCCCCTGTGAGGCTCACAGCTCCTCAGATGTTCTCAGCACAAAGCCACTGGCCCCAAACTATGTATGTGCCCTGAGCCACCACCAACTGACTGCAGCACTGCTGTCCTGACTAGGGCATAATTCCCTCAGGCACCAGGGCCTGCTCTGTACCCTCCTGCAGCTCCAGATCTGTTCCTCCTCTTACCTGCTCACCCAGAGACGTGTCCAGGAACTTGGACTGCAGCTGATGACAGAATGCAAACACAAGTTCTTTCATCTGAGGGAAAGAAAAAGGAGAAAGACATGTCTCCATTAAAGGGAGCTGATAGCAGAAACTCAAAGCAGTATTTTGCAGTCACCAAAGGAGATTCCCAGGGGAGGCCAAAGGATCAGCTCAACACAACTTCTGCCTGCATCTTACAGCCTAGAGGGGAATCTGTGCTGCTGAGACTAAGACTGCAAAGAACCCTTCTCCCAGCAGAAGAGACATCTCCTCAAATTAAGTGATCAGGATTAGGCAGCAGACAAGCAACTAGAAGAGAATGTGCATGCCAAACTATAAACTATGTTTATGCCCCAGTCAGGGAATGGGCATGAGGAGAGTGAAGTAGTACATATACCATTACCTTCTTGTCCAGTTCAGCAGTTAGGAAGACTGTGGCTGCAGACAGTTCTGCTGGTGTCTTTCTCCTCTTTGACTTTCTTTCCTTCCACTTGTTGACAAGATCTTCTGGCTTGTAAGATGCAAACAACAAGCCAAAGATCTCAGTGGCTGTCAGCCAGACCCAGCTATGAGGATACCACAGGTGAGACTGGACATGACCTGGGGGAAAGAAAATCTCTTTCAGCACAGAAGCTGGTCCACTGAGAGCAAAAACAGAACTAGGTCACTCCAAGAATTACCACAGCATATGCTACAATAAAAAGTGAAGGAAATGAATTGTGCTCATCTGCTCAGAACACAATAAAAGACTTTCTAGCAACTCGATCCAACCAAAGCAGAGAGCAGCAAAATGCAAAATCCTGATTAACAAGTCATGTTTCTGCAGCAACTGTGGTCCCTCAAGGACTCAGTGCCACAGCTCATTTGCCCATGATGCCTGGCTGCTGTGACTTATGTCAGCTGGCCCTGCTACTGATGGTCAAATCGAACCCCTGGTTAGAGGCTGAGGATGCTTCAAAGAATAAATGGAGCTGTTCTCCTGAATCACCTCTGTCCAAGCTGCCCATCACCAAGCAATTCAGGATAACAAGGGTCATCTGCTATCTCACTAAAGGCATCTGGCAGGCTGGACTCTTCAAAGACTAACCAGCCAGATCCAGGTCTTCTGATTGCAGCAAATTAAGTAATTAAAAACAAAGCAACAAAACGCCAATAAACCAGCCTGCTATTCTATAATCCCACACATAAGGAAATTGCTTGAATCTAATAGCTTGGCAGACACACAGTATTGACAGCATTATTACCATGCATCATCACTTGCTGGCTGGCTGGTATGTATGATTTCATCAAGAAAATCTCAGCTTCCCAGGAAAACTCAATGTTTTCATCCAAGAGGATGTAATTATGGTCAAACATGCAATAGTTTGCAACTATTTGCTCTTGGGTAATAGAAAATACTTCTCAGCAAGTGAAACAGAGGGTGTCTTGTTTTCTTCAACTATGTAAGCTTTTCCATTTGGAACTTCTCTTTCACTGCCAGTAACTGCTGTGCATTAGCATTTTGTAGAATGAAAACCTTGTATATATTTATATTAGGGTGTAAAAAAAACACATGGCACACAAAGAATATTCTTTGTAACACAGCTGTATTAATGCCTGATACTTACCCCAGATATTGCTCACAACATCACTGTTCTTGGTTAATTGAATTAAGTTGCACTCTGTGATTAGCTTTTTTACCAGTACAAGAAAGCTGAATAGCAGTCTATCTGCAGCCTTCTCCTCCTCCTCTTCAGTTATCTAATAAAATCAGCAAGCCAAGAAAGATCCTTATCAGAACCTGAAGACAGTGCTTATTAATCTTTGCTATGTAAGTTTCAGATCAACCTTCTGAAAAACCAGGAGACTGATTTGCATCCAAATCCCAAAATAAATAGAACAGAAGCAGCTCTGCTGAAGCATTTCCTCCTGAGACAATCTCTGCAGGAGACTGTTACTAGAATCATTCTTCTTGTTTTTCATGCAGACATTAGTGTAACTAACTGCTGGGTTTCTAAATACAAGCAATTACACACATTGTGTATCATTTATGCCTATGCACGTATTCGTGTGGATTTGATTCTCAGCTTTGGAGCCAAGCTGAGCACAGATTTGCCTGTATCACCTGGGAAGCCCCAAGTTGTTATGACAACACTATGTGTGCTGCCTGTGGTCCTCACCCTTCCTGCAATCACCAGCTGGCTTGATACAACTAGTCAGTACTTCACCTACATGTCGCAGCACAGGGTGTGATTACACCAAATTTCTCCTCACTGCAGGTATTTTATTTTCATCTGTTGCCAATTTACAGATCCTGAGGTTTTTTCTCTCTTGTGCAAGGGCAGCAGCTGAACATTAGTAACATACGTGGCCACTCCTCAGGCACAGTGACTGGGATCACTTTGGGATTATCACATGCCAAGCAGAATCTGAGGCAGCCTTGATTCTGAGCTAATCATGTGCACTAAAAAGATTTTCCATACAACAAAACCATGGTCTGAAGTACAGGAAGGAAACATTTTGAAAGTTAAAACTGTAGGTAACACTGGACAAAGCAGACAGTCACAAGCCATGCACTCCTGACCTGCAATCCTTACACAAATCTCTGCAGCTAGCATACACATTTCCAACATTGCAAGGAGCAATGTGTCTGCAGGTTACACTGTACAGCTGCAGGCTCAGGCCAGGTGGCTTTGCAAAGTTCCTTTTCCTCTTGTGCTGCAACATGTGACACCAAATTTGGTCTTACAGGCAAAAAAATATGGTTCTAGGTCAGTGAGGTCCCCTTTAGAACAAATGCATATGTTTTGTGGCCTTCCTCAGTCCCAAACAGTAAGTCAAACTGTTAAATCTCTTCTACACTTCTTCCCTTTTTCCATTTTCTTAATTCTCTTTCTTCGAGCTTCACACATGGGGAAAAATAACTTACATTTTCAAATTTACTTGGGTTGATTTCTTTTTCAATCGAAGTGAGAACTGCTTCAAGCCGCCGTTCAAACATTACTCCGTCCACTTCAACAAACAAACCACATGCCTGGGCTGCCAACCTCCTGTGTGAGCTCTGACAACACAAAAAATAATGCCCCTTGTTACCTCTTGATAGTCAAATCCTGCAGCTCCCATGTGCAGGAGCTGGTAGCAACCCTTACTTTCTGTCTGTAGCAATAGCGCCTTAAGAGAAGCAGGTTTTCAGAGTACTGTTGAAAAAGGTACAAAAGCAGCTGGCAGCACAAGTTACCCCTGGAAATGCACTCTAAAACTGAATGCCAAAAGACCTTTTCCAGCCCAGTTCCCAGCTGCAAAGGCCTGGGAGCTACTTGGCACACCTTGATTCATCACAATCCATCAAGCGGCTCACAGCTACAAACCAAAACTGAACATGTTAAGATGAAAATGATGAAGTGTTGAAGAACACACCAACTCCACTAATGTAGAGGGACAGAACCTGGGTTCAGTTAGAGGATAACCAATCACCCAGCACCCAGATCAAAATGGCAGCAAAATGCAGCTGGGCAGTCTGCAGGCTGACCAACAGCATCAGCAGGTCCCTACATTTGTGCAGCTTTATGAAGCTATATCATTTCTTGCTCTCTAAGTCAGGTACTACTGAATCCACCAACCAGCCACGTCCGGTACTTGCCTTAATCATAACTCAGCCCCCAAAACAGAGTTCAGACCCGGTCAGTGAAAAGACCAAAGAGTACCTTTTTGCTGTGAAACCACTCTGTGACCAGTGAAAACATCAGATCTTGTTTTTCATTGTTGATCTTACTGAGAAGAGATTTACACGTCAAAGCCGCCATCTTTTTGCATTTGGCAGAATCATCATTTATCATCATCATACAGAGAGAGAGAAAAAACAGCCCACAGTATTTGTGGAGGAGATCCTAGAAAGAAACAACCATTAGTCAACCACAGATCCCCAAGTAGTTTTTGGCATTTAAAAAGAGGAGTATTTGTTGCATTGTGTTCATTAGCCCTGAGTGGGCTCCATGTCAAGGCAGGCGAACTGCTAAGACAGGATGATCCTATTGTTGCAGCACACAGGGATTGTACAGCAGCCCCAGCCCTGCTCGGTGACTTGCTACCATGTCCCTGGGACAGCAACATGAGTTTCCAATCTTACAGGGCATTTTCCCACACAGTTCTCACTGAAACAGACTTAAGTCCCTTAGCTCTGCAGCAATCAGCCCAAACAAAGGTCCTTCTCCCAGAGACTGCAGCTCTTTGCTACTTTACAGAGTTCCTAGAAACTAATCTGAAACACTAAAAATCATCAGGTGGTGCTGAAGCACAGCTTACTGTGCAGAATTTTATTTCCTTCCTCCAAATCCTTGCTTGATTGCACTTCTCCCACTCTCCTGAATGCTTAGCTAAGCTCCAGCTGCAGGGCTTCGAGGCAGCTTACAATTTTGCATACGTGATCCTGTATAGACGCATGGTTATTTTTTAACTTTCATTTTGATCCACCCCATTGAGAAGCCCTCCCCCTTCAGTCAGGCCAACAAAACAGATATGGTACATCACACATCAGTTCAGTCAACAATCTCTCTCACCAATGTTGAAAACCCCTTACAATGAGAAAACTCTTATCTTCATTTCCTATTCATACCCCATTTCCTAAACTGGTTGTGTTTCTTCCTGGCATAAATGACTACTGGATTTATCCAAACTCCAGCTGACACAGCACTATTTTACTTCCAAACTGAGCACATTGGACAAAGAAGTACCACAGACGTTCCAGCATATCATTTCTCTTTTGAAGCAAAGCCAGGTTCTTTGAGATAAGTGAATGTTCTGCTCATGATAAGAGGTAATAGGAACTAGCAAGTGCTTCCATAATAAATTCCTTTGAAAATGCTGTTACTGCAAACCACAGTAACTGCTTGATGCTCGGAACACCAAGGCATGTTTGTTACCTGTGGGAACATGTCCAGGAGGTATGCAATCATCTCCAGGGCAGATTCTCTCCCTGTTTCATACTCATACCTGTGAAGAAACGATTAACGGTTAGGGATGAGTTAATCCTCCTAGAAAGTTGCTAACAATTTACAAGAACAGCAAATTCCAGAAACACACGCTGATAGGGATCTTTCTACAACAGCTACGAGACCTGGCCTGATCCTTAGGAGAAGCGAAGCAGCAAGCCCATCAGTTCCAACTCTCAGTGAATGGGCCCAGGGACTCAAAGAGGCCAGAGAGGGTTCCAGCCAAATTGAGTTCACACAGCCACACTGTCCTGGGGAACCTGGTAAACTACTGTCACCTTGAGCAAGGAGAGGTAAAGCTCAGAAGGAGGTCTGAGGCACAACTCCTGCTGAATTGGTGCAGTTGTCTCAACTGTAGCTCCAACTGCACTTGAGACATTGCCATGGGACAGAAGTCATATAAATGCACCTTCCCTTATTCCTCCTGGATTTTCCAGTTCACCTTGTCCACAACCAGTGGAGCTGGTTAACCACTAAGCAAAAAACAGCACCTTTGTTTACAAACAGATAAAGAACAAAACCAGCTGTGAAATAGGCAGGAGAAAAAGGACACGCTTCATCAAACAGCCGGTATTGGAAAAAAGGAAATGTTTTAGAAAATGAAGGAAAATGAGGACTACTTCAGCCACACCCTCTGCTCATTACAAAGAGCCCTCTGGCCCACTAGAATCATATTTAAACAACAAGATTCTGTTTTGACAGAGATGTCAGGAATAAAAACTCACTCCAGCTGTGCGAGCATGAAATCCAAATTGGGTTTCAGTTTGTCACCAAGGGGGTAGTCCAGAATGTATTTTAAGTAAATCTGAAAGAAAAAACAACAACACAGAAGTTACAAGAAACATTCAGGCCAGCTTGTAAAAAAACGTTATGAAGAAGATTTAGTGATGAAGTAGCAAGTTATGAGAATCATCCCTTTCATCCCATTCCATTTACACAAAGGGTCAACAACTGCTCTCGAGTTCAGTGCCCAGAACAGGGTCTGCAGGCATCTGACAACTGCCAGATTAGTCTTTAAAACACTATCATGATTTGTGCAGGCATCTGTTAAGAGAGATTCTGCATCCTTCAAAATTCATCCTGGAATTCAACTATGGAATTGCACTATATTGTGCATTTCATGCAGCTCCTACTGTCCTGTATACCAATGCTTGAGATGAAGCAACCAATTCTGCCTTTTGGTTGGTTTTTAGCCTGGAAAAAGAATGAGGATGTAGAGGGAAGTAATTATGAATTTGTGACACATTCTCATCTGCTGGGATTCAAAAAAGAGCAATGCTCTTAGTTACATGGGCCTAAAAGCCTCCAGTGGCAGGACCATGTCACTGCTGCTGAGCAGCCTTCCATCCGTACTTGGGACTGGTGAGGCTGCACCTCAAGGACTGCGTTCAGTTTTGGGCCCCTCGCTACAAGAAAGATATTGAAGTGTTGGAGCAAATCTGAGGAGCAGCAATGACGCTGGAAAAGGGATTAGAGCAAAAGTCATATGAGGAGAGGCTGGGGGAGTTTAGCCTGGAGAAAAGGAGGCTCAGGAGGGGACCTTATCACTCTCCACCTGAAAGGAAGCTGCAGCCAGGTGGGGGTCATCTCTGCTGCCAAGTAATAAGTGACAGGATGAGAGGAAATGGCCTCAAGTTGTGCCGGGGAAATTTAGATTGGATATTAGGAAAAAATTCTTCACTGACAGGGTGGTCAAGCACTGAAACAGGCTGCCTTAGTGGTAGACTGGGCAGCGCAGGGTTGACAGTTGCACCTGATGACCTTAAAGTTCCTTCCCAACCTAAGCAACTTTACCACTCTATGAAGTATGCCATGGCAAGCAGTCTCACTACAGGAAAGCAGTCTGCGACTCTGCTATGCACCAGTCACAACAACTAAAGCCAGGGATCAAGGGGAACAAAGGTCAGTAAGAAGGGGAAGTGGAGTTTGGGCTTCTGCAGGGCTAAGGCACATGTCTGTGAGAGCTGGGATGGTCACACTAAGCCCTCTAGGCTGTCAGACAGCTGTAAATAAAGTAAGATGAGAGACTTTTCCTTCTACCAACCTGCCTGCACTGGACTCGCACTGGTTCACTCTGACCTGTGATGGCCAGCTGGGCAACCTTCTGCAGCACATCATCAATTTCAGGGACAATCAGCTTCCTGGATAAAATAGCCTGAAAATGTGAAAGCACAGCGAGTCATGTCATTTTGCTTACACAGTGTGAGATGCAGTGCTATAGCCTGGGACGACCCCGGTCTCAGGTGGTACCTTAACACTGACTTTTCCACATTTTCACACACAGCTAAAGCCAACTTCAAGAAAAAAAAAAAAAAGGTGGCTTTCAGATCTATATCTGTTTCTTTTGGACAACACAGAATATCTGGTCTAATGATCAGAGATGTTGATTCTTTACATCCTCATATGCATGTGTATAAAACAGCCTCCCAAACAATTTTAAACAAGTCAAACAGTAAAGTTTTGCTAATTCTTCTCTTATAACAGAGCGTTAACAGCATTCTGTAGCCTGTTCCCGATATGAGACCGTAGAGCCTTTCCCCAGGAAGCAGAATCACTGCCATTCCAGGGGCCCACAGAACCCACATGCCTGCTGCACAGAAATACCTTGAGAAGGCCAAAGGCAGTGGCTTGGCGTGATGAATCATAAATGTCTTCTTCAGCAAAGCCAAGCAATACTTGGAGCTGTTTGCTTGTTATCTGACTCTTTGTGTTCTTCACAAGCATTGTTACACACTACAAAATCAAATTGCACATTGTCAATACATATGCAGTGCCATAAAATAAAAGTTCACACCAAAGTCTGATTTTATTTATACCACTTCAGCTTAAAAAGACGAACTGCTGCTCTGGAACATGTATTAACACTGTTCTCATCACATTTTGCTTTCATATGGCAATTTTGAGACAAAAACTAAACACAAGTGAATACACAAATTCAGACTAGTCTCTGAGATGAGTGAGGATGCTCAGAAGCATGAACCATGATACAGGAACACATGCAAGAAGAGGAAAAAATTCTTCTCAGACGCATTCAGCACTGAATTACTCTAACTTTCCCTTATGGTCATGAAGCTGTAATTAACTCAACAATGCATTTAGAAGACATCTAAAGGGAGACACTGTATAATGTAAGTGTAAGTGTTATTACTATTAAGTGACCCTTTCCCACGGCTCACTTCAGATGCCAGGGCTTCGTCCAATGAATGATGTTAAAAGCAAACAATTCAAGTTCAAAGCTGATGCCTCTCAAAAGACGTGGTGGAACAAGATCCTATTATAATGAAGAAAGAAGGCAAACATGCTTCTATAAAAGCATTTCTTCAGATCCAAACTGTGCATTTTTGGGGTAACTTCCTTCAAGAGTACTTGGGAAAGAATCATCAAGGCCACATATTCCTCATGTTTGTGTTCTCCAGGGACAGTTGCAGAAGGTATATGTAGCTGGAAAAGTCTCATTCTAGAAAGTTAATCCTAAAGCAGAAATGAGCAGAGCTGGGTCCAACTTACTTTGAAACAGCTCACAACCAGGTGGAAATTCTGGCCTTTGGCTATTCCTGTTTTGGCAAACTCTTTCAACAAAAGGAAAAGCTGCTTGATCAGTGCCTCCATATTCGTACTGACAGAAGGTAAAGGGAACTTTAAAATCCATACCAAGGACTGCAGAGCACCAGTTATCACCTGGAATGAAGAGCCAAAGGACAGCAGGTGGGTACACTTTTCTCACTCTTTTATAGATGTGGTCAGGCTATCTACAACTGTGGTAAAAGGCAATTAGCTAACAAACCAAACCTCTTTCAAACAATTCATAGGTAATACAAAGGGTTTCTCAGTTCTGAAAGCACTATCTGCCACTCCAATATTCTCTAACCTTGATTTTACTAGGTAAAGGCATTAACACAGCACTGTTTCAGTAGATGGCAAGAACTCTCTCTGAAGCAGAAGAGCCTTCAAGGCACAGAAAACCCCACTCCAGGTATCTCATAGGATATGAAGCATGCCTTCCACTCCCAGGATCCTCAAGGTTGAACAGATTTCCTAGGCTCATTCAAAGCAAAAGCTGCCCCAAAAAGTGGCTGCCTACGGTGCTGGGAATAAAGACATTGGAGCTGGATCAAACAAAACAATGGTTGTGACAACACTGCTCCCAGGATCTCATGAACATCCTCACAGATAGTCTGTAAAATCCTTGTATGAACATGCTCTAGAAGAACTTGCCCATACTTGAACCTACAATACAGAGCAGAGCATTCAGTCTTATCAGCCATAAGCCTTCCTCACCCTTGGGATTACATGTCCTCAAACAACTTAATGTGCACACCTATTAAATCAGGTTTGAAAACCAGACATCTTTCTCTTCTCTTGCAGGTCAACTGCAAGATAACCTTTGTAGGCAGGACTCTTAGTACAGCAGAGAGACTTCAGCTCAGAACTATACCTTGACATCCATAGATTTCAGGCAGTCTATAAGCAGCTGAACAAAAGGGTCTAACATTTCCAAAGCGTGTTCCTCAGAAGAATTTACTTTGGACCTCTTCAGGCTCATGTGCAGCAGCTGTCATAGAAACATCAAGACATTCATTTCAAAGTCAGGCTGGAACTCAAGTAACTCAAGTAAGGTTCCATCACTGCTTCAGGTTATAGTAAAATTTATGCCATATCCCATCCAAATATCTGCAACAGGCTGAGCACTTTTTATAGCTCTCTAAGAGGCACCACTGGAGTTAAAACAGGTCAAATAAAGTTAAGGCTAATGGCTGTGCTAACTGTTAACACAACATATCTGGAATACTTTCCTTTGAATACTCATAATAAAAATGTTGAATGCAAAGCTTTGTAACTCAGGAGATCCTTACCCGAAGTCCTGAATCAACCAAGATATATGTGTTAGTCCTGCTGCTGACACGTGCTTTCTGCCCTCCTCTCGTGGGAGTGGGCTGGAGCAGCAGGCAGCTCTCTGGTTGCAGTCGAGGATCTGGAGGAGGGGTAACTTTTTTCCTGAAAAGCAGTGTATGGCAGAGGAGAATATTCATGTAGCAACCCTCTCCACAATAATCTTGCTGCTGGGAGTGAAGACAGCTGAACTGTGCTCAGCTGCTTCCCACGCAACAAGCAAAAGCAGGTCACAGACAGACCACGATGAAATAAAACGAATTTGAAAGCAGCATGACAGATGGGGCACTCAGACTTGAGAACAACGCCACCATTACAAAGATAACAAACGGACAATCATTTATACAACATTCTCCCTTTTTTCTTCTCAGTGGACAGATCAACTTTGGAACTTCCTGCCACTGCCAGCTGCATCTCATTTAATGACATTTACTTCAATTACTGATGGCTTACTAACACTGCTCCAAGAAGTCTGCATAGAGCTGTCAGATCCTAGAGAAAGCTGGCCCACGTAACATAGAAAATGCAGGACACCCAAACCCAGCTCCCATCAGTGACACCACCAGATGGAGAGAAAATCTGATGATTCTCCCTGTCTTTTGCACTGGCAGCAAAGCAAAAAAGTCAAAGCCCATATTTTCTCTTGTTTCTGGCCCCACGGAAATGTTTGCTACCTGCTTCTAAACATTGTCCCTCATCCCTTCATCCAAACACCCAAATGCATATACCAGCACACCAGACAGTGAAAAAACATAGCTGAAGGTCCTGAGCACTTACAAGACTAGACTCCTATGAGCTCAACAAATGCTAATGCCCATTTCTAAGCTTTCTCCTTGCCCTCTGACTGCCCAAATAATTCACTTATATTGAAAACAGGAGGCAAATGAAAGCAAAGAAACTCTCATACATGTGATGAGTTGAATTTGAGAGCTGCCAACCAGTAACAGACAATCTGGATGGCATCCTGGAACTCACTTGGCCTTCTCAGTGAGCAGAGGCAAATTTTCACTGATGAGACCATGACTGAGGAGGAGGAGGGATTCTGCATTCATGTCTGAATTGAAGATGAGCCCTGCCATGATGTGACGCAGTGCCTCATGCACCTTCCGGACTACCTTCAAGCTTGTAGTGCTCTCCAGAACCTGCAAAGGAACAACCATGAGCGTTCAAGAGGGCACCATGAGGATAATGATCTGTTATCTGTATTCAGAAACCATGTCAAAAGCTAGAGCCATCTCATCACACGCTGTCACAGTCCCCAGCTCTTTATGTGAACAGCATCCCATTGCCTCAGCTCTGCACTGACATACCTCCTTTCCTCTCCAGCCTCTTGTCAGCCTCCAGCCAGTTCACTCACTGCCACCAGGACATTTAAGAGCTAACCAGCAAACCAGGGCCCCATTTCTGTGTGACCTTGCACTCTACTAAAAAAACCTGCATCTTTGAAAAGGCAATTATTGCACCAGGACAGACCCTGAATATATTTTGTTGACATTTCCTTCATGCACAAGAGATTAAACCACAAAGCAGCCTTGCAGGACTTTGGAGCTCCAAAGGAAGTAAGAGTAGGCAGATGGAGAGGGCATGGAGAACTCAAAGTGAGATGCTTCCTCTCCAGCAGCAGTTAAAAGCTTCCTAGAATGCCAATCCCTGCCCTGGACTTCAATAGTAAAGTCTCATTTTATGGACTGATTACACACTGCTTTCCAAAAGGAAAATGGGAAAGCAAAGCAGGATTATATAGATGATTTTACAGAACCCACCCAGAGGCTCTAGAATCACCTTACAGAGCCAAGATTTTTCTTACCTCCTTCAATGGCAGAATAAGTTTCGTCACCTGACCCCTTCCTATGAACTTTCCAAGAATTTCATAGGAATCGTAACTCTTGTTTTTGCGTGCTTCCATGACCTTGGAGACAATTCCCTTTACTTCCTTCTCTTCAGCTACATTCCCAAACAACTCTTGGTTGAAAATCTTTGGGAAAGAGGCAAGAGAAGTGAATGAGAGGAGAAGAAAAGCAGCTTCCCGCCGCAGCAACAGAACAACACTGTTTTTCCCCAGTCACAGCAAAAACAATTCTCCAAGTTTCTGATAAATCATGTCTACCTTTCCTTTGTCAACACAGAACCTATTTGAGCACACCAGATGAAAACACTGTTCTCACACTCCTTTGTGGTGTTGTGATACAGGGAGTGGTACCACAGTCAGATCAAGACACCCAAATATACGCCATCTGGGTGGCCAGCTGAGCTGGATTCTGTGGACTGCACTGACTAGATGTCTGTTGACTTGCTCAGCCATTTAGAGTACAGAAAAACATAGTTAGGTGTCTTAATCTTGAACCCATTCCCTCTCAGGACCCAGGGCTCAGGATACAGCTTGAGACACTTGAGATACAGCCCAGAGATGCTTGACTTCTCTAAAAGGGGCCTGCTGATGTCTCAGCAGAAAACAGTTTCCTTCCTTTGCAGTGCACACACAACAGCTCTGTTTGCCACCAAGTCCGAGACAATCTACACAAAACATTCCCCTCCCAGAATCTGTCCCAAGCACTTTCCTTTAGTCTTGAATAGTTTTTACCTCAATCAGGATATCTAAGCAGGGGTCCAAATCACCAGCACTGAGCTTGGTTGTAAGGCCCTTCAGTAACAGGTTCACAGTGAAAGTCAGCACATGGAGCTAGAGAAAAAGAGAACAGATAGTGTCTCCACACTGCTGCAGTGACCTCTTTAATACTACTGGATGGGGAGACTCCGATAGCAGAGGCACTACCAGTCACACACTGCACTTGAGTTCTCATTACAGGAAATAACAAAACACTGGGAGGATGAGAATCTACGTAGCAGCAGCAGGAAGAGGACCCCTGTCCCTCCAGGTGCTGGTAAGAGGGCTGGATCTCCTCTTTCCCCAGTGCTCTTACTGATATATTTAGGCTGTTCTAACTTGTGCTTTCTCTGTCAGAGCAGTTAGAAGCTCACGGTATTCCACAGCAGTAATTTACATGAAAAATTATTCTTAACCCAAACCACCGTGGAAAGAGGCAAGACAAATAAATAGTCAGAGCCATGGCTTTAGCTCTAGAAAGCAAGACTTCAACTGGCAACTCACCACACACATTGCTTAGCCCTAATGATCTTACTGGAAAGATTTCCTCTAATCTTATTGGGACCAGAAATTCATCCTTCTCCTCCATACCCCAAGTCTTTACTGGGAAAATGGCTTAGACTTTAAGTTCTTTGAGGGTGCAGACCCTCATTTGACACTTGGCATAACAAAGATTGCTGTAGGCACTAGTAACAGTATTTAGTTGCATTATACCAAGCTATTCTACCAGCGCAAAACAATTTCAGTAGCATTTTCCCTTTAGATTTTCCTCCTAACACATTAAAAAAGCCTGAAGAAGAAAAGGAAGAATTTCAGCATTACCTGGTACCCATGGATGAGAGCGGACTGCATCTCTTTTAAGATGTACAGAAGGTATCGCACTCCCAACGCTTCCATGATTTTAATGAGGGTGTTACGGGCAATGTCCCGTATTTCCTGAAATCTGTTCCTCAGAAACGTGCAGACTTTCAGCAGGATGCTGGAAAGAGAGAGAGACAGCTTAGTTATCTCCAAACAGAGCAGAACTAATTACACTGCTGGCTAAGGAGGCTGCTTTTCAGGTCTGTTTCAGCACCACAGCTGTCCTCAAAGCCAGCCTCACAGAGAGGCTTTATAGGCCTACACACACCTACTGTCCTCCAGTACATTTTACTGATTGTACTTTTTTTCTGCACATATTCTTTCCCCAGCACTACCACCCCTGCCTCTGCATCTTGATACACAGCTCTGCTCTTAGGTAAGGATTTACCAAGTTCCTTTCAAACTTAGCTTTACAGAAGTTAAATGACTTCAGAGGGGAATGCCACTAGGAAAAGGAGTTTCCAAAAGAAGTACTTAAGGACTGTTAGGATGTTCCTCTTGAATTTAGCTTTGTATGTAACCACAGCTTGAGAAAGGTGTCTGCACTCATTCCCAGCACAATGAACATCATTTACGGAACTCCATTGGGATTTACCTTGGTAGGTTGGTTTCCATCACTTCTTGGGGAAGACACTGCATCATCCTGACCATTGCAAAAGCTAATGGGACACGAACTACCTCATCATCATTCACAACGTTGGATTTCACAAGCTTGTGCTCCTCATCTCTTTTAACCTTTTGAAGAGAGCAAGACACAATGTACATTTAATACACATAAACAAATTCTTCTTTATCTCAACAAACCCTAGACAAGGCCAATAAGGCAAGCTGCTATCTATCCTCTACTGGCTACAGAAAAAACTCAGCTAAAGGAAAGTTCTGTGTTTTCAATACAGAAACTAGGCTGGGTGACAGCAAGTGGCTGAAAACTCTTCAACAGGCTGCACAAAGTGAAATTTCACTTGAGTGGTTTGAGCCAGTTTGCAGCAGGGAAATAAAGACACCACACCCACACTGACCTGTCTGTCAGTCAGTAATCTCCATGACACAACAAAGGGCATGAAGCTTTTATTGTATTTTCAAATGGTCTCTCTCCAGTTGTGTCTACTTTTTTTAATGTGTTCCATTTTCACTGGCTCTGAAGCAGTACTCCAACCTTAACAGGCCTGTGAAACACCTTTCCAATATCAACTCCTCACCTTTGCAACAATACACCTGTGCAATTTAGGCAAGATGTTGACTGTAACTGTATCTTGAATATGTTTGATCAGACAGTCCAGCTCCTCTTTATTTCGAGGCAAGAAAGAAACAGGTTTGGTCACTTGCTCGGCACTTTCAGATGTCTCAGCTGCTTGCTCAGGTTCTGCTGGCTTCTCAGAGAGATTCTTTTCATTCTTCTCTTCATCTGCTTCCTCTTCCCCTTCACTCTGCTCCAGCTCCATGGCTTCTTCAGCCTCCACCATTGGTTCATGGTCCACAGCAGCAGTTTCTGTCAAGTAATTGCCAAAGCACAGGTAAATACAGGAGATCACAAAACTTGAGCCCTTAATCAAGACTCATGTGATGGCTTGTCTCTAGACAGAGCTCCTACCTATCATCAGCAAGAGCAAACCACCAATAAGCATCAGAGTTCTTTTACTGGGCAAAGAAGCTTTGGCATGCTGGTTTCTGATAATCACCCCTCAGGGCCAGGTTTAAAGCAAAGACTAGGTTACTCTGTGTCCAAACTCCATAGTCAGCTTAGCAAAGGTCAATGTGCTTGAACCTTAGAGAACTGCCATTCACTTACATTTGACAATTTCACAAGGCAAGAGGTACTGACAAGCACAGCTGTGAGATATCCTTTTCTTTCCCTCAAAAGTCCCAAGATAGGTAACCACAACGGTGAACAAGCTGAAGATACGATTTCTTCCCATGAAATGGCAGAGGAAGCAAGGTAAGGACACACAGCACCCTTCTCAGGCTGCAGGTAACCATGAGAGCAGCCAACATCAAGGACAAAAAAACTCAGATGTATCAGCAGCCACATGGGTGAGAGCAGACCTCGAGAAACACACAGTTTTGCATAAACCCAGCCTGAGCTGGTTTGTCTTACAGATGCCTGGGATGGAGAAGTAATGTAGGTGTGGTTCCCTCCACCACCTCTCCTCACTTTGTCAACACACAGGAGGAATTGCTGCATTGGCCCTCACAAAGTAAGTCAAAACTAGCTTCCAATATGCACATTTTGAAAAGCTGGGAAGTAGCTAACCTTCAGAGTAAAACATAAAACTTTGATTAGCTGCACTTGTAGCAGTTAGTGTTTCTACAAGCAAGCACAGAAAGCTCACCTTGGGTGTCAATGGTCACAAGCTGCTTTTCAAGTGTTTCATGGTCAAAGTGAAAGGCTTCCAGCACCGTCTCTAACAAGCTGCAGAAGTAAAACATGAAGAAAGATGAGCCCTCTGCACAAAAAGAAGAGGCTGCATAGACAAACTCAACAGAAAAATCTTATAAGCACTTTTTCAAAAACTTCAGATTTAGTGACACTGCACCACAAGGAGGTTTAGCCTGAAAAAACAATCCAGAAAATGAAAACTGGTTACTTTTCAGCTAGATGCATTCTGTAACCTAGCTCACTGTGAAACCTCATAGAGTGTGGTACTGGAGCAATGGAGGTGTCCCAGGAGCAGGGACAGCCTGACAGAAGAAGCTGCTAACACTGGCATGCATTCAGTGAGACGTGGTGTGAGAAAGTAATGACCTGTTAAAACTTTGTAGCTGCAGGCTGCATGGTCATGCCCACTTTCACTTGCATAAGTCCACCTCAAACTCAGCAGCTATCTCTCATCTCAGGGAAGATGCTAAAATCCATGTGATGCTCCTCAAAATGCTGAATTTTACCTTGGAAGTATTTGGAGAAACCCAGAGCAGCACTGCTCACAGTACCTACCTGACTCCCAGCTTCGGACTGATCTGTCCTGTCTGCAGGACATGGATGAAATGCTTCAAGTGGTACAAATATGCTGACCATGAAAGATGTCGGCAGACAGCTCCAACAACTTCAACTGAGGCTGTTACCATATTTTCATGCTGCTCAAAAGATAGAAATTCAGTTGTTGTTACCATTCACGAAGATCCTGTGTCTAAAGCATCCTCTACTCAAACCAACAAGTGTCAGAAGTCAAGTCTGCCTAGTGGGGATGCCTGAAATTCAGCATTTTTAGATCTCATCTGGAGCACCAAGTGAAAAAAACAAAAAAATCACAGCTCATCAAGCAGATCTCCAGACCCACTTCCTCTAAATATTTCTGCACACATTAAACTTTTCTCACATAATTAAATCTATGGGCTCACTTGTGTCAAGAACTAACAATCAGTCAAGATATTCAACCACAAACACACACCTTGCTGGGCTATGTTGATCAACTATAAACATACATTGTTAACCCACTGAAGACAGTGAAAAACAGTGTGTTTGTTTCTTCACCAGAGTTTCAATCAATACATTTTACTGCCCACTGGTCAAAGACCGACTTAGTCATTCTACTGATGGGCACAGTTTGTATGGTTGCAGGTGCTGGGTCCTGTGCCTAAGCCCTAATTCTTTCATCTTCTGAAGAATATTTCTGACAGCAAGCAAATTAGACATCTACTTAGTTGGACATAAGCAGCTCTGCTGTTCTCTTGATAGTGTGCAATCTGGCTTTACAAATTCACAAATACAAAGTGTATGCATACTGACATTACAAGTAATTTCACTGGATATGTTTTCAATAAAACCTGTGGAAAGTGACTAAGAAAATGCCACCCTTCAAACTTAATTTCAGATGTTTTCAAACAATTCCTGCAGTTTCCCTCCAACTTCAGAGAAAACAGTATTTTTTCCCACCTCAATTACTAGGCAGAGCCTATGTTCCCAACCACATACAGTCTGCTGCCAAACAGTAACTAATCTCACAACTGAAAAGGAAGACAGAAGTTTGGAGGCAGAGGGGGGAAAAAAGCCCTGATTGTAAAAAAAATTAAGACAAATAAAACTCCAAGTGAAAAACTAAAACAAAACCAAATCCCCTAATTCACAAACACTTAGGGAGATCAACCTTGAGGAAACAGGACATATTTAGCATATATAGTATTGGGTGCAGACTGCAACTGCACCTTCCAAACCCTCTTTCTGTCACCAAAAGCAGCCAAGAGCTTATGACTGAAAGGGGAAACTCACTTCACAAACATATCAGCCATCTAAAATGGTTAGTCTTTTAAGGCAAATGGTATATAAGAAACGTAAAAATATTCAAATGGAAGCATTTAATTAAAAGAGCCTACCTTAAGCATTTTCTCACTAAAAATGGCAGTTGTAGCATAAGGCATGATGTAGTTTTGCAGGGATTTAGAAGACAGCACAAGCTTTTCTTCAGTGAGCTGCTTTGCCAGTTTCCTCAGAGCTCGTGCCCTCCTGTGGATCTGAGTCAAACATGAGAGGCAGTGAATGAGGTGGTGCTTGAGTCACAGCTACCATGACAAAGCACAAACATCCAACAGTTCTGAAAATTCCTCAGTTTTAAGTAACAGCATAAGCATATTATGGTTATTTCCAAGCACAGGCCATGCCCTTTTACTGCAGTCTCTGGGCTTTCACTAGCCTTTTGCCTCAATTGATATTCCAAATCAATGGGACATTTCCCTGTGAGTTCACAATCATAAGACTGTGCTATCTTCAGGTATCAGATAAGGGAGGTAACAAGAAGCAACGACCTCAGAAAATCACAAGGAAAAAACTTAAGAGTCTGCATATAACTACAGATGCAGCAAAGACTATCTCAAGTTATATCTCTGAAAGCAGAAGTGCTGCATTTTCATACTGCAAGACAAACTGGGAGACCAAGCTTTGTGCACCATTTATATTACAAAGGTCTGCGAGTGAAAAAAGGGCTGCAGAGCCTACAGACTGAGAGTAGCAAGGAACAGGCTAAAAAAAACCAGAGATCCATTCCCTGCCTATGTCAGAGGGATCTTCAAGTCAATGTTGCCCATGCTGCTGAATGTGGGCTGTCATAAAACCAAGAAGTTTCTAGACAGAAACATGACTTTGATTCCCAGTCACTGGTGACGACACCTACACTCTTTTTTTTGTAACGGTGTCTAATGACACAGGTTCAATTTCTCTGCAGACAACATATGCTTTGCAAAACATTTCCCCACAGTAAGATGCTTTTGCTTGGTGAGGGGAGAGAGGCACTAAGGAATGCCTGCTGCCTTTTACCTGCATGTGTTTCATGTTCTCAAAGAAGTCCATGTCGGGATCATGGCGGTTGGTCAACTGGACCAAATCCCGGAATTCGGGATTTGCTGGGAAGGTCTGAATGAGGCAGGAAAGCAATGATGTGTAGTCCTGTTGGATGCTCTGCAAACAATAACCAGTGAATGTTTAGTATCCCTTGAAGAGGCCGCTACACACTCCTCAGAACCACAGTGCTGTCATTTGCACGTGTTTCAGGCCAACATGTCCTATTTTTTGGTAACAGCAAATCCATCTGCATTATAGGTTGCAGATAAATTAAAATCTGCCATCCATGAACAAGCTACAACTAAGAAAAGCTGAACAATGGCAAAGAAACACAAGACAGTTAAGTTCTATAATTTTTGAGATTTTTATAAGGTTTAAAATGAAGGGTAAGTGGGTTCCTGCTGGGATAAAAAGTGCACACACAAAAATTGTCTCATTACCCTAGTGTCCCAAAGTCAGCTGGAGATGTGTGCTCAGACATCACTGCCTTACCTCAGTTTTACTCTTCAGACCCCTTCTCACAGACTCCAAGAGAGTGTGCTGGATTAGCTCCTTGTACTCATCTTCTGTGTGGTCAATTTCTGCCAGTCGGTGGATGAAACTGGTCAAGCAAAGGCTTGCGTTGTCACTAAGAGCCATATCCCCCAGCTGAGTGGATGAAGAAATTGTAATCCATGAGTCTGGGTATGACACTTTTTTCTCCCCAAACGCCTGGACTGAACAGTTCAATTGGACACAACATAACAAGGCCTGCAGGGACCCAGCAACTCTTGAGAGCTTTCCCATAGGAAGTTCTAGTCACAAATGAATGCCCACCCTTTCCATCAAGAAAAATACTTTTACATTTATCATCAGGCTCACACAACTAGAACATGCTGCAACAAATAGAAAATCAGCTTTTCAAGACTGTAATATGCCTTTTATACAGTAAAAAATAACCAAACAGTTCTAGGGCTCACTGACAGAAAGGTGTGCTGCACTGTATTTGCCCTTCTGAACACACAGATTAAAAGGTAAACAGACAAAACTGAAAAACAGCTGTTTGCAAGAAGACCTAAATATGCTTTCTGAATGTTTTGCGGTGCCAAAAAACAGCCAATGAATATAATTTGGAAGTTAGATGCATCACAGACACATGGTGCACAAAGAGAAGGAATATTCAGCCAACCTGGATGGTATAGAAGCAGTTGTGCATAACAGGGATGAGGAAGTCGATATCCACTGTTTGCATTTCCTTGATGTGGGCTGTGATGGACTGAAACGCTGATAGACGCACATCAAAGTCAATATCATCGAGATGGCGCTGATCAAAGGCATTCAGCTAAGAGAGAGCAACAAGTCATCAATGAAAAATGACAGAATCATGATCACACAATGTCGGGCGAAGTAAGTGAGCAAAGAAACCGTGCATACCTTAACAACATCAGTAATATACTTCAATTTACTGTCCAAATCAGATAAAGTCTAAAAAGAAACATAAAGAAACCAGTTATAGATGTTAACTAAACAACTGTTACAGTTGTTAAAAATTTGGATTACACAAGACTTTGCCACTTGAGACAAATAATAAATAAAGCAACAACATTAATCTTTCTCCTGTTAAAACGCTCCTAAGAGCCTTTCTCATGTGAATTGAAGGATGTGTGTTTTAAGTTTCTAAATATCTACACTGAATGTTTCCCGGGTTTTCCTGCTAAGAAAAAGTTATATAAGTTACTTCAAAGAAATACAAAACAGCCTACTATGAATCTCTGAGAGAAGAATACAAATAAAAATCATCCTCAGGATACTGAAATCCATTCTTATTTAATCAACATACAGGATTTGTTAAGGATTAAGTGCTTTATTTGGCTTCTCTTATAAAGAGTCCTGGTAAGGCTCACATCAACCAGGCTGTAAGCCAAAACTTCCACACATCTTTGTGCTGCCCATTAACTTCTATCATATATAATTCTGTTACTTTCACTTAACAGATGAAGTAGATTAGAAAAGGTTTTAAAGCCATGTACAACAAAGATACTTTGCTCTTGATCTCTCAGAACAAGTGAAAAAAAGCACAGAAAGACATGTAAAAATACAATACCTGAAATACCAAGCACAATTTATTTCGAGACAGTTTGTTCTGGATGACAGAAAAAAGCTTTGCAAGTGGTTTGAGAAAATTTGTAGGGTTTGCACAATGCCTCAGCAAGTTCTGCACTGTCTCCAGAATGTCAATCTCTGTAGCCTGAAAGAGACAGATAACTCTCAATAAATACTGAAACCTCACAAGATTATTTCATTTCCTTGGGAAGTATTTCAAGACAAGGAGTGAACATTGCTGTACTTTATTCAGATCAGAGATACCGAAGAACAAAGAATTAGAAGGACACAATGCAATCATCAAATCTCTCAGAAGTACTTGCAATCTTTCAATTAGACACAAGCACAGTGCTAGAGAAGACTGTCATCACAATAAAGACCACTTTTATGTGTCTTTCCTCAAATGATTCAAAGATCAGGAGAACTAAGGGAGCTTTAAAAAGCAGTCTTTCTTTAATCTGTGAAATGATTATTAACAGCACCTTTAACAGAAATCATATATGGTCCCATAATGCTTCACAGATTTAAAAACCAAGAATAGAACTGCATAAGGTTTGCCTTTCATCCTGCAGCACACCAATGTAGCACTGCCCATCACACAGCATATTCAACCATATGTATTCATATTGCTGTCCAGATGCTTTGGATTTGGGATGTATAAAATCCACAGCGAAGAAGAGCAATTATTTCAGACACTGCAAGTAATTTGGTGGATTGAATGCACTGGCAAAACAGGCAAAGACTGCATTATAACTTCTGCAGACCTTTCCCATGAAAAGGGGGAACAGAGTCAGTGTAGGCATTGGCACCCTTTTGGGAGTTGTACACATAAACATGCAATGGCACCTCTATTGCACGTTCCAAGCAGAGTACAAACAGATTAAGATTTGACTTCAGGTTAATCATGAGAAATAGCATGTAATCAGTAAGACTTTTAACTGCATCTTAAAGAAACAAACAACTGTACTTTGCTAAAAAAAAAAAAATTATGTTTATTAGAGGGAGCAAGTAACTTGTACCTACCTGCTCCATGTTACTCTGATAAAGGAAAGGGAGGAGAAGGCTCACAAGCACTGAATTCTGACTCTTCTCCTGTATAAATTTGCTGATCCTGTACAATAGGACAAAGTAATTTACTCTTTTATATCAATTCCATCACCAGTATAGAGCAAAGAAGAACTCTGTCAGCACTAGTGCCATTTTCCAGGCTAACAAAGCGTACCTACCAAATTCACATTATCAATCCAAGTATTCAGTTCCACATGACTGCAGGTATTTCTGTACCTTTTCCTACTCCCAAGAGCCACTGGTTTTGAGTACCAGCAACAAAATCAGCTAGAATGCATTTCAATTTTCTTATCGCCTCCATCACCAGCAACTTGCAAGGTCAGTCACAGATCCAGGTATTTACAACTGTTCTAAACTTAAATATTTTGAGACATACTGTTTTTTAACTTGGAACCTATTACAATAAGCTTCTTTCTTCCTCCGTCCTTCCAGCCTTTTAACTGTTTTGAGCTCTAAAGAGTGACTTACTTGGAAAGTATACTCAGCTCTTTGCTGACTTGAGCTCTATACTTCTTCTTTTTCACCTTCTCCACATTTAACATTGTTTTGCTGAAGTACTGAAGTATGGCAGGAACGTGAGGCAGAATCAAGCGGCAGCCTAGGCTGAGGGGCTCTGTAAGGGATACAACACTTAGCAACACCCAACTCTGCCACAAACAACGGAAGGGAGAGCCAACCCTACACAAACAAAGGGGAAATTAGGAAAAAGGTTTCATTAGTGGAAGAACAAATAAATGGAAACTATGAATGTGCAGGGCAGTTGGTGGCTGGGAACATGCACCAGCACTTCCTGAGACCAAGTCTAACACATCTGAGATGGGACAAAAGAAAGCATGCACAGAGAATAAACACTTTCTCACAGATGTCAGTAAGCCCTGGTAAGTGTGAGCTTATCAAAAGGTACCAAGGATGTTCCTCAGAGGTAGTAATCATCTCCTAAAATGACTGGAGCATTTATAGATGTGTTTTTCTTTATTCTACACTGACCTCTTGCATAAAATCAAAGCTGCCATAAAAAGAACACAGTCTCCTTTTCACTAGCTTTGAGTGTTACACGTGAAAGACGGTTCCACAGCATCAAACACAGTGCACTACCATTACTGTCTACTACCTCTCAAAGATGGCAGGTCTTTCTTGCACAGGGAGCACAGACTAAACATCCAAGTGATAAATGATCTCCTACAGGAAGGGGACCTTTATATAAAACATGATATTAGGCTCAGAGCCAAGTCAGCAATGCAGTTCTTAAACTTATACCAGTCAAAGCTTCACAGACAAAACAGGTCAACAACGTGTTTTCATAGGAAATTTCTCCATTCTCAGGACCCTGACACTCAAATGTGGATCTCATTAGTCATTAAACAAGGAGGACTTTACAGTTCTTAGGCACAACAAGACAAATTTGTACACTGATGTTTCCATCTCCACTGGGAGGTCTCCTTTCCCAGTATTCTCAGCCTGTGTAGACAACCTCATCATAATCTAATACCTCCACCCAAAGCACCCAACAGCTCTCTCACAACTCTTAAGCAGGCATACCTCCTGTCACATCTTCAGTGACCATGACAACACAGTCAGTCACGCTTAAACTGGAAACCTGCTCCGTGGGTTCAAAATCTGGGCTATTGAGAAGGCTGTCAGCTATGTCCATCACAACACTGGATGTGGCCTCAGACAGGTTCTTGGCTGACAGCACAGCAAACACATTTGACAGTATATCACACTCTGGGTGATCTGGCTGCTGCTTGGCCAGCAAGGTGAAATACCTGAAAGGAAGATTATAAAAAACATGGGTTCAGAATTTTCAGATTATAATTCTTTTGTGCAAGAAGTCACTCAAAAAAGAAAGACTGTCTTCCACTTCAACAAAGGAAAAAGTGCAAAAAACCCACAGAACAGTGTCATGAAAAACAGAAGGAATGGAGGTTAAGAGGTCATCAAGTCCCTTTTCTTGCTTCAAGATAGCATCATCTTAACCCAACCCTTTCTTCACTGCCCAAGTCTCCTGTTAGTCTGCTCCTAGCATAGTGATCCAATACCATTTTTTACAGAAGTTTGTATATAGGTCTTCATGCCTACAAATGAGGTATCTTAAAATAAACACAAAAAGCAGTGAGTCTGTGGAAGAGGCAAAAATCACTCAAGACAGCTGAGTTGGATTTTTTCACAGTGCCTGAATTGAAAAAAGTTCTTGCAAGTTTCCGTAACAGACTCTCAGTCCGAGATTCTACGCTGAACTTGGCCATACTCTTTTATAAAATAGAAAGAAATAGAGATTCCCAAAACCATGAATGAAATTATATATTGTAATACTGATTCCCACCTTGCAAGACTAAGAAGTCATTGGTCAAGACAGACATATCCTAAGAAGTCAAGACCTTCTCCTCATCTGAGAGTTGGGTTTGGGCTACATTTATGCTTAGTTGTTAACACACGGAAAAAGCAGCCTACGAAAAAGTGAGTACTTGCATAAACTGGAGAGCTTCCCACCTGCTTTTATGGCTATCAAAAAAGTAACAGTCTGATGGAAAAAGAAAATACAGTTTTTGACACAATTATTCATAAGCTGTAATTGTGCTCTTTTTTTCCCTTGAAATCTCTGTATTCTCTTGTTTGCTAGAAGAACACTTACCTGGGATTCTTACTCCAGGTGTGAATGAGTTTGAGTAGAAAAGTTGGAGAATACTGACTCTCTGAAGCCAACCTGCAGATCTAAAGGAGACAAAAATCAGATACCAATGCAACTCAAGTAGGTCAAGCTACTTAAAACCCTAATCTCTAACAAAGACTTCACATTCTACAGTTTATTACCTTTTTATGAAGTAATTTCATCCTCATTTTCCTAACTCCCTCACTATTTGCCAAATCACTCAGACTTATCTCACTCCTACTTACACACTATTCCAGCTACCATTTTTGCCTTCCCCTTGAAACTAGCTCCCCATGAAGCCTCCCATTTGCCACAGACCTAGCAACCTCTCCCGGACATACCTATGAGATCTCAAGCACAACATCCAAAACTCACTCTTACCACACCTCCTATGCCCTGGCAGCAGCACATTCCATTTCAGCATCTGGTTTGTATCTACATGGCCTCACTGCTATAAAAGCACCCTCTCTACTCGTGGAGAGCCACAAACACTGTATTGCATCTCATCAATGGGATCTCTTACGTGATTCTGTGTCCAAAGCAACCCCACCTAAGAGGTGCCCAGCTTAAGCCACATTCAGTAGCTGCTGCTACTCATCTGGCTCCCTTCTCTCTGCTACTCCACAACAGGCTCTACTCAAGTCTTACAGCTGGGTTTCCCCCACGACCACTGCTGGACTGTTAGCAGGGCACTGTCAGTGAACACACTGGCAGAGAAGGCTCCAGTGCATTTGGGGACGATAGCCAGGACAGTGTGCATGTGCACTTTGGACTAAGTCAGTTTGCTCACGACCTGAGAAAAGAAGGTAGGTCTAAGCATCTTATAAAGCTTCTTCTCCTGTCCCAAAGGCTGGTAATATTATTTCCCTGCATAAAACAGCTTTCCTGAATGACATACAATGAAGAGTAAACCATTAATCCAATCTTGCAGGAATGCTGCTGTGCAGGCTAACGATATCGAGCCTCTGCAGCAAAATCCACAAGTCAAAAAAGATTCTGCTGCCAAAACCAAATCCTCAAGTAGTTCACAAGTAGAGACTCCAGAGGGAGCTTCTGGATCATACTACCATCCACGCTCCAAAAATAGCTGTCTTCCTGACATCTGTAAGGACAACAGGCACTCCAACTTACAATGTTGTATGTTGTTCAGTTACTCAGCACTTGCAAACACAATGCTCCCTGAAAGCATTAAGTGCTTTGCTGACTTAAAGCTCAAACCCATGCCTGAACTGCTCTGGGACTGCACTAAATGGTTGCTGCTTTGCCCACATGGCATCCTCGCTGTGAGAAGACTTCAAGGACAAACCAGGAACATACAACTCCCTGTTGCTCAGCACAGTGAAATACAGAGCTACATGCACTCTCTGGTACTCTTTTATCTACTGTTTGTCCCCATACACATACTACACATCACATATTGTTACTGGTGGAGTAGAGAAACAGGGTAGGAGTAAACAAACACAGTGTCTAAAGAAGCAGCTCTGGGATTTCACAGACCACAGAAGTTACTTCCAGTGCTCTGTGACATGCTTTTCTGTTGCAAGGAACTTGGACACTTGGATACCTCGAAAGTCTCTGCACAAGAGCACTGCTGGAGTCAGACCCTCTTATTGAGTTACCCTTTGCATGGAAGCAACTGCTTTTAGAGCAGACACAACCCGGCAGTCGGTGTAAGTATTCCCTGACAAGCCCAGAGCACTGACACAGACTGCGCAATTTCGTTTTAAATACTGTGTGCTCTCTCTCTCACAATAGTGCATTTTCCAGCTCAGAGGTGATCTGAAATTCACCGATAAAGGCCACAACCCTGTGCTTTGTCACTGTCCTCACATAGAACTCCCAGCTGGCAGGCACAAGGTCACACAGCCCACTGACAGACCCTCCTAGGTCTCTCCTTTCCTGAAGTAACAGTTGTTTCCACAGTCCTTCTACCACAGGCCCAAAAACTGTCACAAAAGAAATCAGCCAAGTACACCTAGAAGTGGCTACTGTCATTTTAGTTTCCTTGAAGCATCCATGGAAGAAGTCGCTTCTGTGGTTAAAGAACAAAGAAATGGCATCCATTTTATTCAGATTAATTTATTTGTACTTTAACCTGTGGCTTGATTATTCCAGGAAGAATCAGACAGGAGCTGAGCAAATGGCCCTGCAGACACATTAGAATGCCAGAATCTGCCTGTGGCCACATTGAACCTAGTGACAGACATAGCTGACTCGATGGACTCCAGTGCAGCTGGAGGTCTCTGCATGGTACATGTTTCATACAAGTTATTTGAAAAAACAGGAAGTACTTACCTGAGGCCACACCACTGCATGAAAAACTGCATTAATCTCTTCCACACTAAAGCAGTAGGTCTCATAATCAGAAAAAAAGTCTGCCACAAGCTTGAGACCAAGACGTCTCAAATTCTTCAGTGGATTAATCAATCTAGGTTGGATCTGTAAAAACAAAATTAAAACAACTCAACCCATTCAGACCTTTGCAGAACAACTGCTAACTACTTCCTCCGAAATTAAATACAGCAATTTACTGACCACAGACACATCCTTTGCAGAAACTTTTCTCTTGTAACTTGTTCACAACAGCAATCTGCGTCTTACAGCTGACCTAATTTTTTCTGAGAGGTGTGTGTTCCTGCATTGAGTCAGTTCCACAGGACCTCTTTAGCTCATAATACCCCCATGCTAACAGGTTTAAGACAGCAGCATCTGTCCCTTTTGGACAAAATGCATAAAGCTATACCACATTTACATTCCCAGCCCTGACACTTAAATAATTCTGTTTAACAATGGAAAGGACACAAATCAGCTCTCCAAAGTGAAGTTGTATTTTGCATGCTGAGATCCACTGTGAAGAAAAGAAATCAACAGACGCAGAGGAAGGGGGGAGGAACAGAGGAGGCAATAACATGAATCACGTCTTCCAGTGGCACGTGTTGGGGGGATGCAGCATTTGTTTATAGGAAGATGCTTCCTGTACCCATTTAGTGGTTATGTTCCATAGCCTTTCTTGGGGAAAACATTTCACTAAGAAAATCAGCTAATCATGAAGTTATTCATGCACTGCTGCATTCTGACTCTTCTCCCTGAGAAGAGTCTTGACTTGAGTAACCTAAATTATTTCCATACTGTGCAATGCAGCTCATAGCACAAACAGATGAGGTAGCTCCACAGTGCAGAGGTATTGAACTCCAGTCTCAGAAACAGCAAAGCCATGTCAGAGAAAATAAAGGCCACTGTCCAAGAGTGGAGCTGTCTTGAGTCTCCACTGCATATCATGATCCAGCACATAGAATAAATGCTTATATCTCTTACTTTGCAAAGCAGCTTTGGTGTCAAAATCTCACTGAAAGACATCATTATTTTTTTTATTTGATGTACCTTTTGACTTCTGAAGACTCTACCTTTTACCATGAAATAGACTTCTATACTCCCTCTGCATCCAAAATCACAGGTAAAAAAGACAAAGATGGCAGAAAAGGAATTGCCCAGGACCTCCCAAGCTGTGCTGAATGTGTATATATAGAGCACAATCAGCTTACAGGCAGCAAATGAGCTCTTTGAAAGCCCAAAGAAAGCACAAACGAGGCTACTGTTGCTAACAGAGACCCCCACCTGAAATAATTTTGGGTCTCCCACTGTTCAATCACCGTAAGAGCAGTTCTCCGAGATCAAATCTTTGAGAGGACAAGGAAACTCAAAACTGACCACTATCAGTAGGAAATGGTAAATTAATAACTTGTCTTAAAGTAGTCAAAGTTGATGTTTAACTCTCCAGACAGTGTCAGCCTGCAATAAATCACTCTGAAACTCCAAGAATGCCTTCTAATCATTAGTCAAGATAAACAGATTTCTCACACTCTTCCTTGAGCTTTTAACATCTCATAGGCTAATGAAGTGCTAAATTAAGTTCCGAGAAATGATGGACTGTCACTCCTGACATTACACAACGATGACAGGATTACTGTAGCAACGCTGGCAAAATGCAACTATCCCAGCAATGAAGGAAGCAGCTTTTACAACTCCTGTCCTAGTTGAAAAAACATAGGCACATGCAATCCACTGCTTAAAGTCAGACTGTGGGATGCTGCTGTCCTCAGATTTGCTCATCCTTTTCATAAATGTAGACAGTCACAAGGTTCTGTGCTGCCTGCAGGCAACTGTCAGACGTTGGATATTGCCTATTGCAAGAGCTTGCTTTGTTTGATGGATTTGTTTCAAGGCAAGTTCTAACCTTGAATGCTCGCAGTTGGGTCTTGGCAAGAACACAAGCACACAGCAACAAAACATTCATTAACCTACCCCACTCGCTCAGTACATCATCTCATAATTCCTTTCAACACTGCAGTGATGATGATGACTGTGCAGTTTGTGCACCTAAGATACAGACAGGCTCTGCACCAGAAAGACAGAAAAGCCTGGCTCAGTGTTATGACTTCTAAACAGCTGGCAACAAACCCCAAGCTAGCTGGACTTGAGCTCAGGGATCTCTGTGCTGCTCTCCTGCGTACAGGGCAGCAACAAGCCAACATGCCCCACGTTTAGGTGCAGCCAATCTTTAACAGAGTGTTTTCCTCACCTGACCCTTTCTGCATGTACAGCCATTGCCCAGCCAGTGAAAAAACATCTGCAGTGGTCTGCAGATTTGGCTAAGACCCAAATTGTGACACTGGATTAATATGACTACTCCTGATACAGAGCTGCTTCTAGTGTGCTGAAAGACATGTTATTTCTGTGTCCCATGACAGGAGACAATCACTGTAGATAATTGCTGTGATCATCCCCAATGCTGACACTGCAACAAAACACTTCATGGCTAAGTTTTGTTCTAAAGTCCTCAGTCAAGGAACTTTAAAACCTCTTCTTTGCCTGCTCATGTTTTATTCTTCCAGCCCAGAAACTCCATCTTTAAGGCAAATTCCACCTTCCAGCCCTAAGATCTTGTTACATCCTTACAACAGATCATTTAGCTCTCCCTCATGGCCGTCTCTCCACAAAACAGGCAGGAGCAATGTACAGAGATCACCTCCAACTCTCTTTTCGGTAACTCAAACAGAAATGCAGTCCAAGTCGGCTTTCTAAATACATTAACTCTGTCTGCACTGCCTCAACCATTCAGCACTTCCAGACAAACATCACCGGCCTTTTTTTTGACAGACACCTAATTGCTAAGCTTCACTCCACAATGGCAGTTATCATTACCTGAACCAGTGAAGGTGTATTGATATGTGTATGCTAAAGGAAGGAGGAGGAAAAGGAATTTAATTTGCATGTTTGTTTGCATAAATCGTACCTTCTCTCTTTGCTGGAGGATGCAGGATACCACAGCAGTCATGCAGAGCAGAATCTGTAGAATTTCAGGCAGGTATTGCTGGATCAAATGTCCCATGTTTTTCAACACAACTTCGAGACCATTGAAGAGGCTATGCTGACGCCCAAGAGGCAGGACTTTAGCTAAATCCAGCTCTGACATACTTTGAAGGACTGCAGTCTGGCAAGACCCTGTGATAGGCAAAAGGATAGCAAATTATCTACAGAGACATCATGAAAATATCCACTATCAAGAATAATTTTTCCATGAAAAATAGTGTAATTTGGCTCTAAATTACAGATCCGCAAATTCATCTTTTAAAATAAGAACAGCTCTGGGTGTACACAGACATCTCCCACTGCTACAGTACCCAAGCACTTTACAACCCCTGTTTACTGCTATCACAGCCTACGATGCCAGCCACTGTTCATTCCCAGCCTGCTACAGCTCACTCGCACAGCTGTGGCAAGTCATTCAGTTTTTCTGGCCTTGGACGTGTAAAACAAAGCAACCATGCTTTGTAAGAAAAAACTCAGGGGAATCCTAGTCCTTACCAAGGGGTTTTTTTCATCCTTTCATGGCATGGTTAGGGTTAGGGTTAGGAAATAACAGTACAAAGCTTATTTATCCATCCACACCTCCACAGGTCAGGAAGTACCATACCCCAGGTTCTACAGCCTGTACCCACCATTACTGAATTGCTTCACAGCTTCAAAGAGTAGATCCAAGAACATTCGTATCTCTTCTGGCAGTGAGCCGGCAAGAAATCGCAGAACGATTGACATGCGAGTGCCTGCTGAAGACTTCCCCTGTGTTTTGCTCCCTGTTTTGTTTCTCATTCTGCCATAGAGAATTCTTCAAAAACCAAAAATAGGTTTCATTAGCTTTCAGCAAGCCACCTCTTTTCCAGCCTCTCATTCTGCAAGAGGAACTCCATTTAAAAATATTCTCTAGTGAGAAGGTGAGTGGAAGCTCCCCCTTCATGGTCTCCACTGCCCAAAAACAACCCAGTGAAAGGTCAGCCTCTGCTACAACAGAAGCTTTGCTGGAAACTTCAGGTATAAAACTCGTTGCCTGCATGACAACTCCCATCACTACAAATAGCTGGCAATACTCAGTGAACTAGAACGTTCTCACAGTTCCCTGTAATCCTTAGCAGAAACAGTATGTGCCAAAATACTGTTTTTAAAGAAAACACCATTTGTGTAATCCACTATACAAAAGTGTTAATAAGGAAACCATACAGAAGACAACAAACTAAATTGTCAAACCATACCACTAACCATATGTTTATCTCAACTGTTTAAAATGAGGAGCAGCAGCATTACATCTCTGTTCATGGTACTCTGACACCAAGCTTTTAAACTCACACTTCAGGACACACCTCATAAGAACAGGGATGAGATCTGGTCGATGCTCTGCTTTTACTACTGCGGTCTCCTCAGAAATACTAAAATGGACTATCTCTTCTTTAAAACTCTTGTCTTCCAGTAGCCTTTGCAAGTTCTCCCTGAAAGTAATCAACATTATTTGAGGGCAGGGTTATAAAAATAGACAGACACACACATGCATCCACACCTAATTATATACCTACCTAATCTATGCCATACACAGAATATTAAAATACTATTCTTCCACCTTTCTATAAAAAATACTTTAGAAGCTGGCAAGTTCAAGCTAAATGTGGAGAAAAGTAACTCCTGAACACATTCTAAAGAGATTATCCAATCACAAACTACAGTTTTATGCTGTCACTTTCTCTGGGTGGTTATAAATCATCACTACAAAACACTTCTTTGGAAATGACGGAACTACAAAGCACTTCTGACACTATTCTGGGACAGAATGGAAGTGTTACCATTTTCCTCTGAACAAAAAAGAGACACTGATCAACCTCAAGACCTTATTTTCTGTCTTAGATATGAAACACACAACTGGCTAAAATTAAAATTTTATATTATGTCTTCAACAAATACAGGAAAGACTCTCTCTTTAAGGCAACTGACTCCAAGCAAATTTCTGATATGTCAGCAGACCCATTCACTGAAGCTAAAATATTATAAAAGCTTTTACCTGTATGGCAGTAGATGAGGATGCTTGTAAGTCATTATACAGTCAAGTGCTATTCTTTGTACATTCTGGTCTTGATGGGACAGTAACTGCAAACAACAAAACAATGAAAATTAGTCTCTATCTAGAAGGCAAAACTGCTTCCTGAAAAGAGTGAAACAATCCAGAGGCTCCAAGCTCAAGCAGGTTTTGAATTAACTTATCCAAACGGAAACAGAATTTATGTGTTGCCACTATAAAGCCAAGATGTAAATGCACAACTGCCACTGATAAGAAGTGGGCCTGGTTGCTGATAGCTCATATACACTTTTCCTTCCCATACACATAGAATATTTTTAATATTTGTTTTTTTTCATAATTGTCTTTTGGACCACTATCAGTTCACATTTACCTCCAAAACCAGTTACCTGGATTAAAAAGCAGACTACCCAAACCATTTCAAGACACCTGTATTTCTTTCCTGTGACAAACATGAAATTATCATAAGACTTGATACACAAATCTCACTGAGATTTGCCCTCTGTTGAAAATGACTCTTTGTAACATAGATGCTTAACAGTACCAAGTAATGGTAACAGCACCAAGTCTGTCAGAGTTCAAGAAGTGTTTGGACAACACTTTCAGGCACATGGTGTCATTCTCAGGTGTCATGTGCAGGGCCAGGAGCTGGACTCCATGATTCTGATGAGTCTCTTCCAACTAACTAAATGCTACCATTCTATGACTCTTTAGGAAATGGAAAAGAATTAAAGAAATACAGATAATTTCCCCAAGCAGTTTCTTTATCAGTTCTTCAGTCTCCTATCAAGCAGCACAGGCTAGAGTCATCAAAGGTCACTTTGCCATGAGGTCCCTATGCCAGATGGACACACCAGCCATGACATATAAACACTGAGACACAGAAATGCAAACAGTAAGTGATGAAGTAATCTTTCTTATATCAGGCTGTTCTTCCTACACTGTTTTGATCTATACACAACTGTCCAATATTTCCTAAGAACACAGGCAAGCACATAGACCAGCTCCCTTGAGGTAGACAGAGAGGGAATGTTTATGAGAAATTCTCAAATTTAGGGACTAATAACGAACCTTTCAACTCCCAGCAGGTGCAATGTGAAACCAATGTAATATAATTCTACAGTCCACTGACCACAGCCTTAAAAAATACAGATTGGGAACAATCAGAGAAAACCCCAATGATCCCAACAAATCCACAATCTGAGAACCAACAAAAACCCTGTAAAATTAAAAAAATAAAAAAATAAAATCCTTTTAAGGATTGTAGGATAAATACTTAGAATCTCTCTTTAACGTCATATTTTTGACAATTTCTTCAGGGAAGTCCTTCAAAAATGAAGCTTACCAAATGCAATATTCTTCAAGATGAAATTCTGTTTTCCTTTTTCATGAAAAATGATCTGTTGTCCATAGTGACCATACTAGTCATAGACAAAACACTAAAGGACAAGGATAAATCTCCCCTTGGTCTCCCCAAGCTTTGCATTCAAAATTCTCTTCCAGACTGTGCTGGAAGTGGAACAGATTCCCTCTGCAGCCACTCCTCCACCTTGCCAAAGACTACTACCTGTCTGCTGCCAGATGTATTTGCTTTCACCACTCCTGGCAAAGTAAGCCATGTTTCTTAGGCAGGTCTTTGTTAAAGGGGCAAAGTGAAGCCTGCTAGAAAGCCCTCTCAAGGACAGCTCCTTTCTCAACTATCATGGCTGAGTTCAGAAAATGACAGGTTTCTGCAGTGTCAGACACTGTATTCAAATAAGAATGAGTTCACTTATTACCAGCAATTCTAAAAGTCAGCAAAGAGCATCACCTGGGTATACAGTGCATTCAACTTCTGCTCCAGATACAATGCCCGAGGATTTGAGAATTTAGAGAAAACTTGTAAGTGGGCTATTAGTTGTCTGTAAAACAAAACAAAGCAAAACAATTATTTTTTAAGATTTCCAGAAGAGATAAACCTCCATGATCATAAACGGGGAACTTAAATTGAAATTCATTAACAAGAAAGAAAACAAAAAACAACACAAAAGCATCCCAAGTCTACAGCACTATTTCAGACACACTGACAGGTGTCCTGTTCCCTCTGCTAGGCAGCTCCTTGCAGCTGTCCCTTCACTGCACAGAGAAGGCCATTTCGTCAGTAGCACTGGATGGGCTGTCCTTGATGAGAAAGGAGTACAGTCAGGATGCAGTTTACTTTTCTCTGCCAGCCCAGCCCTGAACACCAAACTAGTGAAATACCTGTCTGTTTATTCACTTGCCCTTAACTGATGCCCGTGTAGCTCCAATCAGCTTGAAGGGCTGCATTCAGCCACACTGTGCTGGATTAACACTGGGCTACTAGGCCAGGTGGGAGTCAGTTACTCTAGAAGTGGCTGTGCCACCTCTTGTCTGCCCCACCTGCACTTCACTGGAGAAAACAGAGATTACCAGGATAAGGAAGGTGTGAGAACTACTCCACCATATGTGCAGTGGGAGTGGCAGAACTGTCCTCAATCAGCTGCTCCTCCTGGTAGTTTACATTGAACTCTGCAGACACTTAGCTAAGCCACCTTCCTCCACGGCTGAGCACAGTCAAGGGGCAAGTATGACACCTTCCAGCAACCCCACACCCAGCCGGGGGCAGGTGTATGCCCTCTCACTGCCTCAGCCAGATCTCACAGGCTTCAGGGTGCAGCCCCACAAGGGCACTCCTACCACAGCACTGGCCTGACTGCATGAGCTGTCCAGGGCAAAGGAGGTCACTCCAGAACTCATTAACATGCCCCTGGTAAATCTTTTATGCCTTTGTTACTGCTACCAGGAGCTTATGTTTCCACTTAACTACATGTACGTTTTGAGAGGGAGATTGGGAAAAAATAAAAAATCTTGGACTGTCACTGTATTTAATTGCTGCTAATTTGTAGATACAAGCCAGAATCTGGGTACAAAATGAAACATCCATAGGACACGTAGGACAATTCACGTCATGCATCAAATACTCGTCTTGTTCCAACATGTAAGGTGACATTTTGAAGTTCTCTGTCATTATAAGGGCCATCCTTTGCAGAAGTGTCAAAATACAAATCTTTGTGAGGCATTTCTAAGGGACATTTGACAGAGGTCATCATTGCCGAGAATTCATACAAAGACCCACTTTCTCCATGTATCCAGCACTGCAAACAATGACATTAGAGCAACATGTAGCTTCAGTCTAACAAATAAAAATCTTAGTTCCTAACAAGAAAACCAGGACTGAGATTTATAATGGGCAGGAAATGGCAAAATC
Source organism: Myrmophylax atrothorax (assembly GCA_026770055.1). Taxonomy (NCBI): domain Eukaryota; kingdom Metazoa; phylum Chordata; class Aves; order Passeriformes; family Thamnophilidae; genus Myrmophylax; species Myrmophylax atrothorax. The sequence continues at coordinate 47,454,814 of JAOXXN010000265.1, read as the reverse complement.
CCAATATTAAAATACCTAAACAAATACTCACTCGCACTTTTCAAAGCGTTTGGCCACTGCCCACAGCTTCAGAAGACTAACAGATACACACAGAGTAGTCAGGGAAATGCGCTCTTTGCACACAACAGTGTCCAAAAGCTTCCAAATGGCTTCAGAATACCACATAATTTCTTGTTTAAAGTAAAACACACCACACACTGTCAGCAGGTAATGAGATAGTGATAAAGCCTGAGCAGTGTATTTGGATTTTAAGTACCATGCAGGCAGAGTTTTTGACTCCGAAGTGCACATAATCCACCGAGCAATGATGAAGTGCAAGCAAATGAATTAAAAATAATACATACAAAACCACAGCTTGTATCTCACAGTGATCTGCTGAATCTGCCTTTCTATGAAAGCACTAGCAAGGGAAAACTAAAAATACTTACTTAGCAGCAGCTCTTCTTGTTTTCTTTTTTGGTAGTCCTACACTAATTGGTTCTCCTTCTTCCTTTTCTTCTTTCTCCTCCTCTTCCTCCTCCTCCTCCTCCACAGCAACATCATTCACCTCTTCACTGGGTATTTCTTTTGCTGCTATAGTACCAATAGTCTTCTTTCTGAGATCCTGAGATGGAGCCACTAAGGAATCTGCTGGGTAGTACTCATTTCTGTGTTTAGAAGAAGAAGGAAAAAATTAAGAAGCATAGCATTTGTCAATGTTTCAGGGCAAGAAAAGGTAAAAACTTCACAATACACGATTCTTATTATTGATGGCACTGTGCCTTGGGACATTGTATGACTAAAAATCCCAAAGAAGCGTATTTCAGCAAGGATATGTTTATTTGCCCACACTTTTCAGATATATAAAGTAGTGACCCAATACACCAGAGGAGACCGGAGGTACATGGTGGAGAGGAGAAGAGAGGTGTGACTCACTCAACTACTAGGGGTCTGTAAAGAGGTCACATGGAGGACATGAGGCCTGTGTTTGCTGGAGTGGGTAAGCAAACATTGACTATGGCAGTGTGAAAGTGATGAAACTAACGTACTATATCATGGTTGGATTTATTCAGGAAGGCCAGCAGAACAGGCTTGCTAATATAGAAAAGCAGCATCATAAACCTTCCCCTGCCATTAGATCGCATCTACCCCTTGTGCATCATACTGTCTGATGTGTGTACACATGCAAGCACACCACTGCACTCCCTTCAGGGGTAGGAAATCAAATCAGTCTCTAAGAAATTCAGTACTTTCCTCATCTTGGGGGAAAATACTTTGGTATTCTGTGACTCCAAATTAAAATGTATTTTCACTAAAAAAAAGAGGAACTTTATTTCCACTGAAATCACTTCCTAATGGAGTAACAAGGCTGTGACAGTGGCGAATCACTAAATGAGAGACTAAGCAGCAGAAATACACTGCAAGTTTCATGGCAGCCTGCTTTTTGTGTGATATTTCTAACAGGATCCACATTTCAATCAAAATGTTATCGTAACTGGAAACAGACACCTCATCAGCCATGCATTCAAAAAATAAAGTCTGGGATAGCCAGTCTTAAAGTTCAGAAACACATTGAAAGCAATGTGTCCTCTCAGTAGAAAAATAAATCTTACTTACCGAATAAATCTCAAAAGAAGTGGGGAAAGTTCCCTTGAGCGAGGTTCCACCCTGTCTGGAAACTTATCCAGTGCTTTCCACAGTAGAAAGCGGTAGTTTGTGTGGTCCAGCCGTTCACTGCAATCTGTTCTACTCCTCAGCTGCTCCAGAAAGACAGTCCCCACTCCTCCTTCTGGCATCTTCTCACTTTCTGTTTCAGCAATGCTCTCCTCCTGTTCATCTAGTTCATTCTGCAGCTCCATTTCTATAGAAGAGATAATAATTTCAGGTTAATTCATAATTGCCAGTAGCAAGGAATCCATCCCCCACTACAAAACTAATACATTTGGTGACATGTACCCATTTATACACAACTGTATTAAACATAGACCTGAAAGACATGCATTGCTTAGAAAGCATTCTAGGATGCCTTATAACCCTGGCACATCTCAATTAGGCTGAGTTCTCCTGAATAACAGAGAAGTTCACAAATGGCTGCCTGCTCACGGCTCTATCTTGCGATATTAGATTCCATACAACTCATAGGTAAACCTCAAGAGTACACACAAGAAGTACAGTTTGCAGAAATTCCACTGAATCCACAGAGCAGAAAGATGGTCAGCTCTGTTAATACAGGTTTTGTCATTGCTCTTCACCAGTCTGAGCAGAGCCAGCCTCAGGGACAGACAAAACTGCTGCGTAGCTTCCCACAACCTGCAACTCCCTTCTGTAATGCAGGTGCCTTTTCTATCTACTTCTTGGCTGTTTAGGACAGGAGATGGTTTCCTCCCAAGCCTCTCCACTTCTGCCCTGGATATGACACTAGCACTCAAGGACCCTAGTTCTGAATTCCCCCATCATACATAAATTTGGGGCAAATAAAAAAGTCATACAATTCACCATTGGCTGGGTTGCTATTATAACAAAGTTTAGGAGTGGTGACTTACCAGCATAAGTAGCAGCCCTCTCCAAATGTTCATATAAGACCTTCCAGAACTGTTTATTCTCCATTTCCTTTGCATGAGAACTAACAACGCATAAGACAGCACGAAATTAAAAGGAAAATAATAAGAGGCAAGCGTCACTCAGCTAGCTAACAACTAACACAATCAAAGGCTTTGATCACTGCTTTCATGTGGGTGTCTGGAGACAGGACATCTGCACAATACAGCTGTAGCACTTCCTTGCCTTTTCTCATACCCAAATGTCAACTGTTATTAAAATAATCTGGTTGTATCTCATGACTTCAAATGAACTCAAACTGACTAAAAATGTTCTCCAGCTTTCTACTGACTTCTGTACAGTAAATCATACAGAACCAAAGGAAGAATTACCATGGACATATCTTTTGAAGAGCTGGTTTAATTTTTTTTTAATTAATTCACTAGTTTGAAGGGAAAAATCCCATTCTTTTCAATCATACAATAGAGGGGAAAAAAAGGAAGATAAAGCCATGCTGAAAGAAGACTAACTTTGGTACTTAGCTCAGCAGTCATCATGGTAAGACTTCCCTACTCTTTAGAAGGACTTAGAGGTTTTCCAGTACGGACAGAAAAGTTGGAGACAGGGAAACTGAGAGGGACTTCTTGCTCCCTTAAGCATTTGTGAAATACAGATCAAATCCTGCTACCTGTGACTAAAAACTCTGATGCTATTTGACTGTATTTGTTACAAGTTCCCTTTAAAGTAAGAAAAATCAGGAACTAAGTTAAAAAGTAAAAATCTACACAGCTGAGATTTGAGAGATCAAATTAATTTCAGAAGACTTCACATAAAGGTTCTCATTCCTAAAGCTCTCCAAATTGGACATTTGTACCTCAGCTTTGATTCACAGAACACTGAAAGGAATGTTCAGTGAGACAACCACACATTGCAGCATCTAACTGCATATACTTACGTTATGAGTTCAATTACAGGATCCCAGAGAGGGCTGAAGTTAATATAAAGCATTCCCAGTAAATATCGAAGAGGCACCTAAAATGACATACAATACCATCTTGTTGAGATGTAAAAAAGTGGAGTTACAGACCAACCAATCTCTTCTAACCTTTCTTCCTCTCAAAGAGGAAACTTGGATTAAAAAAGTTCTCAGAAGTGCTAGAAGTAATGAAGGAAGTCACACACATAATTCCTTGTCTCATAGCTGCATGACGAAATCCAGAGCCCATTTACTGTAAGCTGCACTAAAATCCAGTAACTATACCTAAATAACATGAATGTGGAAGAACGAGTTCAGCACAGATGATCTGGACTGTCTGTCTCCCTCTCCAACTTCTGTGTTGCCACAGCAGCATTAGGGACCTCAGAAAGAGGAAAGTTTGCCCTGAGAGTATTCAGGCCTGAATGCGTGTACTCTGGCTCCACGCTGAACTAAATGCAGTAGGAATGACCTACAATCCTTCTTCACTGGAGCTACAAGTCAAAGTAAAAAAACTACACAGGTACAAGAACAGTCAGAATAACTAAAATACCCCAATCTTCACACCAAGTCCACGATCATTTCATTAATAAAATTGTGGTCATTCTAACATCTAGAAGGTGGAGCGCTCTTTAGCTCAGCTGCACAGGAGATTCAACAGTCACAGGCACACAAGGTTTTCATGCTGAAGCAAGATCCATAAGTGAGGGTCGCTAATGGCCAGTGGGAGTTCAACCACACTGAGGGTTTGGCATTGTCGTGATTTTGTATTTGCTCACAACTCACTTCTCCCTGTAATCATTTGCCTTCCTTTCCATGATAACAAATCCAGATTAACCTGACTGTGGGCAGTGTCAGATACCACTGTTGTTCTACTAAACACAAGGCTCCTAAGGACAATAGAAGCTGTGATCCCTACTACCAAGTAAGTTTTCTGAAACCTAATCTGCATGCTAATTGATTTTTTAATGCACTCTTATTAAAAATTCTGCAATCCATGTGACGGAATAAGAACATTTTCTTGGAATAGAGGAATGCAACAATTTCTTTTTGACAATAAATCCTTACCTCCTGCAAAGATCCATTTAGTGTTGCAGGCTGCACTATGTCACATCTTAGTTTCCTCAAATGGAGAAGTTTCTCTCTGTAATCATTCACTGTTGCTGGCACAAGTTCTGCTTGGAGCAATATGGCGAATACTGGTTGGAATTCCCCTGTGCTGTCACCCTGAACAAAAAAGTGACATGCATTTTGTTACAGTATGTTTACCTCTTTGAAAAGTATTTCAACAAACTACACAGATTCCCAGCCATTCTTGACCAAAGAACAAAGTCAAGGGACTTGCTCTGGTTTCCACCATTTAGGCATCAAAACACACACATCTGAAAACACCAGAAGGCAGGGGACAAAGAGATAAAACTGGAATGTGAATGCACAGAAGCAGAGGACAACCTCTACCAGACACATGCTTTGCTTCTGCAAAGTGGAAAACAGTTCACACACATCATCAAACACAGATGGCTTTGAAACGTTAAATGAAAAATTCTAGCCCTACCTCAATCTGCATAGAAGGTCGATTATCAAAATGGTTTAGAATTCGAACAGTCAATAGCCGGACCTATTCAAAGCATAAACATATGTAAGAATCATGCAGCCTATATAACCCACACAGAGGTTCATGTTTTGTAGAGGAGACTGATTTCACTAGGTTCATCTTAGACATGAGAAACAGAGGAACTCCTATTGTCTAGAAGGCAATCAAAAATGAGTGCATTAGGCTCCTGCTCTGATCTACCTCTGGGGAAGAGGCAAACCCCCTAGGGCAAAGTTAATTTTGTTAATTCATGCACCATGGACACAGGTCTAAGCAGACCCTATGGAATTAATACCTTTACACAGATTCATGTTTCTCCTTTCAGACTTTACCATTTAACTAAGTTTATTCCAATTATGTTGTTAAAATACAAATTACTTTGCATGTGCTCAAAACAGCAGATTACCTTGGAAACACCGGTGGAAATATTAGGATGCAACTTCTCAAACAAGTCCATCAGGTTCCCTTGGGAAAGGGGTTCCTGGCAGCCACACAATGCCAACCTTGTGTAATAGAGATCAGCCAACAGCAACGCAGAGGGGTCTGAAGGGAAAGTGCTAAAACAATGGAGTGTTTTATTAGCATCTAGAGAGTACTGCAACAACATTGAAATTTGAAAATATGGCAGTAGTGATAACAACATTAAGGGAAAATTCTACATGATTTCAGACTCTGCTTGCACCAGCAGGCCAGTAAAGCCAGACTTTTGCAGCCACAAAGCCCATAATAGCCCAAGAAGCATGAAATTCCTCTTTTGCAATTATCAGGCTTCTCAAGCTAGGGTTTACATACTGGACCCACAGACACACACACAAAGCTGCATTAAAAACCCCTCCATAGATCACGTAAGGGCTTCTGCTACTGCCCAGGTGCTCAGTCAGTGATCAACAGAAAAGAAATAATCCTGGCTTAGGTAATACACCAGAAATCCTGCCTGCTTGCAGGGAAACCTCCTTCTGCTGCCTTACAACCCTTGCTCCAAGCAGGTTTCACATTCCCAGTCCAAAGCTGGCAGAAAAGCATTAGACTGAAGATCTCTGTCAATGCTTCCTGCATGATCTGGGCAAGCTGTTCCATCTCCATCATGCCTCAGACACGAACACCATAACTTCCTAACTTAACAGGATGTTTTGAAGCTCAAGCCACCAAAGACATGGAGATGTTTTCAGCCCAACAGTGATGGGAGATGCTGGAGAGAGATTAACGGCTACCCTCAATCCATCCAGCCACTCAGTTTTGTGTGCTAATTTTGAGTTAAATACCGTTAAAATAAATGAAATGGATTATACAAACTTCCTCCCGCTGCAAAGCCAGTTCACACATGGATATGTAAGGACATGGTGGAATCACACCACCACCAGCAAACTGCAGAAGTCCAGGCTTTTGACACAGCTCAGAAAGGCTGTTCCTGTCTCTTTTATCACCAGTTTAACACAGAGTTACTAAGCATAGCACTCCTAAGTAACACTAGAACCAACTTACTTGACACATTACCCTGCAGCTAAGAAAGCACCAGTTTGCACAGAAAGTGTAGCTGAACAGGCACTACATCTACCTGGTTCTCCAAATAAACAGTGCCTACAACTTTGTTGCCTTACATAACCACAGTACTGATACAACGCACCAGTGTAACAGAACGGGTAGCACACAATGAAGCATTTAACAAGCTCCTACATAAAAGCAAAGTCAACTCTTTGCCCAACCAAGGAGAATCATGAAGGACCACAGAACAGGCAGAGTTTACTTACGTCACTAAGCTCTTGACACGCTCCACAGGTAACAAACGGAGTACTTCAGCAGACTCCACCAAACTAAGAAGAGTACTTACAGCTTGGCAGGCCACAAACAGGCTTCCTGGAGCAGAGAAAGAACAAGAACAGCTTGCATATTTACTCAGTTCTCAATGACTTCTGCTTGTATATTGCTTTCTCCCCCTGAAATGACTGGAGTCACTGAAATAAGGTAACATATGGATCCAGAAACTGGCATGTGTATTTTCTAACTATTAGCATAACACATAAAAGAAATGCTCCTCTGGCAAGCCAGAAGTGAAAGCCATGAACTGTTCCAAGTTTGCACGTTTCCATCACACTCACATGCACAGAAAGCAGAGATCTGGAGCTAAGTACTGTGGCAGGAGTCACAGATAGCACAATGCTATAAAGGAAGAAATGCTGCCAAATTCATGTGAATGTAGCAAAGACAAAGCAAAAATACATATTAATGCTATACCACACAGGTGCCTATAAACTCTGAAACTCTGGCAATGCACTACCATATAAGATCTTCAAAGTTGTCCCACATACTTAAGGACTGAGTATTTATTAGTGAATGACAGGTGGCTTTGTTGAATTGTCTTTCTCTTAAATCACTCAGACTCCTTTAAGTATAGAGGGTTTCCCAGAAGCACAGGATAGCCAGAGCCCTACCAGGCAACAAAGGGCAATTCCTTTCCCCTGACACTTTTAAGTTAGCAAGTAGGTTACTTAAAAAAAAAAAAATTCCCCTCTGCTTCATCTCTTCCCAAGCAGAAGAAACACTATTTCTAAAACAGGCACATTGAAAAAAGTTTTTAAATTATATAATTTTTTTACATGCTGCCAATAGAAAAGAAGGGGAAACAAGCATTCATTTCCTCTGAAAACATTCCTCTATTCCAAGCTGCTTAACTCCCCAGGTGTGTGCCAAATTCTGCTAACCATTAATCTTCATAAGGAGTTACTCAAGGAGAGGAGAAGAAACAGCAATTAAGGACAGAATGAAGCTTTCTGCATTTACAGTGTAAGGACACAGGTTCCCAAACTGCAATCTGCATGCTGTTTGCTGGTAGTATGCTCATGCTAGACAAAGATAGTGGCTTCCACATCAGTATAGGCACATCTTTATAATTAATACAGGAAGCACTTCCATATTGCTCCTGAACAGCTGCCAGCAACAACTTTCTGTTGCTCCTTCCCAGTTCTCAAACCAGCTTCCTTGCACTTCACAGCAACCACAGAAAAACACCCAGTTCTGGGACTTGCACTTTGCCTCAGGGCTCAGAGGCCAGGCAGGTCAAACAGGGAGCACAGGGCTGGGAGCCTTGGATGTGCAGTGAGAGGAGACTGGAGTACTAATAAAACGTGAAGGAATTGTAGGAATTACGCAGATGGAAAGAATGCCAGAGAATGAAAAAGGTGTCCAGGAACCCTAGTTTGGGAGGAGTGTGAGAAAAACCAAGCAAGTAAGTGTAAGATGAGACAATAGAAAGCATGAGCATAGGACTGAGGTTGCATTTGTCTTCTTTTCCCTTATGGACAAAGGAAAAAATAGCAATGTGCCTCTTGCATGCACTCACAGCTTGTGCAGAGCTCCTATCAAAGACACCAAAGATGAGGCCTAAGAAAGAAACTGTGGGTATTTCTTTGTTAGGACAAGTACATTGCCAATAAAACAATCCCAATAGCACACAAACCCTGCAAACATGACAGAAGAAAGGTCTAAATCAAGACAGCCATGCTTGACAAGGACTAGAGAAAAAAAGCAACAGAGCCAACTGGCAGATACATTTAGGCATACTAACAAAGGCATTATAAATGGAAAATGACAGACTGTAGACAAACTTTTCCAAGTAGAGGAACAATGAATATTGAACCTGGGGCACTCCAAAACGTGTTTATAGTTTGGCACGAGGTCAAATACTTCCTATCCCTCTAAATAAAAACTGCCCTGCTCTATACAAGCCGAGTTAAAACTTCTTTTTTGTTTCCTGGCCACAGATGGAAGACAACCAGTGACCACTCAAGCCTGAAGAAAAGATTCAGCACTTTAGAACTGGAGGTGTCACCTGGGTCAGAGATGGTATGCTTGTTTTGTCTGGGATAAGAGTAAATTTTCTGCATAGTAGATAATATGGAGCTGTGTTTTGGATTTGTGCGAGAAACTGCTGATAACACAGGGATGTTTTTGTTACTGCTGAGCAGCACTCACATAGCACAAAGGCCTTTTTTGCTTCTCACCCCACCCTACCTGTGAGGAGGCTGGGGGTACACAAGGAGTTGGGAAGGGTGTCATGGTTTAACCCCAGTGAGCCACCAAACCCCACGTAGCCGCTTCATCAACCCCCTATCAGCAGGATCAGGGAGAGAACCAGAAAGGTAGGAGGCAGAAAACTCATGGGTTGAGACAAAGACAGTTTAATAGGCCAAGGAAAAGCCACACACACAAGCAAAATGAAACAAGGAATTAATTCCCTGCTTCCCATGAGCAGGCAGGTGTTCATTCATCTACAGGAGACCAGGGTCCCATTGCTCGTAACGCTTACTTGGGAAGACAAACACCATCACTCCAATAAATTCTTCCCATCCTCCTTCTTCCACCAACTTTACATACTGAGCATGATGTCTTTATGGCCTGGAATATCCTTTTGGTCAGTTTGGGTCAGCTCCAACCTCCCATGCACCTCCAACTTCCTTGCCAGCATGGCAGTACAAAAAACAAAAAATGCCTTGGCTCTGTGTAAGTCTGCTCAGCAGTAACCAAAATATCTCTATGTTATCAACCCTGTGTTCAGCACAAATCCAAAGCATAGTCCCATACCAGCCACTTGAAGAAAGTTAAGTCTAGTCCAGCCAAAACCAGCACAAGGGAGGACAGCTGGATCAGCTAACTCCACCGGCCAAAGGGATATCCCCTATCATGTGGCATCATGCTCAGCATATAAAACTGGAGGAAGAAGGAAGAGGGGATGCTTGAAGTGATAGCATTTGTCTTTCCAAGTAGCTTTTAGGAGTGACGGAGCCTCCTTTCCTGGGGATGGCTGAACACCTCCCTGCCTATGGGAAGTTGTGAATGAATTCTGTTTTTTGCTTCACTTGCATGTGTGGCTTTTAAGACTAAATTGTCTTTATCTCAAACCAAGTTTACTCACTTCTACCCTTCTGATGCTCTCCCCTCAACCCTGCTGAGCGAGCAGCTGTGTAGGGCTTAGTTGCTGGCTGGGATTAAGACATGACAGTCCTTTTTGGTGATGTTTGCATGGTTTGAGATAATGACAGATTTGATTAGAATGTGCGAGATCGAACTTAGAGCTGTTCCTGCTGTTTAGCTATTAACTGACAATCTTCTGTGCTTGCCATAGGGCTTGCTTGTCTTACAGTATATCAGTGTCCAGTTCTCATTAGTGGCTGCTTTTGGTTTCACTGCTTGCTGGAATGCTGTACTGCTTATCATCTCACTCTCCTGTGCCTGGGAACACTTCGATAACAGACATGGCAATGCACCTACTTGGCAGGCAGCCAGGGTATTGCTGCTGGTTCTGTTTTGCTGTACTGGACAGGCTGGAATCCCAATGTGAACTCAAGTCAATCAGGCTGTGATCTGTGGATAAGTCCATGCAGCAGCAGGTACACCTTGAAGCATCACTGGCTGTGCAGGTGTTCATGCTGAGCACCTCAGAGTGTGTGGCCACAGATAACCTCACAACAGAGCAGGTACGCTTCTGGAGGGAGTGCAGCCATGGCTAAGGCCACATTTGGAGCAGGTATGTCTCTGAAGGCATTGTGGCCTGTGGATACGGCTGCACTGAAACAAGCCAAAGCAACTGTGGTTGTGGATAAGTCGGCACCACAGCAGGTATACTCCTGGAGAGACTGATTCATAGGTAAGATTCCACTTGGAGCTGGTACTCCCCTAAAGAGACTGCAGTCCACAGCTAAGTTCAAGCCTGAGCAGGGACAAGGGGAGGAGTACATTGCAATATTAATCCTTGTGGTCTGGCCCAAAGGGACCAGGGGAGGATATAAGGTATAAGGTAATGGATATACCTTTAAATTGTTGTAACCCATGATTTGAGTTCTATGTGATAGGAATTACTATAGCAGGAACCAACCAAACCAGGGGAGGACAAGCCTTACAAGAAGCAGTGCAAGTGCAGCAGTGAACCAACATGAGCTGACTTTGGTGCCAAATAACTGCACATAACACACCATCTCTCCTGTCCTGAGTGACCACCATTAACAGATGGAGCCCAAATTCAAGGGCTAAATGGAGTCAGTGGACATTTTACAGGAGTGGTCCATAGACTAAGGGAATCATATAGGTGTGTTACATCAAAGGATGGGAAAGGGGAAGGGTGGATAATGAGGCTGTGTTGGATAGCATGGTACCATAGCATGACATAAATAGTATCAAACAATGGAGAGACAATATGCCGATTTCGGCTGCGATACAGTTAATTTTCTTCACAGTACCTAGCATGGGGCTATGGTTTGGATTTGTGCTGAAAACAGTGTTGATAACGCAGGGATGGTTTTGTTATTAGTGAGCAGCGCTCGTAAGGCATCATGGCCTTTTCTGCTTCTCACCCCACCCCACCAGTGAGCGGGCTGGGAGTGCACAAGATGATGGGAGGGGACACATACAGGACAGCTGACCCCAACTGACTGAAGGGATATTCCAGACCATATGGCATCATGCTCACATATAAAGCTGGCAGAAGAGGAAGGAAGTGGGGAATGCTTGGAGTGATGGAGTTTGTCTTCCCAAGTCACCGTTACACATGATGGAGCCCTGCTTTCCTGAGATGGCTGTATGCTTGTCTGCCCCTGGGATGTGGTGAATGAATTCCTTGCTTTGTTTTGCTTGTGTATGTGGCTTTTGCTTTACCTACTGTGTTTACCTCAGTCCACGAATTTTCTCACTTTTATTCTTCTGAATCTCTCCCCTATCCTACTGGGCGAGTATGAGCAGGTGAGCAGCTGGGCGTGCTTAGATGCCAGCTGGGATTAAACCATTGACAGTCCTTTTTGGCACCCAACATAGGGTTCAAAGGGTTGGAGATAATGACCTATTTAATGGGAATGTGCTAGATTGAGTTTATAGTTGTTACTGCTGTTTAGCTATTAACTGACAAGTATTAGCTGACAGGTAATGTCCTAAACTTTGCACTATAGGTTTGAATTCGAGCTTATGAGTCAACAGTCTCTCCGTCACTTGAGTGCTTCAGCCTGGATCTGGTTTAGATTTATTTCCAACCTCTTTTTTCCTTACTTTCTTCTCTTCCTTTCCAATTACCTCTGTTTTCCACTAAGCAGAACATCTGCCACCCCATTAGTATTATGAACAGCAAATGCAGAATTATTTCCTGGAGGTTGTTCCTCACAAGTTTTGTCTTCTAGTTTTATTTGAGCTGGTAAATAATTTTGGACACAATCCTACTGGTATTCATTTTCACGCTTTGTGTCATTAGAAAAACTTTTTTATACTGTTTTATACATCAAAAAAGTGCAAATAAACAGGAAGTAACCATAACTGACCTTTGCAGAGGCGTCCTTCGTCAATGGCTGTGAAGAGACAGTCTAGAAAACTTGTCACACGAGGCAGAATATTTTCTTTGTTCATTGGTCTGTCCAAAGTAAATGGGAAGACTTTTATCTCTGTTACACTGACATTTACATATATATGAAAGCTTTCTTTATTAAATTCCAGGTAGCTCACCCCAAGTCTGAAACCAGCAGCAAAACGGTTTTGCTATTTCTGATTCACAATCTAAGTAGTAGCATTCATTGCACATTCTAAGTATTCTTTCAATAATTACTGAAAAAAACACTGTCAAGAGAGGATAGTGCTTAAAACAGAAACTGTGTCAAGAACATCTCTATCTAGAGTACTGAATTTAGTAGGCAATCAATTTTGATAACTCTATTCCTGTCTTTACTGTTGACTCACATATTTCCACAAAGCATTTTTTGCCTTCTAAACAGTTTCCTTTACCTAGGGACAGTAATTATTGTCCTGTCCTTAGCAGACTGATTTCTTACAGAAAATTAACTTGACAGTACTAGAGAAATACATGACAATAGTACCTTAAAATATCCCTTACCTAATATGTGGCAGTACAACCAAGGCAACCCAAGACCGTGAAAGATCAGTGATGTCTTCCTTCTCTGGTAAATGGATTAAAGACAGTACATAATCCAACACTGGTACTTCTGCCTTTTCTCCTTGTCTCTTATTTGTTTGTTGCCTTGTATTAGAGCTAAAAATAAAACCAAACTTTTTAGTAATTCACCATTGCAGATCAGAGATTATTCCTATTTGTCCTACAACATTCAAAATTAAGTTTGCTACTTCTAGCGAAAGGGATCTGGACAATCCAAGGGATTTTTTTCTTTTCAATGTCCTCTACAGCACAAAATACCATCTAGTCATGCTGAAGAGCACAAAACATGGCCCACAAAAAATTTCAGGACTTTATTTCAAATTCAAATAATATTTCTAGAAGAAAGACACTAGTGTTCAATTGGATACTCTCACAACTAGGGTGCTAGGATTACAGGAGCACCCAAGAGTCACCTCCATGATTGTTCTTAATAAACCACAATTACATTGACATAGATGCACAACAGAAAACAACCAGTGAGGTGAAAGTTTCGGGACTTAAAAGGAACTACAAGCTGAGCCCAAATGAACAAGCCTATCTGCAGGCACAAAGGGATGACACCATACTGGAACATATGAACAGTACTTCACACTCCATGGACAGCAATCCTTCCATTCCACCCAGTGTCTGCAAGATCATAGTTAGAAAAATACAGAAGCTAATAAAAAGGCAGCATCAAGAATCATTAGAGGCTTAAGAAACAAAATTTATGAGATAAACCTCAAGGAATTAGGACTCTGGTCCAGGGAAAGATCTCAGACATTTCTGATGATCAAAGCCTGCTATTTGTAAAAGCTGGATGCAAAGAATAAGAAATACTCTGCTCTTTATGTTCCCTGCAGATAAGATATGCAGTAAGGGATTTAAACTGCAGTAAAGGAAGTTTAATTCTTATACTGAGTACTGGGGGAAAAAAACCACACACAAAGAAAACACCAAAGAAACCAAAACCCACCCGTGTAACCATAAAGTACTGGCACAAACTGACAGAGGCAGCTCTGGAATCTCCAGAATTGGAGTATTTAACAACTATTTGGTCAGACATCTTTCAGGACTGGTTTAAGACTTGCCAATTCCATCCCAGGTAGGAAGGAGTTGGGGTACGCAACTCTTGAGATGTCTCCCAGCCCTAACTTCTACCACTGACATTACAAGAGCACAAAAAACCTCCAACTAGGACCAAGGTTCTCTCTCATGTATGTACTCCATACCACTGAAAAAACAGAGAGCTCAACAGACAGAGAAAACAAGGGAAGAAAACCAAATTTAGTAATTTTGACTCAACCTTTTGTTCCCTAAATCCTAGTACCTTCACTCATTAAATATAAGTAGGAAAAACTCACACAGAGTGGATTGCTTTTAGGAAAGATAAAACCTTACATAAAAGGCAATACAAAGCAAAAGTTTTGAATTTTCTGAGTTAGAAGTACTAGAAAGATCACTATCAGTAGATTAGCAACAGTCATTCTATGCTTCAGTGGTTACCCTAAAGAGGCTCCAGGGGAAAACAACCACCACTTCATTGTAACAAAGCTAGCTTTGCAACTAGGAGCAGTCAAGCTGTATCAGCACAGTTCTGTTTCTGGATTAATTACACGTCCTTTGCTGTCCAGCTGTGCTCTATGGCAAGACTATAGTACTGCTGCCAAGAAAGCTCCTGGACAAGACATATACACACAGGGAAAGAAAGATAGGGATGAGGCAGGAGGTTAGTAATGATGAGAACCTGAACCGCAGCACTCACTACAAAGATTAACTGCCCAAGGATGCAGCATGCATGTTAGTGTAACAAATCCCCATCATACATGTACCACAACACTCTTTATCTCAGTGATAACCTTTCCAGAGCAGCATTTCTTCTAAAATAATCTCAATAAGGAAAAGGGGATCCTACTGTATCACTTGGTTTGCAAATCTGCCAGTAACACTGACATTTACACAACTCCACTAAACACTGGAGGGCAACTTCTATGTAGCTCTGCACTGCACTCAGGCCTACAGCCTAAACTTGAGAAGTCTCACCTCACAGACGATTCGGTGAAAATAAGAGGGTACTTTTCAAATGCCATTGAACCAATGGTAGGAGGCTCTGCTTTCACCAAAATGAGTTTAGCCAGAATTGCCACAGCCTCATCCTTTGTGAGGGTATCTGTGCCAGAGAAGGAATGTTCAATGTATTCTAGAAAGCATGGGAGAAAACGCTGAAGGGACAAAAAGAAAAAAGTCAAGGACTGGCAAGTTTATTTAGTCATCATCAAATTCACAAAAACAACCACATGACACCAGCCACAAGGAATCCAAATGCTCACAAATGAGCCAGAAAAGCACCAGACTTATGAGTCCTGGTTCCCCTAGACATCAGCACACAGATATTCGCTTATGCCAGCAAGGACAGTAGTTTAGTGGAAAAACTCAGCTTGCCCCAAATCTAGTCTCATCAGGACATTCCAGAACCCTGAACTTGGCTTTCACCTGCCACTCCATTTAATCAATTTGATTCCTCACAGATCACCAGTTAGAGGCCTGATCTATCAGACATCCCTTATTCTTCATTTCCACTTAGCTTCTCTGGAACTCCTTCTCTTCCTCCAATCCGTAACATGCCCACCATCCTTTTAATTCTCAACAGACAGGCTTCTTTTTGTGAACAGATACTATCACCTTCTCCAACTCTGAGAACCCCTTCAAAACTTTAACGCAATAGCCTAAGTAGCCTCTTTCACTCTTATCAGATCATGCCAGAAGTTTAAATAAACATCATGTCAATACACAAGAATCCTTCAGCATACAGGGCAGGTAAATATACTGTGGATTCCCAGTTGTTCCCTTTGGCAACAAAAGTAAACAAAATGCACAAACACTTCCACCTACCCTCTCAAATTGCTTCACTGTGAACATCGCTTCAGAAAAGCCCAAAAGAAAGTGCCGTTCAAATCCACTTGCAAATACCTGCAAGATGCAAATGAAAGGTTGACAGGAGTAGATTAAAAAGAGACACTTCATAGCCAATTTTCCATTATCCATGGGACATTTTTTCTGGTATATGAATCAACCATACTTTGAACTCTGAGACACCCTGCCTGGCTCTCTGGCCCGTTCTGGCACATGGAGCAAATACCATTTCCAAGTGACTATTCAGTATAGGAACATACAGTCCTTTTTAATAAATGCTGTTGACACAATCCTTTTTGACAAATGCTGCTGGACCCAACTGTCTCTGCGCAAAGACAGCTGAGCTGTCTCTTTAGTGTGATGTGGAAAATATAAGTTCAAAGTTCTAGGACTACAGCATAGATACACCAACTGCTAGTAAAAAGCTTAGGCCCTAAATATATTTCAACTCAGCATTTTTTCTGTGTAGCAGGTTGCAAAAGTTTACTACCTCACGGGTGGAGACAACCTCTGTGCTTCTGAAGGATCCAAGATAGGAACAGCCCTTTGAGATACCCAGGGTCAGTGCTCCTCAGTGCCAAGATGTGCAACATAAAATACACACCCAGAACTCTCTTTCCCAGACCCTTCAGAAGACAAGGACAGCTTTAAGCCTCCTCCAGTTTAACAAATACCCTCAAATGTTTGAAGGACGTCTCCTGAGCAAAAATGGCCTCATGCCACAGGCAGAACCAATCTTACTTTAACACAAGTCAACACTGAAGAACAGATGAAATTTGATCTTTTTTAAACAACTGCAAAGGCCTTGCTTTGCCATTGTAAATTGCATGGCATTTTTCTTTCAAGTATTTTTTTTTTTTACACACACACACTACAATTATGGTCCACACTATTAATTGCAAAACTATAATGTACTGTAACAGGAAAATTAAACAGTAAGATGCCACAGTAGCATCTCCCATTAATCTCTGCAACACTGAATTTGATAGGAATGCATGCAGCTAATCCTGTCAGTGCTTCAGGAGCAAAGGTAATACTGAAATATGTGTACCCCTCTACTTTCTAAATGAAAACTGCACTTGCATGAACCTTGTTCACAAGGTTAAGCCATGTCCATTAAATGCCTGTAAACTTACTGAAAAATGTATTTTTTTCAGTAAGTCTGACTCACTAACCTGCTTTATTACCTTAGGCAGGACATGTCCCTTCTCTGTTCTCGCTCCTTTCTCTACAGAGGCTGCAGGTGTTTGAGTAAGGGCCTGTTTTCATTGCAATGTTGTCTGCCATGGTGGCATTGCTACACTGAAGGCCTGTGGAAGACTGTCAAGTAATCCCAAGACCTCATCAGACATTATTTAAGGCATTGAACAGCTTCTCCCTTACCTGTGCAAAAAGGCTAAGGGAAACCTTAGAGTGTATTTCCAAGCCTGAAATGGAATGTCCAGAAAGCAGCCTATTATAGGGAACTTCTGGCATAAGCAGCAATCCTTGTTACCTTCTCAATAGCTTCCTTGGTCAAAGAATCAGGCAACAAAACATTCTCGGCCAGCAGGAATGCAGAAATGGTGTTCAGCAGCACCTCACAACAAGATGATGAGAGATATGGTGTTCGTAACATTTTTATTAAAATCTGAAATGAAAGAGAGATAACTGATATTTGTCCATGAGGATAACAATTATCTGGCCTGAATGATCTGAACAGTCCCTGGAGCAGAAGGGTACAGTGTTCTAAGCTTCAGCCCAGAGAAACAAATCCTAATAGCCTAGTTGAAATTGGAAGGCACTAAATCTATCCTAGTGGGGTCGAATGTACATGAATCTGGTAGAACTGCTTTACCACTAATATGGGGGTCTAGGTCACTGTGGCAGGAACAGGTCTCTAGAAGCAGCAGCCTACTTTGCCCCTTGTTCATTTAAAGGAGGGCTATATTAGCATTACAATACAGAGGTGAAATCTCCCAGGATTGGAGAGGTAGCAATACCCAAAATAAATGTCTCGGTTCACTCAACTCAAATCCTAAGCCCAAGGATGCATCAGAAATGTGTACAAGTGCTTCAGCTGACCACACCTCTTCTATATTCAACTCTGACACATCAAAGTGATGTTCTGACCTACCTGACAGACATCTTCAGGCAGTGAGATTTTGGATCCATTTGCATGTTCCACGAGGATCAGATAAGCTTGCAGAATCCTTTTCATCTGCTCTGAAGCCATACAGCAGTTGGCCTTAGTTATTTTCCTCTGCAAGTTTAAGACTGACTCCTGTTTAAATAAAACAGGAAAATAAAATGTTTCAGATAAAAGGATCAGACTCTGCTTCACTTACTGCTATTTGAAGGACATTCTAAAGAATCGACATCTCAGCAGCCCAGCAAATTATTGTTGGCTCTTTCATACATGTTCAACAAATTAAACCTTTTAGGAACACTGTGTGATTCCCCTTAGGTAAAGGCACATCCCAGATTCCTTGGACAGAAACACAAATATCTCCTAAAGTGAGGGTCTCCAGAAAGGCCAACATTTGACACGCAAAATAGGAAAGAGGAAGAGAAATACTCAGCTCCAGACCCACAATGACATGGAAACATCCAGTTTTTATGAGAATTATCAGAACTTAGGTACTTTTACACTTTATGCATCATTATGCTAATGTGGATGCTAAGAGGTTACTCATATTATGCACATTATATAGCCAATGAAATGGCCTATTAGTGTCCTTCCCTGTTTAGAGGATATAACCTCCCATCCTTGATCCTATAAATTGAACCCAATTTAGACAGTTATCACAGACTACATGAATACTTCCCTCTGAGCAAGATATCCCCACACACTCACCAGTTCCAAGGGTAAAAAACAAGCCTCAATAAAAATAAAAGGAATTATGTCACAAATTTCCCAGATTTCATCACAACTGCAGATGCTGAGTCAATGAGATCTCAGGGATACAAAACATCCAGTGGCAAAATAATCTGTACCTAATGACAACCAGGCAATAATTGCAATCATATTGGGTGGGGCAGGAGGAACAGGATGGGATGTTCTAGAAACTAGTTAGTCATAGGGAGGTAGTTTCAAGAAGGAACAAATAGGACTATTTACCCATGCTGGAAGGACTACCCTAAAGCTCAGGTGTACCATTTCCTCCAGTTTGCCACTTCACCCCTCTGAGGAGCACAACTGACATAGACTACGCCATCAGTTGCAAGAGGTTTTAATACCCCTCAGCAAATCCCAATCCCATACATCAGAAAAGATTTAAATGCTGGTCAGGTAAGTAAAACCCATTTGCCAGGCCCTTGCTGATTATTCTACATCACCATAACCCAAGACAGAACAGCCCACAGCACTCAGCTGTGCTTCCTCAAACCAGAGAGGGTAACCCCCAAGCAGCAACATAGGAATACCCAGACTGAAAACACTGATTTTCAGTACTTGGTTACAAGGCTCAAACTTCCATCTCCAGGTCCAGCCCAGGTCTTTGCTGTAAAAAGATCTGCACGGCAAAAATCTTCCCCTTTACTGTCACAAAGTGGTTTTGAACCACCAATATACCTAGTTCAGAAATATAAAACAAGCACTAGCATTCCCAGCCCAGCAAGGGCTCTGTGAAGTGTCCAAGGCAGATCCTAAAAATCATCTTTGCCCAGCCATGGGATTGAACTCCAAGTCTCACACACAGTAGTTCCTTTCTCACTCACTAAACAGCCACCAGGGTCACTCTGAATTTAGCAAAGAAGGGTGGGATTTTTCCCATGCACATGCCACTGTATTGAATGTTTCCAAAACAGAAAAAAAACTAGTTCTCGTCCCATAAAATGCAAACACACCTCTTGACAAGCACACAGTTTTTTGTCAGTCACTCATAAATAAAAACATAGTAAGAAAAATAATCAATGTACCTCCAGGCACTTGAAGACAATGTCAAAATGCTCCTTATGGATATGCACTACAGCTGATCTGAGCATCTGCTTGAAGGCTTCTCCAACAGCTACCCATGGTAGTTCAATTTCTTCTTCTGTAATAGGCCCCAACTTCAACAGAATTAACTTCAGAGCCTGCACAGAAAAGGAGCACATCATGTCCTTACACGCAGAAATAAATACAGCAATACTAAAATTAGTGCAATATATTGCTAAAATATTCCAGTGATCTGCCTTCTTTCTAGAATGAGTACAGGGGAAGAAAAAGGCTATCACTTAAAAGCTGAAATATCAGCAAGCAGTACAACTTTAACATACAGGAATACTGCACAGGAATTACTAAAAACAACCGCCCTATCTCAAAAATATTCTTAAAAGGCTTTCTGATCTACCAAGTAATGAACAACATGCTTATCACCAAGGATCCACTGAGGTGAACAAGACAAACACTCAGTGGTTTCAGTGAGCATTGCCTAAGGCTCCATTACAGCAACAGTTAAACCAGCAATCTTGTCTTTACCGTCTCTGCACAAGAATGGAACATGTTTCGAACACCCTTGCACATCTCAAAAAGCAGCTGTCCCACACCTTCCACCTTTTCGGGGTGCTCTCCCAGGTCACGGAGCATTAAATTGAAGAGTGCATTTTTATCAGAAACCTACAAAACAAAAGGAGAAAAAAGTTATCTTCTATTCAGAGCTGCCAGATGGATACAGGTAATTAGATGGCTCCACAGCACCATGTTATTCTCCTAGTCCTGCCTTTCCACAACAGCTCAAACTCATTATTTTCTAAAGAAAACCCAACAACTACCACTCCCTTTCCTTACTCCCTGAAAGATAGCTGTGTGATCTTGATGGATCTGCCTGGGAACATTACATACTGTGATTTTCGGGAGTACAAAAAGGTTATAACAACAATTTCAGTTCTATAAAGGCCTTAAAACACTTGTGGAAAAGCGAGCCAGCAAATGTGCATTTACAAATTACAGTTGCCTTTTTGCAAGGCCACTTTAATATTTCTAGTCATTTTAGATAAACCAATCACAGACACTTAGTTTAACAGCTCTTAAAACAGAGAGTGCTAAGGCCTCTATTTGCCATGGCTGACATGGAGTGCATGACATTCTCAGTAAAGCAGTCCCTAAAAAGGAAAATTCAGGACATGCTGTATGTCAGTTCAGGCCTTGTTAGCCATTCTTTGGAGAAAATCTAATATTACACATTGAATCCAAAAGCCACCATAGAATGGAGACATCATCAAAGTACAAACGCCTCACTTACCTTTCTCATTAGAAAGACAAAACTTTCAGCAGCAAAGTTTCTGATGTGGAGTTTGTGGTGAGCCAGCAAAGTGCTGTACAGGCTACAAAGACACAAAATAATGCACCGTCTTAGTGGCAATGCAAGAATTGCCATCAGCTGGTTAAAAAACTGTTTTCAGTTTACTTAGCACTTTTTACAAACACTAAGAACCTGTCCTCCTGGAGAGGGCAAATACCTTCTTCATCTGGACTCCCTCCCACTCTCTTTGCATAAAGAACAAGAGTTTTGCAAAGAAGGCCAAATGACAGTGTCAGGCAAATTAAACCGCAATCAGAAATACCTCTAAAATCTCTAGATCCACACATGCTCAACTGTAGCATCAAGATTTTCAAAATATGTTTACCAGCAGTAAGTTAAACCAAAGTTGATTAGATAACCCAGATTTGTATTTCAGTTGAGCCAAAAGGCTTTCCTGTGCACTTAAAAGTTTGAGAGATTCAATTTGCAGGGGTGATACATATTTGCAGTTCACTGGTAGGTATCAGCAACCATTGCAGGCGGCTCATCATGTGTTCAGGGAGTGGTGCCTCAGACTCACAAATCAAGCAGATAAGCAGGTGTTTTTTCAATATTCTGGGCAGCTTTTACTGAGTTGGAGAGGAAATCTGTAACCCCTTTTTTTGCCCCATCTGTTCCAAATTGAAATTAGGAGGAAGCAACAGGGAACTACTGTCTACGAAAAAAAGAAGAGTCCTGCTACAATAGCAGTGTAAGACCAAACAAGCAGTCATACTAGGTCAGGCCACAGGCCTATCCAGCCCAGTACTCACTCAGTCTACAGGAGCAGTCAGAAGCAGATGCCTGGGAAATGTTTAAAAACATGGCAAGCACACACAAAATCAGCCTTCAACCACCTGCAGCTAAGGAACTCCCCAAGCCCATAAGAGACTCATGCATTTGGTAACTCCTGCAGCTTGGCCAGTTTCTCTGAGAAAAGCTGGGAAAGCATGCTAACAAGTATACTGAAACATTAAGCTGTGTATTCATGTGACATTTACATTTCTACAGCATCTAGTAACTGCTGATCAAGACAGACATTAACTGTGGTTTCTACCTGTATATGTTGTGTATGTCCTTCACCATCAATCTCCACAAGTATTTGTAGAGATAGGAAAGAGAGGTAAAAGCCCATTCCAGCAGCTCTGTGTCCTGTGTATCTAGTAACTTGGTGATGGCCAGGAAGAAGTCATGAAAGTGAGGATAGAAGTCAGCCTGAAGATCTCGAGCCAGCTGCACCACTAGACTGTTTCAGAAAATATACCAGTGTTAGTGCATTTCAAAAACAAACCAATAAAACCTAGTCAAACATTCCATGATCCAGCATGGACTCCTTGGAAAGAAGGACAGCACAAATTTCACTTCACACTTATAAAAACATATCACCTATTAGGTAGCTGTGGATGGCAAGAACCTTAAGATTTCAAAAAAAATCAAGCAGACAGCAGTAAACAAGAAGACATAAATGATTAACATTAAACAAAGCACATTAATATTCTGTCTGACACTCAGTAAGCACTCCCACTAATTTATTTGACTTGTCATTGCTGTATTTTTTTGACTTAAAACCATAAGGCTCTACCAGGGAAATATGACCACCTTGGGCATCTCATTGCTATAATTTCCTCAGTTACAATACAGTAAAAGAACACTTACAAGGGAATTTAGGGCTACTTGTAATACCATCAAGGCTTCTGACTACTTTTAGTGACTGTATACTTACTTTAGTAGAGGTTGGTAAGCAAGACTGCCTTCAACTTGCAAATGTGTCTTCAAACTCTGCACAATGGCATTCTGGTAATAGACCAGCTGGTGGAAGGATTGGCATTTGTTGGCCACTTCATTGTAGAATTGCACTGTTAGAAGCACAAAGGAGAAACCCTGAAAACTCATCCAGTTCGTGGTAAACATGAACAGTGTTAAAAGAATGATAGTGCTCCAGAGACCAGTTCAAAAATCAGTCAATCTCCTATCGGGCTCTGGATGAAGAAGTAACATGTTTTAACAGTTTAAGAAAAGCAGAAAACATGAATAAAAATGACATACCAAAATGCTGAGTGAGGTTCAGCTCCTTCCATTTCCGTAGTCCTTCAAAAAAGTAGGTTTCAACCTCCTGTCAAAACAAAGATGAAGAATAGCTACCAAATGCTAATAAATGTATCCTGCAAAGATGAGTGATTCAAATGAAGAAAACATTTTAAGACTATTCCAAAAAATCTTGATGACTTCATTTCAACAGGTACTATGGAATTTCCCTGAAAATAAGACTTTCTTTTTTTATTCAAAACACATTTGAAAGTATGTTCTGACACCAGGCCTTGTTTACACAATTGCTTTCTATATCCTGGCTGATTGGCTTTGATAATCTAAGATGCTGAACCATAGTCCAGTCAGTACAATGCTTTGAGATTTCTTCTGGCATCCCCACAGCTACTGAGTGAGAAGTTCAGATGAACAATCCAGCACACCAGGAGGCAGTAACCCACAAAGCACTATAATCACAATGATGATCTATACAACACATATAAATGGCCTTTATGATCCACAAAGACACATGTTCATGCTTTACACACATGCAGCCTGCTTTGTGAGTGTCAGTCTCTTCTCCCAAGACAAAAGGATAGGATAAAAGGAAATGGCCCCAAATTGTGCTAGAATCATATAATATACTGCGTTGGAAGGGACTCAGCAGGATCATGCAGTCTAACTTTTGGCCCTCAGCAGGATACCCCAACAATCACACGATGAGCCTGAGAGCATTATACAAATGCTTCTTGAACTCTGGCAGGCTTGGAGCTGCTGTGACCACTTCTCTGG
>JAOXXN010000265.1:47403356-47427692 GCA_026770055.1 Myrmophylax atrothorax | reverse complement strand
GCCCGTGCCCCCTTGTCCTATTGCTGAGTGCCTGCGAGAAGAGACCAACCCCCACCTGGCTAGAACTTCCCTTCAGGTAGTCATAGACAGTGATGAGGTCACCTCTAAGCCTCCTCTTCTCCAGACTAGCATGACCAGCAAAAAATAAAAGTCATTAGAGGAAGTTTTTAGAAGGCTACAAATGCTTCTTTGTGTTTGTAAACTCAGAAGAGTGAGACAGGCTAGACCTGCAGCTGCTGATGTTCATGAAAGTTTCTGGATGCAAGAACTACTCATGGAATGCATTTGAGCCAGCACTGCTTCCTGCACTTGGAGATATATCTGAGGGAGCCTCAGGGTAGTAACCCAGCTATCAATACCAGTGTGGCCATGACAGTAGGTCTGGCACCTCAGCTGGTAAGGTTTAGTTCCCCAGATGGTCCCTTCCCCACTTCTGTATGAACTGGAGCTATGTTAGCAATATCCTTACTAGATATGCTCCTCTCTGACTGCAGTGCCTCAAGCCTCAGGCCTTATTATTTTACTTTTCCAGGAAGATACGTGGTTCTCCCATCTCTAGGCAAGCCCCAGCTCCAACACCCTGTGATTATCTGATGGCCCCTGTCAGCAATTCTTCAGAAATCCATGCTAAAGGCATTAAAAATTAAAAGCAGTTTGCCTTAAAGCAGATGGCCTTCTGAAGAGCAATGGCTTATTGGTAGTAATACCTGTAGAGGCACGTAGAAGAAACCATTGTAAAACAGCACATGCGTGTCTATCAAAGTAGTCACTATGCAGATCTGACTTCTTCAAACACTCACTGTAGGCTACAGCCACCAGTCCCTGACTGTAATCCATCAGCATTTCTGAGACAGGTTTAAGGTTCCTGTATCTCATCCATTCCTGAGCTTTTTAGTCCTGCTGTCCAAAATGTATTTGCTGGACTCAGCAAGACCAGAGCCACTCTATGTAGAAGCAAAGAAGGCTTCTCCTCTGGAAATGTGTCAGTTTAGCCTAATAATAGTCATTTGAGCAAAATACCTCCATATTTAACACAGAATGGTGTCACAGGGCAGAATTCATCTCAAATAACCTATATGTTTACAATGCACGCCTGCCTCTGAGCTGTAACTTCAGGCTCCTTTTATATGCACTGCAGATCTAGGCACATTCTTGTACTTGAAACAACTGTGTTATAATAAAATTAATTGTGCCTTAGAAATGGTAGTCTCTGAAATTCTGGATGACCTCATTATATGTACATATCTGCAAGTGACCCTGTGGATGCCCACCATGACATGGCTCAGTTACTACATAAAAACACAGTATTCAAACTATTACAGAGTTGCCCTACTTCCATCATATTCGTATGTATATTAATCACAAGCACAACACATACTCCTGAAGCCTGGATGACACTGAGTCTCTAACCTAGAGGAGATATTACTTGGCACAAGCCAATGAGCAGCCAGGTCAGCCTATTTTTAACCTCAGGATATTGTAGATTGTGTAGGTGCACAGCTGTAAGATCACATTTTCATTTTTCTACTATATTCATACAGGCGTGGTGGAGATTTGCCAGTAAAGGAGTTTGAATAGGTAATGATATTGTGAGAAGATTTTCGTTTTCAAAATTAAATATAACAGGCTCATAGATTAACAGAAACACCTTTGAATTTAGCCAAATAACTTCCAGTCTTGGATGCCCAAAGCTAGGTTGCTTAATCAATATTAAAGACACTAAATAAGTAACCAGAGCCTGAAAGTAGTGACAGTTACCTGACTTGGTTGTGAACCCAGAAGCCTTTCTCTTTGCCTATCTCGACTCACCCCACAGAACAACTTGGGGTGCACAGGCTGGGTGCATGTGGCTGGAGACCTGCTGCATCACAGGAGCTCTCCAAAATCCTCATGTAGGGGGGAGGCTGGCATGAGTTTGAAGGCAGGTCATAGAAGTGCATCACGCACTGGTATATTCTTTCAACTGAAGCAAATAGATTTATACTGTTATAATTTGCCTGGAAAGTAAGAATAGCCCTTTGAAACACAATGACATATTTTTGCTGCCAGTTTCCTCTTCAGCTTCTAGCTGGCATTTTGCCTTGCCTTGTGGAAGAAAACCTCACAAGATTATGTAGGATGTTGTTGAGAACACTTCAAAATCAAAGCAGACAAGATACTGGAATCCTGCTCTGCAATCTGGTGGAACTGTTTGGCCACATTTTTTGTAACACGCCTGAAGCACAGAGATTCTGCAAATAATGCAACTCCAGATCAATGCTAGCTGAGTCATAGGGAGAGTTTCACCTACCTGTAGTTTTGCTGATCAGAGAGGGTTTTGGACAAGGAGCTGTAATATAGACCTCAGACCTCTGAAGCTATGTGGGTAGGGAGGTAAGCATCCATGCCTGAAATATCCTGAATTTAGGGACTTCCCTCACAGAAAAGGGCACTGACAACCTGATTTAACCCCCTGAGATACCTAGGGCAGTGACTCTCTGTTGCCTGTCAGGGTTCTGCTGTGGAGCTGCAATAGGTGAACTGCACTAGCTCCATCTCCAGAAGTAAACTGAAGAGTGCCAGAGCACAGGGATCATCCACACCATAAATTGTCAGCACAATCCCTGGCACAATTTTGGTTCATGCCAACTGGTACTATTCAAAGTTTTCTACTCAGTAGGAACCCAGATCTTGGGTATTTTTAGGTTGTGTTTATTTGGTTGTTGTTTTGGGGTTTCTTGGAGTGTTGGAGAAGAAATCTTTAGACTTTAATTTGTATTAGAAAGAAAAAGGGTCTGATTTTTGCACAGACAGCATTTATACATATAGGCTCAGGACAGGAGAGGTTTGCAGTAGTGGCCGCTGCTGCTGTTCTTCATCCCACTGCTCTGCCACAGTGGTAGCAGCAGAACTGGCTACAGTCTTTGTTGAAAGCAGCAGCAATAGAAGAAGCAGAAGGAAGATTCACAGGGGAAGCATGGGGCATGGCAAAGAAAATTAAAAGGGATGATGGTGTCTTGTCCCCCCAAAAAGAGGTGAATGTTCTCCTGCATTTCACCCTCACCACTAAAATGAGTGGCATCTGTATTTGACAGAGACCATCTGGATTTCAGGCTGTCATGTGTCTGGGACTACTAACAATCTGTTTACAGTTTAACTCAAAATTCAGACAACTGTCATGAAACCTGAATATTGGGCACGTCCAGGAACAAAGCCTTTAGCAGTGAATCTGGATATGTGCTCCCAAATCTCCTCTTGTTTGTCTGGAATCTTGAAACAACAGTGTAATATGATGAATTGAGGCTGAGGGATCACAACTCTTAATTTTTAAGGCCATGTTAAACCTTCAAAAAAAAGGCAAAATGGAAAATTACAAAGCTCTCTTAGAAACAGATGCACATAAGAGAATGCTTCCCTCAAAAACATTGTCATCTCCCACATACAATTTTCTTTCTCTTCTTTTGCCTTCTTTTGCTGGATCTTTATTGGGCCTTTTATCTGTATAAGGCCACTGAGGAAATACTAAATCAACAATCCAAGATGACATTTTCTCACAAGAAGCCTGAGAAGATAATTGTGAGTAGAAAACACAAAATCACACAAAGATGTAGTCAAGGATATTTCCTTTCTCAAATAATTTCTGCCTTTAAATTTGTAAAGTCATCTGTGCATGACACTCAAGGGAAAAGAAGGCCAGGCTTATCATTTTGTTACTGAAAGGAATGGGATGTTCCTGGCATAGAATAGAAGGTAATACACAAAGCAATTGATACTGTTTTTCTGTCTCTGTATCCGTCTCAGTCATATAACATGGATCCAATATTTAGGTACCTAGATTTGATGTTTTAGCTCATTAATTTGCTATAAATTTTTTTTCTTATTTGAAGCTTGAGCTGTCATAATATTCATGAAGCTCTAACTTTGCTCTCAGGTTCCAATAGAGACAGCATCTTACTTATCCATTCCTGATCTCATAGATACAAGAGATATAGTTTACAAAAGCTGAAACTATCAAGAAAAGGACTAATAATCTCACTTCTGCAGAGCACTGTAAGGAAAAACCATTTAAACTGATACATACCCTTAATCAAACTAAATCAACCAACCAAACGGAAAACCACCAAAAAATTACTCGATTCTTTGGCTGGTTTCCAAAACTCCATGTTACCAGAAGAAGAAGTGTTTGCCACCAGAGTCAGTGCCACTTCCAGACAATGTCCCTAGTCCTACTGCAGTAGGACTTTCAGGGACAGCTCAGATGTGTGTGTTCTTATCGCCTAGCACCCCAAGTTTCTGTCAATGAGTCCATGTCTGTGGTAAAAACCTCATGAGGAGACATAACTCAACTTTACTTTGAAAACAATTCTCTCTGGAGGAAGACATGCAAAATTTCATTGATGCTCTGACCGTAAAGATGTTGATAACTCTAAGAAATAGGGCTATACCTTCTAACCACAAGATTTGAATAAGCTTTTAGATCCTGCTGCTGCTTCTGACTTGTGGGTCTAATTTATGATCAGATTAAATAGGAGCCATTGAAACAACTGATAAAACAAACATACTGAAATGATAGGTCCCTGTACAAAAGATATCTAGGTGGAGACTGACACTTCAGTAATCAAGGAAGTGGAAATGAGCATCAACCTCCAAGTGAGGAAAGAAACCCAAAAGACACTGAAGCAGACAAAAACCTGGTTGCTTGAACTGGGCAGGCCCTACCACAAGGGTGCAGTTCACCTCTCTCTGGCTGTAGCCACTGGCTGCATGGAGGGCTATATTTTACCTGGTGTTTGTCACCAGTGGAAGAAGATGAGTACTTGCATGGTGCCACCAGTGCCTCTTTTGAAGTGAGATGAAATGAGCCCCTTTAAAATGGTGATCAGTTAATGGTACTGTACAGATACAGATCATCTGCTGTACCAAGAGATAAATTCCCATAAAACCATCTTCAGCCAAAGTCCTTCTCCTGAACTGGCATTTTTACTTCTGTACTTCCTTGTGCATCACGGCATGCACCAAGTTTGCAAATCACTAACACTATTACATTGCTTTTCCATTACAAGTATTAACCTGACTGCACAGAAGCTGTGGAGGCTTTATCATGCTGGATCTACACCATTCTTTTTGCATATTCAGAAATGCATGTTAAAGTTATTGTTTCTTCCCCATTGCCTTAGCTCAAAATCCACATTTTCATCAAACACCACTTGATAGCCTATTTGAATGCATGCTAACCCTGGATTGCAATACACTAAAATTACAGACATTAATTTTAAGAGTCCTAGTGTGCCTGGATTAGTAAAGACCCTTCCCATGGAGTTGGGTCATCAAAGTCCATGTGACGCATGTCCCCTGTCCCCCACTCACCACAGATCACCCATCACTCCTCAGCATCCTGCAATAGCCATAAGACTGCAGTACAAGAGGCCAAAACAACTATGGTGTGTCCCTGCAGCATATTGGGAGAGACCAGGATACTAGCAGCATTTCCACTCTCAAAAACCCCAGGGATTTGCTATTCAAAATGTCCATCAGAAGTAAGTGCAATGAGTCTCATGTTATACAGGAAAACAGAGGAAACAAACCAAAGTCAACAGGTGCAGATGGTTGGACCTGAGGGAAAAACCTCCTTTCTTATCTCCTTTGGTGATGGATGTTGCTTTGAGGATGTCTGACAAACAAACCCATTAAACACACAGAGCTGGTGCAAATATACGTAACTGCCTTCAAAAACTTGCAAGCAATGTATGTGTCTGTGTGATCTCCAGCAAGGGCAGCCTTGACAGAGAGTAGAAGGATTGAAGAGGATCAAAAAGGGGTTTAAAAGAGAGGCAAGGCAGTTAGCTCCTACAGACACTAAAAAATTGGAAGAATGAATTGAATAGCAAACAGCAATTTTTGGGGAAATGCCTCTTGGGACTGTGGGTCCAAAAAAAAAAAAAGGGATTCTGGCAGAAGAATAGGAGCAGGAGGAAAAAGAAAATTTCTTAATATGAGGAGATGGGGGGATCAAAGGATTGAAGGAACACAGGGAATTTAGCAGTAGCAATTACAAAGAAGAATGGGAGGCAGATAACACGGGAGATGTCAGAACTGCTGATGGACACTCTGGAGCATGAATGGAAAAATAAATCAAAATAATCAAAAAGATGAACTAGTTAGGGCACTGGAGCCATGGCAGAGAACATTTTTCAAAGTGTTTTTAAGTGCCAAAGTTAGCAGGCTTATTTCCAGAGGCTTCCTCTGTAGGAAAGAGAAAGAGAGAGGCTCCTCCAGGGAGCATATCAAAGCAGCAAAGTTTTTTCTGAGAAGCCTGTCTCTCTCCATCAGTAGGGAGCCAAGCAGCATAACCAAAGTACCTATACTGTACACCTAAAGCAAACACATGTCAAAATAACACCAACTAGAACATGTGAACTGAGATAGCTTGCATAGCAGGTAGTAGAAAAAAAGGGAAACAACAGAAATAAAATAAGGAAAATAAAATCTACTCAGGAAAAAAAATCAATTTTTTGTTGATCATTCTGGTGAACATTTGACAGCCCTTTCTCATACATTAACTGCAAGTAAGCAAACTAGTTGAATTGTAATTCTGTTGATGCAAAGTTGAACACCTTAAATAAACAAAAGATCTCAAAGCCATGAGAATAAAGTTCAAGCGTGTAACTTATTTATCCATTGGAGTTAAAGAAGTAAAATCTGTACCACAGTTTTATTCCCATACTAATTGTTCTCTTGAGCAAATAATTATGCATGCTACATCTCACTGCATGCACAGTCCATAAGTAAATTTTGAAATTTGTCCTTTTAAATGAATGAGGAGAATTCTCCAGAAAATGCACTGTAGATTCCAAATCATTCAGATTTAAATGCTCAGTATTCAAGGCTAACTAACGTACTTCCTTCAATTGTGGGGCACTGACTATTGATATTAAAAGGTGTGTTGGTATTAGGGGGTTACACAATCTGAAGTTTCCTTCTCAAGATCATTAAGCACTCACATGTAAATTTTTTTGCTTGCAAACTGTATTCATTCACATTTCAGTGGAATACAAAAATAGGAAAAACAAACAACTACAGAAGGTTTCATTAAAAATGTCAGCATAAACCAGGACTTTTATGCCTCTCTTCAGCTCTTTTCTCCTTATTGATCTCTTTCTTTGCATGTTACTCTTTCTGTCCTTGTGTGCCAAACAAGCTAAGCATGAGAACACAAGCACTTCAAACCAACAAGCAAACAAGTTGTTACCCTGAAAGATTTCCCATGAAGCAAAAACCTTTCACAAATCTACATGTTTTCAAATCCAGGATTTGGATAGGATGAGGAGTGGAAATGCTACAGACATAGACTTAGGGAACTATGCTTCTTGATATTTAACTTGTTATGTTAATGGTGATGTTTTAAGACATAAGACACTTGCAAATGTCATTTTACCCTTGTTATTGCCCCTGAATAGCACACAGTCTGTGCAAGAGCAGCTTCTATAAAAATACTGGCTGGAAAGAAGTTTCTAAAAGGATGCTTGGAAATGTACCCTGGTGATATTATTGGAAATAAAGAGGTAACAATTACAGGACATCTCTGTACAGAACTCATGCAAATTTCACAAGGAATATTGATGGTGATACTGCTCATCTGAATACCCTTGCAGAGTCATTTCATCGTGACCAAACACTATCAACAGAAAAAGAGCTGACAAAAAGATAATTCAACAGACAGCTCATGGAAGATTTCTCTAAGGTAGTTGCCCTGGTTTTGGCTGGCACAGTTAATTTTCCTCTTAGTAGCTGGTACGGTGCTGCATCTTGAGTGTAGTATGAGACTAGTGTTGATAACATAGTGATATTTTGGTTATTGCTAAGTCAAACTTACCCCAAGTCAAGGACTTTTAATTTTCACTTGCTCTGCCAGTGAGCAGGTGCACAACAAGCTGAGAGGGAGCACGGCCAGGACAGCTGATCCAAACTGGCCAAAGGGATACTCCATACCACAGAATGCAATTCCCAGTATATAAACTGAGAGGAGTTGGCCAGGAGATGCTGATTGCTGCTCAAGGACAGACTTGGGTGTTGGTCAGTAGGTGTTGAGCAATCATATTGTGCGTCGCTTGTTTCATTTGGATTTATCCCCCCCTCTCTCCTTTTCATTGAAATTATTATTGTCATTCTTCTTATTATTAGATTTTATCTTGTTTCACTTATTAAACTGTTCTTATTGTAACCCACAAGTTTTACTTCTGTTTTTTTCCAATTCTCCTCCCCCACCACAGGGTGGGAAGCAAGCAACGATCAAGCAGCTGTGTGGTACTTGGCTACTGGCTGGGATTAAACCACAACAGTAGCATTAAACCAGGAGTGGAGGAGCAAAGTCAGTGGTGGTGATGGGCGTAACTAAGCCCAGCAATTCAAAATAGCCGTGTGTGGACCAGCACAGCAAGCAGAAGGGATTAGGGTGTCGCCAAACTCGATCTTCAGAATCATGAAACACCATCAGTAATGAGCTTCCTTTACATCAAAATGCAAGCAGGCTTCTCAAGACGATTAGTGATGCTGTGCAGTAAGCAGTTGCTGCAATCAAAATATTCCATAACTAAAAGAAGTGCATTTTGACTTAAAGTATTGCATTGTAAGAAAAATCAGACTGTCTAATTAGGAGTCAGTGATTAATTTCAATATGTTATTCCTAACAATATCTATGATGTAAAGGAAATATAATAGGTAGATCCATGAACAGAGGAGTAAATGGAACCTGGATCCCCATATCTCTGTGTCCTTAGTGTTGGTTGTCTTGTGTATTTAAGAGGATGAGAAGCTTTGCCTGCAGTTGAATGTTTTGAAGGTCTTCCTCTCAAATGGTTTCATCATTACTTAATAGAGGCTCAGCTTCTGCTGCAGTCTTCCTTTCAACAAAAACACTTGGGAGATCCTTGGTTTTTTTCCCATCTACTTTAATGCAAATGGTAGCTCTTTAATATCTCTAAGGCCTCAGCCTCTCTGTAGATTTGGTTGTGGTGTTCTGTGGTCATTGGATGAAGGACAAATACCTTCCACACGCATACATATATGTATACACAGAGACCATGATCCCACACCCCTGATTTCCTAACAAATCACCCAAACAAAAATAAACAGTTTTTCAAAATGACAAATCATTACACTGTTCCCAGAAAAAGCCAAATTGAGTACAAAAAGGCCAAAATTAGTGTTTGCAGGTTTTGTCTTGAAATTTGTTTGTTTGTTTGTTTTTACCAACAGCCAGCCATTCTCTGGAAAGGTTTCCAAAGTGATCTATGTGTAAGCAGAACAGAACAGAGTTCAGTTTTCCAGACCCAATTCTGGCACTACGCAGGAGTAAAATTGAGGATGAACTGCTCTTCATCTGCAAACTGAGCTCAGCTGGTGTAGCTACAGCTGAACCCCACACAGTCTGAAACTGCACACTCAAGCAAGGAATTACTGGAAGCTGGAAAGCTCCCATGGTGACAGGGCAAATTGCAAAGGGGCACTGCTGAACAGTGGTCACCAGGCCTCCAGTGCTGTCCTACCTCACTTACAGCTGGTTTTGCCCATGGGCACATTTGCCTACAAGCAGGAGAACCCCTCACTCAACTTAGTTCAGAGAGGTGGGCAGCATCTCTCCAAGTGCAGGGCTCAATGTATTTGTCTTCACTATAGAAGGAAATTCATCTCACCACTCTCCCGATGCAGTGGTCCATCTACATGGAAAGGAGCAGGGAGAGAACATCCTTCCAAGCAATACAGACACTTGCAGCAACATCTCACAGAGGTGTCCAGTCATGGAAACGAGCCCAATACCATCACAATGTAGGAACCATTTGGACCCCATAGGGCAGCCTGGGGTTTGCTTAGTCAGATCCATGGCCTTTTTAATTTGAGGGTGCTGGAGAAATGTGAATCTTACCCTCCTTGCTATTAAACACTGAATCCCACTGATGTCAGTGGATCTCAGAACAGTCACAGAGGCAGTGAGATGAGAGACCACATAAGACCCACTGGAGATGGGGCAAGGTGCTAAAAGAAGACAATGAAATATGCTCTCTGAGTTTGGCAGATATTTAAATATCTGTTGTAGCAATGAGAAAAAGCAAATACATGCAGTTCTCCCTCTGTAACCGTGCAACATGGAGGTAATTTGATTCCACATGAGAAAAATCCAGCAGAAAAACATTTAGTCCTGTTCACCAGGACCACTTGCTGTAATTTAGAACATGGGCATCATACAGATTTGCTGCTGGTTCCAAAAATGGAAACACTCACGTGAAAGGATCCAGCCTTTCTTGCCATATTGGTCATGATGACATTTGAAAGACAATTTGCTTAACACTACTGTTAAAAGAACCAGAGATGCCACCTGAAATGAGAGTGACGTGCATTTCCTCATAGCTGCTTGTGTTTCAGTTAAGAAACATGATTTGTTTTCCAATACATGTTATCACTTGCTGTGTTTGCATTATGTCAAAAATGATAAAGAAGCAGAATCAAAACTGTATTAATCCTGTGTAATTAATACTTTAAATGCATGTCATTGTTTGAATGGTTTCAGCAACATAATTCCTGAAAGAGTGCAAACAAGGGACACTGAGCATGAAGTGCTGAACAGCACAAGCAGTGGGTCTGGGCAAGAGCCTGTTTATGTCCCTCCTGTGAGAAAGGGGTTGTGTTTTTTGACAACAAATACTTTTTCCAGACAACACTAGTTCATTGCACTGAGTGGAAAGGTTCTCGTTTTGATTGAAGCTTTGCTGGAAAGGTTTCTTGTCTTTCATGTCGAAAGTTGATTAAGGGCAACCACTTCAGATGATCAATGAATCAATAGCCTAATTGGTGGGTGTACAGAGTAAGTTTCTTTCTTGTTCTTCCTCAGCAGGACATCTGGAAGCTGTTACTCATTGTATACGTAATTAGACAGTAATTGGGCCAGAGAGACCAATGCCCTAACCTGCTGTGGTGAGATGAGGACATGCCACTTGCACCACAGTGGACAGCTTCTGTCTGTTTAGGGATGTTTATTCTCCCAGATAGCATCGAGAGTCCAGAACAACACAGACATGATTTCACAGCTTAGTTTAATAATCCTGCCAGACCAGACTTCCACCTGCACCCCCTCCTTCCAACATGCACTCAGAAATAACTCCAAAAGACCTGTCAAATCCAGAGCTTCCAAGGAGGGAGAAGTGCTCTGTGATTTGGGTTTGGCTGTCAGGTGTCTGATCATTCATTTCTGTTTAAGATACAGAAGGCTGCTGAAAACTAGGTCTCAAAATGGTCAGATACAGACAGGTCAGAGCACCTTGAGCTGAACCTAGAGCACTTGCAGCAAAGACTGCTTCCAGCAAATCCACCTGTGGACAAGAGCCAAGAAAGGCTGAGCAGGAAGGAGATTTAGTTTCCCTTCCCATGAAGGGAAACAGAAGAATTTTTAATCCTCAAGCTGATACTTTTACTAGGAAATCACCTCCAGCATAGCACTTTGCCCATGTACAGCTCAAGATAGAAAGCTACTGTGTAAAGCTTCTGAGCCCTGCTGCAAGGTGTGCTGTGTGTGGCTGTGCTGCTATCAAGCCCATCTAAGTAAGCTTTGGCATCCTTTCATCTTCATTCCCCATCTGGGGTTGCTAATATATGGCAAAGTGGTCAAATGTGGTATTTGCTGTGTTAGTCCTGTGTGTGCTGCTAGCTATAGAAACTGGCACATGTCTACCACTTGACACCCATGGCTTTCAAATCCCATAGGTGTTTTGGATGTATTCCTCTGTGGGTAAGGTATGTGAAGCTCCTTTCGTGATATTCCTGTGGACTTTGACTCTCAAACCTGATTAGTTGAAGACTCAGTAAAATTTCCGTAAGCACAGTGCAGGTAGGGGGGCTTCACTGTTACACAACTGCAGTGTTCAGCAACTCGCCTTGGTGAATCTCATCAGTGAGTTACCTTCCAGATTGCTGAACCCATGGAAATGTATATATTAATCCATATTTAACCATATTTTCACCTTCTTCATTTGGTGTGATGGTGGCATACGCTAAAGAGAAAAGGTAGGTTCCCCATCCTGGGGAAATGTCAGGTGAAATGTCTTCCCTTCAAGCGCTCTGGACTGTGCCCCAAGTTTGCGGTGTAACCCCGCTCAGGCGGGGCTCTGCCGTGGCACATTATCCCGCATCCTGGGCGACGCAGGGCCCGGAGGCGCGGACGGGCTGCGATAGCCCAGCCCGTCTGCGGCGATCGCCGCCCCTTGTCGCTCCACGGGGGCGCGCACCGCCGCGGGGAGGAGCGGGCACCGGTACCGTATAAGGCCCGCCCGCCTCCCGGCTCCGGCACTCGCACTGGTGCTCCGGGCGCAGCTGCCGCCCCACGGACACACACGGCGGACACCTGGCCGGGGCGCACCGCTCCGCTCCGCACCTGTCCGGCGGCGGACACCGCATCGCACCTCTTTGCGTCCGTCCCGGTGGTGCGCATCGCACCGCACGGTACCTGCCCCGGCCTCAGCGGGAGCCTCGCGCCGCTCCCCACCTGCCCCTCGGGGATCACCGCAGTGCATAGCACCGCTCCGCGTCCGTCCCAGTGGGGAGCATCGCACCACACCTGCCCCGGTCCCGGCGGGGCACACCTCCCAGGGGCCTGTCCCCACCGTCTTCCTCCTGCTCGGGCCTTCCTGTGCCAGCCTTACGGGCAGCAGTTGCCCCTCTGATTTTGAGGAAGATCTTTGGCTCCGAGGGTGAGCCCCTCTGGTAGAATGGCGCGCTTCACCGTCTGGGACTATGTGGTCTTTGCGGCCATGCTGGTGGTCTCAGCCGTCATTGGACTCTACTATGCCTTCGTGGGAGGGGGGCAGAAGACATCAAAGGACTTCCTCATGGCGGGCCGCAGCATGAGTGCCCTCCCGGTTGCACTGTCCCTCACTGCTAGCTTCATGTCAGCCGTCACCGTGCTGGGTACCCCTGCCGAAATCTATCGCTATGGTGCCATCTTCTGCATCTTTGCCATCACCTATGCCCTGGTGGTGCTGTGCAGTGCCGAAATCTTCCTGCCTGTCTTCTACAAGCTGGGCATTACCAGCACCTACGAGGTAAGGTGGAGTGGAAGGAACCTTTCCCCAGCCTTTAGGAAGCTTAGGGGGCTTCTCATGCCTGCTTTCTATATGTCTGCCCTTCTTCTCTTCCCCCACATCCTGTGCTCTCTGTACTGTCCTATATCACCACACCCCTGAGAGCAGGCTGACACCCACTCTGTCCCCAAGTCTGCCAACACTGTCTCTGGAGAGAGGAGATGCTCAACCCTCAGGAGCTGTGTGTCATACCAGATTTGTTTCCTCACTCCAGATACTTAGTTCAGTAGGTGGATTAATCTTAATGTAGCTTGGATGGTGACAGGTCATTAATCATGTGTAATTAATATACCAAAACCAGAGCATAGAGCATCTACTAAAGGAACCAGAGTTCTCACATCACACTCCCTCTGGTCTGGTTTCTAAGCATAGGTGTAGTCACAAAAGTGCCCCTTTGGCAGAGTATGTATTTGTTCTGTTCCTAGAGATTTTGGGGACACTCCTTGCCACCTGAGAATGTTTATATTACTGAATGTTTTCTCCATCATGCATATCCAAGGAGGTCAGCAAGTGCTCCGTGTCTGTGAGTTTTCTTACTTCCACCAAAATATGGCTGAGCTGCTCTTCAGCTCAGCATGGAAGTTAAAGCTATAGCCATCAGGGCAGAGACATCTGGGGTGGTGGGACAGTCACAGGTCAAGTCTGACTGATTGGGGCTGAGGAAGCATCTGGCCAGGACTTTCTTCTGATTTGGAACATCTGTGCAACTTGTTTATCTTCCTGCATGGAACTATTTCCTAGCTGCAGATTTGGAGGCAAACTATTTTCACAGAGCACTTTGGGAAAGGAGCATCAGTGCAGGTGAAAGTCCTTGACTAGCTACTTTGGTCTTTAGCACTTTATTATGCTGAACAGAGGTGTTGCAGCACTGGAGGCTGAAAACAAGATTTCCATTGGTAGATTTAGATAAGAATCCACCAACAGAAATCTCTGGTGGCTTCCAATGTGTTTTAAACTACTAATCTTTGGACTGTCATGATGATACTTAAATAGGGTACTTTTAAGTAAAGGCTTATGATTATGACTGGATACTCACTGATTATCTTGGGGTTAAATCAGAGTAATGCACCTATAAAAGATACATCTTCTATTTCTGGACAGAGTTCAGAGTTCTAGTAACTTTTTATGTCTGTTCAGGGATTCAGAACTGCTTACTTCTGTGAACATACAGGTCATGTTTTAAATGCTCATGAGTGAGCACTTTGAGATGCTTCAGTGTTTGTGTCAATTGAACAGATTGTCAGACAAATGAGATCCTTTTGGTACAGCCACACACCAGGAGAGTTGTTATGACAGATGGTAGGAAGAAATCTGTCCTACAGCATACCAAATTCATTCAAAGGTTGTACTGTCTCAGGCTAGGTAGAAAAATGAGGATTCCTGTTTCACAAAAGGCTGAATTTTGACTTACCAGTAGAATAAGGCAGACTGCCTTGGGCAGGGCAAAAGGTGAGGTTACCATGGGAAGAAGCCACTGATCACTGAAAACCCTCTCTTGCAGCAGTTTAGATAGACATGCATAATGCCAGAGTTTCCAAATCAACTAAGACTTAGGAATAACCACAAAGTTTTCTTTTTCTCTCTGATTTCACAACACAGCTGGGTTCTGTTGTTTGCTGGTACATTATTGTCAATTTTAAGTTGCCCTGTGCAGAGTCAAGAGTTGGACTTTATTCTTGTAGATCTTTGTTGCTTCCAGCTCAGGATAGTCAATGATTCTGTGATAATACATCCTGGTCTTTTCTGTAGACTCCACTGTATACTGACTAGCTTATGTCTACTTCACTTACTTGTGTTATTACCCAGTGGTGAGGTCTGTAAAAAAAATATCAAGTTGAAAGAGTTATTAATCAAGGTGACTCTAGGAGTTTTGGCCATTCATGAAAATGTAAAAGCAAGCCATGCTCTTTCTGTATTGCTCATTGCTTCATTCTAGCGAAGTGATGGATTTGTTCCTATCAATAGTGCCAAATTTCAGTATAAACATTTGGTTTTTCTTCTCTTTTGCAGTATCTAGAACTTCGATTTAATAAATATCTACGCCTCTGTGGAACAGTCCTCTTCATTATACAAACGGCAAGTAAACCTCAAAGCAGTTCTGTGGTCCCTGGGGCCACCAGAATTATTTGGTTGAGTGTAACTGGCTGTTTTCTCTGAGCAGTTGATGAGGTTACCACAGTGCCTGGGTGGCTGGCAGCAGGAGAAACAAAGCCCTTCCTGCTCCAAGGCAGTGAGGTGGGGTGTGGATGCAGGGATACCTGCCTCTTGGGTCTCTATCTGCACTGTTGAATACCCAGAGCAGTCCCTTGACATTAGCACTATGCCAAGAGATGAGCGACCTTTCACTGCAGGGTAGCAGTGTGAAGAGCAGTCGTTCACCTCCCTGCTGGAGAAACCCACAATGGATTCAACATGTAAACATGTCCCAGTTACCTACAGTGGCAGTTTTCATCCTCTGTTGTGTGGATTCTCGGAGTCTGACTAGTTTTCCAAGGGTCGGTGAAAGGTGATAAAACAAGCTGTCAGGAGCTGTCATTTACTCCACAAGGGTTTGCACCATCACCAGTGGAAAAAAACTGGGTGTATGCAAACTGAGAAGTAGAAAATTACTGCCATTGGGAATATTAAACTAAAGCAGTCCCTGACATTATTGTTGGTACAGTTTGCTGTATCTAGGCCATTCAGGGAGTCAGTATGAGACCACAGCTTTTAAATGTCAGCATGCGCCAAATGCCCCAGAAATGAAAATGTGTTCTTTTCACAGTTTTGATGCTGACTTTTGGGGTAATTCAAAGTAAGAATGAATATGCAATCAGAAAGCCTTTTAAGTTACATGCTTGCTTTTTGTCCATTTTTAAACTTTTTAAGGCACACCAGAAGTTACAGGGCAATCACACACCAGTAAGATGGTTCCCAATGCAATGCTCATTACTTATTTGAGCAGTACTGCTTAGCTGGCATTTATGGATACACAAGCCCCTAGAAAAAGTAGAGTGCTAGCATGTGTGAAACCTGACACTGTTTCATCAGCAATATGAAGACATCATAGTTGCACAAGCTTAGCATAATCTTTGCGTGCAAAGATCAGAAAAATAATTCTACAGAACTTCAATGTGTGCTCAAGGAAATTAACGAAAGATCTGTACATGTCTTCCTCTGCCAAGCACTAACAACTTAACCTGAATAAATAAAATAATAGCAAGAAAAGAAAACCTCCCGAGATTTTAATGGTGTAGTTTTAACTCTTCTCTGAATATTGGCATATGCTTAAAAGAAGGGAAAGAAAAGGATATGTAGTAATACAACCAAAAAAACTACTGAAGAAGTGGAAAGATTGTATCAGTCCTGTGTAATTTTGCACAAAAATGTGATGCTAGTTGTGGCAAATTTTAATTTCTGATAGTTCAAAGCTTCTGGCATTTACTTGCTGTGTATGAGAAAGCCACAAGTTCTCATGTTGAATCCCTTGAATTAGCAGGCTTGAAGAGATATGAGTTTTTGATTGATGGACTGTTAGATGGAAAAAGAATTGGAACCAGTGCTATGTAATACCTCATTAATGACATACAGGGGAGATGAGTTCACCCTCAGCAAGTTTGTGGATGACATCATGCAGCTGATGATGCAGCTGATTTGCTATAGAGGAGAGATGCCGTCCAGAGGGACCTTGACAGGCTTGAAGGGTGGGCTCATGAAGTTCAGCAAACCCAAATGCATGGACTGGGGCAATTACCAGTATCAGTACATACTGAGGGATGAACTGATTGAGAGCAGTCCTGCAGAGTAGGAGTTGGAGATAATGGTGGATGAAAAATTTGACACGAGCCAACAATGTCTGCTTGCAACCCAGAAAGCCAATTCTATCCTTGGCCTCACAAAAAGAAGTAGGTCAAGGGACGTGATTCTCCCCCTCTACTCCATTCTTGTGAGACCCCCCGAAGTACTTCATCTAGCTGTGGGGTCCCCAGCACAAGAAAGATATGGACCTGTTGGAGAGAATCCAGAGGGCAGCCTCCAAAATGGTCAGGGGGCTGGAACACCTCTCCTATGAAGAAAGGCCAAGACAGTTGGGATTTGTTCAACCTGGCAAAGAGAAGGTTGCAGGGAGACCTTATTGCAGCCTTTCAAAGGCTTTCAAGTGAGAAAGGTAGAGAGAGACTTTTTACCAAGGTCTGTAGTGACAGGACAAGGGGTAATGAAAGAGGGTAGTTTTAGAGTGGATATAAAGAAGAGTTTATTTGCAACAAGGATGGTGGTACACTGAACCAGGTGTCCCAGAGAAATAGTGCAATGCCCCATCCCTAGAAGTGTTCAAAGTCAATCTGGATGGGGCTCTGACCAAACTGATCTAGTGGAAGGTGTCCCTATGCATGCTAGTGGGGTTGGACTAGATTATCTTTAAAGGACCCTTTCTACCCAAACCATTTTATGATTCTGTGTTTCAGCAGTGTGTGTTGACAGTCACTGTATGGACAGCAAGTCAAACATTGACTGGGCTTGACAGGTGTCAGTAGCAGGCTATGAAGTGATGCAGCTAGTTCTGAGGAGATATTCACCAGGGACTGATCAGGAGTGTCAGCTTTCTTGTCATACAAGCTATATATGAAAATCTAGAGAGGACTCATGGCATTGAGAGGAACAAGCATGCACACACACAGTGGGGGAGTAGAACTCAGGTAGGAATAACTATTCTCCCAGTGGCACTTGCCACATGAACACTATCCTTTCTGGCATGTGCTAGTAGCAGGTGTGCAGCAGGGTGCCAGGGCAATTGGGTTAGGTTGGGTGAAGCAGCTTCTCTGTACTAATTTCCTCCTACAGCTGGAGTACTGCTCATTCCATTTGCTGTTTGGCTCTGTCCCCAGCATAGCCACTGGCCATATTACAGAGCTCTACCTCTGGGACTGGATTTGACTTGCCACAGCAAGTAATCCAGTGGTTAGCAATCCTGCTCTCATTTATCATCTGTGCCTAGGGCAAGCTCCACACTCACAGGAATGGCAATGCCTTGCTGAGTCCTGGATGACATCCGATTCTGCTGTTTTTCCATGCCCAAGTCCCATCGCTGTAAATCAGGGAGTCAGAAGAGTCCAGCTATGGAAAGCTGTTGCAAGTCAGCTCAGGACCTGTCTGTGATCTAGATCCTTTGAACCAAGACCACTGACCTTCACAGAAGTCATCTGCACATGCAAGCTGTGTTCTCCTCACCCATACCACAGCTGAACTTGGGGCAGTAATAATGGTGGTAAAAAAGCAAACAGGATTTAAAAATACACACAAAGAAATTGTAGAGACACCAGTGTATGAATCCCATTGTGCCCACAGAAGTAGATGGAGCATCTTAATTGGCCTGTATCTTTACTGTGGTTGAAAACATAAATCTGCTGATAATCATGTATGGCTTCATCTTACAGGATGAAGGTTATGATTCCTTATAATGCTATCTGTAATGACAAACTAATGTTGCAATTTGTGTTCTTACTCACATGCATTAGAGCTGTATACTGAGAGGCATATTGATCCCAAGACTGAGAAAATAGATAGTAATCGATTCCTTGGCAAACTATGTGTAAACCTCATTAACTTCCTTTT
Source organism: Myrmophylax atrothorax (assembly GCA_026770055.1). Classification (NCBI taxonomy): domain Eukaryota; kingdom Metazoa; phylum Chordata; class Aves; order Passeriformes; family Thamnophilidae; genus Myrmophylax; species Myrmophylax atrothorax. The sequence goes on along the minus strand of JAOXXN010000265.1, from coordinate 47,408,994 downwards.
GCTTTTTTTTTCATTTTGTAGTTTTAAAGGAATAAAATAAGTTAATTATAAAATTTGTGAGAAGATGAAGAGGGATTTTGTACTTAAGAGTCCCTGATATTTGTTTTAAGAACACTAGAATGTGAGACTGCAGAGCTTGTTAGTCTCAGTCATTCATCTTTTAGTTGGAATTATTTGTCAACAGTTACAAATTTAGGAAATAAAGACCATATGAATGCTTGAAAATTTCAGTAGGTAATTTCAGAAAGCTATCACCTTTCCAGGAATTTACATTTATTTTGATCTTAAATCTTTTTTCCCCTTCTAGACTTTATATACTGGTATTGTCATCTATGCTCCAGCTTTAGCACTAAATCAAGGTAAGATGAGTATACTGCAACTGTTCTTCTACTGATATAATTGTTTTACATATAGTACTGATATGCCTTTCTTTTTTGAAAATGTAGCTCAAGACTTGACTGTGAAGTCTTCTAATGGGAACTCTGTAATCCTAGTCCCTTAATCCCTACCTGTAAGGAATTATAGAGAAGATTTTTGGGAAAACCTGCTCTCATTTACTCTACCTCTGATGCAATACCTGTAGATAATAGCTAAATTCAGAAAAGTTAGGAAGACTTAAGTAAATTTTGAAGGCAGTGCAGACTTTAAACAGGAATTTAATGCTCTTGTTGTAAATGTTGTCCTTCAAGACGAGAGCGAGGCAAAAGTTCTGTAAATGTGGTTTTGAGCTGCCTGGAACTGTTTAATGTGGTCTGTCATTTTGCCAGGAAAATGAAATCAACAGCAAAGAGATTGTCAACTTCAGATATTTGTTGTGATATTTACAAAATTAAATATTTCCATTTTGTTCGTCACAATGATTCTTTGCTTTGAAAATTAGCCACTTTTATTTCTAAAAGGGTAAAAACTTTTTATATGGAAGCAAATTAAACTTTTTTTTCTGGCACAATTAATTTGTCCATTTGGCAAGAAAGGGGAATAACAAAATGCAAATTAAAATTAATTATTTTGGCTAAAATCAAGTGAGAGTTTTTCTGATCACTAGATTTTTTTTTTGGCTTGTTGCTTGTACAAAAAGGAAGAAACAACCCAGCACTGTTGGTACTGGTCCTCTCCAGTGTGTAAGTCCCACAGGTTTTATGTCTTTGATGTTAATATTTGCCTTGCAAATGCATACTAAACCAAGCTATGACTTAGCTGGCTCCCAACTAGAAGAAGTTATGTTTTTCATTAGTTTTGTTGCAGTGGTTCTCATTAGCCAGAACTATCTGTCAGGGAGCACCCTTATGCCTTGCCTGGCAGCACATGAGCATGCCAAGCTGGGGCAGTAACAGCCTATATCTCAACTACACCACAGTGTTGTATGGTGTAAACATACTCTCCTTAAGAGGAGGAAGAATGAAAGAGAGGCTTTTAGTTTGATGCATTTCTTCCAGACCATGGACGAATGACCTTGGCTCTGTGGAGAACCCCCATAGTGTTTACTTGCTTAAATCCTGCCCGAGGGCTTTGCGGTGCTACCCAGGTGCTTCAAGGGAGTACATGTATTTCAAAACCTTCCTGAGCTGGGATCTACAAACATATTGGATGTGTTATTTGGCAGCATTCACATTAAAGACAAATAGTTTCTTAGATCCTGAAATATATCTAACATTTTTGCAGATTTTACAGATTACTCCAAATCTGTAAAAACTGTTTCATTTTCAGAAGTGGTTAGGCCAAATCCCCTGGTTTCGGTTTAGGCACACTAATTGCCGTTTTTACCTCCTACTTCTACATTAAACTTATTTCTAGCTTTTTTCAACAATGAGATTCAGAGTGAAAAATCGACCTTCAGTGTTTTGTCCCCAATGCCTCATTCACACTGGTGCCGTTTTCCTCTCTTTCAGTCACTGGCTTTGACCTGTGGGGTGCAGTGGTGGCGACTGGCGTGGTCTGCACTTTCTACTGCACACTGGTATGTGGACCCTTTGGCTGAGAAAAGTCTCTATTCCTTTTACTGCTTACATAAAATTTGGAATGACAAAGTAGCCCAATAATCATGTTACTGCATGGATAGTACATTTCATAGTGTAGCTGTAGCCACAGGGCCATATTCACCCAGGGATCTCTCTGGATGCATAGGCAGCCACTACGTGACTAAAACCCTTTCTGTTTTGATACATTCAAACTTCTGTTGTTTCTGAAAGAACAGCAAAAAGAGACTTCCCTTCCTAAAAATCCTCCTGTGATTTTTCTTCTGATCTAGTAGGGTTTTGCAGAGTAATTTGTCAAACACCTTCTTATTGCAACTGTTAACAGTCCTGTCTGTTCCTGAATAGAGCCACTGAAAATGGCACATGCCACATGGTCTTTAAATTGGTCTTTAAATGAAATTAAATTGACCAAGTGTCTAGAAATGACGAAAGGAACCTCAGTGAGAAATTTATTTGCGTATGTTGGATTAAGTTAAGTCTATTTTTAATCACATGAATGGTATACCTTCTGAAGTTAGTGATACTGTATATATATATATATAGATAAGTAAGATGAGCACTGTCTGCAAATTTATGTTTTGACACAGGTTATATGATGAGGGAAATACTGGATTAAACTATGTATATGGCCACAGTAAATTCTACTGCACTTTAAAAAAGGGCCAGGATGTCCCAAATAGGTTTCAGAATACGATTCCTAAAGACAGCAGTACAGAATTAGTTCTATTAAAGAAGAAGATGAAATTCATCTATTACGCATGATACGATAGTTGAAGCTGAGTGCAAGGCAGGAGTACTGCTCCCTTGTTGTACCTGATATGTGCTGTTCCTCATGCAGGGTGGTCTGAAGGCAGTGGTGTGGACAGACGTTTTCCAGGTTGGAATCATGGTTGCCGGATTTTCATCTGTGATTATACGAGCTGTGGTGGTTCAGGAGGGAATTGGACGCATTGTAAATGATTCCTACTATGGAGGAAGATTAAACTTCTGGGAGTGAGTTTGTACTTGCAGATGATGTGCCTCTTTATTCCTACAATTAGAGCCCATGTGACTCAACTGTGAAATTAAACTGCTGCTGAAGGAGGAAAAGGGGGGGAGTTGTGACACAGTTTTATGTATTTTTAAACAAGCTTACATAGTTTGAGGGATATTTTTTAGGTTTTACACCATACAGAATCTTGTAAAGAGAAAAATGTTTTTACTTTGTCAAGTAGGTGTTTTGAGGATACATTTTGGATTCCACTGAAAGGGAATGGTGAATAGGAGAGGACAGTTGTATTTATACTTATAGTTGAAAAGAGCTGATTTGGCATTTCATATTCTGAATTAAAAAAAATGGGAAAATAATAGTTTTTGCCTAATCTGAAAAAGGGAAATATTTTTCTTCTCCCTGAAAGATAAAATAGAAGTATTTATATATATATAGATACTTATATATACTTAGTAGTATTTTACCTCCTGTTATTGTAACTAATCATCATCTGAAAATACAATTTCACAAGTTCAAGAATATCCAATCTGAAAGTGTTGAATGAAAAACCACTTTAAGTAAACAAGTTATTGTATCTTCAATGAATACATGATTCCTTGGAGAAACTTCACTCAGTGCTATTAGTGAAAGTTTAGTGCAACAAGTATTACAGTATTTGCTTTGTCTGTCAACTCACAATATTCCTCAGATTGGTCTGTCAAATTCTTCACCAAATTCTTCAGTAAGTAATTCATGTGTGGGTATTTTTATTTCATGTAAATAGTAATTTTTTCCAATTTGTTTGGCTAATTTGCAGTGGTTGTACTGCATTGCTTCTCCCAGTCATAGAGTTCATAGGAGGAAAAAGAAAAGGAATAAAGGCATGCAATGGGTGAAATAATACTACAATTAATGGGTGAAATAATATTAAATAATATTACAATGGGTGAAATAATATTACAATGGGTGAAATAATATTACGTTGCAATATTGCTATATTAAAGTATGATTTAAAATTAGTTATTATTTATGGCCACCTAAAATCTGCAATTTACTTAAAGCTAAACTAGCAAAAAGTTTTACAGAGGCTCTGTCCACAAAGGCTGGGCTTGCAAACATACCTTTATACTGGTGTTAGACTGATGTCCCTCTAGATAAGCAGGCATATTATGCTTTTGACTGGAGCATCATTTCATCACAACAGTCACAGGCATCATAGAACTTTACTTAAGGCTGTAGGTTATAGACAAATAAATCTGTCCAACTTCACCTTTGGACAGATCAGAGTGTTTCACTGGCTCAGGATATCAGCTCTTAAAATTTGCTTTCTGTGATTTCATGTGAAGTTAGGAGTATCTGAATGTTCAAAATCTGACCAAATTAAGAAAGTTTGAATTAGAACAAGAAAGGTGAATTTTTTTTCTTCTGAGCTTTAAGGTCTTCACATAGTAACAAGATTTTCATATTCTGAATTTCTTTTCTCTTTTTCCTCTCATTATAGCTTTGATCCCAATCCTTTGCAAAGGCACACCTTCTGGACGATTGTTATAGGTGGGACTTTCACGTGGACTGGTATATACGGGGTCAACCAGTCTCAAGTCCAGAGATACATTGCATGCAAAAACAGATTCCATGCAAAATTGTAAGTTTGCCTGCAATAACTGTCTGAATTGACTGTTGACTGTTTTTTATAAGGGAGATTTTTCCAAAAGGAATGTGGGATTCTTTTGTCTATACAAACATCATTTATAAAGGGTAACAACTTTTGCCTTCTGTTTTCTGGACCAGGTAGAATACAGTAAGTGCCGGTGAATTATGTGTGATTGCTGTAATATTGCACTTTGTGCCTGAATACTTCACTGTGCCAGTATTCTTGCACAGAAATACCTGCATTAGGTTTATGTGCAACCTGAAGACTAAATATATAATACTTGTGCTGAAGTCATATCAAGATAGTATCTTGAATTGCTGTTCTACTAAACCTAAACCATTTTGTGGGAATTTTGTATAAGTAAGACTAAGAATTTTTTCTGTAACAATGAGTATAGGTGTGAGAAAAAACAGAAATGTCTTATTCTGTGACAAAATTGCTGAGGAATCATGTATTTTGGGTTCATAATAATCATGACACTTTTTTAGGAGTTAACTATGAAAACAGGCAGAAGGTTCTGTTTTCCTAGAATGTAAACATTTCTGATGAGCTTTTATTCTAGAATGAAGTATGTTTACTAGCTCTGCTATATTACCTGTATCTTTAGTATCAGTCCATTAGTTCACAGCTCAGGATTTAAGAATTATTAGCAATCTCATGAAGCCCATTTATAGGAGAAATACAGAAACACACATCATAACTATTGTCCCTATAAATTCTATGGTAAAGTGACATACAGAGAAGGAGTTTTATAGAGGCTTTCACTTCATAAAGTTAGCAAAATATCCATAAAATCATGCACAGTTTACAACTGAAATATTCTGGTTGTATGAATAAAGAAAATCTGCTTCTCAGCCATTTATGCTGCAGACAGTAATGAACTGATGCTCATTATCAGGCACATCTCCAGCATTCACTGCCACATCCTCAACACACCAGCTAGCTTCTCCACAACCTCTGGCACACACTTGGGTTGTAGGTTCTCAGCATTGCAGTGGCAGGAGGTACATCCCACAGCTGTAATGCTGCCTGGAATGATTG
>JAOXXN010000265.1:47388811-47403256 GCA_026770055.1 Myrmophylax atrothorax | reverse complement strand
GCCTGGAATGATTGCATATGGGAGAACAGCCACATACATTGTGCCAGATTTGTGTGCCAGTGAGGCTGTTCTTCTCTAGCACCTGCTCCACATAGGGCTATCCCCCTCTCTCATGCCCTCCTTACCCTCTCTGCAAGGAGAGGCCTCCAGGGCATCCTAGAAGCAGAGTGTGACCAAAGGGAATCTGGCCCCATTGCTGCTTCTGGGTAGATTTTCTGAGCTGTTGGAGCAGCTTTGACTGGGACTGGAGGCTGGCTGCTTCTGCAAGCCTTTGTTTGGGATTAATAGCTCATACCATATTAATGGTGGCACAGCCTTAATCAGTAGGGCCCTCTCCTGCTGGCATGGGTGGTTGGATTCGGGCATCTCGCTTGTGCCTCACTCGTGCAGGGTATTCCTCCTACATGGAGAAATCATTTTGTATAGTGGTTGCAGCTTGTCACAATTATAAACACTGCTGTTCTGTGGTGACCATCCAGTTCATTTTCAAATGTAATTAGACACATCTGACAGGTCATGTTGTTGGCTTGTACCTCTTTTTGCCTTTTAACCTGTACACAGAAGTGCAAAATGTCATCAGGTCAAAGTGATTAGGGGTGTTTTGCACCCCCATGACATTTACTGTAAGGTTTTGTAAGAGACCGCACAGTTGTAAATCAGAGCTGAGAGAATAATTCTTTCACAGATCCCAATTTGCAGGTTTTGGGAAGGCTTTTAACAGCGACACAAGAACAGGAATTTTCTCAGGCTTTGGGAAAGGATTTAACCCCTTCAAGAAACACACCAGTGGGTATGAACACATGCTGTCAACCTTTAAACAATCATTAGGCAAGTTGAACATAATGCTTATATCTGATCAATAGCAGGCACTCAGAGCAGAAGAGCTGCACTGGCAGAAAAATATGGGCTACTAACACATTTTTCTGTACTTTCCTTTCAAGGCCATCTGGCATGCTTCAGTGCTAAAGTCTTAAAACTAGACTGAAATAAATGCTTGAAAATGAGCCTTACATAGTCACAGTGCCTACTTCACCCAAACTCCACCCCATGTTACTCAAGCAGAATTAATGGGAACACCTCCCTCCAATAGTGCTGCAAGTATTATACTCTGGTGTTTAGTCATAGGGTGTACCTCAAGCTGAGAATGTAAATCAGAAGGAAAAAAAACAGCTCTCTTTTCACTGCCAAACACTGATGCAGTTTGAAAACAAGAATTGCTGGGTTCAGACAAACCATTTATTTTGCTTCCTCATTTCTCTTGAATTTCTAATCTTTAATAGAGGTCCTAGGCTAATTCTGCTATTACATCTGTTCAAAAGAGTTGGATTGATTTAACTCATTGGTTAAATTTTGTGCTAAATCAGCTTCTGAGTGTTGTATATCAAAGTAGATTATGCCAATGCAGGAACAGATTCAGCTAAATGGATTCAAGACATCCAAATAATATGTAAGCATCTATGAGAAGAGGACTAACTCATTTTTACTAAATTAGAGCAGAGAGAAATTTAAAGCACTGCTTGTTCTGTGTTTAGACCACCCCTAATAGTAAATATAAATGCAGAGTTTCCCCTACTATGTGTAAATCAGCTTTTCTTTATAGAACACTGTACTTGCCAATAATTTTTATTGTATAAAACGGATAGTTCAACTAGCTAAATTATGCCTTTCTGAAAATGTCCATTTTACTGCTAGCAAGGCCTATAAAGTTAGGTTTACTACTTCATTTGTCCTGCTGGTTCTCTAGAGCAGTCCAAAGACTGGTGTCCCTTACCTTCTTAGGAACTGAAAGCACTAAAAGGCCTCCTGAAGCATTGCAAGCATGAATACATTTATACCAAAACTGAAGGTCCTGCCAGAGGAGATCTTAGCAATTGGCACAGGTCCAGGGTATGTGGTCTGTCAGGCAGTTAAGTCACTGTCAGTGATACATGGATACCTGGGAGGCAAGTGCTGGAAAGGAACGCTGTTTTTAAAGGCCAAGGTCCCAGTGGGTATGTTTGCTTGAACTGACCAGCCTAGGTGAGAAGAACTTTGTGATCCAGAAGTCACCCAAGAGTGTAGAAACATTTGAGAAGATCGGAATGTTAGATGGAAGGGAAAAGCCCTCTCTGGGTGAGGAGGACAGTATGTTTTTCACTCCCAGTAGAAGCTGCCTGTTTTGTGTGGCAAAGGCAGCACTAATGCCTGATGAAAAGGCATTTCTGCTCTCACCACTAGCTGAAGCTTAAACTCCCAGCAGGACATGGGGAGGTGATGAGGTATCTGGATGATACTAGCCTCTAAAGTTGTTTAATTACTAAGGGGAAAGCCCTGGGGCTGTTGACAAACCTCTGTTTCCTGGAAGTGGCAGCCATAGGCAGCTCCAGACCAGGTCCCAGGTTCCAGTGCCTCACTGCTGCCTCCCCCAGAGACAGTCTCAGGACAGTCAGGAGGAAATGGGAGATTTGTAGCTTTACAAGGACAACTCCAGCATTGGGTAAGCACAGCACTACAGCTCCAGAGATAAAAGGAGTACTGGTGCTGACTGAAAGGTACGCCACACTTGGATCTGGGGCACCCCCACCTACAAATCTGCTTGGGGTTTGTCAAGGGTTGTGGCATGGAGGAAAGGGCATCCTCTGGCCTGCTGCTTGCCATGTGCAACTCATACACATGATGAAACATGGCGATTGCCATATCTCTCCCATCATCTCCAAAGCAGGCGTTATCAGGGAAAAGCCTCAGACTGTGCCATCCATACCAGAAGTGTCATTTGTACACTTAGAAACGTGATCTCACACCAGGTTGAAATGCTGAGAGTTTTGTGGTGAATCCCTTGCCGGCAGACAGTCACCAACCAGGAGTTCTCCTCAGGGCAGGCAAGGTTTGGCACTGATGGAGTCTTTTGTGGGACATTGAGTGTTGCAGAGGATCAAATGGACATCATGTGAAGACCAATATGATCAGGTGAATGCCGTTTATTCAGATCGCACATGCACCTATTATATCTCAAAGCATGGTCCACGTGCCCCGTTCCTTATCCAGATTGGCTAAATGAATATGTTCACGTGACAGAAGAACATTTCTTATTGGTTACACCAAAAATCCACGAGTACAGTGTTTACATACAACTCCCTAAAGGTTCTTGCTTCAGCTTATCTCTCCACTGGCTTCAGAGAATGCAAACAGGCAGGATTGCTCACATTCCCATTTTCTGTAAGAAATTCTTCCCACAATTGAGCTCTAACATAGTGTTTCCATGCATGTTGGTGCAGGTCACTCTATATCAACCTGGTGGGACTCTGGGCAATACTGGCCTGTGCCACACTGTGTGGGCTGGCCCTCTACTCCATCTACAAAGACTGCGACCCATGGACGGCCAAGCAGGTGTCGGCACTTGACCAGGTAGGGCTCCACATTTTGGGGGAAGGTGGTGAAAGGGCATCCTTCCTCTGCAGCCATAATAACCAGACAGAGGCAGTTCAAGAGTCAGTGAGTTGGGAATTTGATATATGGTTGGGAATGAAGGCAAAAGCCTATTCCAAACATTATCATGCCCAAAGCATACACCTGGAGAAAGGCAGTTCTTTGCTAATAATGGAACATCCTCCTCTCCTTTGGAGGAGAGCTGGGCAATAAAACTGTGCTGTGGAGAAACCACCTTACCAGAGATGGCAACCTCTCCCTAAACAGACGTTGAGCAGCAGATTAACCTGAGGAAAGAGAGCTCTCTGGTAGCCCATAGACTGGCCAGAGTCAGGGCCCAAGGAAATCAAATAAGTCTTTTATTTGTATGTTTAAGCCTAAGATAATCATGGGCTCTGGATAACGCTCCATTGGACAATATCTGGAAAGCCAGAAGAGGAGCACAGACAATGGATTACCTGAAAAAGGACCACCTAGTCTTCAAGTGATGAATAAAATGACAGCCAAGCTGGAAACCTGAAGGAAATTAAGTTTTTCCTGTCGGTCAAATTCTTTTGATAGAAACTGGAAGGAAGATACTATAAAGACCAGCTTGTCTGTGAAAAAAAGTGTTTCTCATGAAGAAAAGCTTAAAATTCCTCTCTTTCCAGCACTCAGATCTTGCAAAGGTCAGAAAATGGCACACTTTGCAATAAGGAGATTTTTCTCAGGTACTCTGAGGTTATTGGACTGTATATAATAACCTTTTTGTGGAGTCAACAGCAGAAAATGCATCTGCTGTGGCATCCAATCCCCCCAAATGGAGTGATATACAGTATAGACTACCTGTTGCACAGCACTAGCTTCCTATACCATTGTCACTGGAAACAAAGCCTGATGGCACAGCTATATACTCACTCCTGCTGGATGATCTCAACAGACTTTTCTGCACCTCTATTGGCTGCTTTAGGATTGGTCTTCTCTGTAGAAAACCAATAAATAGAGCAAGATGGGATGTTAAAAATTAGAATAGCTGGACAGAATGCCAGTAAGAAGGCTACTAACACAATAATACAGTGATAAAATGAAAAAGTAGGGCAAGATGGTAATACTTCTTACTCTGAATTTTTCAGCTAATGCCATACCTGGTGCTGGATATCCTGCGCGATTTTCCAGGAGTGCCAGGGCTTTTTGTGGCTAGTGCCTACAGTGGGACATTAAGGTAATTTAATAATTTGGAAGCTACTATCTTTTTTTCTTTTTTATTGGAGCTAAAGTTGCATTTATATTAAAATTTGTGCATTTCATTTCTTTGTCTAGCTAATTTTTATTCTTTAAAAAGAGCACTATTACATCTTTGATGATGCAGCTTAAAAATCCATAGTTTCCAACAGCAGTGCTCTGAGGTACTAGGACTCAAAGCTGTTGGAGTTCCCTACTAATGACACGAGGAAACAGCTAGCCACCCATGATGTCATGACTAGCAAATCCCCTTCTCTGTGCTTTTGAAGCCCCTCTGCTATAGGAATTTTTGGGTATTATAAATGTGTAGTTACACCAAATAGCTACAGTTTTGGGAAATTTCCTACTGCTTGTCTTTAGTTTTCCAGTTTCAAACCTGCATAACTTCAAAGCTGTTTGCCTTTCCTCACCCCTGATGTTTAGAGTTTTTTCTAGAGTTCTGGGACTTCGAGTTGTCTCGAAGGAATCCCATGAAACAGCAATCACTGTATGTTTTTACTGTAGGAGACCAATTGATACCCTTCTATTCCATAGTGGGGAGTGTTTTGTTCAGCTCTCTCAAGAAGTATCTTTTAGGAAACACTGTCTCTCACAAGAAAGGTTCTGAATAATAGTAAGCAGATAAAAATGAAGAAACTTATGAATGTGACACTGGAATAAAATTTCTTGTTCTGAGTACCTGCAACTGCATAAATAGAGGGAACAGCCAAGATACTTGTTTTCACATTCTTAAGAAAAGCTGGCATCTTGCAGGAACAAGGTATACAGACACAAAATCACCTGTCTGGCTTTGTGCCTTAGGAGTGCTGGTTTCTCTGGCCCCATAGGGAGCCTACAATTGTTTAGTTTGGACTAGATGCCTAATTTTTAGATCATCTGAATCCTTCTCTGAGAGTACATTCAAAATAATCAGTGACCTGCATGTGGGAATGTTACTTACATAGATATATACTGTAGATGGTTTGTGAAGGTATCATATATGCCAGTACTGTTTCCAGCTTAGCCACGTGTAATAGATATTTTCATTGACTTTGCTAGGCTCAGCCCAAGTTTTCTACCTTGTCTTCACGAGGAAGAATTATTTTAAACAATTTTCCTAAGCTGTTTGACTGCATAACCTGGAATAAAAAGGTTTTTTCAACCAATACAGCCGTTACATTAGTAACCCACCTGTTATCTATGATTTCAGCTTCTAAGATAAAAAAAAATTGTATAAATCTTGCCTTCTGTAGTACGGTGTCCTCCAGCATCAATGCTCTGGCTGCTGTGACTGTTGAAGATCTCATTAAGCCCAACTTCAGATCGCTCTCTGAAAAGAAGTTGTCATGGATTTCCATGGGGATGAGTATGTCTGGAAAACATATTTTTTGCTTTATGAAGTGAAGGCTTGATTCAGATCTCTCTTACAATAGTGAGGAGTATGTAATTCACACCAGTGGGACTATGTTGGTGGAACATTTGTGGGAGACGAGATCACCTGTGTAGGTTTTACACAAATGGGGTATAAGTGTGTTTAAGGAAAAGGATCTTGTTTGGTCTTCAGGCAGGAAAGATGTACTGCATCTGTGTTCAATATTGATTTGGAATACTACGAAACTAAATGTCTCAGGTAGTTTTCTTTAATCTGAAAAATGAGAGGCATAGGAAACAGTTTTCTAACAAAGCTTTTGGTCTAATGTGCAAGCAATAGCACTGTGTCTCGTTAATATTTCAGAGGATGAGAAACTTCACATCTTCTCTCATATACCCTCAGACTGTCACTGTTTAGCTCCTCTGCTTAATGTAGCTCAAAGAGGGTTAGAAATAGGCTGAGCAGATGGTTTAAATCTGCAAAGTGCAGTTGCCATCTCTGTTAGCTGTACTGTCTGTGTCCAGCTGCATTTGTAGCCCAGGAAAGTGTTTGTAGTAAGCATGGAAATACCACAGTCCCAGCATGGTGTCACAGGCCATACCAGTGAGCACAACAGACTGGTGGCAGGGTAACAAATATTAAATATTTTCATCTGAGAGAAGTTTCTTAAACATTATTGCAAACAATGCTTATGCTAAATTGTTTGTCATGAGTTGCCTGTCACATCACATTAAACAGTGAGATTAACATGTTGCTTGTGCAGTGAAACTCATCAGAGATGGAGGTGGAAGAAACAAATAAGCCAGTTTTATGGGTCCTGGGAAGAGAGAGACTACATCCTGGTGACACAGGAGGTTTGTCATGGTGCCAGCTCCCACTAATCTACCAGCATTTACTTTTTTGCTCTGAAGGCTTTAGACTGAGAAGGAAAAATCATTCCCTCAATATAAGGACAATGACACGGGAGATTAGTTGAGGAAAGTGAACAATATATGAGTTATTGCCATTATGACTAATCTATATGGCTCCCATTTAGTAACTAATCTTTAGTAATACACAGGAAGAAGATTTTGTCAAGTTGGCACAATTTCCTCTTAATGTAAACAGAAACCTGATCTTTTGGCCAGTTCAGGCTCTCTTATTTAAAATCCAGGTGCTAGCAGGTTGATTTTGGAGATGTTGAGGTCATGCTGGGTTAAACAGAAACTTTTCCATTAGTGATTTTCAGACTTTGGCAGATTTACACGTTGTTCTCTCTCCCACAAAGGCCTGTTTTATGGTGGAGTCTGCATTGCTATGGCTGCACTGGCATCTCTCCTGGGAGCCTTGTTGCAGGTAGGTGTCAAACAGCTTTTTCATGCCCATGTTGAATGACACAAAATAAATTATGAAAGAAAATAATTGCTGGATAGCATTATGAGATTAGTTTTTATTCTTTGTTGGGAACTGACCTCAAACAGCCCATGGCTCAGCCTCTGCTTGAAGTATCCGTCATGTAACTATACCTGGCAGCTGAGTACATGCCAGTTAAAAATGTCTCATTATTTCTTTCTCAACATCTTCCCTTCTTGTTGCTTTGGAGGCTTTGCCTTTCTTGCACAGCACCTGATAGCAGACTCCATTCCTTCCTCAGGCAGCGCTCAGCATTTTTGGCATGGTCGGTGGCCCCCTTTTAGGACTGTTTGCCTTGGGAATCCTCTGCTCCTTTGCAAATGGAATTGTAAGTAGAAATCTAAAAACCTGTTTGTCCAAAATTTATTGATAATTTTGGGCATCTTCTTTCCCCTCTCCTGTGAATAATTTTATGTTGGGCAGTAAGGGAGATGTCTTTGGTATTTTCCATGAGGACATTACCCTCTACTCCCTTTCTTCCTTACCTAAGGAAATGATGAACAGGGCAGTATAGGAGCCTGAATTTCCATCCCATGAAGAGATTTACATGTCCAGAAGGGGAAAAATAGTTTGAATAAATGACTAGGATTTCTTAAATCAGAGTTTCAGAAGCAGGGAACAATGTGTCTTGAGATATAGCTGAACAACCAGGAGGCTCAGAGAATGCTGGCCTGCCTGAGCAAAAGGAGATCAGGCTGGGAAAATAAGGCCTAAGCACTTGCAGACCAAACTGGGGTATTTTCAGAGTGTTTCAGTATCGTGAAATTATCATTTCCAGAGGAAAACACTATTCCATCAAAAAAAGTCTGGCAGGATTGCAATTTAGTTGTCTTGATAGGTTCACTAATCACAAAGCTTTACTGCTTTGCCATTGCACATTTTATATAGATACTAAAGTAAAAAAAAAATAAATCCAAAGAATCACTAGCTGTCAGACAAAAAACCCACCTACGCTGATGTAGGAGGGGCTTTTTTCTAAAACAGGTCACATAAGAAAATCGAAAAATTGCTCTTGTATTTGTTCAAGGAGACCCACAAATAAAGCAGGATTTTCCCATATACCTTGCAGGCCAAAGTTATCTTTTGGTTGTAAAGACCTACTGGCCAAATAGAGGCATGCTCAGGACCCATTAGGAAATACTGTATTTCCCAAAAGGGGAACAAAGTAAACTTCCCAGCTCTTCCCAATTGTGTATTTCATTTCTTCTATGGAGTCTACAGTTTAGATTATCTTGAGTGTTTCTAACTTGTCTAGTTGCTTCTTTCAAATATCCTTTTGCTTTTCATAGAAGTCCAAGTTTCATTTTTTATTTTACAGGGTGCATTTGTGGGTCTTGTCAGTGGCTTTGTTATTTCACTTTGGGTTGGAATTGGATCCCAGATTTATCCTCCACTTCCAGAGAGGACCAAGCCACTGTATCTCTCAACTGCTGGCTGTAATATATCCTCAGGAAATTTAACATCAACAGAAATTCCATTAACAACCATCTTCAGCACGCCACCTGTAGAGAGGTATATGAGTTCATCATGTGCCATCAACACGTTGTAATTGTATTAAAGCAACATGAACATCTGCAGAAGTTTGGGGTTACTATAACTATCCCTCTCTGGTTTACCTACCATGTTTAGGAAGCAGCAGTTTCCTCTGATTTTTTTTTCTTTTCCTGTCGAAGTGAAGTTTGTCTGAGTTATTACAAAACAGAAGTCAAAGTGATTCTTCCTATGGATCTGAAAAGCTTCAATAATTGAGTCTATAGGCTTGGATAGGCCTTACTGTGAACCACAGTGTTAAAGATAACATTTATGGTATTGGATTAACTTCCTCAATCTGTCATATGAGTTAAAGGGGTAGGCAGTTAAAGGGCAATTTTCCAGTTTAACAGCTCTACCTACAGCAGCCTGTCTGTGCAGAATAGGTCTATTCAGGAAGTTCAGAAGAAGGCGTAATCCATACAATGGGCACAATACAAGGGATTTCCTCTCTTCTTCAATTACCGAATGTTTTACTCTGGACAATCACAATGACGTTAAACATTATGTGTGACAATATAGGGAACAGCAAGAAGTTCAACAAACACATTTGTGGCATTTCCAAATCCTTACACCTTAGAGCATTGCACAATCAAGAGGTACCCTGATACACACATGGATGCCAAACATCTAGTTTCATATACATCTCTTGCATGAGCCCTCCAGCATTGCTCCTGGCTTCAGGGAAGTAGCTGTTGCAACAGAGCCCATAGTCAGGGAGAACAAAATAAGGTGTTAAGACAGTTGCTTTATTGTTTCTGGCTGTTCAAAGCTGCACAAGATTGATTTCCTTGTTGGTTTTTAATTCTGTCCCTTCCTTTAAGTAACATCACCCTTTCTAAAGAGACAGTCCCTTCATCTGGATAACTGGTGTGTTCAGCTGTGCACTTGATTCGTAACAGAGACAAGACTGTCCTGTTTTACCTGCTCTGTCTCGTGCATTGATTGCCTCACTCTACTGACCAGCCTCCTCTCTCATGAAGGAACTTGTCCTGCAAATTTTGATACAAACTTTCAGTGCATATATTATTGTATAGAGGTAGTTCAAGAGTACCAGGTCTCTTGATTCAGAAGAAACTGTGTATTTATAGACTGTCTGTAAGCAGACATTTTCAAGATGCTTGGAACAGGAAAGAAGAGATTAACATTTTTTCTGCTCTGTTTCAGGCCTGCCCTGGCAGACAACTGGTATTCCTTGTCTTACCTCTACTTCAGCACGCTTGGAACACTTATCACAGTAGTCGTGGGAATTATTGTCAGCCTCCTAACAGGTACTAGTTCCAGAGCTGTGACTGAATGTGTCTTAGATCTCTTTCAAACTAAGATGACCAGAGAGCTATTATTGCCACATGAAATTCTGGTGACCCATTGCAAGCACTGTGTAAGGGTTACCATCCTAAATCTACTTTCCTCCCCTCAGGTATTTGGCATCCCATTCTTGGTCTCTGCTCTCAGCAGAAGGTACTTCAAGTTTCTAAGGAGAAAGAAGTTTCAGCATATTTTTAAACCTGAGGGGAAAAAAAAAAAAAAAAGACATCTGTCTTTCCTGTTTTATTAGTTGCCAGCAGGGGCTGGAGGTTTAAGAGTTGTCCCTGAACATCAGCAACTCCAACCAAGGATATACACATATGCTTCTAGAGGACAAAAGCAGTTTTACACAGTGAGTTCAGAGCTCTCAAGGGTTATTGCCTGCACCCATACAGTGCATGCTTTTCACCACATTTCCCAAGAATGTGCCTGGGAGCTGCAGGCCCTCTGCATGGCTATGTTAGCTTCTTTCTGTTTCCCAGTATTTTTGTGTAAGGGAAAAAGCAGCACCCCACGGGTAAGAGTGAGAACTTCAGTTCCAGCCCGTGGCCTCGCTGCTTTTGCATCCAGGTGAGATGCAAAGTGCACTTGTCACCCATCTCATGCATGGCCGGAATAGCAAAAAAGCATCTGTTCTCACAGCTTCACCCAGGATCCCCAGCCAGATTCTTGTGACAGCCCTAAACTCTGAGGCTGTTAGATTTCAGGCTTTTAGTCTGATCCAGGACTGTGAAACTCCAAACTCAGCAAATAAACTCACTTCCATTACCTTTGCTATGCTTTGCAACTAGTAAGTACAAGCTACACTTCTACCATTTTCTTTTCCTTGTGAGTTTTTACAAGATTTGCTCCCCACTGTCTTCCAATCCCATGCTCTTCCCATTGCTATAGTAATGCTTGTAGCCCAATTTTGTTTTTTCCCAGGTTGTGATCAGGTTACTTACAGGCCGTGAAACAAAGCATGAAAACTGGACAATTCAGTAAATCCAGATGAGAAATACTGAGCCCAAGAAACAGAAGCACGAAAGAACTAATGCAAGCACAGTGTCACCCTGCTTGTGTATTAAGATCCCATTTAAGCCTCAGGTGGCAAGCAGAGCTAATTCCCAGCACTTAAGTCTCCTTTCTTTTACTCATAAGAATAGCTAATCTTCCATGCCTTAAGAATGCCACAAAATTCCATTTATCTTCCTCCCCCCACCTTGAGCCTGCCCCTAAACAATTCACTGTAAAAATTGCTGTTTGAGTTTGGAGACAGGAATCTTGCTCACAGGGAACTGAGTATTGGGGCTCAGGGCCCAGGGCAGCACTTGGTACCACAGCTCCTGGACTGGCAGGGTGGTCCCAGACAACATCATGTATGATTCATTCTTTTCGTCAGATTCTGTGTTTTTTTCCAAAATAGCAAATCTGAGGAGGGACCTAGGAAGCTGGGAAATGGCTAAGGCATTTTAAATAGATCTTGAGGGATCATTTTACATATTGAGAGGTGCTGGGCATACATCTTTGTAAAGAAATGACTGAAACCTGCCTTTTTTGCAGGAGGACTAAAGCAGAACACGGATCGTAAATTCCTGCTGACCAAAGAAGATTTCCTGTCCAATTTCTCATGGTCTGAATCAGACACAGTAAGTGTAATTGTGCATCTCTTATTTAAATCAGTCTTTCCTCCTGGGGACAAAGCCAAACAGTCCTTGTCTTACTGTTTTCCCACCGGGATGAATAGCACCTGATGCTACCTGATACGACTATCTGTTTTAAGGCAGTACCAGAGTACAAGGCAGGCAGGAGCACGGCAGGTGCCATAGACACGTAAGCTGTGTTTCGCCACAGCTTGACTTCAGTCAACAACAGAGCAGCAACTGAGTAAAGGGACAGTTGTTCTCCGTGTTTCTCCTAAAATATTCCTTAACTAGCCTCTTGGAAGCTGTCCCAAGGCACACTCTGGACTCAGCAAAGCTTCCTTTGTTTGTAAGGTCTGGATGTTTTTGTAACTTTAGCTGCTTTTTGAGAGAAAACATTTCTAGTTAATGTATCTGTTTCCTAGCTCCTACCCTAAGATAAGAGAGAAGGGAAGACATTGGATTGTAACATCCCTTAGAAGGGAGAATACAGGAGAATTATTTTTTTAAAAAATAAACTACAGATCACCTTTCTATCAATATCATCAGCCAAACATTCAAGCTCAGCTTTGTTTGCTGCTTTTCAAGTGCTGCATTACAGGCAATGGTTGTATCCTTGAGATGGTCCAGCTTGCTAAATGTTTTCCTCTATACTGACAACTTTCAACTTCTGGATATGAAAACCAGAACACCAGTGAAAGAAGGATTTTTTAACCATACTATTGTAATGCTGTTTGCCCATGTCAATACTGGAGACCAGCTGTGCAGTTACTGTCGTTCACAGTCTTTAATGGGCCAACATCTCTTTCCACTACCTGGGAATTTAATTCTAGAAGTCTTTTGCAAAAAAACCCCAATCCACCACTCACATGGAAGCTAATGTCCATAGCCATGCTTATTTTATGCCAGGAGGCAGAAACAAGTATCTGTCTTTTCTGTGGCTAGGCACTGGATAACAAGTGGTTTGGCACCATGAATAACTCAGAAAGCTGTTGAGGTAAAAAAGTCAGGGTGTATTGAGCAACTTTCTGCACATGAAGAGCTCAACATCCATTATGTTTGACAGAAATGGAACATCAAAGCATGATGCAGGTTAATCTGCTCTTCCTGTCAAAGATGGGGCAAGGATGAAGGGTTGGGAGTAAAGAGCTCAAAGACCTGGTATCACTAGACATGAAAACAGCAATTAGAACTTTGCACACCCAAAACCACTTTAGACAATTTACAGGGGAAGAACATTCTATGTGACAAACATTTTACACAACTAGTACCTTATGCAATAAGAAACTTTCCATGCCTCTAGAAGAGCACCATCTACTGCAATGAGTAAGTATTCGTGCTCTGTCAGCAACCAACATGTGTTTTCCTTCGAGGCACCCTGTATGTCAGGCCTGACCTGCTGGCATGCAGGTCAAAGAGAGGAAGACTGTTCCTTCTGCTTCACAGCATGGCTTTTGTCTTTTGTTTTTCAGTCAGAGAATGTGGAAGTGTTGAACTGTAAACCAATTACCATGGGAGACGAAGGAACTGACAATCCTGCTTTCAGCCACATTGAAATGGATGTTGCAAGTGATAAGAACAAAGTCAATGGTCTTCATATGTGACACAGGCCACGTCAGCCCACAAAGACAGTTTTGTTCATGTAAAGCACTGTTGACATTCCTGTTCTGGGTCTGTTGCCAGATCTACTTGGGTCATGGGCTGGCATCTGCTGAGTTTTGTGGCACCGTCACCCTTGCATAACCTTGACATTAGCAAAGAAAGGAATCAGGTCTTTCTTGTGCTTCCTCACTCTTTCTCACTCTGGATCTTTGTGGCAGGGCTTAAGGCAATGTTTCTGTGTGAGATATTTGTCAGATATACTCGAGCCTCCTGGAAAATATCTGTTTCTAATCTCAATTCACCCTCAGACTAAATTTTTATTTGGGAAAAGTACTGCTCCCTCAGACATGGCTGTTTTTCTGGTTTGTTATGTTCTTTCTTTTAAGGTATTGAAAGTATGAAGAGATTAGGGTTCTGGAACTTTATCAGATTGCAAGAAACAGAGGTCATTTTTTTTTTTGTACGGGAGCTGTATTTAGTGCCATCTGGTTACTAATCCTGGGGAACTAATCCTGGGAGTGTATTTATTTTGCTGGTTTTGTTATCTATGTTTTTATTAAGCCACTTGTTCCTTGGTTACCTGCATCTCCTCCTCTGTGCTCACTGTTGGAAGCTGCAAAAGTGACTTTGTTGGTGGATAGAGGCAAAAGTCATTACTATCCTTTCCTTCACACTCCATCTCCCTCTTCTGCACTGTCTTGCCCTTACAGGGATGGTCCTCGTGAAGGAAATGAGCTATTTAAGCCTCCCACTCAATGCCATGGAGCAGAACCACTGTAGTCTACATGCCAAGTGTGCTGGCCCAGAATCACTGGGCTGGGCAGAGTGTGGCAGAGATGTTAATAAAGATGAAAGCCCTTTTGGCTGTACTGGATGAGAGGAAAGACTACATCTGCAGTTGCCAGTGCTGTTATCTCCAGAGCTGTGAGCTGAAACCTCATGTAGCCATTTGTGTTCAGGCAGTCCCTATTGTCACTGGGGATTTATGTTGAAGGTTGGTTCAGATCAGGCAAG
>JAOXXN010000265.1:47364144-47388801 GCA_026770055.1 Myrmophylax atrothorax | reverse complement strand
AGCACACTGTGTTTTGGCAGGCAGACAGAGCTCCCTGCACCAATTCTCCAGGATGGGGAGAGAATCACATTGCATGTCATTTGGTGAAGGCTTCTCCAGGGCTGCAGGGCATAGAATGGTTTATCATCTGGTGGGGCTGCCAAGAGAAGCTGAACAGCTCATCCACTCCAGACCATGCACGGTGCTGGTGTTTTGGGAGGGTGAGAACCCTCATTGCTTCCTTCTCCTGCATGCTTTCTGGTACAGCAGGAAACAGGTTCTGACCCACTTTGATGGTTTTGTACTTCAGACCTTTACTGTGGCTGCACAAAAGTGTTTAAAACTTTTCTACAGCAGCAGAATCAAATTAGAAAATAAAAGCCACTGCAGGAAAGTTGAGCTGTGAGGCTTAGAAAGCAGTCGTGCTTGAGAATCAAGTGAAAAACTAACAGAGCGTCTTACATGCTTTCTGAAAGTTATGTTGCATTCATGCCAAGTACTGAGCTGCTGTAACTTGAAATATGACAGTGACTTGACTGGGGTCCTTTAGCATTTAAATCAATTATTTTCTGAGCCCCTGTGACAGAGGGTCCTTGATGATCTACTGCATGAGATGAACGATCAGGATCAGAAAACACAAGAATGAAAAAGTAGACTCCAAGGACTGGACCTCTACTGGAGAACAGGCCAGACAGACACTGTATGAGTGCTACCAAGGACATGACTCCATTGGCTAAGCCAGCACAAAACTATGAGATGGAGTCAGGTTTCCCCTTTGCTTCCTGAAGCACTGGTTTGCATGATCCAGTGCAGAGTTTAGGGCCAGCCCCTTGTTTCACCTTCCCCTGCTGCAGCTCTGTGTTCAGGTCAGTGGCTAAAGCCACTGTGCTAAAAAACAGTGCCTAAAGCCACTATGAGGGAATGGGCTAGATCTCATGAGTTATGTCTTGTGTCCCTATATGTAGGATCTGAGGCAAACAATAGCATCCTGAATAGTGTCCTGGGATTCAGGACAGGAATCTCTCTGTTCTGGTACTATCCTAGTCACTCTGAGACAATTAGCCCATAGACTGAATGAGCTGATTATGCTTCTTGAGTCTCAGAAGATAACTGCCACTGATTCAGTCTTGTGCCTTGTCTTCATGACACAGAAATAGCTACTGAATTCTGTGCTATGGAGTAGTTTTTGAGCCTTGGAATATAATAATTTGTACTTACCGGGTACTTTCAGCCCACAGATCTGAAAAAAAGTAAGTACTGGTATCTTCATGCTGCTGCAGAGTGCTGGTGTGGACCAGTGTGCCTCTGTGTACCTGTGCTTTGTGAGAGAGAGTAAGCTGTGAACAGAGGCCTGCAGCCTGTGTGCCTGCTGGTATGGCTACAGCCCTCCCAATGCTAATGCTGAATTCCCATCTGAATGGGCTTCTAAGGGTGGCTGGTCACTGCTGTGTTAAGAAGCATCAGCATATCTTTTCTGCACCACTCTGTTGAGATCACTGTGCTGTAGTTGTTGCTGCCTCAAACTGTCTTAGATAATCTGTAACTTCTACCGATTTTGTTTGTGAAGACTAATCTTCCTGGTTTTTATAGTTAAAAAATGTTGCAACATAGAGGTTTTTTTCTCAGTACTTTGAGTTCCCATAGTTGTTCAAAATTGAGAAAACATGTAAATGACCATCTTACCTCCCCTTCATTGCCTGGAGTCACTATTTGAGCACTGAGTAGTCATTTAACACTAATTTTGGTTTGAAGTGAAAGTTTGGGATCTTACACTGTCCTCTGCTGGCTGGACTCTGATCCAGGGCCTTCCTTTCTAGAGCAAGATAATTACTGAAGTCCCCATCACACTCCTGCAGCCTGCTCTTTCATCTCTCCCAGCTAAAAGCTCACCTGACAAAGAAATGTGGGCTGCTCAAAACTAATTAATTCCATGGGAGCGGTCCGCACGGTCCAAATTACTTGCAGCATCTGGCAGAGCCACAAGACAAAACAAGGAGGAACCTGTTTAAGAAGAAACATTAAAAAAACCCAACAACCCTAAAACCATAACAGGAACAATATTTGACTATGTGAATACACAAAAGATCTGCTGAGAGAAAGTACTAATAGATTCTGGCTCTTTTTGGTCTCCATTTAAATTTCCTTCTACCTGACTGGTCTGTTTGCTCACTGACCAAATAAGGTAAACAGAAAAGGAACTAATGAATGTCAAACAGTAAATATTTCATATGCATAATTTATTTTAAAGTTTATTGTATCACATTATACAAGCATTAAAGATGGCTTTATGTTGATGATTTTTTTTAAGTGTGAAAACTTGACATTCTTCTCCATAGAATTTTTCTATTTACAAATAAACAATCTCTATATATACTTTATATATATATTATATATATGGTAAATAATGTAACTCCCCTCAGAAAGATTTAAAATAAAAAAGAACTGATTTGTAAACACGGCTTCTGTCATAGTATTTGGTGGTTTGAATGCGTATGATGTTCTATTCCTAGATTTTTCTTGTGTCGAAGTATCCAGGTTGTTCATTTACACTTTTTATTCTAAGATCTGTAAAACCAGCATGGGACAGAATGCAAAAAATGTAGCAAAGAGGCTGAAAAACAGTCCCAATATACAATTTTTTCCTTGGTTTTAAAAACTGGTATGTAACTGCTCATAAAGTACATGCTGCTGTCAAGAGTGGTCTATGGAGATCAATCCTATGCTGATTGCAAGATGATTTCACAGCAAATCCTCTGATGTGTACTGTCCTGCTTGCTATGTAACGTGTCTGTGACATGCAATGAGCTTGCATTTTTTTCTCATTCCCTTAAAGGTAATGCTTGTGCAGCTGGAATAAGTAAACAACATACAGGACGGTCACTGGGAGGTTTAAACAAAACCCATCATCAGATCAGGAGGGGAATGACCTAAGTTAGCTGTCTAAAGACCATTACAATTCCATTTATTATTACTGTTCTATTATTTTTATTTTCCTAATAAAGAGGGCATCTTTCCTGAGCGTTCTGCTATATAGCTCTGAAGGACTCCAGGGAAATCTATCCAGCACACCAGCAGCAGAGAAACTTCAATGGGTTGACTGGTCAACCTGAAGTGACAGAAATGTACTCAGGGTGTGCCAGGGAGGTCAGAACCCCTTGCAGCATCATACTAATACAAGCTTGGCTAGGAGCCAACCCACGATCTCATTTAAGCAGGGTGGAACACAAGTTCTAGCAATGTATTGTCAGGAAAATTCACCACAATGTAGCTATGTTGAAAACTACTCTCAAAAGCAATTAATAGCTATTGTATTTCTGCTGTGCTTTGTTTGTTTCAGTACATTTTATTGAAGCAGTTCCTCTGGAATGGAAGTCAGTTTATGTTTTATTGAGTTTCAGTTCTCAGAAGTTACTGAGATCTAAGCTGACAAAGCTGTATCTTACGGCAGGAGATTGCAAAGGTTCACACTCATATGGGTGTCCCTGATTTTAGGCATGACTTATGTCTCACTTTACTACTTAGTAAGTTTCTAAGGTCTTGTCATCTGTTGCTTTAGATATTAAACAGAGGGCATGCAAACCCAATCGTTCATATGAATTTAGTCTGAATATGATTTTGCACAGGAATCCTGCCTAAAAGTCCCCAGACTGCCAGTGCAGTACGAAACTGTAGTTGGTGGATGGCAAATACTAACCTGTCTGGCATGTGTGTATCAGAGGTCAACACTGCCTAATCCTCACAGATTATCTACAGAGACAGAAGTAATCCTATTTCTCCACTGTCCACATGGGATGTGTCCGCAGCTGCTGTAAGCTGAAGCAAAGGTGAACAAGTTGACTTCCCCATTAGTCAGGAATACACCCCACACCCACGAGTCCTCACCACTCAGTTTGGCTCTGAGTCAACACAGAGCAGACTAATCCTGAAACTCCTTCAGTGCTTATTTTGCCTCACGGGACTCACAGGTTTGGGCCTGGAGCAGCTGATAAAAGGCAGCTACTACATCATTTATCCTCTTCATGTAGGATGGTGGGTCACTACTGGAGGAGGTTCCTTGCTGCGAGGAAGCAAAGTGTAGGGTGGCAGTGGCTACAGAGAGGAGGGTGCATATATTTTCTTCCATTCCTCTTCTTTCTGAAGTCATATTACCTTACCCTTCATGGAAATAGCACAGTTCTCCCTTACAGTTGAAAGAACATAATAGATCTAATTTGGTGATATGGTTCTTGGTGCAAGTGGTCCTGTTGTCATGTGGAGCTTGAGGTATTCATCCATAGGGTCCTGCTTTGTGTGATCTGTCCAGAAGGGCAAGTTGTCATCCTTCTATCAAATTATTTCCAGAATAACTTGTAGAAACGGCTGATGGGATGAGTTTTCACAACATTCAGTATTTTGATTCATGTTGCTCCATCCAACACTTAGAGAGTCTTCAGAGCTACAACTCCACTATTCTTGGTTAGTGGTCTGGGAAATTTTTAATTTCTTAATGCTAGGGAATTTGCTAAAGAATATAGACAGTGGCCTATTTTGCCCAAATTTAATTTGCAGCCTGTGTGGAATTCCTCTGCTTTAAGGATTTCAAGCTATTTCGTACTACAGTTGGTTTATTTTTCCCCTTCCACCCCTTCACAGATAAAGAAAGGACAAATAAAGAAAGTGTTATAAGTGTAGATATTAAGGATGACTGTGTTCTTTTCTTCTGGTGACCTTGTTCATCTGTCTTTTCTTGTTTGTTTTACTTATGCAGATAGGTCTTTAAGACACAGTTTGACTTCTGTTATGTGTATAAATACACCCCAATTCCTGGCTAGGGCTCAATGTGATCTTGCAATACAAATACATAGGCAGTTCTGAGCAAGATGCCCTAACCTTATTTGATTCCTTCAGACACCAGACAGTCCTATAGCTGAAAAGGCACTGTTCAAATATTTAAAATATATTCCTAACTTTTCACAGTATGATTTCCAAACAAATGACCCTATACTTAAATACCTCTGGCCACGTTTATATGCTTGGCTTTCTGTCAGCACTTCTTCATGCCTACATTGTTCAGCATTGTTAGACCAGTTGATCAGATTCGTGATCATGCATCTTCTTCTAAATAATACTTCAATATTGTTGAGCAATGGAAATGGTCCACATAAGTGACCTTAACTGGTGGTAAATGCAAACTAGAACAGTTGGGTCCACTGTGCAAGTGAGCAATGCTGCCATGCACGTGCTGCAGATGGTGGCCGGACACATGAACAAGTACTGCCATGTTGCCAAGGCACAGTCACTGCTTATGAAGTAGCAACTTCATGAGAATGAGCCGTACGATCACCAAGCTCTGTAAAGCACTGTAAGATATATCACTGCTTTGAAGTTCAGGGTCTTGATTTAAGTCAAGGCCTGGGACCTTCCTGGAAAGAGTGCAGAGACTTAGTATTGGGCTGATATGCTTATGTTGACATCAGCTTTGGAGAAGACTAAGCCTTGCAAAGACCTCTAATTTCAAAAGGCTTTTGACAGTATCTGCCCTATTAAACAGCGGTGCACATGTGCTAAGTGCACACAATATTACTGACTATTCTGCACTCTCCACAGCAGAAAACCAGGAATTCTTTATAGACAGAGTTCTTAATCTTCTTTTAAGCAGTTTCTTCATCACCCTGTCATGGCCACTCATTGTGGTAAGATTTTCCATTCTTTTTCCTTTCCTTCCGCTCTTTCTGCAGACGTTCTAGTTCAGCTTCATACATCATTTCCTGAATCAAGTACTTTTCTCTCCTCATCCGATCTCTCAGATCTTTTGGAAGATCTGGGATTAAGTAGGAGATCAGGTGCTTTATGCAAAAGACAAGGTGCTGTGAAAATAAAAAAAGCGGATGAAAAATTCAAAATCTTAAGAAGAAAACAAGTACTTTTCATACCTTCTGAAAACTCTCTCCTTCCAATTTACAGAAAGATGCTGTGTTGAAACTAAACCCATTAGTAAATTTGAATAAAACAAACCACAAGGGTTTTTTCACCACAAAAACTCCAGCAAAGTCAGCTGAGTATGGATGACAGCAAAGGTTATTTGCAGCTGGGTTCAAATAAGGCCTCAAAGCTGTTCTACAACCTGTGTGTTCAAACCCCTGATGTCATGATTTGCTGTAAGGTTGTTTGGACAGGGCCTGCTATTAGTATTGCTCTGCAGGAAGAGCAATATGATGTAACACTTTCCGGTTGCCATAAAACACTTGCATCAGTATTGGAACTAATGAATTATCTATGCAAAACAAAAACAGAACATTTTTTCTTGTACTGTCTCTTACTCAAAGACATACTCCTATTTACTGAATACCACAAATAAATGCAAGGTAACTGATCCTTTGTTGCTCATAATTTAGGCATGCCTCAGCAAAGCTTGAGTTTGATGAGGGAGGATTGCTTGAGTGTCCTTTTTTGTTTGATCAAAGGTGCTGCTTGGAGATTTACTCACTTCACTTGAGAGGAGGAGCAGAGAAACAGAAAAATCCTCCATCTCACAAAGGACACATTCTAGATTGGAGAAATAAATGTTCTCTTCTCCAAGCAGAACCCTTCCTTTGAAAGCCACTGAAAAGAGAATGTAAAATATTTTCCCACATACTCTTCCCTCATGAGAAATAAATTCACAATACTCCAATTGTTGGGGGTTTTTGCCAAACCTATAAAGAGAAAAAAAGCTGCTTCTGTCAAATCTGTAATTTCTGGACAAATAATTCCTTTTGCAGTGATGGGGAATACTTTTGTTTGTTTTTGAAGGAGGTCAAGACAGCTAAAAAACCCACACCCACAGTACCAAAAAGGGGTCTGACCCTAGGCAGTTACTTAATTTATGAAAAAACCTACCTTGAATCACTTATGTCTCAGTGAAATCTTTTTTTGCAAGCACTGTAGCAATCACAATACACCCACTAGTGTTTTCTGCAAAGATAGTATTGGTTTCTGCTGCAATTACGTTAGTTAAGGAAACAGTTTGCAATGCCAATAGAGTGGCAGATATGAGCCAGCCTATAGCTTTGATTGGGACAAAGCAAAGTCAAATCTGTTGTGCAGGTATTGGGCAAACACAAGAAGTTATTCCACAGTAGGTTGCAAATTTGGCTGAGACTTGAGCAGGGCTGATTTTTCTTGCCTCACTTTGCTCTTATGCTGTGCTGCCTTTATATCAAGTGTGTATCAAGAAATCAAGTTCTCTTCAATCTTGAACATGTTTAGGCTGACCTGCCAACACCATTCTTATAGTCCTTTTTGCAGATGGATACCCTGGTTTTCAGTACCAACAGCTCAAGAAACTAGAAGAGATTAAGCCTAACAGGCTTCAATCGTACCTTTATTTCTTCTTTCCCTTAATGTTTCCCTGAGTGTGGAACAGATGATAGAAAAGACAATCTCTATAAGAATGACTTCTGATGAGCTACTCAGTGCAAAGAAAGACCTGCAGTGCCATATTCCTTCAGTCAGGAAGGGCTGAAAGTCACAATCATGGAGAGTTTGCTGCAGCCCCTGGGCTTCTGTTGAGCCACCAAGAGACCCTTCTTCAAGAAATAATCTAGAAAATGTTTCTCTCCACCTTTCCTCTAACATAAATGCTTCTGTTGTGTTATCCAAAGAGGTGCTTTGAAAGCTCAGTTCAGAATGAAGCTGCACAGTCCTGTGAGTCAGAAATGCAATATGTGCTCCTGAACATTATGCCATATGCCAGTGTGGTGATTACAGCTCCATATCTGTATTGAATACCCTGTTGCTATGATTTCAGAGCAGAGAATCAAGTATTGAGTTTTTAAAAATAACTTTTTCCCTGTTTGGCTTCTTCACAATGTAAAAGCCATTTCAAACTGTGCTGGAGAGATTCTGACCCCCTGGATTCTAGCAGGGATATTCAGACCTTAAGAGCTGCATTTGGTTTTGTAAATTATCTCATCCTATTTATCTACCCTCCTGGCTCTCTTTTTCAAAATAACCGTGGGAATAGCAGTCATGTGAAGTTGGTATTATCGTCTCTGTTTTGTCTGAAAGATTTCTGAGGTACTGATGGCAAATACTAATATTATGAATATAGGCAAAGGTATTGATTCTTTTTCATTGTCATCATCTTTGTGATGTCAATCATTCTGAAACAAATGAGAAAAACAGCTAGATGTGTTAATATTGGAACTTCAACTATCTTTGTTTTTCAGTTATTTGGATTTAATTTTTTCTTCTCATGTTCTTTACCCCTTCCTCAGACACAAATCAGTATATGGCTTTCCAGACTAAACAGGTTGTGACCTCAAACAGTAAGTAAAAGCTTCATTTATTTCCTGCTCTTTGCAAGTCACTACTATAGTTTTTAGTGTAACATTACTTGTTTTATTAGAACCTGAGTACTTCTGACTGTTTAGAAAGCAAATCAGAGAATACAAAGCACAGTATAAGCAGCAGAAACTAAGACAAAAAACTCAGCAACTGCCATCATAGATCAGCCCAATAGAAAAGCTTCAAAGGGAAATTTGTTTCGTTTTGTGTTTTTGCTTTGCTACTTGAATGGTCACTGACCTCAAATACAATAATGAAAGCCAACCGTGCTGCTAAGACATGCCAGAACTGCAGCGTGTAACCATAGGGCACTGGGGAGTGAGGAGGGTCTCGGTAATCTCTGTACCTGAAAGAGAAGCATAGTATGGTAGTTAGGAAGATCCTGCACTGCTGCCTGGGAGAAAGGCAAAATC
Organism: Myrmophylax atrothorax; assembly: GCA_026770055.1. Classification (NCBI taxonomy): domain Eukaryota; kingdom Metazoa; phylum Chordata; class Aves; order Passeriformes; family Thamnophilidae; genus Myrmophylax; species Myrmophylax atrothorax. The sequence continues at coordinate 47,380,102 of JAOXXN010000265.1, read as the reverse complement.
AAAACCTGGCTTCTCTTGATCACTGCATTTTCTACACCAAAAATTACCTCAGCTCAGACTGTACAGGTTACAACAATACTGCTTGCTTCTAGGGCTGGGCCTGTGCTAGTGTTTTATTTCAGATCAGATGCATGCTTTTGAAGCAAGTGTCCTGATCACCTCCACTTGCCACACTTTGCTTCACCCAAATAGGTTTGCTTTCAGCTGAAACCTTACAGTAAGATGCATTCCAGGAGCTCTAGCTGCTAATGGAAATTCCGTACAAAGGACCAAAGCAGTGCCTGTATGAAGCAGAATGCTGAAGCAAACACAGAGGATGTTGGGTGCTCAGCACTAGCAGTTTGATGCTACAGCATCTCCCTTGTCAGCATAACATGTGCATTGCAGGCATCTGCTCAGAACATGTAGAAGGGTGGGATGCTCTACTCTTTCGAGGGACACTTTATCCCCACTACAAGACCATTTTAAAATCACAAATGTCCCCAGTTTTGTCAGCCTTATACTCCTCCCCAAATCCATCGAAAACTGCCCCATTGGCTCCACCTTGCCCTTGGTCGATTAGTTTTCCATCCCTGACTTCAGTGAAGTCAGGACTGTACCTCTTGGTATATCAACAGGGCAAGGACTGTGTAAGAAAGGCATCTAATGCCTTGTCTCACTGAATGCTTCTTGGAAGACTTTTGGTCTTCTCAATGTAACTGTAGATATCTATTGGGAAAGTTGGATCCAGGAAGACTCCAAAATTATATTTACAAATCATGAATCTGTTTGTCACACATTCTGAAGTCCATTTTTACTAGCAGTTTGTTAATTCTAAAATAGTATTGCAGAAACTTAATTTAAAAGTAGTGTAAAAATTGTTTGCTCCTTAATCTATTTCCTAGATGTGACAGAAAGCCCATTATAAAAAATATGAAAATACTATAGTAAGTAATGCACTTTAAGGTTGATCACTAAGTCAGCTTTAAGAAACTAAAGAAAATGCAGATGAATAAAAGAAATAGGTACTTAATATCTATGATAATCTGTATTTCTCCATGAAGTTTCATCTTCTTAGACTGCAGACAGTGCTATACAAACTGAAATAAACTGTCTGGACATCTTAGTCAGCATCAAACCTCTTATAAATTGCAGTGTCACTAGTGCAAGTTCTTATAAAACTGAGATGATCTTCCCTTATGCAACCAGCATTCTGACTTCATTGTTTAGGAAGTTTTACAAAATCCTAAGTATCCTGAAGACAGAATTCCCAAGTCAATAGGGTATGTCTCTTTTTTGTACTTTCTAAGAACCAAGCAATACACATGAAAAAAATGGGGAATCCTTTTATAAAGCACCATCTGTGCTCCAGGCAACCAGAAGTTAACTGAATATGGCCACTGCGTTTTTTTCCCCAGACAGACTGCCTTCCTGGAAAAATGCCTACACTATTGCACAGTAAAGCATATTATTTCCTTACCTCACTATCAATATCTGTCTTGAAGTGCAATCAAAATGACTGATGTTTTAGCAGAATTCAAGTGGGTTAAGTAGCTGATAAACTCAGCTAAAGAAAGACATTAATTTTCTTTCAGGGTTAGATATACATAACAATTCAGTGTATCCCAAATGAACAGATTTATCTTTTTGAGATTTATTACACCAATTTTAATAGTGTTCTGTTTATGGGATATTGAGGAGACAATTTATTTTTTTATTGGTTGAATTTTCATCATCGGCTTTAAAGATCAGCAACCTCATGCTTGAAGTTGGGGAAGAAAGGAATTAAAGAGGCAGAAGAGAATGGTCAGAATTACAAAACATTATTGAATGGTGCTATGGAAAAAAACATGGAATGGAATACTCTCACAGTGATTCTCCTCCACAAAAATTATTATCTATGGATTCAACATTGGAATGCTCTTTCTGCCAAATAAGTTGCAACAGTCTTAAATACCAGTTAGTTTAACAAAAGCATTAGTGCCACACCCTCTCCCCATTCATTATGGTATACCACTCAAAATTCTTATTCATAAAAATGTCATAATAACACAAGTATTGCTGATTTTTGCTGTATCACAGACTTCTCTCAAGTCACAGAGTATCTTTTGATCATTGGGCACTCATGAAAGGATATTTTAATTCTTCACAGTGAAAAATACTGGGACAAAGCATATCTGCAACTACCAGGGCTCATGCTTGTAATCCAGTATTGCAATTAAAAAATGGTAGCTGTATTTGCTTTTTGGTATTTTTGGTTGGGACTCCATTTAAAACCTTTATGTACATTGTTGAGTTTTTTGGCCATTAAAATTACTCAGGTGCAAATCTGTTTTTACATACTTTTCTTAGGCTGCTATCTCTCCAGTCTGTTGGCTGAGGACAAAGACATGCAGATAAATAATTGCTCATTTAATTTTGATTCAAGCCACAAGTATATGATTATTATTAATAATTACACCTGTAAGCAATGATGTAAATATATTAATCATTCAACAATTAGGAAATGCTGGATTTGAGGTTTCATAAAGGTAGCTTAGGACAGACCCTGTTTATTCCTGGCAGACCTGTGAAGTAACTGTGTGGGCACTCCTGTGCAATCTTCACTTCCATGTACATGGTCTATGATATAATCTCATCACAATTTCATCACACTGATACCTAAGTAATCAAGCAGCTATTATTGGCCCTTTGATACCATATTTCTCCATGATGATTATGTCTGATTCAAGCTATGGCACCATAAAAATCCTGCATTAAGGATGCCCTCCTGATACCAACTTTTCAGCTTCTCCTTTATCTGAGGTAGGAATCATGCAGATAACAGCCAAGCAGTACCAAGAAGAGCATATCCCTGAGCAGGACAGTAAATACTTTTTAAGTTCTGAAAATTAGTTCCAATCTCAGCTTTATCATGATACTTCTCCCTTGCAATGTATTAAAACAGAGAAATATGTTGATCAGATACTTACCTGCAATATTTTAATGGTGAACCAGAGAATTCACTTCCATTTGATGTTGGCTCTGAACGGTTTTCAAAGTCAGACACCAGAAATACTGATAAACTGGCATTAACATAGCCAACCATACACCTAGAGGGGACAAAATACTGTCATCAGGACACGGCAAGATTTTTCCATTATTGTTGTGCCCAGGAGGATGCTCTCTGGGTTTCATAAAAGCCAAAGCTTACTAATATTTGAAAGGGATGTTGAGGCAGTATAAAATAAATGCCCAAGTACGTCAGATGGACAATAAAAGTGAAGCAATAGTAGATTTCTATGGGAGAAGAAATGGTGAAGACTAGGACTGGTTCCTTTTGAAAAGGCACCTAAATGATGACAAAATAGGGGCAGAGAAAATAATAAGTAGCATTAGGAAGATAATCAAAATATTCCCACTGTTACACTCATGGTACTAGCACAATGAGACATTAAATTGGATGGAAATGTAATACACTTAAACCAGCTTTTTAGAAAATGTCAGGGTGGCTGAGCACTGTGAGGGACTGGCAGAGTTTAGAGAACACTGAGTAGAAGGCGGCGTGAAGAAGGTATGTCCCCTGATGAGGAGCTGTGGGTGTCACTAGAAGGCTTAGGTTTAGTATTTGTAAAGCTGAGGAGAGATGTGGCAAGTGTATTGAGCTATTCACACTGCACTGCTCAGGCCCTGCCAAGTGTAGGCACAGCTAAGTGTAGGCACACTGCACAGCTTGATGTAGAGTATAACAGAGTGAGGGTTGGAGGTTTTGTTTGTTTGGTTTGGGGTTTTTGCTTTTTAAACTGTGGACTCTACAGTCATTGAGAAATTATATTCAAACACCATCTGGCTTTGTCTCAAAATCTCCATATTGATTTGATTTGGAACTTAATTTAACTACAGTATTTTTCTAGTATCACTGCGTGTCATATGGATCTAATACCTACAGATGTTTCTTTTGAAAGGAAAAAGTACCTCTTTCATTTAAGTTATTCAATAACAGATGGTCTTCACTCTTTGATTTGAGAAAATTAATTATTCCTGTGGATTTTTGAATAGCTTCCTGCTTTTGTAACAGTACTTGGTAATAACAATATTCAGAATGCTGCCAAAACCAGTTTTAATCCAGGTTGGCTTCTTCAAAGGATTACTACCTGATGGTTTTATCTACAAATTCCCTCCGAAAAGCAGCAGTGTAAAAACACTGTACAAGAGTTTTGGGAAGAGATAAGAGCTTCTTCTGTGAATCAAGATACTTCCCCTATGTAGAACTAGTTTAAAGCCAAAGAGTCATATCTGGGTCTTAAAAAATAAGTATTTATGGGTTTTTGTGCACAGTGGTCCTGAGAAAATCTGGGGCAAGGAAAGCTTCTTACAGTGCCACAGTATCCTGTGGATTTTTGTAATGGCACAAGGAGAAGCACATGCTTAGGAGCAACTGACACCAAATCATTTTACCCCTGAAGGGATTTTAACTTTCAGTGAAAGTAAATTGAACATCTTCCCTGGCACCATCTAAAATGCCAAACTCTTTGCAGGACAACAAGTTAGCAGAGCTGCTAATCAGGAGCTGCCATACCAGATGTCTTTCTTTTATTAGTATGATTAAATGTATTGACAATCAAAAGACGTCAAAAAAGCAGCAACAGAACTTGCTTTCTGGAGCAGGGAATAAAAAAATCAATCTGCCATATGTCCAGTAGCAGAATGTAAGCTCTCTGTTATTGTCTACTGTTTAGGCTGGGTTTCTTCAAACAGTAGAGTCCTTGCTAATGTCACTGCTATATCATTTGCAAACTGTATCTATTTGTGTTTGGTTGGAGTTGATGACCTTCCCTGAGTCCATCAGCCTAGATTTCACAAGTTGCCATACAGCAACTATTCATACTTGCTGGTAGTGTGCTCATGCTAATATAATCTCAGTGTTTTGCAACACTGAAAGAAAATCCACTTAGGCAGCAGAGATTCAGTTCACAAACATCTCCTAAAAGATTTAATCTGAGGATTATAGTTTTAGAAGAAAAACAAATTACTTTTCTCTGTAAGTATATCTTGATGTATTGGTTGGGAATGCTTGCTCTTGCTAGACAGTACTTTTTTGAATAGTACATGCTGAATACTGCATCAGGAAAACCTCCCCAGCGTATAAGTTTAAAACCCTCCACAAATCCTTAACTGATAAGTATCAGCATAGCTTCAGAATGAAAAGAGGATTATATCCATGTATACCAGCTGGGAAGTACAGCTTGGGCAGCATACTATCACACACACAAGATCTCTGAAATAGCTCTGCCATATTTGTCTTGAATTAATGTCATAAATCACAGTCATGCAGAAACCCATTTTGTGAATATGCAAAGCATTGGTATCTATGGCTGATAGCTGTACTTAAGCACAAACAATAAATTTGGCTTAGTGGAATCAGAACATACAGAGACAGTACCACTGCTTTATTCAAGTAGTAAGAGATTTTCATGCACATCTGTTTTCCCCCGAAAAAAAGCTTACTTTTGTCCAGCCTCTCCTTGGCCAGCACATGGTCCATACTTGTATGCATAAACAAGGCGAGGGATGAAATCTGATGTCACTGCTATAACAAATGCATTTGTGATAACAGAAAGAATTCCAATGCCTTCCAGGATCCCATACCAGATTCCTGTTCAACAGGAAGAGTACGTTAGCTCCAGAAAAAACAAGAACCATAATGCCAGAGGTACTGCATGATCTGAAGTAGCTGTCTCCATCACACAAGGTGTTTTACGTAGTAGTTTCTATCCAACAGTCACTGAGTGAAAATAATGTTTGTTATTGACCAGCAGGACCTCAGTGGACCAGACTTCTGCTCCCACTGAGTGGAAATTATTTTAAACCTGCAAATAATCTCAAGGAAGCTGCAAAAATGCTCACAGAGGGTTTGGCTTCCTAAGACATGTAACCATGTGGGCAGTTCTCCCAGCTTGTGCAGATGGCTACCCAGCCTTCAAGGTGGGTCTGCTAGGGGAGCCATGAATACAGGCAATCCATTACCTGCCTGTCATAGGGGCCTTGAGTGGAACTTGTGCAGCGGGTCAAGGTGTACCTGTCAGCAGCAAAATCTTCATGGCATAGTAATGCTACACAATGGCACAGAGTCTAGGCATCACCTGGACTTTTTTGGCCCATCCTCAACAGTCTGACAGAGCTTGTGGCACAGGCAAACCGCAACTCTGGTTGTGAGGACCAGCACTGTGAACCACACCAAAGGAAGGTTAGACATACCTGTTGGTTTAATGAGGCATCAAACTATCCCTGAAAACTTTGCTGAATAAGGGGCAAATGAAACTTATTTTGAGAAATCACACTTGAATTGACCTGAAAAAAATTATTTTTCTGTTCTTTTATTATTTACGTTATGTAACTGTTTTTTTCAGGAATTATGTCTGCGGTATATGCCGTGTACTGGCTGTGGTCGAGGCTTGTGCCAAAATTCATGTGTTCACACTGCTCACAATCAAAGCTTTAGTCCAGCACATATTAGGTGCATGTACACATGTGCTCGGAGAGCACAAACCCTAGGCTTCTGTTCTTTCGTGGTGTGGGCTACTGATTTTTGCAATGCAGGTGGGCAACAAGGTATCCTATTTACCTTTACAAAAACTTCAGGGAGTCAGCATTAGGCAGATGACTTTCTTTTAGAGTTCTTCCTAAAGGTGTTCTTCTTTTGCATAGTGCAAAGACAGAAGAGATTTCTAGTCAAAAGAGGTTCAGAGAGCCCTTGCAGTAGTAGTGTGTGGCTCGATGACCTCAAAGTTATGCGAACCCTGTGTTGAGCAATGCAGGTGTGACTCACTGAAAGATGTCTGCTGGGATCTACACCCACCCTGTCTGACCCCCTAGGGATCTAAGGGGCATAGCCCCTGAGTCACAGGGGGGACCTGGTTTTGGCCAGGTAAATATAAAACACAAAGGTCCCTTACAGGATGGTGGCCATTTTAACTTGACTTTCATGTTTCATCTAGTCTGTCTGGTTATTATATTCAAGCTGAGAAGCAGCATGTGTTCACATGGTGTGCCTGCCACAACAAAAACACCTGCAGGGAACACTAATCACACCTTGGCTGTTGAGTGCCCCAGAAAATCATTAAAAGACATTTTCCAACATAAACTATTAATTCAGTAAGTAGATTGGCATCAGGTGTTTGAAGTTTTTTGAACATCAGATAGTGTGTCATTAATAGGGAAGATGACTGAAAATACCTCAATTGCCCTTACTTGAAGTGATCAATGCTTTGCCTTAAAAATAACACACACTTATAACAAACACATATAAAAAGAGCTCACCTATATCTTTGGCTCTTGAAGCTAAAGGTCGTCTCCACTGGGTAACAAATTTGTAAGCATCAAGCCGAATTTCAATAATATTGTTAAGTAAGGCCAGAAGTGGTGCCAGTGGAAAAGCTGCCACAAAAATGGTTGTAAACCCAAACTGAAGAACTAGGGGAAAAACAGAAATACCAGAGTATCATTATTAAGACCTGAGGTCTAAGATACCCAATAATATATGTGAACAAACATTATGTATAAGTTTACAAACATTTCTTATTATATTATACGATATAGTCTGGTGACAGTTGTACAACAAGTCTTTGCCAAAAGTTCAGAGGTAGGATGAAAAGAACAAATGCACATCGGACCTTGGAACGGACAGCAATTTCTACATTTTTAAATTTTGATTGAAGTTCAGAGGTGAACAAACTGTGCTTCAAGAAAGGGACATTTTTATCCAGCATCAACTAGGATCTCTCAATGCTTACAAAGATTAGGGGTGAATAAATTTCTTTTAATAGTTCAGATGGGAAGTGATTTGAAATTTTGTGTAAGTTTCTAGAGGCAGGTTTTCAGATTGACAGATTTCCCATTAATTTGAAAAGAATTGTGTGAGGGAGAGAATGAAAAAATCAATCGTGACTTTTGCAGTTCAATCACATAGGGCAGAAGTTCCAGTTTTTAAATTATTTCCTGGAGCAGTTATCCTCCTCTCTTCTCTGGAGAGAGCAATGCCGTTTGGCAGGAAGCTACTTTGTAAATTTGAGGTAGTAAATGAGGGAGGATTTCAAACATAAACAAGCATGCAGGTCTGTACCATGCAGTTTAAAAATAAAAGCACAAGGGAACTTCCTTTAGCAAATAAGAGCAAAGTTCTTCAGAAATGTAAGCAGACTGGGCTCTGGTTCAGAAAAAGACAGCCAGAATGAGAAGTGTTTCATAGACGTGAGGTTAGCAAACCAGCAGCAGTGTGCTTAGCTGCATTGGTTTGGTTCTTACAAACTTCCTCCCTTTCCTCACCTAAAAAACCACTTTGCAGCCTCTTTAGCTTCATATAGAGATAATTAAAAGACTACACCAGCCCACATCAATGAAAAAGCAAGAACACTAAAATCTAGTGAAAGATAAAATAGGGTAGAGCCGTACTCATTTCTAGGTATTCATCAAAGAGTCCATAAGCATTCATAGGTTGCAGATTATAGTCCTTTTCCCACTGTGGAAAGCTTGTTTTTCTCTGTGGGCCATACTCTTGTCGTAGTTTTCTCCTGGTCCACCAATTTTGAATTAGCCTACATTTCAAAATAAAGAAACAAGGTGAAGAATATTAGTGGTTATTTATCACAAAATTGGAAGAGGTTAAGTAGGCACAACATATCTGGCAAAATTAATTTCCCAATGTGCAGGAAGACAGAGCATACACGTGGCTGATGACACAGCATAATAGGTATGAAAACAGATACAGATGATGGGCTTTGTATTGTATTACAATACAAACCTAGATGTTTTTAAAACAGTTCATTATTTATTGACTTCTTTTCTCTGCACAGAATAGCAAATCACTTCAGGATCTGTTTATACGGCAGAATGCAATGCTATGTGGAGACAGATGAGCTCTGTAAATAAGAGCGCGGATGCTGCTTGATCCCTTCCTGTGTGCAACAGGGCATTTCTGCACAGCTCTGCAATGTGCAGAGTAAGTCACTGGGCCATCCTGGAAGGGAAAGGGCAACTTTGAATGGTGCCTGCAGCCAAACAATCAGAGGAAGAAAAGGCAGAAGGAAGTGTGTGAGCTACTGAAAACACATGGTGGCTTAGAGGTGGATAGCTGATCTGACAGCTACTCCATCTCAAGAAATAGGATAGCTGTACTGGACATTAGGGGGAAGGTATTGCCAAAGAAATGCATGTCTAAGGCCACTGTCAGAGGCACTGAGCCAGAAGATAAATGAACGCTCACATTTGAAATAAACACATTTGCCTCTCCAGGTCAGGGAGTTGCACTGGTCTGGCCAACAAAGGACACTCCTGAGAGTTAGTGTAGAGACAAAAAAAACCCAAACCACAGTGATAGAGATTTCTCTGAAGTTGTGGTTGGCCACTTCATCTCAGTAAGGTAGAAGGTGATGGCTCACTCAAATAATTCAATCATTTTCCTGACCATGCTTCATTTCTTGTCTTCACAGTCTGGTCTGTGAATGGTAGGTAAATAGTCATTGGATTTGGATAAGGATTCGGACAAGTTTTCTTAAAGCTTGGAGATTATTTTTCCATTTAGGCCATTAATTGGAAACTTTATAGCTTTTCGTATCTTCCTTAAAGACATGTAGGTGCAGCTGAGTGCAGTTCAGCTGAGTTCAGCCACAGACTATAGGTTTGCCTCACAGTCCTCTGGCCATCCAAATGGTGTTGGCTCCAATCATGCTCTTAGCTCTGTTTTTTCACAAAAAGAGGAAATGCATCTGCCTGCTGCATTTCAGGGCTAGAAGGTGGACTGAAGGGGCTGGAGAGCAAACGCATCTCTCATCAATATAAGGTGAAGCACCTCACAATGTTGTCACTGTGTGTTTTACATTGTGATTTTTGCTTTGACCCTAAAGTGAAGACATTCACTACACCTGAAGCAGCTTATTAAATTGCTTGTCCTTAAACCATCTCCTCCTATCTCCATCAGTCACTTGCTTTAATTCCCTTCTATGCTCTTTATTAAGTTTCAAAATCACTATTAATAGAAAGCAGAAAGTTCTAATAAAAACTGACAAAAGAGACAGGGAGTGCTAAGAGAATGATCAATACTGCTGCTATAGTTCCCTCATATGCAGATTAATTCCTGCATCCCTAACAGCTGCAAAATACTGGCAAAGAGCACTAGGCCTGGGAAAGATGGAGAAATAGCAAGTGTTTTGAGTACCTTGATTGACAATTACTCTGCACATTTAAATCATTTACTTGATTCTCAGTACAGCCAGATGTGGCTGAAGCCTTTTCATTACAGCACTAAGGCTGCCTGAAATTGCTTCAGCAACATGTTTCTGCAGCTCAGGGACCAAACTCTGACTAGCTCTTCTGTGGATCCTTCAGCAGAGCAAATCCCTCTGAACTTTGCAAGGGCAAACTTTCTGACAATGTCAGCTCTCTCTTACCTTTCCACATGTTAATTTCTCCTGATGAGCTGCCACACTGTCTCTGACATCAACTATACTAATCATATTAAACCTATATTAATCATATTAAACGTGCTCATTAAATTCTAATCAATAAGAAATGAACCAATAGGAAATGAATAATTACCAACCTTTTTAGCTGGGGCACAGCTTCATAATACCCTGAAGATCACCAGGGAACTCATCTACATACCAGTCAGTAAATTGTTATCTCTCTGAGAGTGTATATGCTAGCCGTGCATTTTTCCAGCTCATACATGCTCTTTCAGGCATCTTTTATCACCCAGCAAGGAGAAATCCAATTTAGAACTTACTGATATAGCTAAGAAATGATACATGTATTTTCTGTGTAAGCAATACAGTGGTCTTACAGTTATTTTTAGAGAGTTTTAAAGCATGGAATACAATTTAATGAAATCAGGAACTTCCTATATATTATTTATTTGTTAATATTTATATTAAACTTTCACTTTTGCAAGCTACATCCAATGTGGAAAAAAGCCCCCAGCACCATCTATACGTCTGGAATTTTGTATCCTGGGGGGATTTTCTATTGTAATGACTACTGTAGCTTGCTTTTACTAAGTAGCCATAAGTAAAGCATAAACTTAGCATTCTGTGACCTACAGAAGCATAGAGATTATATTAACTTACGGATAACCAAGTTCCATGAAATTATTCCATGTCTGCTTTAACACCATTATAATACCCATTTGCATACAGAGATCAATAAGGCATCCACTAGGGTGGCACTACAGGGTAAAAAAAGAAGCAAAATGTTAAACAGAAATGACACTGAGTTTTCAATATTTTAAGCATTTCTTAAAGACTAGAAATAGATATTAAATTATTTACTAAAAGGAATTTAAATGTATTTCTCTTATTTTTTTTTAAAAATATGAACTTATGGGAACATATGACACTGTATCATACTGTTAGCCTTTTAAGCCTCTCTGCAGAGGTCGGAGTCACCTGAAACCAATGCAGTTTTCACATCAGTACTTCTAATGTGCTGTGCAAAGGTCACCAAGTTTTTCCACTGATTTCAATAGTTTTTGGGGAGGGTGACTGTGCCTCAAGTCAAAGAATGAAGAGAAAATTCCTCCTGGCTGCACAGGCAAACAGTTTATGCCTAAAGGATAGACCTAATACTGTTAATTGAGTACTGTTTAATGTCTGTCATTTAGTGGACCATGCAAAGCTATTCTCAAAGAACTAAAAAACTTTTAACTGTTGAACAACAGTTCTTAGTGTTTCTTGCTGAGTGCTTTCTTGATTCAACAGTGGTTCTAGACCTTAAAGTTGTGGTGCTGCTTTTGGGAGAGATATTCAGCTAGTACAAATTTAGGTAATTTTTCATCAAGTATTGGAAAAACAAGAAAAGGATGAAAAACTTTCTGCTCTCAAACAGTACTTTGCACAATTGATTTTGAAGATCCAAAGAGTGGAATTCAAGCTGTACTTTTAAATCCTGGGTATTATAGATAAATCAATCAGATGACTGTCATAGAACTGGAATTATTTCCAATTATTAGGGAGAAAAATTAGTTATGACCTGTAATAAAATGAGGTATGAATTTCTTATACATACTGCACTATCCAGTGCTCAGAACCTGGGTCCATGCTGAGGTTTCTGTTGGCCTCATTCAGCATCGCTTTAGATTAACAGGGTGGCAGGTTATTATTTTTTTAAATTAACTTCTCTAGCATTATTAATAAATCATCATTCTGTTTTTAGGAATCAGTCACGTGAGCCAATATAACCTGAGAGAGGTAGGTGCTGTGTTAACGAAGTAGCAGTATTGTTAAAACCATAGAATCAATAATGTATTAATAGTGGCTTGAATATACCCACAGACACAACCAGACTACATTGTGTTACTGAATGTCTTGGACTTGGCTTCATTCAACAGGTGAAGAGAGGGCTATTGGGGGGATATCTGGACATTATGTTCTAAAGCATGTTTCTTATAAGACCTAATACAGATATAGTCAATAAAGTCAAAAGTTTATTTTCTTTTAACATTTCTTTTTAGATGTTTCTCCCTCTGTGAAAAGCAAAATAGCAACTACTAATAGTAGCTTCCACTAGAAACTGACCCAACCTCTAACAGCTCACTGTTGCACTTCTGTCACAAACCTGGTTCTCTTTTCCTCCCATTTCTACTCCTTCAGGGAGGTGAGGTTCTTTCCCTGTTCTCTGATCCTTCTGTGAGATGATTCAGTGCAGTAACTCATCAGAAAACCAATTCATCCAGAAAAGGGAAGTTTACTGCTTATACAAGGAACTGAGTAGGCTCCTCACAGGGCTGGGCAAGCCAGAGCCAATGCAGGGGAAGAAGAAGGAGCAAATTTCTGGGAGAGAGTGCAAAGGAAGAGCAGAACTGTCTTCTTTTGTCAGCAGCAGGCTTTAGGTCAGCTCATCCCTTCAGATTTTGAAGGGATGTTAAGTGAATTTCTGTCTGTCGATTTATCAAGTATTATTTTCTTGAATGAATAGAATTCACTACTTCTTTTCTTTTTGCTTTTTTCACCTCCAATAACTGTCAAATGGTTTCTGAATTCTGAATGTTTGTCAAAAGAAAAAAAAAGGATTGATCCTTGAGTGACTTGCAAAGCCAAACTCTCGTTATTCTCCATATTCATTTGGTTTTATAGACATGGAACATTATGCCAGTAGCTTGTTTGGGAAGTTCGTTCAGTTGTTTTGGTCCAATTTCATGTACATTTTATGTGTTGGGATTTTTAACTTGTTATTTTATTGGTTTAGCTCCCTGGTCAACAAGGCAAAAAAAGCTAAGAAGAAAGGATTTTTTAGTTAGATTCATATCTAACTTTGATTCATTCTAAGGATGAAATATTTCCAATGTAAATATGTGAGTAATCCTTAAACCATGTGATACCACTGTTCAAATGTGAAGTAAATACTAAAATTGCTAGCATTGAAAAGGGAATATATATATCAATATGTAGATGGTTTTGTGGCAGACAGTAGTGTCAGTAGTGTGGAGTTAGACAGCAACTGAAAACCCAATAGCACACTTAAAAATGCCTAGACAGAGTTATGTGTCTGCCTCTGCTTGCATTCACGGCATTTGTGGGCAGCAGATAAATCAGTATGCAGTTATCAAACACTCACCTCTTCCAGTCTCCACCGGTTTATCAGCCTTAAGTAGGCACCAGGGTGTCCTGTAAATCTTTAACACAGGAATATATATCAACTATGTTGTGTAAGCAGTCTGTTCACAGTAGTAGAAGAAAGCTCTCACTGTTATTTTCATCTGATGTTATCTTAGCATTACTGATATAACTATAAAAGTATATTTTTGCTTCCAGTGTTATTTCAATACTGAATACTCTGCTGTTGGATATCCAACACTGCAGAACAGAGGGAAAATTTAACTGAAACTGTTCGTGTCAGTTTGGAGAATTGCTTTCAACTGCCAGTCCACTTCCCTACACTCTGATATGGGCTGTGATATCTATCTTTCTGTGAAATCAGTAAAAAATTTAGTTTTCATTAAAACTCCATAATTTTATTACTATTCTCCCATGTTTTCTCCCAAAATGATTCCCATATGCAAATAAACCATATTGATGGATTCTTCTAGTCAAGCATTCTCTACTCAAAGGATCTTCTTTTACATTTAGGAGGCTGGCAGAAAGACATATACAAACTATATATATATATAATATTCTATGGCAAAAAACCCCAACTGATAGCTCATAATTCACTCTTAACAGTCCAAATCATGTAACAGAAGCAGCAAAGAATTAAGGCTGTTGGATTAGGTGGCTGTTGTAGGTCCCTTCCAAATGAACTACCCTACCTTACCTTAGCCTAGCCTGTCCTTTACTTGTCTGTACAAATTACACACATAAAGACAGAGTGAAATGACCTGCATGTACAATACTGTGGGATGCATCTGTTCTCAATAGTAAAATTGTTAAGTTAGCATTGAGACCATGTGGTGATAGGAAATGAAAACTGAGCCAGTTTCTGGGATTTTGAAGGAAAAATTAAACTGCCGTCTGTTCTGCCTTGCTAGTATGGAGTTTGCATTTTGAGATGTGTGATAATATGGTCCATTTTGTTTCATTATAAACAATTTTATTCCTTTTCTGTACTTCCTTTTGCATATGTGAGGGAGCAGACATCAATCCTACCTTCCAAGGAAGAATGCTATATAAAAGGTAGAGCTGTTCAGATTGACAAACTGAAAAAGAAACATTTTCAGAGTGAAGCTGTTCTCCCACTCAGATTCAGTACGAGGCTGCTCTGTGAAGAAAATTATCAGAGTTTCAGAGGTCTAATCAGATCAATAAGTTTTCTTGGCACAAAGACTCCACACACTTATCAGAGCTGGCAGTGTATTTGTAAATTAGCCTGCTGAATTCAACATGTAAGCTGACAGAAGAAATTGCATCCAAAAGCAGCACTCGGCAAGTGAGCTTGTAGAGGCTTAGAAATCTATTCTGATATTTGGGTATGTATATTTTTAGTAGACTGTAAGAAAGTGGTCAAGGTGATGTGTGTATTAAGCATCCCTCTGATATTTCATTAGCCTTTCCAGGCCTGGACTCCTCTCGTTTCCTTTTCTATATCTTACCATAATGACATTGGAGAAAGCACTCCACTACAAGCTACTTAGCTGCCTTTTTTGTCAGAGAAGTCACACTAAACTGGAGAAAATCCTCTTTGTAATTCTGTTTCGTGGATTTGCCCACAGGTATCAGTGGAGTGCCATTGCATGATTCCCTTTCCTTGTCCCAAGGAACTCACCATAGAAAACTGAGAAAAAAATACTTTGCAGTGGATGGACTAAGGCAAATGGAAAAGGGGAAAACATATTCTTCCCTTCAAGTAGGTGCTTAATCTCCATCTAAAGAAATATCAAGACAAAAGTTAGCAAAACAACCTCTATGCCAATACACCAGTAGCATGTTCTGGAACTACTTCCCAGTTGGCAGGAGCTTGTTATTAGCCAACCATTGCTGTGAACAGAAGTAATCAGAGGAGAGGCAGAGGTACTAATGGTGATTCTGAGTATCATGATCATAGTACCCATATACTTCTTCCAAAGGAGCCTCCAGGAAAGTACTGGAAGTACAGAAACAATGATAGACTAGATTCTTTTTACTTGGAGCTGCTTTCTAACTAGATGCCAGTCTGTGGGCAGGACTAGTTTGACTACAACAAGACTGCTGCTGCTGAAGCTTTGCTCATCAGAGACAATGGTGATGCTCTGGAAGAGCATGGACATGAGTTCTGAAAAAGGCAGTGAAAAAGGTTGAAGGACATCCTGAATGCAGTTTTCCTGCCAATTCCACTCGGAGTTGATTACACTGATAAAGATCATTCAAACCAAATCAGTTCCTCTAATCCACACTAAAATAGTTTTAATGCCACATTCTTTCTGAAGGAAGCTTATCTTGCCTGATTTTTCACTAGGACAGGCGACCCACAGACATACCCTAGACTGTCAATCTTCTCTCTACCCTCTCTTTCCACAAAGGCCTAACTCCACCTGCAT
>JAOXXN010000265.1:47347782-47363973 GCA_026770055.1 Myrmophylax atrothorax | reverse complement strand
AAAAATCACAAAACAGTCTGAACAAGACCAGAACACCTTGACCCACTGAATTTTCATACAAGTGCTTTCTGCACAGGTTACAAGAAGCAGATACACCCTGATGATAACCTGAGAGAAAGTAATCAAGCTTCAAGGTCTCTAGACCATATTTTACTGTCCCCCAGACTGTCACGGGGACAAAGAGGGCATAGCTTGTGCAAATCACATACTTGAAGGTCATATTTCTCAACTGTAACTAGCAGTAATCTTTTCCATGGATACAGGATAGCAAAAATATTTAAAAATTAAAGCATACAAATGAGGATGTTCAGTTTAAGAAGGAACAGAAGAATAAAATGCTGTTTTACATAGATGTGCTTTGAACACATCACCAATGACTTCCCAGATATAGAAAAAAACCTGACAGCTAAAATTAGCTGTTTCTTTTGAGCAGACACCAAAATCTGTCCATCTGGTCCAAAATACTTTACTGCACATTATCAATGTACACAGTTTTCCAGGAGCTCAATATAATCTTCTCCAACCACCTCTACACATGCCATAATGTGGTTTGCTTGATAGGCCTTCAGTAAGAGTCTCATTTCAGGCTTCTTGACACTGAAGAGCCCTTGCCAATTGTCAATTATTTTCTGGAAGGAATTCCCATTTCCAGGTCTTCGCAAAACCTGGGGGCTGTGAGTGTTCAGTCTGTCTGCAAACTCATACCTGTTCCCCCAAAGCAACAGTATGTTTATGTTCCTACAAGGTAAGGGGCTGGAAGAACAACAAAGGTGAATGATTGTTGTCACCACTGATTGAATGGCACTACAGTTTAGTTTATATATGCTTTTATTATAAGCTTAAGAACAACATTAATTCCTATAGATTGCTAATGAATTAAGATTTTTCATATTTATACAGACATTTTGAATATTATCACAGTATATGGCCAATAAATCAATACAATAGAATTCAATTTTGCATTTAACATTGCTTACCTAAATTTGTCAGGAAAAGAGCAACCTTTTCATACAGCTGTAATAGAGAAGAAGCAACCTCTTAGTTACATGATAACCTCAAAAATATTGAACTGCTTTCTAGGTAGAGTAATTGCTCTTACATGCTAAATCTGACATCCAGATGATTTCTGTGATGTTATGATAATGACACCAAAACTATATAGGAATAATACAGTAATGATACCATTAAATATGGAAAAGTAATATTTTTATAGTTTATGCTGGGCTCTTTTCATCCACAATATATGGAGAAAAAATGCTATCACTGTCCCTATTTTGCATTTGCAGTGAAGAAGGGTGAAATAACTTTTCCAAAGCACAAAGCAGAACAATAGCATGACCATCTTTGTTTTAGTTACTTATGGAACATTTATCTCATAAAAAAAAAAAGAAAAAAATCACTCTAGAAGAGCATGCAATGGTATGTTGGGTAATTTTGGGGTTTTTATTTTGTTTGGGACTTTTCTGGTGCTGAAAGGGAGGTAGGATTACTTCAGAGAAACCCCTTAGCTATCCCCACCACCAGACACATTTCTTACTCTGAGCTAGAAGCATTTTTCTAAATCCTAAGTAGTACTTCATCCACTTAGCAGATACCATGCTCTCAAAATCTGCAGGACTCAGCAAACTTCATAAAGCTTACAAAACTAATTTGGGAGGTTTTTGCAATCTGTATTTGCAAAGGAGTTTTGAATCTATGAAGTATATCACCAACGACATCAGTGTTAGTGTAAATTAATACAATGACTTCCATTGGCTTTAAATGAGACTGGAGCCTGTTTCCACAAATTGCTAAATGTCCTTAACTCTCACTGATGCCTAGTGGGATACAAACCTCTTCATATTTCAGGCTTAAGTACTTACTTATCCCTAAAGTGCAGATCAGCAATGTTTCTTTTCATTTGTAGTATCCTTATAAACTTTCTTTATGTACAGTTTATGGATCAAACCACCTGCTTAAGAACTGAAGTCACCTTGAAATCTCTCATCCATGTTAGTAACCAGTTCTTGCTTAGAATAGCTTTTTACTGCCGTTGGAGTAAGTGGCTTTATTTCAAGTAATGGAAAAGGTTGTTTCTTCTGAGTTTAAAAGCTTCTCTGAAGGGCAATTGTAGATGTGCAAAATGTCTAGGTCATTTTTATCCTAATCCCAGCAGGGAGTGTGCTATTTTAAAAATGTACATTGCTCTGCAGAAGGGGATATCAAAACTGTATTTTGTTGCTATTCCTTCTGGAACAGAAAGATTGTGTTAGAGATGCTGTTAAAAATGTTTGGATCTAATTATCTGCTACTGCAGTTTATCACTACTAGTCCCAAGGGTCTTTGTTTAGGATCGTATTCTGTTTAGTGTTCATATTTTCCAATATCACTGGAATTAACAGGTTTTATTAACCCAGGTAAAGCTAGTTGTTGTCTCAAGGTCAGGCTGCAGGATTATCTGGAAGACATTATTCCTGAAGGTCATTTTGTTTTGTTATGATGGATGTATGAACCTAGTGCTCAGAGCACCCAGTGTTGAATTTCCTTGTGGTCTGGACCTTTCCTCTGGTGCTTTGAGAGGCTGTCAACCTATATCAGAATCAATGGTAGTTTTCAAGGCTTCCTAGCAGAGAATTCTCTACTGCTATACACATATTAGTCCATTCTGGTTTTATTACTATATCTTTTCTTGCTCTTCTGATACTTTTCGAATCATAGAATAATAGAATATGATGAGTTTGAAGGGACTCACAAAGATCAAGTCCAACTCCTAGCCCTGTGCAGGACACCCCAAGAATCACACTATGTGCCTGAAAGGCTGTCGAAATGCTTGAGTCAGTGTTCATGGAAGATTCAACTATCTGAATTGCTTCTGGGGATTCTTTTTTTTGGTTCCAAAAGGACTTTAACTGTTGCCCTTTAGTAAACTACATTAATCCATCATGGGAAGTGAGGGATTGTGTTCCTAAATCCTTCTTTTGAAAAGCTCCTGTAGTTTCATATTTTGTGGATTTTTTTTTCATGAGCTAATCCAGATCTAAGGCTGTGGTCTTTATTGAATGGTAATGAGTGTAAGGTTTAAGAAATCCATCTTTGCAGTGCTCCACTTATTTGATGTATTTTAGGAAATAAAGCAAAGTTTCTCAAAAGGCACCTTCAAGCACTCTTACATGATTTTTAAAAATTCTCTAAGCTGCAAAACTCTTTGAGAACCAAATAATTTTCTTTGTGCAACCTTTCTTTGTTGCTGCTTCACTGCATATACAATGACTTATACAGAGAGCTTGGAAATGGATGTTGTACTGGCATAGATATATTTAGTTTTCTTTTTATTTCTTCTATGCATATTGTGTGCTCTAGGTGGAATAAAGAAAACCTCCAAAAGCTACAGACAGCAAACAATAAATCAAAAATAACACAAAAGAAGAGAGCCTTCAGTACAAATGCAGACAGAAAAACATCTTCCTCCCCTTCTTTCTGTCCTTTCTCAGCCTATAGTCCCACCTAAGGGAAAACATAGGAAAGCCAACAGTTCCAGATAGACTGCCTTAGACACTAATCCAGCCTTGCCTATGCCAAAGGGTGAAGTAAAGTCCTGCAACAAAGACTCTTTAAGTTTCCTGCCATATAAATGAGGGGCTGTTAAAATTAAAAATAAAATAAGTCAGTGTATTTCCTGGAGCAAAGCCTAACTTTTTTTGCAGAAGATGTTAGCTACTGAGTGGCTAGAGATACCCCATCTTGGCCCCAGTACCTGGATTGTCTGTAGGAGGATCTCTCCTTCCCCCTTAAAATGCATTCTTATAACTCCATTTGACAAAAATCTGATAATGAAAGTCCATACGCCTCTTGCCAAGAGCAACAAATAGGAGACACACTGGTATCAGAGCAATATACAGGATTACCAGCATCTGAATGCAGGGATGAAATTCATTCCCCAGTTGATGTCTGCTATACTCTTACTGGGACTGTTGCAACACAGAAATTTTATTTTTGTCTTTATCCCAAGTCTCGTTCCCAATCAGTTCACAACAATAACCTGGCCTCAGCCAACCCCCCTGCACTGCACCCAGACTGCAGCTGTTGCTGGTGTACCCTGACAAAGCCCATAGACAGCTCTAGAACAAGTCCTGTCTGCTCAAGCCTTGTGAAGCTTTCAGCCCAAGAGAGTCGTCGGACATAAGGACATTATGTCTGTATATGAATATCCTCACTGGCAAACTACTGTGAAAACTGAAATTGGAATTGTTGAAAATAGTATAAATAAGAATTTAGCTTGTATTTGAAAAATAACATCAAAACACAATTGGAAATACTAGTGAAATGGACTGAAAACTGCAACCATATAAAAGGAAAAAACAAAACCAAGAAGAGGATAAAACAGGGATATGATCATGCCTCCCTAAAATGTTTTTAGAACATTCAAACATACTTTAGAGAATGTTTGGGGTTTGGAATTGTACTTTACATAAATAGGGAATGATATCCATAAACAATAATTCCATGTCTGTCTTAGCAAGACACTCCATTCCTGCTGAAAGAAAGGAACTGAAAGCATTCAATGGTCTTCAGACTAAACTATCTACTGCTCTGATAGTATAGACATAACTTTGGGTATGTTAATTCTACTCACCACATTTAGTAGCATGATGATGCAAAAGTTGATGCACACTGCAGTCCCTGTAGTTGCAACCTGAGAGTTATTCCTGATTAAAGCCCACTTAAAGGCAGCAAAAGTGCTGACAGTCACAACACGGTAAATAACAATGCCAAAAACAGCAGCAATCACCACACAGATCTAAAGAAAATAAAAATCAGAGAGAAGAACCTGAAAACTTCCAGTAGAACAGGAGTTAGCTTCTCTCTGAAAGTCTGAAAACTAAACCAGTGAAATGAAAGCCTTTAATTCCATTTGATTCCAGAGAAAGGTTTCAACGTAATGATTATTCTTATTGTGAAGTCCTTTTTACTTCTCATAACGAAAAATGTCTTTGAAATCATATCAAAATAATTTTTAGTCTTAAACATTTTCTTGAAAATGTTTCTCTTCCTTAGCATTAATATAGGAAATAGTGTTGCCAGCTCTGGGAATTAGAAATTTTCCTTATGTGCACATGACGTGCAGAGGGTAGTCTCAAGTTTGATGGTATCATATTTGGGATGGATTTTTGACTTCGATAGACTTCGCGCTTGCAGGAAAAATGCCTCCATTTGCCTTAACAACAACCTGCCAAGCTACCCTAGCCAGCTGTTTCTTCCTACAGTTCTGGAAGGTTTCTATCTAGAGAAGATAACAAGTTAAATTGCCTTTTTTATTTCTTCTCTGATGAAATCTTCAGCAAATAAGTGAAGCAATTACAATGAGAAAGGCATGAAAACTGAGGCAACCTGCTAAATGTCTTGATGTTCCTTATGCAACAGCTGAGCACTAAATGAAAACTGCTTTCTGTTGCAACCAATTTATGTCACAATTTAGCAAGTCACCTAAAGGACAAACTGTTGGGCATCACAAGAGTGACTCCTCTCACAGGTCCTTTGACACAGGACTCTTTAGCCACCTTATTAGACAAATAAAAAGAATTTTGTCAGTAGAAGACAGAAAACTATTTTCACAAGTGGTGTATTGCAAGGTTGTGCATAGACAAATTGATCAAAATTGAAATATCTCTAAGCTAATTAAATGGGCAAAATTACTTGGAAAACATTGAAAGCTAATCAAGTTGGTTTCATGTTTTCACATTCATTACAAAATGGGTTGACACAATCCCAATGCAGAATCAAAAGTGTGCGTGAATGTGAAGGATTGTCTCTGGGTTCCCTGTACAGTATTTAAAAAAGGAAGAAGGACCACTTTCCTTTTCCATAGTGGGGAATCATGAGTCTGGTTCAAGCTGTACTAGTAACTGCATTGTGAGAGTCAATGCTGAGAAATTTTGAGAACTGTTCTAACTTGAAGTTTTGGTAAGTGTATACCTCCTGTGCTTATAGCTGTAATTTTAAAGGAATATTTTTATCTAAATGGTTGAAAATTTAGAGTTTTTCTAACCCACTGAAATCCCATGCTATGCCAACAATAAAAAGTATCTTCAGTGAAAATAATTTTTGTCCTGTTTCAAGGGCTGTTATGAGGACAATAATTTGTGGTGCCTGCAATTCAGAGCAAGGCTACTCTGGCACTTTGAGCAAGATCTATAACTAGGCTAAGAAGATTAATGACTGAGTTTGCAAAGGGTAGGGAGTAAAATACTGATCCCCTTCAAGAAAAAAACATAGGGAGAATATGCAAAACATCACAGGTGTAGTATCAACTCTGAACAGAGACTGCAGTCCTGCTTACGTGTGTCTTCAAGGGCTGAGTCAGTGTCCATCCACCTGACATACCAGAGCACAGTTCATCTCAATAATGCATCTTTCTTGACCAAGATTGTTTTGCACTGTTTTGAAGCCATCAGTTTCTTTCAAGTCCTCTGCCCTGTTGCTGGGCTAGCTCACCTATCTGGTTGTCCACAGCTCCAGAGGATGTACACATCTATCATGTCCTAGACTCCTGGAAAAGCCCTAGCAAATTCTGTGATGGTCTGCATTGATGCTAGCTGTATTTTCAAGGCCAGTACTACCATGACCATTTTCATTTGAATAACAGCCCATAATGGCTTCACTGAAGTTAGAGAATGGGGGCATTTCAGCAGAAATACATGCAGCATTCTGTTAAGAGACATTTTGTTGCTGCATTTAGTTTTGCACTTTGTAAAGGGGAGAAATGTCTCATTTTAGTCATGGAATATTGATTTCCCCATTTCAATTGCACTAGGAATATGAACCCTTTTGTCTCCTCAATACACTGAAAAACTAGGACATATTAACGTCATTAGGCACTCTAGGCCTCTCTGTGAGGTTTACACGGAACAGCTGCCTCTTCTATGGCATCTTTCCCCATCACTCTGTGCTGTCTACATGGGGGAGGCAACTACTGAGCTAACTCAGTCAGCTGAAGTTGGTGCCTAAATGTCATAGAATCACTATTCTGGCACGTGTGTCACTACATACAGTCTTACAGGTATAGCCTTAAAGGGAGGACTTAACTGTCCGTGAGACTTAGTGAAGAGCAAATTAGTGTAGGACTTCATAGAAACTTGAGTTATTTGCTATGTAGATTTTCAACCTGCAGCAAGAACACCAGAGCTTATTTCATTTTCAAGCAGTCATATCCAATATTTACATACTTTATCAGCAGAGACAATGCTATTTTGTATTTTTTCAAGTGGTAAATAAATAGAAGTTCTCAAACCATAAAAAATATTCCAGATGCAGAAACGATGAGTCTGCTGCATTTATCTGCGAAGGCTTGATAAGGCTCTGGCTTTCCAGATATGGGGTTCATTCGTTCTTTCTTGGAGTATTTGGCTTCAAACTGTGGACGTATTTCCTCCTAAAGAACAGACAGACAATGTTCACATATGGCACAGCTGGGAAAAACTCTGTAGGAAACTTTAAATCTTTTATCAGATCACTGCTATTGGGAATTATATCTTTGAATTCATCAGCTGGCATAGCTACTATAAAAGCTGAGCTGGGAAGTCAGGTCTCCTTCATGAGAACTGGAATAAATCACTGTACCCATTAAAGTAAGTATTAGAAGTATTTAGTAAAATCCCCAATAAGCAACTCCTCTTAACAACACACTTTCAAATTATGTGGCTGCAAGACAATTTTAAAGTTGATACTACAGAATTTTCCAGTCTGACATTATCATACTGATACTGGAATTTTATAAAAAAGCAAATTCCCCCCCGGCCCCATCCCAAACAAAAAAAACTAACCTAATTTTTTAAAACTGAATTGCTGTTTGTTAGGTATTTGGTTACCTTCCAATACCAGCAAAATCTTCTTAGCATTTGAAGGAGAATCCATGCCATCTAATGCTGCTCTGTTGCTTCCTAACTTGGACAACATTATTAGCAGGAACAACTTTCAGCAGCAGAAATGCCAAATCTTGCTTTGCCATTAAAAACCCTCCTCTGAAGTGAAACCTTGGGATTACTTGGGAAGAGGCTTGGTTATATCTGTTTACAGCATTGTCAGAAGACAGAGTTCACCCTGAGTGCAGGTAACAGCTCATGGTTTTCAGCTGCAGTAGGGCTACCGTAACATGTGGCGGTTCACATACAGCCACGTGTCCTGTGCCACTTCACCCACGTCTGACATACAGGACACTGTCAAAGATGAGAGAAAGCCCCAGGCTGTGAGGATGGACACTCACAACTGCTGGCAGACATTAGATCAATGTTTATAGTGCTCTGCTGTATACTGGAGAACTGGTCCATGGTACAGCTTCTTACAAGGGAGCAAACAAGAATCCAGCTTACAAATTTCAGTTGCTTCCAACCCTTCAACTGCATTTAACTGAACTCTGACTTACTAAAGTTGTAAACATCCAAACCTTAAATGACTGCACTGAAATAGGTGAACGTTAACTGCTCACACAAGTCTTTAGAATGTGAATAAAACCAAGATATCCTAAGAGCCTACATCCTTTTTATAAAACTCCCCTGGAGAAGATAAAAAAATAGAAGTCTTGTCTTGTTCTCCTTCTCTCAGGTTTTGAAAACACTTGATCAGCAACAGTTAATTTCCAAATTCACACAGCAATGTGTCATAAACATGGTTTTAACATGTTATAAAAACAATTTAAAAGTCATGCATGCCTAGCTGCAATGCCTGTGTTACTAATTATGTGCTTGAGAGAACCAGTCCTTCATAAGCTATACACAGATGCTGTTTCTGTGGAGGCAGAGTAACACCTTGTTCTTATTCTCTCTTGCTTAAGCTATTCCTGCCATATCAGAGCCACAGACAGCTGAGCAGACCATAATCTGGCAAAATGAACAATGTTAAGTAGTATTCCTGTGTGCCCAGGGGCATATAAAAGGACAGACTGTGATAGGATTGTAGCAGGGTGCCCTAGAATTGCGCCTGTAGATTGTGCAAGGGCTCTGCCAGCCAGCTTACTGAGTCATGGACAAGGAACCTTTACTTCGCTGAGTCAAGGTTTGATTATCTTTTACAATTTGCACTATAGGGAAGTCCTTATCATATCAACATGTCCTAAAATATCCTGTCAATTCAGATAATGTAAATGCTATTTTTACAGATATTCTTCACAAAAAAGTGAAGCTCTGCCATGAACATTTGTACCTCTTTTTCTCAGTTTCAAAGAAATCTAAGATGTCTCTCTAGACTAGGAAAGGGGTCTCTTCCCAAAACCCACCACAACCTTTGAAATTAAGAGATTTTAATCAGAAAATGTACAGAAAAGGATAACAGCTCTTTACTACAAATATATATATATCTCTCTCCAAAACCAGAACAAAACAAACAGCAACACCATAACCAAAACTTTCAAACAAATCAAGTCCTCTCTCTGCCTCTTTGGTGCAGTTACATTTACAGACAATGGGAGGCGATGCTGCACCTCAGGAGGCAGGGGCTGCGAAAGTCACTCACAGGCTCCAGCAAGGCACAGACGGTGACCAGGGAGAGGCGGTGGTTCCGAAAAACTCACGTGGGAATGGCAGCCACAGGGATGGGTTGAAACCTTTCCCATGGGCAGTGCAAACACCCTCTCCCCATCCTTTGTCCGAAAGCACTGAGGGTGGATGGGGGATTAGCAACTCCTCTACAGGTGGTGTCGGCCCTCAAGGCGTCCAGAGCAAATCCAGGAAGCGGCAACTGCTCTCTCCAGGAAAAATGGCACAAGGCATGTGTAGTAGGGGGGCCAAGCCAGGAGAGCTCCCAGTGTTTCACCAGCCCAGCAAATGGTGGCTGACACAGCAGCCGGAGAAGTCTGGCAAAAACCTGGAAAAACCCTCTCTCCCGCTGCCCAACCTCCCCCACCCTCTCCCCAGCCATTAGGTTGGAATGCAAAACTATCAGCCATCACCTTGTTAACTGGTTCTGGGAGCAGGTAGTGGGGGGCTCAGGTTCAGCTCCCAAATCTCTGTGTTGGTAAGGGAGAGAAAAAATTCCATGAAAGATTTCGAAACTATAATACTCTTTACTTACACTCAGCAATACTTGAGGCTGGAAGTAAGCAGGACTGTGTCTGGCTGAGGTTAACAATACAAAGAAAGTTGACATCGAAGAGAAAGAAAAAGGTATGCTATAAATAGCAACAGAAGCCATATTCCACCTGGGAGTGCCAGGAACTGCATCTTGTGGATGCCCACCCAAGACCCAGTTGCTCTCCATATATCCCACCTTGCACCTGACTTATAGGAAGAGGAAATCCAGATCTGTAGGGTTGAAAGGGCCAGAACACATTCAGTCCATGTTTCCAGACTGAGGGGCCTGGACACTGCAGGGGCTGCTGCATGGCTTCCTTGGGTGAAAATCTAAAGTAGTGAGGAATTCACAGGGTTGGATATCTGAATAAATGTAATTCTCTTTTCCTCTTGTTTCATGTATTTGTCTCTTAATTTAGAACAGGAAAGAGATAAAGTGATAGGAAGCCTTACAAATTTTTTTCCAGTCTATTGTTGGTAGGAATGAATAAATAAATTTCACTCTAGCAAAATGTTGCTTTTCAATTGGACAAGGAAAATTAAAGCAAGCAAAAGCTAGACACATACTGTTAATAAAATACCTATCTTCATTATCAAAAGCTTGTGATTTAAAATGGTAATTAAAGTATTTAATTGATTTTTTGAAATAACTACTAAAAGCAATCAGCTGATTTTGTCTAGTGATAACTGAATGAAATGTAGATAGGAAATTTAATTAGCAGTGATTTTATTAGAAAGTAGCACTTTTAGGAGTAATATTTTCACTTTATGGAGACAAAATTCTCATTAACTCCCCACTCTTGTACTACTTCACCATCAAACTCCACAGGATGTGCCTTTTTCCACCAACATAAAACAGACTGTTTTCCTTCCTTCCTCCTTCTCAAATATGGATAATTCCAAGTTTTTACTCATAGGTGAAACCATACTTATTTCTGGAGTATCAAATAAGGATTAATGTGCAGTGCCTTAGACCAGATCTCTGTGCTCTAGAAGAGCTACTCTAAATTTCTTTCTGAAATACATATTTTTTTCATGAGTTTTCTAACATTTCAACAGGTGACTTCTTGGAATAGTCTTATCCTTCCTAGTCCGAGGATATATTGTCCTCTGTAGCCCAGAGGTAGAAAAAAGATTTATAGACTGAAAATGTGACTCTTGATCACTGGTACAATGACAGCACCCCAAGAAGTCAGTCTTCATGGAAAGCTTGCAGTTTGCAGGTCATCCTGCTCACAGCTGAAGGTGGACTTTGAACCACAGAGCACTTCCTCATCTGGGAAACCTGCTTCCCAACCGCGACCTTCTCAGAGGCAAAGTCCTTCCAAGACCACACTGCCAATGGAAAAGTGCAGCATTTTATACTCAAGAGGAGGAGCCAGTGGTCCGTAGAGCTGACCTTAAAGCAAGGACCTGAGTTGTGCAGCAGGCATGGACACTGGCAACTGTAGCATCTTCAGAGAAGACACATTTGGGGAGCACTCAGCTCCTACTCTTGGGATCCCACTGATTGCTGAACAAAGGAGGAACTGATGTCTTAAATACCAATGAGATACTGATGTTCTGATGACTGGTCACACATACTGAGAAGCAGCTGCTGTGTTCTTATTAGCATCTTTAACCTCTAGTTTGAGAGAGAAAGATACCATCCGGCACATGACTCCTGAAAAAGTCTGCTACCTCTGTAGAGACTTATAAAACTCCCTCTATAACTACAAGGAGGTGCTATGAGCAGCTCTGGAGCAGGTACCATCACCACCACTCCTGATGAAGGTCTTGTTGACAGAGCTTACTGGAAGAACTCTGGTGTGAGAATGAAAGATCAGCTGAGCATCAGCAGGGAACAGGTATCCTGAAAACTACCAACATGCAAATGTCATCCTGCAGGCCAAACTGAAATAAGCTGCCAGAGGAAGATATGCATCTCTTATAAAAAAATAATGTTATTTGATAGGCATAATAAAATAAACACAGCGTATTTCTACAAGGACAGTTTCAACCGCTAGAAACTCAGGCTTTTTGGCTGGTGAAGGAAAAATCTAGCAACTGTACTGTCTTTTTTCAGTGTTTATTCCAGCTAAAATCTCAGTTGCATAGGCATTATAATGCTCTTCCAAAAAAGCTTAGATACCAGAGAGTGAATCATGGGGATGCTTTCCTGAAGGCTCTGTAGCAGGACATGCACTTTCTGCAGCAGCATCAAGGTTATACATGGAATTTGGGCATGTGCGTATAGAGAAGAGGGAAACAGAATGGGAAGTGGTCCTGAATGGGACTGAAGCTGTTGTGCTCTCATCTAAGTAAAAGACTCCTCCAAGCATTACCATAGCAGCCAGAAATCACTTAGTAGTATTACATAAAATGGTAATAACAAAACCAAATGAAGAAACAAACAAAAAATCCCCATCACTTAAGGGCAACCTTCCCAGGAAATTCAATATTTGTAAATGAACTGATTATAGAAGATTCAGGTGGATGGCTTTATAAATCAGCATAATACAAATTCAGGTAGGTTAAATGGGCAAGGTTGAAGACATAACATCCTAACTATATACATCTTCAAAAACAGGCTTCCTGGGAAAAACATAAAAAAGGTCTCATACTGCACTTACTTTTGTATTTTCACAGTTTAAAGGCTCCTTCTCATTCTTGGGACACAGACAGAACTATAACCATCCCTTGGAAATTGCAATTTGGTACAGCCATCTTTTGCTTTACCTGCCAGCAGCAGCAGTGGCTTTTTTGCAATTAGCCATTAGGGAACGTGATCCCTGCAGGTCAATCCTGACCACTAAAAACCTCAGGCAGGACTGTCTCAGCGTGATCACTCTGTAACTTGCCAGCATTGGCAAGAGCAGGCTGCTAATCTCAGGACAGCTGAATCAGTATTAGAGTATTTCCTAAATATATAACAATTTTCCTGAGGAATCATCAAGAACTGACTGAATATGTGCACAAATAATGATGTTCTTGTTGCTATAAAGAAATCAATTTCCAGGTGTAAGTTATTTCATGTTATGTTCTTGGATTATTTTCTTTGTCATTAAGCATTAAAAAAAAATCCTACCAGCAAATGAGCAATTTTACTGTTGCATAGTCTCACTGAATCACATTGTCTGATAGAGACAAAAATCCTGTAACTCAAAGGTCTGTTCCTCTGCTGGCAAGATTAATATAAAAGAAATTCTTCCACAAAAGCAGGAATATAGAAGTTCAACTGCATTGAGACAACTACAGCAGCCTCTTACCCTCTCTCCAAGAGCTTCAGGACAGTCTCTACAGAGGAAGGAAAGCAGACTTTGTGGACATCTGTAGTCCAAATCTCACTCCAGGAGCACTTTTTCTGCCATACCCATCTTGCTTTTGTCCTGCATAATAAAACCTAGTTCTGCTTAGACCTCAATTCTTAGTCCCAAGAACAGGTTGTTTCTTTCTGGTAACAACCATAGGAAAAGGCTAAGGTTATTTTTTGCTGTTTAAGTTCCTAAGGGGATTTCTTCTACCAACGCAGGATGAATTAAGTCCTTCAATTGATTCATCTCCCTCTGTCTCCTCACAGCACTTAGATAACCAGCACCTGAATATTCAGAAGTTGGTACAAGCCTCAAAGGGCTTTCTCTCCATCAAAACTCCTAGTGACCATTTAAAAGAATAAAGACAAACTCATTTGCCAAAATCATGGTGCCCTGGGCTACCAAGAATTTCCTTGGATTAAACAGTAAAATTTGTTAGCTTTCAAAACAAAATTGCATTTCCTACAAAGTGTATCTTCCTCCCTGAAATCTCTCAAATTAATTTAGATTTACAAAGGTGTAAAAAGAGAAGACAGTTTGGCCTAGAGAAAGTTTCTTTAGTCCTAAAGGAAACACCTGAGGAGAAAAATGCTTATTTCATAATTTATAAATATTTGAAGAATGAATTGAAAATAAATCCGAAATAAACCCATAAATTTTTAACCAAATCTTTTTGTATTAAAGATGGAGTACATTTTTTTATACAAACCTCTTCTTCTTCCCAGTCTATCAAGTCCCAGTCATATGCAATTACTGCTCGCCTTCTTTTCCAAAACTCCAGAAAAACAGTAGCTGGAGCAAGTAGAGAAAAGGTAGAAAATTGTTTTTAAGTCAAGAAAATGTTAATGAATGTCACAGAACTGCTGAATGAATCTGTTACACTATTTTAATTTCTGTGCATAAATGTGTTCCTTTGAACAGCAAATCACGCTGATGATCAAAACTGCTTTCAAAAAGCATTGCTTTCTAAGGTTCAGTTTACTTGCTTCAACTATGATTGAGGCTTTAGAAATTTCATTTAGTGCTAAATGAGAATGATTATTTTCTAACCAACCAAGGGAGGGCTCTCAAAGAATAAAATTGTTCCTATGAGTCACCACTACTCAATATAGCAGATTTCTGATGAAGATAAAGGAGCAACTTTCCTTCTTGGAAGACCATTTACAACACACAGAAACCAGAACCTGGAGGAAACACGTTCCCTACTGAGGAAATGGGAACTTCTGTTTTACACCTTTCTAATCCAGACCCTTTTTTTTACACTACATAAATTCATATATGTGGTGTAGCATTAACATCTGACAATTAAACATTGTGCTGTACAGTCTGTGTTGATTGAGTTCAAGGTAGAGTAACAGGCCTGCACATGACTGCTGTGGGAAGATGACTGGGAGTAAAATTAGCCAACTGGGAAACTATATTCACATACTAACAGCAGTTAGAATGGGACAGAAATATAGGATGAAATGAAATTGCTACTTCTGGAATAGAATGTGGCCAGCATGCCTGAAACCTATACCATGATGACTCCTCACACACACACAACCTGCTACCTTAAGCACATGCTAAAGGGGACCGAATGGAAGGTGGAGTGGCATGGAGACACTGAAGCCAGGCTCTGATGCAATTCTTGCAGGGAGAGGATCTCAGTGGTTCCCTGTAGCTGATAAACCATATAGCAGCTGTCAGCCAAGCAGATGTCTTGCTGCTGAACCAGTAACTGTGGCGAAATCACTCTCTTTGGATGAACTTGGTTCATTATAATCTAACTGCAATACTAACACACACCTCCTTCTCAAAGTTACCCACCTCCAAGGTACAAACATCCCTCACTGAGGGGTGGTCTATTCTTTATTGACTATATCTTCAAAACAGAAGTGAGAGGATTTTACACCAATAAATAACAAAGGTATGTATCACTAGAGTCACTTCAGTTACACCTAAATGTAAAGAAATAGTATAAAAGTAAGTTCAGAATTGGGAAAAGTTAGAGAAGACTCTACTGTAACTTCTGGGATCAGTTGATGCTCTGACCCTGTCTTCTCCCTCACAGAGGTAAGAACATTTTATGCCGAGTGACCATCTCTAGCTTTCATTGGTGATTAGAGCTTGTCTGTATATTGCTTTGAGTCTGTTTTTGCAGTCAGATACTAGCACTGTCAGTCTTCAAACCTTAACTTGTCACAAGTTTCTATGATCAGTGTGTATATTAATAAAGAGCATTATTCCTATGCTGTTAGTGTGGGTCCTTCAAGGATGCTAGAAGTCGCCAGCAATGGGACTAAAAGTGTGAAGATCTGGGAGGGGATCTCTCTTAGGCTGTTGACATGTGTCCCTGAACAAGTTAGTTAAACTGTCCTCTGATCCAGTGGGCTGGTCAGTGGAAAGTCCCCATAGCAGGACTTTGACAGACTGATCAGGCACAAAGGTCTTGGCTTTCCTGAAGCACAGAGGTACTAGCCAAACACAGAGGATTTGAGGAAATCCCCTCTTTCAGATAACATGTTCATGTGGCAGCACGGTATCAGCTGTCACAGTGTCGCAATAGTCTGGCAATATGTTTCACATCCAGTCTTAAAAGCATCTCCTGAATAGTCAGTCTGCTCTGCTGCAGCATATTGATAAAAATGTGACATGATACTAAGCACTGGCATCAGTTTGGAAAAAGTGAATTTTTAGCCAGTAAGAATTATGTTTTATTGTACTAGCCAACGCAGCTAAGGTATGCTTAGAAAACAAACACTACAAGTAGATAAGGTAATATATCAAAAGCATGTTTAAGGAGGCAGATATTTGGGTTGAAGGCACTTTTATATATCACATCATTCTTTTTCTGAAAGCTGGAGTTATGTTACACC
>JAOXXN010000265.1:47309184-47322901 GCA_026770055.1 Myrmophylax atrothorax | reverse complement strand
AGATAGCAGTTAGTATTATTGTTAAAAATATTAACACTGAAATCTGAATTTATTATTCTTTTAGTATCCCTGATCTATTCTAAAACTAATTGGCTCCTATTCTTCATCTTGCAGTGCCCAATAACTGACCCATCTTTTTGCTCAGTTATCAAACAGACTTCTACTGAAATTTCCCTAGGGTTTTGCACCTGTTCTTGTTTTTCTGCTGTATTTGGAAAGACACTACTTGTGGCAGAGGTTTATATTTTTCATTCTTACTGCAGCTAATAAATCCAATTCCTGAAAAATTATTTATTCAAAGTGAGGCATTTTAGAGCATATCAACTTGGCTTCTTCCTGAATACATGTATTTCAGAATTTTGACTTTGAGATACCTGTAATTCATTCTGTGTCTCCTCTTTTGTATCCTTGTCAGTGCTGCATATTCTTTGTGGTTTTGCTCTCAGTACACAATTGTTTCCCATATCACAAACACTACAACTACTCATGAGACATCCAAAATTTGACACCCCTTTAATACAATATGAACTCTGAAAGTCATGTTGGCCTTTTTCTGTTCTGCATTCTGCAAGTGAATAAGGGCTTCATGTAGTCAAACTATTTCTCAGTGACATTGGTGCAACACTGGTGCCATAGTTATGCTTGAAGAATTGTCACTGAGAGGTCTAAACACTGGCATTTCGCAAGCAGTTTTGCTTCCATGAAAGTAAAGGAGAAATTCAAAAAACCTGACACTGTTTTCTTCAGAATTCTGTTCATTCGACAGTCATAACTAGGAATGAAATGCTATCTCGGTATTTCAATCATCAATGCCAGAAGGACTAATTTTAATTATGACAAAGACATAGAAATGCTGAGACAAGTAGTTTTAATCACATCTTTAAGTGACAAAGAACAACTGCAATTCTGACCTGAAAGAAAATATCCGTTTGACTACTTTAAGGATGTAATTGAAATTCTAGTGAATTAAAAGGAACTTTCCCATTGCTTTCCTTCAGCTTTGAGTTGGACCATTAATTAATAGAAATACAGACTCTCTGTCACTCCCTTTTTGTGATGAAAAACTAATATGAACGTACTAGTCTTTAAGGCATGAACTAAGAAATTTATTTTTTCCAAGCTGAATTCAGAAGGAAAACTTTTCATCTTGCAATTGAGATATAATAAAACACTCACTGATGGATCCTTTGTTGGCTGAATGGAGCAGTATAGCAGTCATTCTCCTCCAGATCTGGCAGTGTTTCCTTGTCCAGTTTCATTGGCTTTCTGGGTAACCATCCTCGGAACCTGCTTATTTGTTTCTCGATCCTGCAGCACATGAAAAGTGTGAGCATTTGAAATAGTGGGTTTTTTCATTACATTACTGAGCACAGGTTGTCAAACTTAATATTTAATATTTACTACTAAAAAAAAAGCGATGTCTTTTGACTTCTTTGGTGACTGACCAAATTATATGTGTTGGACTTCATTATTAATAACCAGCTTTGAGCAGGGTAGCATCTTATTTTGTCTCAACAAAAAGCAGTGCTGACGTTACATGCTGCTATAAATGTTGTTAAGCCCAGTAAGAACTTGGCATGTCTCTAAACCTTTATTGGTCAGCTTTTCAGTTAGTTTGGATTTCAGACTTAATTGACACATTAGATTTTGGACATCTAAGCATTAGAACAGTGGATACTGTGGCAAAGAGATCTTTGGCCGCTAAACCCCAACAAGCTGCATCCCTTTACTGCTCCCTGTACAGACTCTTACCTTGCAACTGATCCTATTAAAAAAACTGGCTACTTTGTTCATTTGGTTCAATTGCAGTTTCTTGTAATGTTACAACCTCCATGAAACCAGAATAGTCTGTGTGCAGGTTAGCAGGTGACTGCTATGCAGATTCTTACATTTGAAAGGTGAAAGCATACTATGATCAAGTTGAAGAAAGGGCATGTTTAACTGCAAGTGCCCTCACGCAAAGATACACAACAAAATGAAGGGAAGAATCAGAGCTGATTGGAGAAGACAATCTAAACCAAATTTACATCCATACTAAAATGCTGTAATTAAAAATGCCTAAGATGAGATATGTTTGGCACACTGAACCCCGCTCTCTCAGATGTCTCTAACAACTTCAAGTCTTCATAGAACTGGAACTAAAGGGCAAGAATTGACTTCCTTTTCTCGTAAAGTTCAGTTCTGGATGAAGCTCAAGGACTGCAAATGTGATTTCCCTTTTTTGGGATTTGGGGTTTTGTGTGGTGTGGGGTTTTTTGTTGTTTTTGGAGGGGTGTTTTGGTTGGTTGGTTCATTCGTTTTTTTGTTTTGTTTTGGTTTTTTTGACAGAAGCCAGTACAATAACTGTGACCACCAAATGCTGAGAGCTCTGACAGTCAGTTTGAGGAAAACTGTGTGAGAAAGTGATGTTGAAGTAGTAAATACTTTCATTTAAAATACATATAATATATCCTGGAATATTCAACCTTCCCCCACCAGATATTTTAACTTGGACAAGAAAGCTAATGCTCATTTTTAAACACGAGCACATTTCAAAATTGTAACCAAATCAGCTCTACCAGTTTTGGTCCCATTTGTGTATTTTCAATCTGGGAATAGCATGACCGAGGGAGAGGGGAGATGAATGTTTTGTATGTGTAAATTCATCATCTGGACTGTTTGGGAAAACAGGAATATGTATGTAAACCTAGCATAAACTTTACATTAAATTAATGATAAACTCTTCATGTGCAGAGTTTGCACTGACCCAGCCGGCAGCTTGGAGCATAGGTGGAGGTAAGTTTGCCAATGTCTGTGCTGAGTGCAGGGGAGATGTCAGATAACACATCCTAACTCCTCAGCTGCAGCATCCAGCCTGACAGCCTTGTAGCCACAGACAGGAGCGCCAGGGGGAAGTAAGTTCTCTCCAGAGGAAATCCCTGTCTGCTGGGCTCCAGTTTTTCCTCTGTAAATGCCACAAGCTCTGTATTACTGTATATTCAACAGGCTTAATGTCTCTGGGTATGGAAAAGGGAAGAGGAATGAGGAACAGGATTTTTCTGAAAATCCTGTTCCGTGCTTGCTAACTAAAATAATTTGAATTCTCTAAGCTATTAACACCTTTGTGAATCTGCAATCCTTTCCCATTCATCCTGCCAGTCAATGTGCACATCTGAGATACCTCCTACTGCAGGTTTATCACACCACACAAGCACTCACAAAGGGAATGAGTGCTTTCCCCACTTAAAAACAATGCATTATTCATGTTGGCTTCTCACT
This sequence comes from Myrmophylax atrothorax, assembly GCA_026770055.1. NCBI lineage: Eukaryota > Metazoa > Chordata > Aves > Passeriformes > Thamnophilidae > Myrmophylax > Myrmophylax atrothorax. The sequence goes on along the minus strand of JAOXXN010000265.1, from coordinate 47,319,643 downwards.
GAGTGTACCCAGAGTTTGAGTGATTTGCCATTCCCAAGACTCAGATTCTTTGCCATGCTCAGTGAGCCTGCTGGCAAACAGGCCTGAGAAGGTTGCAAAAGCTTTCTGCAAGGCACAGAACATGCAGTACAGTAGGGAAAATAAACTCCCCTAGTTATCTCCTTGGAAAGGAAAAATGACAAAATTTTTAAATTGTCTCCAGCTCATTCCAACAGTGTCATCAGTCAGCAGCACTGGCTTTGTACTCTGCAAGAACATCTCTCAAAAGGAAAGAGTTGAAAGAGTGGTATTGGTACTAACAAACACAGACACTCAGTGTCAAAAATCACTATTTTTCATCACTTCTTCAAGGCTAACTGATGCTTCATTTTCCCTTATGGAGAATCTTGCGTACTCAGCTGAACAGGGGAACAGTGTTTGGAAAGTGGTGCGACCGGCACAGAAACAACAGGGTGCATGGAGTGATGAAGCATTAGCCACTTAACACAGCGTGTCAAAGACAGAATCTCTTCCACTTGAATCCTGCTCCCCAAGTCTAGTCTCTTTCTGAAAATACATATTGTGTTTAACTTACATAAAGAGTTTCTCAAATAATTTCAAAGAAACTGGTTCCTCACTGTAAAGTGGGATAGGGATAGAATCATTTTTCAAAGGAAAAAGAAAGGAGAACAAAAAAAGTTTTGAATTCAGACTGATTTTTATCTGCAGGTCAGCTTTCATATAACCTTATGCATATTGTTGTGCTAGATACTATATTAGTTTAGTCTTAAACACAATGCAGGTGAAGGATAGGTATGTGATACCATTCCTTTCCTCTAAAATGTATTAGGGGAATTTTGTTATTTGAAGTTTTGAGATCACTAGAATTTTTTAAACAGCAAATCCAAGTCAGGTTGACAAGTTGCAAGAGACCTGCTCTAGGCTTTCCCTTGTGACAAAAGTCCTCTCTAAAAGAAATGTTGCCAAAATGTCAATATAACGTACGTCTTAGCTCAAAAAATGGATGAATGCTTAAAGTATTTGTAATCTACACTGAACTAGGAGTAGAGGAAATAGATACTTTTATTGAAGCTGTATATCTAAGCTTCACATAAGTAAAAATAAAGCTGAATATGTTTTTTTTCCCCACTGGGGCGATTGAGTTATAGCTTTTCTACCTCAAGTAGCTACTTATAGATCTGAACATAAAAATTGAATTTAGACAAGTGTTCTCATCACTCAGGAACTAAATATTAGAAAAGATAATATCTCTTCCCATACAGACTTCAAAATAGAAAGTGAATGTGAAGCAAAATTTTATACACCACATATAAATGTTAGAGTCCCCACCTTCTCCTTCTTATCTATTGCTTTAGTGAAAGCAGCCATGTCTTCATTAAGGGCAAGACAAATTCCAAAGTTAACAGTCACTTTAGTATTTATTGTAAGGTGAGAATTGAAAGGGGGAGCATCAACAAATTTTAGAATAATGGTGTGCATCTATTACCCTGTGCCAAAGAGGTAGAATGTCTTAACTCCACAAAGTGCTCATTTGGTACTCACTAATATAAAGAAGCAAATACTATAATGTGAGATCAATGCTGGTACTGTCAAGGCACCAGCACACTGTGATATAATTTAATATACAAAATACTTTTTAATATGTTCATACAGCAGTGATAATACGTGACTTATTTTCCTGTGGATGTAAATGTAGTGACAGTATCTGCAAAGTGATACTGTTCTGTACTCCAAAGTGCAGATTTTTCTAATTAATTCTTCTCTCTTAGAGGTTCTTGGGGCTATTTCCACTGATCTCAGCTTGACTGAGTAAATCAGGTGCTAGACCCTCTTGAAAACTGCATCAACAGCACTGTGGCATTAAATGCCAACATACAATCTGGTCTTTGTCAAGCCTGTAAAATTTTTAGGCATTTCAGAGACATTTATTTAATTGTCCAAGGTATCAAAAAGCAGATACAAACTGCAACATTGAAAGTGTTTCATTACAGTAAGTCAGACCTAAATGGGCATCAAACATAACCTTCAAGATATGCAATAACTGAGTGAAAGCACTTCTAAGATTCTTGGAAAATACTCATCTCTCAAGCTCAATAATACTATATCAGAGATGATTTTGGTTCATTGCCTTCCTATCTTCCAACAAAGTACTAAGCATCCCTACAGAGGAAGCAATAAATAAATAATGCCATCACTATTTCAAGTAAGCAAGGTGCAAGGAAATGAAAAAAAACCAAACCCTCTAACTGTGGTACTCTAATCCCAAGAAACGTCCTAATGAGCTACATGAAAAGAAAGAGATACAGTGTTTGCACTAATGTACTTATCCTTCTTTGTAGACTCCATCAGTTAATATTTCCCTATTCCTAAAGAAGGTATCACTGATAAAAATGAATTGTCTTCCACATTACAGATGCCTTAAAAACGCAACTTCTGGGTTTGTTGTTTGGTTTTTTTTTTCAGATGTTCTAGTGTGAAATCATCCCCTCCATGCTTCCTACAAACACAGCTAATAAACTTTTCCTTCCAGCTTGACTTTATTTGGGTCCAAAAGAACATAAATTGGACTAGCATAAGAATTGTACTCACCTATTCATGAACTTGTATCGGCGGTGCAGGTAATAGATTTTTCTCCTGGAAGAACAGCAAAAATGAAGCCAGTCGAGAAGAAAACCCATCGTCAGTTACAGTATGAACTAGCAAGGAAGGAAAGGAGATTGAAGACAGAAGCCTGTAAGAGGTGGAGGAAGAGACTAAAAGAGAGATTAACAGAACTGTCACAGGAAGCCACACAGACTCTGGTGGCATTTGAATTGCCAGAAGGTCACAATTTTCCCATTGTCTCCTCTTCTGCTACTTGTCGTGAGTGAGAGATGGGGACCCAAAGTTGTTTCTATTTCAGAGAAGTCCATAAACTGTTGAAGGAATTCTATAGGACTAACACAAATGGATAAACTATCTGACATCTACTAGTGAATTATTAAAGCTGCATTTGGTGAAAAACAAGGGGGAATCACTTAGAAAAGCCAGCAAAGCTGTGCCGTATCCTGCAATATGCCATAACACATGCAGTACCAAGCGGGATCAGTGAGTGCTGTTGGGGTGACATCCCTTGAAACTGAATAGAGGCTGCATAAGCAATATGCATGTGCTCAGCACCCTGCCAAGTGTGCAGCCACTCCCTCTGCCACTCCTACAGGCACAGCTCATTTCTGTTGTCAGTGCAATAAGCCATGTGTGAAAGCACATGATAAAAAAGTGAGCAGACAGAGGTACATGAGCAGACACATGCTAAATCCCCTCTCAGCCTTCTCCCTGACCAGCTCTGCAGTGCAGAGTGGGCCCCTAACTATCATGGGTAGATACAGGACAGGGAGGCCACCTCCTGACCCACTCCCCTGCTGGCAGCCCTTGCTCTTCTCGTACATGCCTGTAACACCACAGCTGTCAGGATTTGGCCTATTGCCTTCAACACAGAAATCACATCTTCATGAGAGTTAAGAAAATCTGAGGGCTCCGAAGTGTGGATTTGGGACTGAGACTCCTTACTGGAAGATTTGGGTGTCTGCCTGAATTCTGGTTAACTCCTCCAGAGGCTGACTTTGTCATCCACAGAAGGTCATTGCTAAATCAAGGTGGTTTCAGTGCATTCTGAGAGGTTACACTGTGTAATGCTGAACTGTACCACTTCTGGAAAATGAGGGGTTAACACCACACACATTCTGAATATTGTAAATGTAGTGTAGGAATGCTGTTAGTGACCTGGAAGCAAGCTCTCTAAAATAAGCCAGCACTGATGCTTTACAAACTATAGGGAAAAATTTGTTACAGTTCCAGGTTAATTTTCAGAACTTTTTGACATTATATTTGTTAGCAAAGTCTGTACTGTGCTGGTAAAGTAAAATTTTCAAAATGATTTCATGTTGGTCAGCCTTCTTTTATAGAGTTATTTATCTTGTTCTACTCAGTAGGAGCAGAGATGTGTCAAAGCTAAGTTTTTCTGAAGATGCCATCCACTTTCTGGTTTTGCTTCAAATAATTCAGAGGTATCCACTGTTTTGGCAACTATGCTTTGAAACAGCATGGATTTCAATCACTGATGCATGGACCTTGCACAATTCCAGCCTGAAATATCAGGAGTGACAGGGCAATCAGCAGCTCTTAAAACAGGGATAGACAAAGGCATCTGGGAACAGGCAGTCTAGACTTGTGGACATTTTGTAAAATTCTGGTCCTTGTTTTTAAATAGCAAACAATAATTTTGCTTTTAAAACAAAATTGAAGAGCCTACCCAGCAGACATTAGAGAATCACCAAGATTTTCTCTTAACAGTACTCCATGGATGTGGAAAGAATGAAGCTGTGATCCTGAAGCAGGTCAAGAAACCTTTAGTATTCTCAAAGCTTTCTGTACAATCTCTGTGACACCTACTTTGCTATCTGCTGAGTGATCAGGAAAGAGCAAGCTTCTCAGTGACTAAAATCAAAGTTCCTGGTGTATTTCTGAACCATGAGGCCTTACCCTGCTACTGGAGCAGGTCCATCTCAATGACTGCCACAGAAGTCAAAGGAGGCACACTTTTGGCCCAGACCATTGTTTACATATCTAGAACACTTTTTAAAAAGAATATTAATATATTGCAATGACTCGTGATTGCTTTTAGAATTTTTTCTTTAGCACTAAAAGCAAAAGAAAGAACAGCTGAAGATTTACTGTGAAAATGAAAACTGAAATAAATAGAGAATAAGCCTGCAATTTTGTCATTCATGCATATCCATTTTTCCTTGCAAGTTCTGTACTGCTACAGGCGGTCTCATACCACAGGCATTTTTCATTCTTAGGCAAGAAATAAAAAAAAAGGACTCCTACAAAGGACTCCAGCTCACTAGTTGCATATTCTGGGTCTGATCCTTTCCTTTCTCAGGAGTAATTCCTTTAAAATCAATGGAGCTTTACATCTACAAGCCCTGCTCATTGAAAGAAGAATGAACACCTCTCAGTTTGTGGGTTTTGCTCAGTTCCAGAAGAAGTCTTTATGCTACTTTAACAGTTCTGATAACCAGCAGAGGAAAAGCAGTATTTTACACAGAAAATTTTACAGCCCAACATGCAAGTAATATTAAATTAATTATAAAAATAATCTGAATTGTGGAATTAATTTGGTTATCTGTAGCATTTCACATATGTTCTCTATTTTCTCCATAGGAAAACACATTTATAGTCAGAATTATTCTCCTTTTAGATGGAATACTTATTTATACTTATTTATGGAATACTAATTGCATACTATACAAGCAATTTACAGGTGCATACCAGATACGTCCATCAGACATGCACTTTCTGTGCTGCCTTACGTACCTGGATCTTCTTGACCTCCCATTGATTTCAATGAAATGTCCATTTAAAAAACAGCAGCGCACAAGTATGCAGGGGGCTCCAGCACTGAAGGGGTTAAAGGGCCTAAGGACAGAATACCCCATGAAAACAGCTGCACTGCTACAGCCCATCTTAATCTCAAACCAGTATTGTACTGGAATTGCAGGCTTTAACAAGAAACAGCAATAAATATGGTATCTAAGGTACTCCATTTATATTTTCTAAAGATGTGTGTTATTTTATAGAACAGCTTTTCCATGTGTATTTTGGTGTTATTATCACATTAGCTTTACAGTACAGTCTGACTTTGGAAGTTGAGACGAAATACAACTATACCTACCTGAAAGGCATTCTTACATTCATTAGTTCAGCATATTTGCCCAAGACCTCCCAAGGCGCATGCAGTTTCACAAAGATGATGTCACTGTTTGTTAGAGATGACTGCAAAAGAAAAACAAAAAAAAAAAAAAAAAGGAAGAAACCGTGGTCAGTATCTTGTGTCACCCTTCCCAATTCCTGATTCTTTCTCAAACATGTAGTTCTATCAGTATTTTGTCAACTCATTTCACTTCTGATTTCCCGGAAGCCACGCTGTGACTCCTTTCTGGCCTGCATGTGTGTTACCTTCACATGGAAAAGCGGACACGAAGGGAAAACTTACATGCAGCTATGGGTTAGTTAGGTGTGGGATGGAAGTAAGGCTGGTGGGTAAATCTGGATCAGAAAGCTTGGTCCTGAATTTCAGCTAAAAGCTAAATGGCAAGCCAGTACCTGATTCTTTCAATTGTCCTGGTTTTATGCATTCACACAAAGTGCAGATGTGTAGAAGCACATCCATCAACCAGGAAAATTTTGTATGACTGTGTGGTTTTATTTCTGTTGCCTCACACGGACAAATAATGAAGTCCCAACAACAGAACTATGCTCTTTAGTGTCTCTTCCTCCTGCTTCCCTTTTGGCCACATGAACTCTGAGTGTTAGAACTAAAGTCAGCAGCAAAAAAAAAAAATGATGCTGCCTAAAGCATAATATTGTCTAAGTTTGTTGCCCAGGAAAATCAAGGACCATGACTATGTCAGCAAGATTTCACCCCAGTGCTACCATCCTCTTTACTATGGGTTGTACATATCATGAAGAGAACTTTATGTAGTGCATGCACATCAAAATGGCTGTTACCAATTCAGCTGTTACCAGCAGAAAGCTGCATGGCAAAGACCAGCAGATATGTAGCAAAGACAAGGAGAAATTTAGCTCTGTTTGCCCTCAGGAGACTTTACCAAAAAGCTACAGCAGAGCAGGCTGAAGCTGACATGAGAACACAGGGAGCCACGTGAAAATAATGAAAATTTCATACGATTACATACAATACAGTTTTAGACAATGAAATGGATGGCATTCCAAGAAATCAGTAAAGATGGACCTGCTATGAGAAAAGGAAAGTGTGAAGACAGAAAACTAGGCTAGAAAATTGTTAGTTATCTTTGGGGATGATTTTTGAGTTTTTTAGATATGTTCAATGTTTCTTCCATTAATTTTTGGTTAACACAACTTACCTGGAGTTCTTAAATCTAGCATTGTTTATCTGGAAGCTACTGTGACTATATGGTTGGGAGGCTAACATTTATACTTTTGATGCCCTCTCTGCATTATCTTGATAGATGCTGAAATTATCCAAATACAGGACATTCATGTCTCTAGAGTAGCTAAAATGCTACTATTGCTTTGTGACAATAGGAATGAAAGCTCCAACAGTTAAGACACATATGATACATATGTATGATTTTCCTTTAGCGTATCCAAAAAAAAAAAAAAAAGGAGAAGGAAAAAACCCCAATCCAATCACTACAAAGTTAACATTTTTAGACAAATATATTGGAACATAATGGATACAGAGAAATATTTGTATTCAAAGTTTTACTGGGCTGCATGAAAAAATGGATTCAATGTATAAAGGAACAAGTGACTTTCTGGTGCTAAAAACTGCAGGGAAAAAGTCTTGCTGTTCTCTTGCTGATGAATTTGTGAAAAATATTTCAATACAAAATGCTACAACAGCAACAAAATGCCCCCAAGAGACTTGCTTAGAGACTATACACTTTCCACTGACTTTTATGGATTCTAAATCCGTCTCTAATGATGTTTTACTTTATAGGTACATTTCACCAATTAGCTATTATTTTCCCAGGAGACTTTAGCAAGTAGATACCACAAAACTAAAACTAAATTCTGCTACTCTGAAAATCTCCTGCAAACTGCTCTCTCAAAAATGAGGTTAAGTCAGCAGGGGACTGGCAATTTTGTGATAAACAGCTTGGATTAAAAACCAAACCAAGACAAAGCACAATCCACCAAAACTTGCAAGCACCATCTAATAAGCCCAATATACAGAAGGAAACTACAGTCCTGGCACACCAATGAAAATTGAGAAATGGAGAAAATGTATTAAAAACAGCCTATAACCTTAGTGATGGCTCTTAAACAGGAAACTTATAGGCATTTTCCAGAAAAATGTAGTTTAAGCTATACTAGGTATGGCAGCCAAACATGATTTGTGAAGATGCTGTTTAACAAGTGGACACTATCTTCATCTACATTTTATTTCTTATGTGTTACATATTTATACAGAAACACAAAAACCTTCAAAATAGTGATTGCAATACAAATGTTTAAAGAATACTTTTTACTCTGTATCTTATGATGTTATTTTATCAGCTTTGTCCACAGAAGCTCTAAGCAACAGAAGATCTAATCAAAATATGTTTGGGAGGTTCAGATATATTCGGGGGGAAAAAACCCTGAAATATTAATATAGAAATCCATTTCTCTTTGGTTTCTCTTTGGAACTGTTCATAAAGGAAAGCACTAAACAAGGCTGAGAAAAATAAGGCTGGAAAGAGAATAATAAACCCAGATGGAGGGCCAATTGAAGAACATGTTACATTTGCTTAATCTAAGGAGAAAATAGCTAACCAAAATATCTGGAAAAAATAGCAGGAACCCCATATTAGTTACAAAAATACTTTAGTGAATAGAATCTCCTACACTTCCTCGGTTAGATTAGTATTTAGAGACAGTGTCCTTCAACTTATAAAGGTTTCACTGAGAGGAGAGAAGCATTCTTCTCTTGTAATTGACCTAAGATTCAGCTCATTAAATAGTTTGAAGAAGTAAACTCAATTTCACATTATGGAAACATGCAAACAAAAATCAATGTAACGTTACTCCGCTTGGAAATTTAAATAAGACAACTATTGACATGAGCAATCTGCTAGAAAGTGATCTTTAGATGTTGATGAAGAAATTAAAACAGAGGAATCAAGGGGACAATGAGATAAAACACTTAGCAAACACAAAATTGTAATAAGTGTTTGGATTGACATGTGGCACCAGTCTATCGAGTTATCACCAAGCAGGAATTGTCAGACCATCAATGTTCAAACAAATTTGTTGTTCCAAACTGATTTATTGAGGAGGAATACTCATAACAAAATAGATTTTATTCTGATCAGTAACAACATTTTTGCTGGTCTTTAGGACAGCACAAACCCAGGGTGACAAGAGACTTACCAGAATAAGAGAACCACAGACTCATCCAGGTTGGAAGGGACTTCTAGGGTTCCTTTGGGCTAAGACTCTGGCTAAAGCAGGGCCAGTTTAGATCATCCTGCTCAGATAGTGGCTTGTTGCATTGAGTACTGAGTATCTCCACAGGCAGGGACTTCACACTCCCTGGGCAACCCATTGACTGAAATTGGCTGGAGAACAGAATATTTTCTATGGAAGAACTGCTCTCAGCCCTAGAGAAATGCTGGATTAAAACTACCAGTTTCTAGGCTCACATTCTTTAAAAAACTAATTAACTCTTACAAGAAATTTAATTGCTATTCTCATTGAGAAACAGTAGCAAGGTATATTTAGTTTAATTGAACCCTGATCTTCAAAACAGGTTTGTATGGTAGAATTTAGATGACCAGGGTCTGAGTTACAGAGAGTCAGTACACTTTCTGGCTTCACTGAGAAACCGCTTTAGTACCATACCCTTACTGCCAGTTCTGGAATACAGGCAGTACCATAGGACCAGCCTTCGGGCAAGACTACATTTCTGTTTTACCATTAAGTTCATAAAGACATTGTTTTTGACCAAAGAAAACCAAACAAACATGTTTAAAAACAAAGCTCCATATTCTTCTCCAGTATCACACATATAAGGAGTGGAAGAGACTAAAGTGGGGGCCATTTCTGTAACTCCAAAAGCAGAAACATCTGCTTTGGTGAGTTACAGTCATCAGTTAGGTCAAGGAAAACCTGTAAAGTTCAGGTTCTCACTCCTAAAGTGAGCACAGAGTGGTGATTACTGCGGTTTAGGTCCTGGCTAATAAACACATGTACTTCTGCAAGTATTCTAATGCCTTTTGATGGCAAGATTTAAGTATATATGTATTCACTGCTCATTCTGAACTTATCATTGCTCATCTGAATGGAAGCAAAGTTATGCAAACATAGAACGTCTCTTGTAAAGTCCATATTTTGCTATATTTGCAGGCTGCCTTCCAGGATCAAGGTTAGAGATTAGTATCTTTTGTCAAATACCCTATGGGACATTCTTCTTGGAACCAATTTTAGTTAATCATCAATAATATTGTCAAGTCATTTTAAGACAAAAGCAACAGTAGGTACTCACCTTGATATATACATTACTTGAGTCTAAAATTTCAAAAAGGTGAGAAAACAAATTCACAGCATATAACCTTGAAGAAGTATAAAATTACAGTGTCTTCAATTGAATGATGCCATTGTTTATTTGCCTTGAGGCTACTAGGCAGGTTTTCATTTATGTGTGCATAACAATAGGGGGAAAAAAGTTAAAAAGCCAGAATGAAAACAGTTCTTTAATTTTTGGCAAACACAGCTAATTTCTGAAAAGACCATAATGCAGCAAAGGCCAGAAAAGGAGAGAAAATCAACATACTTCTTCCAGTAACAATTCTCTCTATAATCTAGCTCTGTATGAAGTCTGATTGCAGAGTAGTAAATAGAAACTACTACAGGTTCTACTGGTTTTGTCAATTACTCTGTTATCTTA
>JAOXXN010000265.1:47286987-47301217 GCA_026770055.1 Myrmophylax atrothorax | reverse complement strand
ATATCTTAATGGTTGAGATAAATGTGATAAAGCACAGAAACAATTTTCTCTCCTACTTCAGAGCTTTTGCGTGCAGATTCAATGAGAGGAGTTACAGGACCAACAAATCTTTTTCTTGAAAGACAACATTGCTATTACATGGATAACATTTGTTTTGATATGATTGCATATGTTGCAAAGTGGTGATACTAATCCTAAAATTGTTTGCTGAAAAAGACTGAATTTTGAGATCCCTACGATGCCTTGAAATTAAAGCCACAAGTAACATATACATGGGCAAAGAATCTCCCTCTCCAAATTCACCTGTGCCATGGAAACTGCTCTAATGAAGATCTTTGCTTAATAGACAATATTACTCTTCTCTAGAGATTAAAAAAATATATTAATATTAGTTCTCTTTAGAAATCCCTAGCTAACAAAAGGCAGATTGTTCAGCTTAGGAAAGTGTAAACATCTTTTTTATCTACTGGTAGATAAACATTTCTAGAACTTTTTTATTTTGCCTCCTTTCCATAGAAGAGCTGAACCTCTCAGGGCTGCAGCAGAGAATTCATAGCCCAAAGATGAAACAGAAGTCACTGAAGAGTGGTACTACTACTACTACTACTTTTATTGAACGTAAACTTGGGAGTAGCAGTGAAACTCTCATCTATTCTACCTCTAGAACTAGCATACTTAGAGCAATCTGTTTCATTTTCTTCTATGGGAAATGCAAAAATGCAACATGGAAATAAAAGTAAATGTCACTTCCTTTAATAAGCCTAGTTTTTCAAGCACTTTATAGATGCAGTATTATAGACATATCTTCTATGACAAAAATTTCCTCACAGGAAAATCATAATTCCATAAGATAATTTTTGAAATAAATCAATATGGCTCTATAGATCAATCATTTTGTTGAAAGGAGTTTTCTTTAAGACATGGCATTTTGGGTTCAGTGAATATAAGAAAAAATATTTTTAAAATGGGGGGAAATTCCATTATTCCGTTATAATTCTATATCAGTAGACAACGGGAAAAGATTATCCAAATAGCAGAATGCTATCTCAACAAACCACCTCTTAGGGTAGTATAATTGTACCTACACTGCAGTGTGTGGTTTCTAGCAAATATTTAAAACATAATGTATAACATGTCCAAGAAAGATAGTGTAGAAATATGCTTTGCATCATTTGATGCAACTTTGCAAAGTCACTATAGTTACCTCTTCTGTATGAACACACATACACCCTCATGCATAACCTCTTTCAAATGTCAGAGCGCAGTGGTAAATTGGTAAGGGAAGAAATGGTATTTAAAACTGTATGGCACACACCTAATCTAGTTCTTGGTACTACTGACTGAAAGCTGTGAACAATTGTTACTATCACAGTAACACAGCTGGTGAATTTGTGTTCTAAAATAGTCTCACTGCCCTACTGACCACCATTGCCATATTGCTCTTCAAAAAGGAAAGAAAAATGATAAAAAATAAGTGATTTCTGCAGCATAATATCTTAAAGCAACACCCTCTCCCCATTTCTCTGTTTTATACACACATGCAAAAAAACAACTGACGAACGTCTCTCAATGATACATTTGTTTCCTCCTCCAGAATCCCATCCCTTTCTTGTTTGCTTATCTCCTAATGAGTCAATATCACTTTTCCCTTACCAGGTTTCTTCTCACCACCAAAGGCAACTGGTCCTACCCATTACTCTGGCTGTATATAAGATATGATGGAGGCAATTCCAATGTCAGACCTCTGCCAATGACAACCTCTGGAGTGCAACAGATCAGAGATCTTTGGTTTTTCAAACTTCAATTTGAAAAAGTAAAAGGAAGTCATCTGAACTGGTGGACTGGAATGTAGACTACACATATATGTAAAATTACATATATGTAAAATATATATATAAAAAAACTCTCCAAAACTACCAAGGGAACAAGAATATGGGAATTCTAGGCTTGTCCAGATGATATTTAAGAATAAAAGAGGAGAAAATTGAAAGTTTTGAAATACTTTTTTTTCTGGCAATATTTAAGTGAAGGGGGTCATCTAATGCAGATGCAATCTTCTCTTTAACACATGGAAAGTTAACAGCAAAATATCAAAATACTAGTAAGGAAAGAGTTCTAGACAACAACTGAGCAATCACCACCACTGTGCGAAGTTGGTGGAAGGTGCAGTGACAGCAACATGGACAAGAAAATAGAAAGCCTCACATAGGAAATGTCATCAAGTGTCTAAAGCGATGTAATTATCTGGCATGTGATTTTTTTTAATGTATAATGAAGAACAAAGGAAAATGGGTGGAAAAAATAATGTCTGTGCTTAGGGAAATGACATCTTATGACACACTAGGTCTGACAAACACACTACCGTAGCACAGAAGGCAGAGATAGAGAGGTGGCTGAGAGCTAAAAAATGCAGAAAAGATGAGCACACAAAACATCGCTGTTAGTATCAAGGAAAGCAATTATCAACAGCCAGTCTAGGGTAATGTGCAAGAAGTGGAAAAAAAAAATCATCAAATTGAGAGCATAAAGGACTTAAGTCCCTAGTCCTTTATTTTGTGTAGCTATTCAGCAGGAGGTGAAGTCCAGCCTGAGTAAAAAATAGATGGATTAATTAAAGAAAGATCAGAGCAGGACAATAAGAAGGATCAGGAATTTTGGGAGACTTGACCTAGGGGAAAAATACTATTCAAAACACAGTAAGATTTTTTTACAATGAGTTACAAATAGTTGTGATAGGAAGGGAATGAACTGCACTCTGTATTACTTCTGAATCAGGAAATAAATAAATTGATTAAATTGTAACAAAGGAGATTAAGATCAGATCCCATCGAACACCAGCCTAGGATTTCCAGGATTTGGGATGTTTGTAATGAACATATGAGAGTCTGACAGTGTCTAATCTGGGATAAAAGGTGAAACTCTATATTATGATCTCATGTGGATATTACTGTAATAAACTCTTACCAAGAAAGCAGAAATGAAGAGGTGGCTCCTGACGTAAATGCTTCATCAATATCCGCACACACTTAGTTTTCACCATATTAAAATCAATAAAGAGCTATTTGATAAAAATTAAAGAGGATTCAGGCAAAAGTGTTATTAAAAACATGAGTTTCTGCAAACCCATCCAATATCCTTCAGAGGTAATTGTAGAATTTTTGAACAGTATCTGTATGCAGCACTACTATTTTACTTAAAAATACTTTCTGAGATCTTCAGGTTTTATAGGTCTCAAGATCACAATTTGGCTTTTAAGGGCAGTAGAAACATACCTTCCCTTTGTTAAAGACATATGCTTAAAACAATTCAATTTACAAGACACTGGGAGCTCAAAAAATAACACAATGAAAACAGGTCAGTGCTTTTGGATATTGCTAATTGTTTGAGTTATGGAAAATGCCTGTCAGGCATTTAGAGAGGTGCATATGAACTATTTAGAAAATACAACATCTAGGTATTCAAGAAAACCTACCACATATTCATCTTCCCATTGAAAATTTTTAGGAACTGACCGTGATAATCTCTGAACATGGGATAAGAAATGCAAGTGCAAGTACTCCATTCATGTCCATGTATATCCTGATGAGATCTGAACCAAGTCGTGGCCTGGCACAATGTCCCAGGTTGTTGATCAAATTTTACCTTTCTTTAGTCACAGGAAGCAAAATGCCTGTGCAGCGAACCTGATTGCAAAGCCTTCTGTTAGATCATTTCTGCATCAGGAACCTACTAATGAGTTTAGGAAATGAGGTTTTCTTTTATGTGACACAGTGTCTGATGAAAAATATCCTTGATTTCTTACAAGTAGTCTAGGAAATTAATTAAGAAGAGAATCAGCGTACAAAATCTTTTGCTAGATAGGTAAGTTAAGTCCTATATGAATATTCCAGTGACCAGCTGTGATGCCATTTAAGAGCAAAAAGCATTTTATTGCAACACCAAATTGAATAAATTACATGAAAATGGAGGAAATTGGACAAGATTTCTAAAAATTTTTCAGGAAACACATGATAATTTTCATTTTTATATAGTTTAAAAAATTGTCCACACAAAAGAGCATGATTTTGGTATATTACTGGATGAGATCTGCTTTCTCTTTTGCAAATATAGCCTTTTTTAACAACTAACATGGCATTTTAATATCAGATATTTACTACTGAGTCTGTTTAAATGAAATACTTTTTCATATTCAAAGTTTCCTCAATTTCCTCAGCTAAAACTGTTTGTTAAGTCTAATATGTGTCAGCGACTATTAATTCCTTGCCTTTCTCCTTTCCTGCATTCTGTTAAGATATCCTCCATAAATACAAATGATTTGTTTGAAGATGTTAAGGGCTTCTGTTATAATTCTAAAGAGATTTTACATTCAGATTTTTATAGTCAGATGGGGGTTTTCCTACATGTCTGCCATGATTTAATGTGAATATGCCTCCACATTTTGATACTATCTTCCTCTTATGCTTTCTCACCATCATTCTTGTTCCTCTCTTTCCCAACACTCTAATAGCTTTACCTTTCTCATATAATTTTTATTTTGTGCCTTTTAGCTGGAATAATGCATTAGTAAGATATATGAATTATATTTCCTTTCACAATACAGACCAAAACCAGGCCAAGACAGAAAGGTACATTGGCATGGCAAGCACTCATCAATTCACTGTCAAACCAGGAAAGAACAGATGACAAATAATGGAAAAACTTCAGAAACATTTGTCTTTTTCAGAGCTTGGGGGTTTTAGAATCGAATTTTTCATTTGTTACACAAGTCCATTAGTTGCATACTTTATACTACTCCAGTATTGGGATGATCTTGCAACCCACAGATCTATTCATGTAAATCCATAGATAACACTTGGATGCAGGGCAAACAAGAAAGCTTATCTTGTGTAGTGTGCAATACAGTGTGCGACATGCATCTGATCCAGTTTCCCCTGCTGGATACTGGCAGGCCACTAGATTTGAATCAGAACACTGGCACTATCATGTCTTAAGCCCAGTGATCCTGAGAAGTTCCCTGAAGGCTTACTCCCAAGGAGCAGACAGCACAGGTGTGATTCAGGGCAACTAAGTTTAGATCTCTGCAGTGGCGGGGAACAGGCACCTTCAAGGTATGATACATTTGCTCTGCTTTCCTCAGATTGAGATGAACCGCTGCCTAGAAGGGCTTGTTCCTCTCCAGCCAGAGATGTACATTGCCAACAGCTACATCAGTCAGATTTTTTTTTTTTTCCCTCTTGGTGGTCTGCAGTACAGCCACCTTATTTTCCCTGGACTCCTTTTACCTTCCTCATCACCAACACCAACTTCTGCAGTAGCGTAGACACATTACTTCCTACAACTGCACCTTCATGGGTGCCTCTAGTTCCCTCTAGCTGGACATACCACAGTGACAGCAGTGGATTCAGAACACTTTACAAGGCCTTGGCCACCATCCATTTCCCCCATCCCACTTTATTCATTCAGCCCACAGAGAAGACATAGGGAAATGCAGATCTGTGAACAGCAAAGTCTCCCATCAGTGGCCTCTGCACTTTAAAAGACCTCTCAATTTTGGTTAGTACTTTCTGTATTTTATTACTTGAATTCCTCTCTCTTGTGAATTTCTGAAGCTAATGATAGAATCTATAAATTTGCACAAGAATATTGACCTGGGTTGTTCTACATATCACAGCTTCTGTCCTCTTAACTGCTGTTTCAGGACATTTGTTTAATCCAATCCTGTCTCAAAGTCACAGTTTCCAGTAGCAATAGCACTCAGTACAACTTCAAGAACTCTGGAGATGAAGGGCCAGGCTGTACTCTGCACTGGACTATAGATACAGAAGGCAAAAATCATGGCCATCCCTATCTAGCATTGGTAACAGCTCGGCTTCATGAAGCTGCCCTTCAGACATACCTTCCCACGAGCACTCCTATAATAGTAGGAAGCTGGAGCTCTAGATTCCCCGGAAAAGGAGATCAGAGGACAGATTATTAGCTTATAAGGTACAGAAAGGCACAGGAGTCTAGATATGGAATGATGAGTTTCTTGTGGAGAAGAACATGATTTTTGCATATTGAAAGAGAAAGTAAAGAGTCATGGTTTCCAGATTTACATCTTCATTTTGTCTTTCTCCTATTTATATTTTAACTATGGAGGTTTTATTCTCTATGAAAAGTTATGAATTTTAAAAAGCTGTAAGAGATGGCTGTTTAAAGAAAAGTGAGCACAAAGTTCTCATATTTTAGTGCTTGACAGTGGAGACTTGAGAAAGGGGGGGGGTCAATCTTATTATAAACAGAAAGGCCTATTTGAGTCATTAACAAAAACAAGCTGTATCTAACAAAAATAGCAAGTAGAGTACCATGAAGACCTTCAAGAGGAACCCCAAAGGCACTGTTTTGCCAAAAAGACCCTTTTACAGATTCTTCCAAAAGCTTTCAGACAAGTATATGAAAGATAGTTTGTGCACAGAAGAGAGTTTTGTAAACCAGATAAGACTTTAAACAGGGGGAGAAAAACTGGCTGACAGAAGTTTCATTCAATGTGGCTGTCTCAGAAACATCTTTCCCTTAGGTCAAGCTTTATTAAACTTCATTTACGACACCACTTCATTACCACTCAAACAGCAAGAAACAAGTACATAAATATGCAGTGGATAATGCTGCATTAAGTTTGGGCCCAGAGACCCATAAACTGAAACATCCTCTTCAAGAAAGGTGAGCCCCAATGTAATTTGACCAGTTCTATTTGTGAGGCTATTACCACAATTAAAACACATTTAATCCAAGGTGTAGAGTGCCAGTGTTTCACTTGCTCCATGAGTGAATTAACCTAGTATAAGAAAGTAACTGGAAACTGAGAGGGCCTGGAGTCCTTGTGCCAAAAGGACTTGAAAAAAGGAACTGTCCCTTCCAGATTCATGCTTCCCTCTTGGCACTACTTTCAGGAGGGCAGTCCCACACCACTTCATCCTTTTTAGGAAGATGTAAATGTTCCCTATACCAATCATTACTATTTGTTTTAGAAGCATAATTCTGTAAATACAGTGCTGTCTTCTCAAAACAAGTTCAACACCAAAACCATCAAAATGAAATGAGAACATAAAGCATGCTTCTGGGTTTCTGTGCAGTCTTTCTTTCTGTTCCCTCCAGACAATCTAGATTTCTACTTATTAAGCCATTACTATAAGACAGTTTTGCAACAAACAGTCATCTCACCTTTGGGCCATGGAAACTCTCACTGATCATAGCCTTGTGCATTGTGCTTGTTTCTGACACCACTGGTAGGTAAACATTTCAAAAATAATTGCAGTTTAAGGCCAGTTACTGTAAAGGGAAAGGTGACTTTTGACATACAGGGGACATCTCATTTAAACAACCATCATTTTTCTTAATCTATTGCCTGCCTGGTTTTTTTCCTTCAAAAGGTTTTTAACAGTCTGATTTATGAAGGGTAAAAACATGAAACTCTTTGACAAGAGATTTTACTCATTCATGAAAGAAGAGTTATATGTCAGGGGCTTTTTAATCCCTTTTCAGTTATCTAAGTATTTTCTGTATTACCTCCATATTCCATGAAAAATTAATACTTTTTCTCAAAAGCAGACCAAGTTTTCAGCAACACTTTCTTAGCCTACTAGTTTTATAAAGCCCTGTTAAAGGCTGAAATTTTTCAACACAGAAACATTTTCATTTCTAGGTTCCCTCAGATAGTCAAGTTTATCTTTTAAAACTGCACAATGAAATTTGAGTTCAATGTATCCAGAATTTCATGTGCCTCCTCAAATTTCTCTTCTACATAGACACTGTACTGTACAGTGGATGTAATGCCTGAAATCTAAAACTTTTCCCTCAGAAGTTCAGGGAGCTGGAACCTTCTCCACTGTTTAGTGACCACATTTTTTGGTACAGAATACTCCCTGGAAAAAGACATTGTTCTGCTTGGATCAACACATTTTTCTGTAAAGCATAGCTGAAAAGAGATTCCATTTACTATGTGCATTAGATAATGAACTAAAAATAAATGTTTGGAAGACTAATCTGTTTCCAACTTGCTCTGGCTGAATTTGGATGAATGTTTTATACTAAATAGCTGGAAGCACTTTCATGTATAGTGCTTGTGGTGGCCTTGCATTTTAGTCTGGTTCCCTTTTTGCATGCATCATTTTGATGCCTCCAACCATGATTTGTGGATGCAATCAGGCGCAGTGCTTAAACGTTAAATAACAAACTGCACCTGCTAATAATGGGCTGCTATGCTGCTCATGAAACCACAGCTCCTGCAGGCTGCATAATTTGTACTGTAATTTCATTGGCTGTAGATATTTACATATTCAATAATAGGATCAGAAAAGAGGGAGGCTGAAACAGCTTTACTAAAGTCCATGAAGGCTAGGGAATGCTTGATACTAGTTGCAGAAGCAGAGTAACATTGAACCACCTCTGTGGTAGGCTGACTCTGGCTGGGTGCCAGGTGCCCACTAAAATCACTCTCTTCCTCAGCAGGACAGGAGAGAAAATGTAACAGAATGCTCATGGGTCAGGATAAGAACAGGGAGAGATTGCCCACCATTACCATCACAGGCCGAACAGACTCCACTTGAAGAAATTAGTTTAATCTGTTACCAATGAAATTAGAATAGGATAATGGAGAAATAAAATCAAACCTTAAAACACCCCAACTCCTCCCTCTTTCCAGACTCAACTTCCCCCCACCTTTTCTGTACTTCTCCCATCCAGTGGCACAGGGGGACTGGGAATGGGAACTGCGATCAGTTATCTCTGCTTTTGTCCACATGTTGTCTCTGCTGCTCCTTCCTCCTCAGAGGGGTGAGTCCTCACACTCTTCCCTTGATCCAGTGTGAGGTCCCTCCCTCAGGTGACAGTCTTCCCCTAAGTTTTCCAACATGGGTCCTTCCCACAGGCTGTAGTTCTTCACAAACAGCTCTAGTATGAGTGTCTTTCATGAGATGTAGTCCATCAGGAACAGACTGTTCCAGTGTGGGTCTCTCGAATGGGGTCACAAGTTCTGGCAGAAAATCTGCTCCAGAATGGACTCTTCTCTCCATGAGGACACAGGTCCTGTCAGGAATCTGCTCCAGTGTGGTCTTCCCACAGCATCACAGCCTCCTTTTTGGACATCCACCTGCTCTGGTGTGGGGTCCTCAACAGGCTGCAGGTGGATATCTGTTCTGCTGTGCGTCTCCATTGGCTGCAGGAGGACAGTCTATCTCACCATGGTCTGCACCACAGATTGCAGGGGAATCTCAGCTCCAGTGGCTGGAGCACATCCTCCCTCTCCTTCTTCAGTGACCTTGGTGTCTGCAGAGTTGTTTCTCTCACATATTCTCATTCCTCTCTTCTGGCTGCTGTTCTGCAGCAGTTTTTTTCCTTTTCTTTCCTATTTCCTCTACTTTATCACAGAGGTGCTACCCCCTTACTTAAGGGCTCAGTCTTGGCCAACAGCAGGTTCATCTTGGACCTGGGTGGCACTGGCTCCACTGGGCATGGGGGAAGGTTCTAACAGCTTCTCAAGAAGCCTGTAGCCCCACTCACTACCAAACCTTGCCATGCAAACCCAATACAACATCTCATCTTCTCCAAAGACCAGATCAGAAAGTATGGTTTTGTCCTAATGCCAGTTTGGCCTAAAGGGAAACCTGTTAGCCATCGATGACATCCTGCATGTTGCATGACCTACCATGCATGTACAGTATGGATAATTATCCCTCTTACAGTTGTACCAGTGCTTTCTAGCACATACCTCACACAGGCATGCTCACAGATATCTTTCTGTAAAAATATCTCAGAGGACAGCTGATATAATATCAGTGTTGGAAGCTTTCCCTAGCCACCCTTTCCTCTAGAAGATAGGGGATTTTGGTATGTGCAGAGTAATCTCAACATGACAGGGAAAGAATATGAACACCAAAGGAAAACTAGCAGCTAAGAAAAGATTTCCCAGTAGACCTGCAACTTGCTCCTGGCTACCACACAAATTCTCCTGGCAAGTTGCAAATAGTTACTTGGCCATAGGCTAAGCACTCTGTTTTAAACCGTGTGCCTGGTTGTTTAAATTAACATATATAGCAGCAATAAATTACAAAAAAGTTGTTATTCTTTCAATAACTGGATAAACTGAAGTCATAATGAAAAAGAAACTTGGAGTCAACTCTAAAGGCACTGAGATTTTATTGTGCACTACTCAGAGAACCAAATTACATAATCTACATTTATAAAACCTTTTCTAACTCAGGTCTGCAAGTGCCACTTGGGGTCTGGAAGGCAGCTTAATTCTTTTCTACCCATGGATCACAATCAGCAATAATGTTTATGTAACAGAAATCTCAAGAACAATCGCAATGATGACGCACAATCAGAAAAAAGATCAGTCTCATATAACTGTTTTGGCTCTGCAGTACTAACAACAACAAAAAGGAGTGGATGTCATTTTTTTCCAGAAAGAATATTTGATTATACTCAGAAGCAATAGCTGTTGATTATAACATCTCTTTCACATCATCACTTTCTAAGCAAAACTAGTGCTGAGAAGTTTAAGTCTTTGAAGTTTTTGCTTTTTCATACTCATTCTTTGCTGCTTTTACCTCACTTTGACATGGTCACAAGTCTATTTTGGTTTTACACTGAGGGATGTGCCAAGAGTCACGGAGATACTCTATTGTGTGCTCTTTCTGTCATCTGTAATTTCTCTCAACATTCATCATATTGAAAACAGACTCTGAGTTGCTGCTAAATATAAGCATCTGACTGAATACATGTTTCTAGCCTCTGAAGTCCTGTCCCAGTAGTGCAGGTACAGTTACATTAAGAGAAACTGCTTTGTTTCTCTTTTCTTTACCTTATCATGAACCTATCTACATCGGCCTGCAAATTTGAAAAGTCATGAAATAATAGAATAGCGTAATTATATTGCATCAACTACTGTCAAAGATTTCTAAATAAAACATCTAGAGTTCTATTAACATAACTTCTAGATTTATATTAACATGACTCAAGTTGTACCCGTTAGATGATATTTGTTTATACAACAAAAACAAAGCTTATACTGCCTTTCTTCTTTGTCTTTCGGGTTTTCCCTAGAGAACACCTATTATATATTTGTGCTGCCTATTGTATACACCAGCTGCATTTTGGCTGCCTGATGTTGCACCAGAAATGTCAGCTGCTGAGAGGCAGCCAGTGAATGCAATTAGAGATGCCCTGGTGACAGCTTGACACCTATGGTGGCAATGTATAAATTTTTAATCAGGTATGTATCACAAAAACCCACACCACTTCAATTGTTCCCCAAAACTGGACCAATACTATGCTAACATCTTTTCATGCTCTTAAGTGAACATTTTGCTCCCTGCATTCACTACTTCCTGGATGTTTTGCTGTGCTACACTTGTCAGCAAGCCACTGCAATGCATTTCTCACTCCCTGCAGTGTTAATGAGGAACAAGGTTTTGAAACTGCAGTGCTAAACAGCTCTGTAAGTTTTCCTTTCTGCCATCCATTTCACATTAAAAAGATGGCACCAACACAACCAAATGTCAACATATGAACAGACAGTAGTCAAAGAAGAATGAATCAACAACTGCACAAAATTTACAGAAGGTAAAAAGTTTCTTTCAGCCCAGTAGTTACAACCTATTGCCTCTCTATATGCTCTGTGGCCAAAGCCACAATTTTCTCATTTCATCTGGGAGCAAACCTTTTTCAATGGAAGCAGTATATTACATGTGAACAACTTGAAAACAAACCTACAGTTAGTCTTCCAGAACTAGCACTCAGAATGATGTGTAGTGTCAACAACAGGAGAAGCGAGAACAATGAGAAATAATCTAGACATTATCTGATCACAAAGCTTAGTTTAAAGCTAAATGTTTTGCAGCACTGTTGTTACTCTCTGGGGGTGGTGGAGGGAGTGTATCAAGAATGTACATATTTCCTTCAGGATTATAATTAAATTTAGAAACTAATGTGATCACAAAATGTACATGCTAGGGTTTAATTTTATGTCAGAGTAATGTGTTAAAAAAGATTGCTACCCTAGATTTTGAAAACGTAAGCCCAAGTCATGTAGCATAACCTCGTTTTGATCATTCTGAGTTTAGAAAATGTACAATTACTGATGGTAGCAAGAAGTCACACCAAGGGCAAATGAGATTAATAAGAAATAAAACTGCATATCAGTAGCAAAATAGAAACTGAAATGAATAATCAAATGGGCAGAACATTCATGCAGCCTAGGCATCAAAGTCCAAATAAATGGTCTTGAAAGGCATAAGAAAACTCTATAGCAAGCTCTCAAATCATCAGTTTGAAAAATTTTTCTGTGCAGAATGTTGCAATAAGTTTCATAATACTTAAAATATAAAATGATTTCATAGCTTTCACTGATAACCTCAGCACAATAATAAATCTGCAAAAAATACTAAGTAGGAAAAAATTGTTTTGAAACCATTTGGCATATGTATTAATAGCAAGGATTCATTCCCCTTTCATTTTCTACACTGCCCACACCTTAGAGACTTCATCAACATCTCTCCTGGTGGATGCAGGGCAACATTCTGGGATGGGAAGCTGAACAGCTGCAGCAATACTCTCATGCTCTTGGGTTTTGAGTTACAACTCCTACAGACAGTAGTCAGAATATAGGAAACATAATAAATGAACAATGTCTGACATTGAAAACATCTATCATCTACTGCAGCAGTGAAGATGCTAACTTACATGTTATTTCAAGGAATAGTTTAGGGTAACTGGTTGCTGTAACCAGTGATATGTTCTTATACACTTATATCCACCAGTACCCATGTACAATCAAAAACATTTAAAGAAAAGAAATGTTTTCATTTTTCTAGAAAGAAACAGCTTCCCTTTTTTCCTCCCCAGTGTTCCACAAGGAAGTGTGCCTTTCAAGTACACAGGCAGAATACCTACATGAGTACCAGGAATTCAATAAAAGAAAGGGAGGTAGTGTATAGCACATACATAATTGGCCAAAGCCTGTATCCTGAAGATTCCTCTACTGTTTCCATCAGTGGCGGCATGACAATGCATATTAGCATGCGTGTGAGTCAATCAAGCACAAATAAAGCTACTCAGCAATACCTGTTCTATATGGAAGTAAAACTTAAGCCCCATTAGAGCACATTATGAAAGTTTAAGAAAGATCATACGCTTGGCAAATGAAAGATGGTTTCTTTAAACCTTGCTCCTGCTACCTAACACACCCATACGTTTTTAGACACTATGCATTCATTTCTACACCCTTATCCATAAAAGGTTTACTGTTTTAGGACGCTGTGTTGGAAATAACTTGAATATAAATTATTCAGTTGTACTGCCCAATTATTTCAATGCTGAAGATTAAAGCAGAAGGAGAAACTTATCTATTTTCAAACTACTGAAGTACTTCTCAAGTCCCTATGCCTAAGTTGACAGGTAAAGGAAGGCAGGGATATAGTTAGTTTTCTGGAAAGAGTATCAAGAGACTCAGCAAACAGTGGAGCAGGTAGCTAGAAGGAAATGTAGGTGCAGAAATGTGTATTGCACTCAGTAGAATTTAGGCCATTCCAACCCAGCACTGGTTTTCTATATTGCACAGCAAAGTGGATGAAATTCAGTGTCCTACTTGTGCATAAGGTTGAAAAATATGACTGTAATGGCCTATTTTGGCCCTCAATTCATGTGTCTGATTTTCCTTTAGGCTACACTTTTGCACTGCTCTCGCCCATATTTAGGTATGCTTAAAAGAATTTTTCTACTGCTACAACAGAGTAAAGGAGTTTCAGTGTAAACAAACCATACCCTCAGATTCTACACAGACTTAAAGATGAAAGTTTTTTAAAGGAAGATCTCTTACTTCTTTTTCCATTTGAAGTCCTTCTGCTCTGATATTTCTCTCAAATACTTCCCTCTTCTCTGTCTGTGGATTAGATTTTCTATACACAAGGATGTAGTCAATCCGACATTTCCCATCTCTAAAATATAGTCCGTTGGTTTTGTTCTTATCAGGTACTTCCTGTAAAGAGAAAGTCAAACAATTCAGTAATGCTAATTTGCCTTGATAATGGCTGCATCTCTGTTTGCATCATCAGTTTTCAGTGATACTCAACAGGAAAGATAAGGAATCAAAACAAGCTGTTCATGTTGGTAGATGCTTTACATGCAGTGCCTCTGATGTCATCTGAAAGGTGCACAGATTTCCCGTCTTCAAAATCAGGAGGTCTTTTTAGGC
>JAOXXN010000265.1:47233825-47264854 GCA_026770055.1 Myrmophylax atrothorax | reverse complement strand
AAGAACTGTTATTTCCCTTTTCTACATTTTGTGCCTGAAGCCTAATAATAAATTGGAGGGAGTTTTCTATCTTTTCTACCCCAGGAAGGCTCCTGCTCCCCCTTGGCAGACATTTTGTCGTGTTAAACTGAGACAGGTTCCAACATAACAGTCTGAGTGTGTGGAAACCTAATAAGGGAATGGTTATAATTAATATAATCATTCAGTGGCAAACTGGAGCTGAGGAATGGAGGCAATATTTATATATGATTGTGTAACAAAATTCTTTCTGAAATTTTAAATTTTTATGTGAGAGAACTCCACAAGCAGCAGAAATCCTGCCCCTAACGCTGATGCAATTGGCCTTTCTCATACATCCCTGCAACCTACTCTAACTACCGAAACCCGCTGAGGAGAAATAGAACACTTTGTCATTAAAATGCACGGACTAGTTTTAGAGTGATCACACAGGATGCCTACACATAAGAAATTATTTTCAGCAACTGGACTTAAGCAGAGTCTCCTTTGCAGGCAGTAGAAGAGTATCTGAATAGTAAGGGTCATAATTTTCAGGCATTCTGACAGCACAAAAGGCCTTGCAAATATGTGCAGTTTTGATGACCCTTAAAAATCTTTCAGACTTATGAAAGTACAAGCTACCTTTTTATGCCATTGGTCTAATGGGTGTTGAATTCCCTTTATGTGTTAGGTGCGTTCCTAAAGCAAGGTCTAAATAAAGTATGAAATTGTAGTCCCTTTTTCAGTTTTAAGTACCTTGAATGTAATCAGTAATGAAGATGACCTCAAAAAGGCACATGCTTTGAGCTCCATTTGGCCTCTGAAGCATAACATGGTACAGAACTGCAGTCCCAAAGGATGTAAGCAGCGAATATTGTGCCTCTTTGTGGTTATCCAGCGCGCAAACATATCTGCTTTCCTGAGACTTATGGCACAGGGACAGTCAGCCCACTGCACGACTCAAAGGCAGTTCTCAGAAAAAAAGAACTGATCAAAAATGATGTCACCTTGTAAATTTGTTGCTCCCCTTATATATGGTACAAGCTGTGATCTTGAGTATAACGCAACTCTTTTCAGCTTTTGGGGTTTTTTTGGCACCATAGTACAATGCAATGGTTGGAATTTCTAGTGGGCTCTTTAGAACCCTGGAAGCAATTACCTGTATCATATCTTCTCATCCAAGGAGTAAGCCTCCCTCCTGTTTTGTTTTTGTTTTTGTTTTATGTTGTTGTTTTGGTTTGTTGTTAGTTTTGGTTTGGGTTTTTTGGAGGGCATGTTTGTGATTTTTTGGGTTTTTTTTCTGTTTGTTTTTGTTTTGGTTGTTTTGGTTTGGGTTTTTGTTTGTTTGGGTTATTTAAGTATAAAGAAATGTCTGGCTTAATTTTGAGATATCAGAATGAACCAGCAGGCTTGGTATTAGGAAAGACATCTTGCTATCTTTTGGACTGATACAAACCTGTTGTGGGAATTAGTAACACTATGCAGCCCTGTTGCAGTCAAATCCCTTTTCTGATTTTAAAAACATCTCTGCAAAGTAGAAGCTAGTTTGTTCCATCTTTTGACAGTCTTCCTGATAGCATCTTTCATTGGAATATATGAAACACATTTAACATTAGAAATAGAGTCTTACATAATACTAACCCCCTTTAAGCAAGAAATATAGAGCTAAGAAAAAGCCACATTATTCAGTCAGGCATTAAAGGAACATAATTGATTATTCAAAGTCTTTCTCATTGCTTCATGATTTATAAGCTATTTTTTAAATGAAATAGGTCATTACTTTCTCAGAAACATTGCAAAATTTTATATATGTTCTGTTTTCTTCATTATAGAGTGGTCAAGAATCTTCTTAGTTAAGACAGCCATGGTACACTGGTCTCAGGACATTATAACTTTGCCCTGGGATCAATGTGTTTAGTGCTAAGCCTCTTCATATTTTTTGTCCTTGAAAGAAACTCTCTGATGGTGGAATGATCAAGAGCATCCACAGAGAGTGGCATTTTGCAGCTTTTGTGAGGTGACTACATACTGTAAATGAACAACATCCAAGATGGCTGAAATCTGAGGGTGAACTGTATGGATTTTAAAGTAGCCATACATAATTGATTGCAAGAGTGAATGAAAGACTGTTTTATAAGAGCAAAGAGGAGACTGATGAAAGCAAGAAAGAAAAAAAAATAAGTCTTTGAAAATACTTGAGTTTAAAAACATATAGTCCCCAGAGAAAGAGAAGGCCCTCAAAGCCACCACTTAAAATTATTAATATTATTTTCGAAGCCCCTTATTGAGGTCATGCCAAATCAGAACAATGCTACATTGCATTGCAGGTCCCTCAGGTAGGTTTGGTACCTGTGTGTCACACACAGCACAAATTGATACAGAGGGATGCAATTTCTGCCTACATCAAATATATTTAAATTAAACAAGACAGATAGCATTGAAAAACACCACTTTATACGCCAGCTTTTTTTTTCTTGTTAGCATGATATTGCAAAACTGTTCTCTGAACTGCTAGAATGAATGTTCTAGACAACTTTATACCTTAGAATCAGGAATTTTCAAACAAGTGACTTTTGTCCTAGAAAAGTAAAGGGCTGAATGAAATGGGCTGAATGACTAAGCAAAGAGAAAGATTTCAAGCTCTGCTTCACCTGCGGGCTAGTTCAGCTCTTAATTTCAAAGTACTGCATAATCATCATGTGGTGACCTGTCACTCAGCCTGGTGATAAAAGGTCCTCAGTGAACTGAAGCAAACTGTTCTACTCGTTAGGAGCTTTGCAGAGGCTCCAGAGCACCAAGTCAGGAGGATGAACTGTCTCTGTGTTTGGCAGGGAGGTATTTCCAGATCACATTTGAAGTACAGAAGACAAATTTTGTTTGGTGCATTGAACTTGCTCAGTTTTGTGCACAGGCTATAGAGAAAGAGAACAGTTAAATATGCAGGCTGGTTTCTTTGACATTAATGTCCCTTCTGCACAGGGATGTTTCTTGTAAACATGTTTTGGTTTTCTTTCCTATGAAAATTCGCTTAATGAGGGGAATAATAAACATTTCTGAAATCTGCTTGCTTTTTCTATGCTTCATTCCACATGAGAGAAAGTTCAATATACATCAGCAGAAGGCATACTGAAAAAGATTGTTCCCTTAATAATGTTAGACAAGTAAGAGAACAGCATTACTGTAAGTGAAAATGCAAATTTCCAGCTGAGTTTACATCAGCCATTCCTACACTGTGCATGGATTTGCTACCAAGAAATACTTGCATGACAGAGCTCTCTGACAGAACAAGTTGCAGGATTTTATCCTTTTAATCTGAGAGAGATGCATGCCACATGTCCTGCCAGTCAGCAAAGAAAAGCAAATGGGATTTAAGCAACAAGTCACATCTAAGAAGTATCTTCTAAAGACCATTTACAACTAAATGTGAATGCTGACAAGCATATGCATATTTTGTACAGTAAATTATCATTGTTGATGGATTCAGTTCTAGCTTTCTTCTATTTCAAAGTTCATCAGCTTGTGACTAAGCTCATTAAACATGCATTTCCTTTTTTTCCTTTAATTTTGGTTGCCACAGTTTCAAGAACCATGCATTTTTACTTGCCTCCCAAGTCAGTTGTTCTACTGGCCAATCCCACTAGCTCCTCTTTCTTATTTAGAAGCCCAGAAACTGCAGTCATCAATAAAAATGCTACAGTTTGATAAGCCATTAAAAAAGAGGACACGAAAGTAAAGAAAAACATATCTAAGTCAAGCATGCCCTCCTTTAAAATTTGTAATCTGTCAGATACTACTTGTCACAAATGGCAAGAGAGTGAAAAAAAAGTTTCTTACAGAATTCCAATGACCCCGGGAGACTTACAGAATAATGCCAGAAAACAGTCCTTTCAACACATACAGTTCTTTCAAGTATTATGCATATGTCTATATTCAGTTCAGGTAGCAAGAAATGTCCATTCCAAAATGTACAGTTCTTTGGCTTTGAAGGGGATTTTTTTGAACAGTTAACTCTTGAAAGCAGAGATTTCTAGAATATTTTTATGTGTTTCCTGGAGTAAAGAATCTTTAAAGGTTAACTAAATTTTAGAAATAAATTATTTCAAAGACAACCCTTCCTATTGGTTGGGTAGATTACCTGTAGAACTAACTTGTACAAGTGATATAAATTGCTATCTACATTATTTTATATATATACTTCCATATAAACTTTGAAATGCCTTAAGGTTTTACCAGAAGCATAGAGAAAGAAAATCTTGTTGGAGAGCCTCTGAATCCCTGCAATTACAGAAGAGTTAACACTGTTAGGAACAGTGTTGGAAGTAGAGAAGAACTAAGATGATTCCAGAGTTTCACACAATGAAAGAATTCACTTTACTGCTGCTTAGACTTATTAAATAAGACATTTTTTCCACAGTGAGCAAATTTAGTGACTCCTAGAGATATTAGGTTTGACAAATTCTGCAGAATCTGAAAGTAAAGGAATTTGTCACCTGGAAAGGAAAGCAATGTAGCATTGTTCTGATTTGGAATAGATTAACAATGGAAAGAGCAGACAGAAACCCAGAAACTAAAGTCCTGTTTATCACACAGGAAAGGTGCAACACTATCAGAAGTGAGGCAAGCTTTTTTCTTTTTCGTCCCCAGATTTGCCTAACTCTGACATTGAGGGAACAGACTGTGATGACAATTGAACCTCCTCTACACTTGTTCAGTACTTGGTTCTGCTGCTCTTACAGACAACCTAAGTGATGATTACCATCGCTTTCAAAATGAGCCTTTTATGTGCAACACAGACACATCGATCCAAACTGTTTTCATGAGAATTCTGCCAATTCACTGCAGCCAAAGGTCTGCCCCAAGTGCTTTGAACTCTGTACTTCAGTAGCCTTGTACCTCATTAGCCACAACATGCCAGACATGCTCACAGAACTGGAATATGATAACTGGAGGATTCTCAAAACTAAAAACATACTGTCCCTCCCCAGTTTTGAAAGGAATATATTAATGTAATTTTATCTGATTTTACCATCTGATTCCTAAGTTTGTTTTTGATTTCCTTCTTTCTTAGAGAAAGTTCCCTTATACGGATGCACCTGAAAATGTGTTCAAAGTCCTCACTTCACTGTTAATAGCCATTTTCTTCCACTTGTTTCCTCATTTTTCTCTGTGTTTTGTTTCAGTTACTTGATACTTTTTGATCTGCTTAAAATCAGAGCTCAGAAGTTGTGGCTCTACCTATAGCTAAGCAGTACTTATTTGCAAGCTTGCACAGAACAATTTTTAAAAATTCATTTATTTTGAAATAAGGTACAGTATAGACAACTTGGTGCTCCCTAGGTACTCTAACACCCAGATTAATAGTAGAAGTCATGAGCCTCAGAATCCTTACCAGTTATAAATAAAACAGGCAGGAAAGCAAACTGAAAAGAATGCTGTAGCACTAGAAAATACCTACCATTCCCCTCTTTAGCATGTAGCTACCTACGAACTTCATTCAAAGGAAACATCTGTCCACTAAGTAGAATTCATGATAGATAATAAAAGGTATCATCCTGGAGAGAAGAAAAGGGGTGAAGGGAAACAAAGTGCTGTGAAGAAAAGAGTAGTATGCTATCAAAGGGAAAAAATACACTCAACTGTCATTTTTTCAGGGATCCTTTCTGTGGCTCTGGTCTTTCTGACTAATAAGAATTAGAAATGCCATTTTAAGTCTTCAAAATACCTTTTTGCATAATCTATTATGCTATTCCGCCTTCCTGTTTAGGGTATTTGCTAAGTGGACAAAGGAAATTTCAGGCTGAATATAATGTACACTAATTCAACAGTGAGACCTACTTGACTGTGATAACAGCACTCAAAGAGAAGAAACAACTCATATTGTGTACTATTTAAAAGTAGTCTGAACAAAAAGCTTGAACTTACTGCATCCAATAGCAGGAGGATAGACTAGAAAACACTGGTGTAAGATGTGGTACCTGAGTCATTAATATATATAAGGATATTTTCTTTCTAAAATATCAAAATCTTTATGATTTCTTAGATGAAGTACTGCCATTGGACAAATAGTGTATTAAACTAATTATGAGGTTACAGCTGTTAATTTTTTACTGAATTAGAGTGAAGAGCATATGAATTTCAGTTTAAATTAGAGTTTTTTCTTAGGAGTGCTACTCATTACTGTTGCTGCCTGACCATAATCTTCTTAGACTCTACTTGCATACAGCGGAGATGGTTGCAATTTAACCTGGACAGAGACACAAATTTAGCGCTCTTATAAAGCACTAAAAGGTCAGACCAAATCATAAAGGTTATTTCATTCCAGATGAAACAATGGCACTGCAAGATAGTTAAAAAAAGACTCCTGTCACACAAAAACCTCATAAAAATCTGCAGTCTTTAAGGGGCTCTGGGCACTATTAACTCCTCTCAGCTTCAGTGAGGTTTATTATTCTAAATGCCCCCTGGAACCAAGCTGACTAGTGCATTCTCTGTGGGTCATAGATGCTGTTATTGTCTAAAGAGCAGAATATGACAGATAAAACTAATCTAATACACTGAAAGGTAATTTCTCAAATATCATCCAAATGATGCTCACTAATGAGCTCCATTTTAGAAAACCTCTGGGGTCTACCTGAAAAGGGATCTTTTTGCCAACCAGAAGCCAGCAAATGCTATTTATACATTATTTAGTAGTAAAGCACAGGCCATACTTATCAACACATATATGCAGAATGTGTAGCACCTCAAAATGAACATTGTTATTGTGCATGTTCAAGATCCTTTTTATTACAAATTCTGATGCAGAGTTTTTTTGTCAATCTCTTAACATGCTGCAGACATGATTATGTATCTTTATCAGCAACATTTCTTTAGTAGTAATTTCTGTACTTCAACGAAAAAAACATAAGCTGAACAAACAGGACAAACAAGTGAACACAAGAACTGAAATAAACAAAGCATATGGTTATGAGTCACTGTAAAGTCTTAATTAATCTGTGTTGACAAAGATACACTGACTAAATAGTATGGGTGCATAAAACTCATGGCAGTAAATCTGTATAGCAACTCACAATAGATGATCTAAAATTTCAGCTTTACTAGATCTGCAAGGTAAGGGGAATACACTAGCAGTTTCCAGGCAGAACTGTCATCTCACACAAATAGACTCTGCTCCCTGGCCCCCAAGTAGCTGCATACAGCATGTATCATGCCCTTTCCTGGACAGACCCCTAAATATAGAAGCTACAAAATTGAATTTATGGGCAGTCTTAATTTTCTCCACTCAGGAAAGAATTTTGGAGTTTGATTTTCACTGTGAAGAAAGACTGAACATGGCCAGCACAAATGTACTCCCCTGCTATAAGAAAAGATACTTTTAAAATAGCTCTGGTAATTATCATAACAAGGAAAGAACTCATGATGTCAATTAGAATTTGATGGTTCCCAGGAGATTTTGACTTTCTTTTAAGAAGTTTCATCTTATTAACCAGTTAACTTACATTCTAAAATTTCCTTCAGACCCAGAGTTTTCATTTGTATTATAGTAGCAAAACTTTGACCTACGCCCTGGATTGTGCCTCTGTCCAAACCCAACATTAGCGTCAATTATTGAGTTCCATGGGGGGATGCCTGCAGCCTCTAGAGCACTGTCATTAGCTCAGGGCTCAGCAAAATTAAATATATATAAGGGAAACAGTATCAAAAACAATAGCTCGAAGTTCCCTCTTCATTAACATTTTGGATACCACTACATGATGTACATTATTTTATGATTAAACTAAAATTTCCCACATTCAGCTGTCCCAACTGCTGTTACTCCCTGTAATCTATAACAGAGAGAAACATACAAAAACATAAACAAAACATCAGTCAATAGTTTTGACGATTGATAGATTGATCACTGTGCAAGCTTGCTCTCATGCTATTAATACCAGCTTCCCAACTTCATGGTGTATCACACAGGAAATGGAACTGAAAAAGATACTAAGACAAATCTGTTACCTGGCTGATGGGTTTTTGCTTTTCCACCAGTGACTGCTGAAATCATAGATCCAGAAGATGAGGCTTCCATTTTTATTGACCCTCTGACTTGTGGGAGCGAAGGATGCCCATCCACAGGCGGCCGCTGTGAAACTGGGTAGCTTCCTGCAGTTCTCCTCTGACAGATTTGCACACGCTTTTCAGCCCCATGAATAGATAAACTTATACCTGACAGGAATGAGAATTAGTACTGTTACATACAAGAGACCAGCATGGAATAACTACAATAGAAATATTGTCATGGTTTAAAATGTAACTGCAACAGCCTTTTCACAGAGGGAAAGAAAAAAAAAAAAACAGGGACAGAGAGAAGTATAAAAAGATTAATTTTCTATGAGAATTAAAAATGTGAACATCTTTGCTGCTGTGTTGCAGACATCAGAGTCAGACACACTAACAGATATTTAAATTAATACACAGATATGGTTTACTGCATTACTGGTCTGCAGGAGGAAATATCTTCCATTCTTTCAAAACCACACACAGTTCACAGAAGACAATATTAATCAGGTAATTGTCACAGAATTTATTAAATGACAGTTTTCTACTGATGGATTAGAACTTGGGAATAATGGTTGCTTTCCTTCTGAGCATTTACCAGTATTAGGAAGTCCCATCAGATTGAAAAGATGCTACAATTCAGCTGTAAACTAGTTTTTAAGGAAAAAACAAAGGTATGTTTTGTGGAAAGCAATAAGGCTACAAAAAACAATAATGTGACCTTAAGCTTAACAAAAAATTCCACTTTCACCAGACCTGTGAAACGTTACCTTCAATACTGGAAATTGTCTTTCACAACAAACATTCTCAAATTTGTCATATAATAATTTTTAAACAAAAATTGTGATTAAAAAACAGGCTTTATTTTTCTAAAGAAAAAAGTAAATTTTAGATTTCCTATGTGTCCGTTGTACAGTATTAGAAATACCATCTTACAGTAAAATTGCTGATTCTGATTTCCTCCTGTTCACATTGATGCAATTGCTACAACTCCATTTGAATTACTTTCAACATACTCTGGTGAAAACCTTCAGACAATCTCTTTTAGGCAAGAGCACTGAACAATAATTCTAGTCTACTGTTTTACATTTAATTTAATTGTGACTCTTACTGCTTCTATCAGCAAACAATCTTTGTTTAAAAACCCACCAAATGAAACACCCTAACCAGATATAAATAAGCAAACTGAGAAGCAGATGGAAAAGAAGACCCTAAAAACTGGAAATGTGAATATTATAAGCACATGGTAATTTGCAGTTGCTCAGAATTCTTAGATATCATTGATTGGATTGCTCAGTTTCCTGAAACAGGTCCCTCACTGAAATATCCAAGAATGTCTTAATGACTCTGCTCCTCCAGTTTTACTGGAAATCAATGTATGTGACCCTCCAGGTCATAGGAGAATTTAGAATCTCTGAAATATTAATACACATATATCCATAATATACTACCAAGAGGAAGAGAGCTACCACTTCCTTAAGAAATTTGCGAAAACAGTAGGGTTGCACACATGAGCAAAGGCTGTGCAAACTTCTCTCCTTTAAGATGGTTTTGTGCATTCAGTATTGAAGCTGCAAGCTCAATACCTGACTTTGCTTCTTATTACCAGAATTGATACACAGGAAATGAGACGTTTCCTGCAGCAACTGCTCACCTACCTCCTGGTTTAAGGGCTAATGAAACTGCCAGCTGCTAAAGACTATTGGAACCACATCTTCTTTAGCATACAGGGCAAATCCCAGTCACTGCATTCTTGTGAAAGGCAGCCTATCAATCCAAGTGAAGACAGTGACAATGACCCTGCCTTTGACCATGTTAGCTATAAGGGGCTTCAAACTGTAAGGAGCTAAGCCCCAGCTGTAAAATGAGCTCTTTACTTCTTGTGCAGTCACTAGAACCTCGTGATGCTCAAAATATTGTGCAATTATCCCTAAGGTATTAAAACATTAACTTAAACTGTTTTCTTTAAGCATCACCACTGGTTGTCACATCATTTAAAACAACCACACTCTGAAGCTTACAATGGAGTCAGCCAGTTAGTCAACATGAACCTGCCAGCACAGGTACTTACTAGCTGGGTCTCAGTAAGGCTAGGCTTTCATTTGGTCATGAAATTAGGAATTTATTTTAGGAACTGGTTCCAATAAACTGACTGCTACATTTCTCTGAGGTTCACATAAATTTGTTCTTTGCATTCCAAAAACAGTATAAACTCTTGTGCAGCTGTGACTCAGCTTCCTAAATTATTTCTGCAGCACATTTTTTTCAGACATCAAAATAAAGGATACTGCTGCCAGATTACTATTGCTAAGAACTGCAAAATGTGCAGATTGATCTCAGCCAAAATTAGGTTCAATCAAAAACTTGGTTCTGGTTATATGCAACCTTCTGTTTAGTCTACCAAGGAAAGGTGATATATTATACCTCCAAACTACATGAGGAAGAATGTTCCATCATTGCTTAAAATTTTATAGACTATACTTTTGACATATTTAAAACTTAAAAGTGCCCAAAAACAACCACCCAAGGTGTGTCACAAATATATACAAATATTTGGAAGTTCTTCACCCCAATCTCATTGGTACTGCAGTTATTTTTTTCACAGAAGACTTTTTTTTGACTAGGGGAATTAATTTCCATTATTTTCCTGAGAACTAGCTACAGGACAAACATACAAGTGTCCTTATTTAATTATAATTTCAGATTTTTCCAGAGAAAGGCCAGATCTTGCTTTTCTATGTAAGTTTTTTTTGTTAAACCAGAAGTCTGGAAAAAATGTAAGACAGTAATACTGCAGCAAGCTTCAGCATTACCTTGTTTTCATGTGGGCGAAAGATCTTTTAAAAGAGTTATTGCATTTGAAAAAAAATCCCCAGATAACATGCAAAAAAGCAGTGACAGAGACGGGGAATCAGAAATAGAAAAGATATTGGGAATAGTGTATGTAACTTATGGGAGAGAAAAACCTTGCGAACTATTGGCACTAAGAGACTCTAGAGTAAACACTCGCTATTCTTCCTGCAAATAAACCACACTGCTGATGAATCTTGGGGTTTGTGGACCAGAGATGTGAGAAAACAGCACAGAGATCTCTCAAGAGTAGATGTTAAAACTGACATTTGTTATTTTTTTGCAGCATGACAATACCCGCACAAGACATCTAGAAAGAAAGGTAAGTTCTCCAGTGGCACAGTGAAGAGTGGGTCTTCAACTAACTATATTTGATAGAGCTTTTCTCCTGTTTTTAGGCTTGGCCATACAGCTGCTGACATCAAAATGCCACTGCTGTTGCAAGCCTGGCTGCATGACCTCTGGCTGAACCTCTCCCTTCAGCATGGTAATTTTTAAGCGAGCTTGACACTTGTACTCAGTAGCTGGGTATGAGCACACTGCCATGCTCTGACAGGTAGTATAGATGCTACAAAAGTCAGGAGTTTGTCCTGCCTCTCCCTCCGGCAGGAGCACCTGCTTATGAGCACCACCTCAACCCAGGCCTCCAGTAAAAATGCAAGTGAAAGACTAAAATACTGTCCAGTAGCCACAGCTGACTGTTCGGTTTGGAGGACTGACTTCTGGAGAGGACTCAGCCACCTGCACCTGGTTGGCTGCAAACCAAATGAGCAGAAGTTTAGTGTTTTAAAGCTGGATAAGATTTAGGCCTTCCAGTATTATACACATCACTTAGCTCTTTCCCTTTTCTGCATGCAGCAAAAAGGCTTCTCTGTATTTTCAAATCTTCACTTGCCTTTCTCTTCCTTACCTGTATTTCCATCTTTTTTTCTCATACAGGCTTTTTGTCTCCATGAGGAGCTGCTCTTCTTGCTGCCCTTTTGTTCTCTGATGACTCCTAGCTTGCAGGTTCATGTAAGACAAACACCTTCATTCCCTTCCTGCCAATACATCCCAGCTGTGCAGTTTGCCAGAAGAGAACAGCAGCATTTGTCTGGCTTACGGCTAACTTCTATTGTTCCCAGATATGTCTTTATATTATAATTTTTTTTCAAATGGGTATTTCTTTCACATTGAGCATATTTTCTACTTATAAAGTGGTAAGACACTTATAAATTTGTAATGCTGCAGATAACAGCTGCATATGAGAACATTAAAAGTGGAGTATTAAAGTACTTCCAAGTCATGAAGCAATAAAATCAAACATAGAGAAGAAAAAGGAGGGGGAAAGTTCAAAACACTGCAGTGCATACAAAGTTTTAGGTGACTGATACTTGTTTTGTTGGCTCATCAGATGCTACAAAGATGAAACAATATCCTGCGCCATGCAGATGTCACTCTGCCGAAGCATCTGACAGAGCATCTGCTTTGGTGATGTCTTAGCCCTCACCAGCAGTTGTGCACCATGCACCTTTGCACCCAGCAGACCTCATCCAATGTGCCTGCACTGTCTGACTGAGCACAGCACAGTGGCTCTGGTACCCAGGGGGATGGCTCTTGCACCTGAGTTGGGGGCAGAAAGGCACTGTGCCCAAATTATCCTGTACTGGGATGGAGACACCTCTCCACCTGGGGAGGCACCCCCATAGTGACTGTCAGGTTTATGTCAGCTGCAGTTTTTAGTTCCATTCTGGACCACTTTGGGTTACAGGCATCTATTTATAAGCTGCTTTCTGATATGGTTGTCTCTAGACAGAGATTATAAGAACGTGAATAAGCAATAATAATACAGTGCAGAATTACAAAATTGTATAAACAATCCATTAGCTAACAGTGCTTAATTAGCCCCAAGTGTCCTGGCCCACTTTGTAGACTTTCTCTGGAAGAACAAAGTAATGCTGGCGGGTGAAGGAAGTCATTTGAATTTTGTACTATTACAGCATCAGTGCTCATGTTGGAGACAAAATACTCCACTCTCCTCTATGTGGGTCTTTTACTTTGTTTTAGCCCTATGTGGAGGCCTTAGGAGCAGATTGAGGAAGATCCTTTCTTCAAGGCCCTTTTCAAAGAGGAGCAAGTAGAGAGGAGAACAGAGAAAGAAGGGAGAAAAATCTCAGCTGCAATGCCACATAGAGCCACAAAAAGTAAAGCAGCTCTGGAAAGTCTGCACTCATCAAGGCACAGAGAAGCAAGGTCTTAAGGAAGCACTTTGGAAGCAGGAGCAGAGAGTGGAAAATGAGGCTTTAAGGAGCAGTACATAAATGGGAAAATTGCATATTTAGTTTCTTTTGGCTTTTACACACAGGAAAGGAGAAAGTGAGCTAATTTGTCCACCTTAATAAGTTAAGCACCCTTTCCTCACCGTGTGCAAATTGCCACATTTCTCATTAAAGTCAATGATGCTCTGCAGACAGCTTCAGCTTTTTCACATTTCTAAGATAGCCTTGATGAGGGGGAGCTCAGAAAAGGAAGCAGAGTAAAAGGTTTCTCATGCAAATGCAGTTTAATTTGAGACTCATCAGAGAGACAGCTATGCTTGATGCCATGATGGACTCCTCTGCTTGCCCTGAATCCTAGGTGGAAATGAAGGAGCATTAGAGAAAAATTCTCCTGCTGGTCTCTGTATACATGTCCAAAAAAGTCTAAAGGCAGCTCCCTTTCTTTTTTTCACCCTGTGCCTTACATAGGTAACAAATACATCCAGAAAGCACGGTCAACTTGGTGAAAAATGTTACATCAATATGATTCCCACATTAGACTAAATCAGTTTTCAGAAGTTTAAATATCACCTGTTCAACACAGCATCAAGTCCCTTACCATTGATAACACACCATTATGCAATCATATTTAAGACAAGATTACACTTCAAGTATAGCTTTGAAATTATTTAAATACTTCTGACTACATCAGATGTGAAAACCACCTCACAACTGCAAAGTCTTAAGCAAGCAAACAAAAAAGCTACTAGTTACTGACCTTCCCAAGAACTACACTGGCTGGAGAGAAACAGTAATATTGTGCATCTTGACAAGCTACATGTGTTCAGTTTTCTCAGGTTCTGAATGATTGCTCCCTCCACCCTGCTTCCTCCTAAATATTGGAGAAATTACAGGATTTTCAGGATTCATCGTATATCAGAAACTATTCCCTAAACGTTATTTTTTTCTAATTTTCAACAAAAAATTTTGTCCAGTTAGCTTTTGAATTTACATCCATTTTTAGCATATACAGTTTTCCATGGAAAGAAACCACAGAACTTAAACATACAGTCAGTAGAGGAATAGCTAATTTTCTTTGTCTGAAACATGTTATCCCTGAAAGTTTTGTGTTAAGAGATCACGAATGAACTCCTCCCTTTACCTCTCCTTCCACTCATGATACTATGGAGCTCTATCATATCCCCCACTCTTTTGTTTCTATTTCAGAGCTTAGGAGGTCTAGTTTACACTATTGCATCTCACTCAAAAGCTGTTGTATACCTCCAATCATCCCTGGTCACTCCTCCTCTGTTCCTCACCTTTTTCAAAGAATGAAGACCTGAAATGCACATTAAGAAAGTTTCAACAACCAGCATCAGAAATGCTCATGATGTCCAGGTTGTGTTCTCTCCAAAGATTTACACAGTGACACAATACTTCAGGTTTTATTCTTTCTCTTGTAACTTCAGTTCTCCCAAGATAGTTACTCTGTCTCCCTGTTACATGTGCCAGCTCTTTGGGTAATTTTCCAGTGAATCGGGGATTGCTCTTCTAACCCACCTGCCTTAGGTCCCTATGTCAAGAAAAGACAGCAGGAAGCAATATTGCATTATTTCTCTCATTTGTATGTTGCATCTTTTTCCTTGTCAGTTGGTTTCTAGGTCTCATATTTATCACTTCTGTAGGAGCATTACTATACATCCCTTTCCTATAAGTAAAGCAAATCTTCACAAAGGTGTATTATTTGTCACTGCATTACTTTTCTTTTTTTTTTTAAATTACCTGCTATTAGGGGAAGGAGGGTAGCATCATCCTGTGCCTGGGAGTCACTGGTGGTGGTAGGATCTGCATTTTGAAGTGGGATCAGAGATACATCTAAACTATAGCCAGGACTCCATGAAGAAGGAGTTTGTGTACACACTGGGTTTTATCCAGGTTTATCTGCACTAATTTAGAAATGAACTGTTAAAGAGCCGTGGGGAACAGAGATTTGCATTTCCTTGTGTGTTTTAGACCAGAACAGCTTATTCTCCCCTGCAAAATGCCTACGCCAGTTGTGGTAAAACTGCATCTGGAGCCAGCGTTAATTTCAGTCTGTTGAAGTCCTAATGAATAAAAAGGTCATGTTCACCTTAGGCCTACCAGCAAAGGGGGTTTTTTATAGACCCAAAGGTGGTTTATTAAATTATAACAAGCTAGCCTTCAACAGTGATTTTTTAGCATGACTGAAAAGCTCCCGTAGTGCTCACTGAGAGGCAAGATAACACCCTGAAGTCATGAAAATGTCTTGGAGAGAGTCATAACAATCCCACTTTGATGACCTACATGACACTTTCACTTTTGTCTGACAATTCATTCTTTAGTTCCTCTCTACAAAAAACAAACACAATGTACAGTGCATATATGCTGCTCTATTTTCCAGGCTACTGGGATAAATGCCTGACAATTGTGTGTAAAATATGTCTCACTTCAGCTCACCCAGCAACCTGCTGTCAGTATTGTTTGTCACCATCCCAGGTGATCGAACTCCTCCTGAGGCTGCTGGCATTTTTATTGGTTTTTATTGTTTATTACTGTTCTTTTTCTGTTTGTTTAGTATCTACTTTGATTTACTTTATTGTTACTACTGGACTTTCACTAGTATTAGAACCATGTGCATGATGAAGAGTAGTTTGAAAAAAAGAATAAAAGGTATTCTAAAAAGTTCCTTTGTTTGCCCCAGTATGAAAATTGCAGTGAGGAAGAATACATGGTCTTGAAATCTGATAACCACAATAGAAATCAAAAACTGAGGCAGATAAAACATTTTCAGTAGAATGTTTCTGTCAAAGAATTGTTAATTTTTTTAGGAAAAAAAACTGGTTGCAAAGTCGAGTTGCTCTAAAAAATCTTGTTTAGAAAATAATTCTGACCTTATCTGGAATGGCAGTATCTTGCATTTTGTGTTGTAATCAGTTTACACTTTGAAAAATGTAATCTAACAAATCATGTAGAATATAAATTATCAATTAGAATGCCAATTACCTTTAAGCAAGCCAAAAGAAATTATCATTTCAATTACTGAAATACCATCCATCATACCAATCATCCATTAATGTTACTTTAATGTAAAAATAGTAAGAAATAATTCAAGCTTAACCAGAAAGCAAAACAAATCAAAATAATAATGCAAAACATAATGAAAACAAGAAGTCCAACCAAAGGGAAATATTTCAACTATCCAGAAGCAAATTCTGATAGAAATATTTTAAACATTACATAGAAACATGACCCCAGAAAGTGCTCAAAAGAGAATCAAAGGCAGGGGGGAAAGCAAGAATATTAGAATTTCTGTGGATTGGATAGTCTGGATTTTGACTCGCATTTTCTCTAATCAAGCAGAATAGACTTACATTAGAATGAATGTAGGTTCATACAAAACCCAAGATTGATATTTCAGTTTCTGTCACAACAAATAACATCATGTCAACACTTCTCTCTTTGAAGCATTACCTATTTCTTAAAAGGAAAATAAATTGGAAGACTGAATCTGTCTCCTTAAGTGGCACTTAGTGATTTGGAAACTATGCAGTAAATCTTGCCTTATTCATTTTACTATCTATGCACAAATTTACTAGCTGAAAATAGACTCAACACTGAGATGATTTAAAACTTACTTTCAACCGTGGTAAGCACTCTATTTGAAATTGTTTTCTTTCTGAATAATTAGCTATAACTCTGATTTTCAAAATCAAGAGCATTCTCTTTAAACCTGTTTGCACTGATTTGGGGCTTTTTACCCATACAGTAAAAGGTAACTGCACACACAGCAGTGATACATGGTACAAGCATCACAGCAAACTGCAATGCTCTGGGAAACAAAGCACCAAGTCAAGTCCCAGATGCTTTTTATGGGCCAAGATATGAAGATAAGCACTAACCATGCAGATGCATTCTGAGTATAGGTAGATTTAAAAGCAGAGATTTCTTTTTCCCCCCATCTTAATTTGCTGCCTGAATGTCAACTACTACATTTCAAATACCACAAGTCTCATTTTATCTGATTTAATCAGATATTCTCCATAATGCAGAACAGTGCAATCAGTCTGAGACATCATCTGTGAAACAGGAAAAAGCCCTCAGGAGACTTCACAGATGGGGAAAAAAGATAGCTTGGGATACATCTGAATGTGTCTGCCTTCATGGCACAGACACTAAGGATTTTCAGCACAGCAACCAGGCTTAATTTAACATTCTCTATTTGCATCCCGTTTCAGGGGACTGTTTCTCCATTGGTAGTCTCTTGCTGCTCCAGCTCCAGGCCAGTTCTGGTCACACTCTCTGGGGAACCTGCAAGCAGCAGGCCAAGTGTACAGTCCTGCCTTCGCTCACTCTGTGCTATAGTCCCATCTTTGGAGCTTTTTACAGGTTTGGTGTCTAAATGCTCCCTGTCCACAGACAGCTTTATTAACCATCAATTGACTTCTACTTTGATGACGTATTACCGTCAAAATTGCACAGCCAGTATGTTCAGGGGTAGGGCTTAAGACAAGAAGTTACTACTTCTCCCTCCCCCAAATAGGAAAGATTACCTTATACACCATATTGCAGCAAAGTACAAACTTCAATAAAATGTCTTTAAAATAAATATGCATCTGCATAGATACACATCTGGGTCACGTCCAATGCATAGGAGGGGTTTTGCCCTCTGAAACTACTGCCCACTGTGGGTATACGGGCTCTTCCTACAACCTGCGACCTGTGGGCACTTCCCAGGTTTCAGCATTTCATGTGTTCATCACCTGATGCTGAAGCCTGTTGGAGGGAGACCCGGAAGCCTCCCACTCCTCCTGGGAAAGATTGTCCTATGGGCTGGAAAGATGTGCTTTGTGGTATGTTCCATCAGAGCCTGGAGGAGCATCACGCTGCAAAGAAGAAGCACCAGCCTTCGCAGCCATGCTTGCTGAAACACCTGTCTGCCACCACCTAAGTCTGCGTCCATGGAAAAGACATATTAACAAGTGCCAGTTGCATCAGAAATTTCGAGGCATGTGTACCAGTTGTCTTTCTTTCATGCATCATTAGTTTTCAGTACGCTCTCTCTTGGCAAGTAATACTTTTGGTTGTATTAAAGCCTATGGTGCCAAGCTTTCTAAATGGTCATAAAGTGAAAGCGATCCCCAGAGGAGATGGCAGCTATAGTGTGAATCACATGCCAATGAAAATCTATGTTCATCTGCCACC
Source organism: Myrmophylax atrothorax (assembly GCA_026770055.1). NCBI lineage: Eukaryota > Metazoa > Chordata > Aves > Passeriformes > Thamnophilidae > Myrmophylax > Myrmophylax atrothorax. The sequence goes on along the minus strand of JAOXXN010000265.1, from coordinate 47,246,507 downwards.
TCATCTTTCTGGCAAGACTTCAGACAATTAACAATAACAAAATACTATTGAAAAGAATATGTAAACCTGCCATGCTTGTAATTATGTTCCTCATAGGGATCCAGTTTGTTCTCAGCTTATGCTGATCTGGATTGGACAAAGCACAAGTGTCGCTTATTTCACTTCTGAGCTAGATTGTATTTCTGATGGAAGACCAATAAACTCTGAAAGACAACAGTAATCACATAATGATTCTATGAATTTGGCAGATAAGTACATAGAGATGGAAAGAAGTGCTCTACTCATTGATACCATTTGAATTTCCTTATCTCTTTAGAGCAGAATCAGAAGAAATGGTAGGCGGCTATAAAAACGCAGTAACTGCATTGTCACATGTGAAGTCTCTAACACACAAATTTGTGTTTTGTTAAGGGCATCCATGCTCCAACTCATTTACCCAATAACAGCCTTGTGCACAGGCAAGGCCTACTGTTCTTTCATAAATAATTCTCTGATAAGTTAGCAATTTAGAAAAACATGTAAAATATACAAGATAGACTTTAAGCTATGTTTTATGCACTACATAAAACACTGGAAATGAATTTGATACTTCTACAGTTTGAGAGAGGGCACAAAAGAGACACAAATTTTCACAATCCACCTAAGCCAACCTGATTATAGGAAGAACATATGAAAAGAAACATGTGCCTAAGTTTAGCTCCTGTGACTGACATTTCTCAGTGAAAGGACATTCATGAACATTCTGTCATAATACTTGTCCTTGCTTTATTCTTACCCCTGACACTCAATGTCCCATTACTGTTCATTCATTTTAAAAACCACAAATAGAAAGTAAAAAGTAATATTTAAAAAAATCCCACCACATATATAAAAAATAAAGATATTTGCAGTAAGTTGCACTTGCAAGTATTGCAAGTATATTGCAGGTTTTATTTGAATGATGCTGAATTTGTTCTGAATGTCACAGGAGCTTTGAGGATTTGAACCAACAGGTAGTTCAGGAAGAGATACAGTTTCTCTTCACATATACCATTTTGCCCAGAGTCAAGTACATACATCAAAAGATGTGTAGAATGTAACTCCTTGAACAAATCCTAAACTGAAATTTCATCACCAAAATTGCCTATAGAATCCTGAAACTTGTTAGAAACGATTCTGAGAAGAGCTCAAGATGTCATTAACAGGGTCTATCTTTGAGCAATATGCAACAGCTGCACAATTAAAGATAGTTGTGTACTCTGCTCCTCTAATGATATAACATCCTCAAAGAGAAAATTCAAATACACAGGCAGCAGTCTATTGAGAAACCAAGAAAATAGAAACCAAGAAACCAAGTCCACTAGAAGGGCATCTAAACCTAAAAAAATGGATAGGCAGCCTAACCAATGAAAAAACAACTGAACAGAAACAACATCAAGCCTTCCAAATGTAAAATGCTTTTAAAAACCCCCACCCCAGACCCACCAACATAAAAACAACCAGTCAAACTACCTACCTCATTCCTTCCCTGGGAAGATGCTTGGTTAGACATAACTACATGAAGCTGTCTTATATGCTCCCAGAAAGAAGGAGCCATGAGTACATCTTCATAGTAGATCTAATCCCCAGAATCAAAATAGCACTGAAAATCATGGGTCCCACTGGACTAACCTTTTCCTTCTAATTCTTTATGAACACAATTCTAAATCCTGAAAAAACTGGGTTTACAAATAATATTCTTGTTAAATTTTTATGAGTAATTAACCACCAACCAGAAATATTTTTATTCATTTACAAAGCAATATGAGCCAGCTTACAAAATACTGTTGATGAATCACAGGCATAATTACAATTACACGAACAGAAATCTCAGAATAAATTTCCAATTATGATTTTAATGCCTCAACCAATAAAGCATGATTTGTGCCTAGAAGTCAAAGAAGTAGATTACTTAGAACTGAAATGGATGAAGGTGTGTGAGAAAATGAATATTGGATAATATAATCTGTTACAGTATTTCTTCTCAATTCCTGATAGCATTCATGACATTTTCCATCTCCTTATGTGATATCTCTTCTTGTTGAAAATTGGGCATGGTCTTCATATTATGGCTACTGACAATACCTCCTTTAGTGATTAAGCTGTGGCAAGGAAGTGATTGTGACACAGCTGTTGAGTTTTGGGTTTGCTCCTGCCTTTGCAACTGTCAAAACTTACTTCTCTCGCAAAGTGTTTTTCTATTATGTGTCTCTACCTGGACTTTTAAAAAGTAAATCTAAGCCAATCAAGTCAAAAACAATTTAATCATTGACAATACTGAGGCTTTCTTTATTTTTCAAGTTTTCCAGTTAACAATCCTTTATATATTAAAATATATCAGAGCCAACATATTAGACCAAGTAGACCAATGATCTATAAAAGTCTAGAATTTCTATAAATTGCTGTTCAAATATGTTTGAGACAATTGGTGCTCCTATAAGTTCCATAAATGATTTTTTTTTGGAGTTTAATGGTATATTTTAAAAAGTTTTATATATTATCTTCAATGAAAACAAATTGTCTCAAGGCAGTTACATCAATCCAATCTCTGAATATCTGCAATTTCTAATTCAGGGATTATTCTCACTGACAATAAATTCACATTCAGTGAATGCAAAGACCATATATGTTCTTGATTCATGTAAAGTGATAATTCTCTGACTACTTTCTTTCACATTTATACCAGGGCAAGATACTATAAATGCATGAAACAAAGTTCTTTTTCCTCTCTTTTATTGCACTATGCTGCAGCTCATCTCCTTAATTCCAAAACTGCAATTGTTGCCTACGATGCGTAAAGTTTAGTGTCTATCTTTTTTTGTAAACACAAATATGTGTTGTTTGTGAAAACAGGACAATGTGACTTTTTCAGAAAAAAGACTATGCAATAGGTTTTACTACATGCTGAGGGATGGTATGAGAAAGATTGTGATTAAGCTATAATCCCATCTATCAGAAGTATTGGGGAAACAGAACATCTGCCAACTGCATAAGGTCAATCTGTCATCCAATTTTTTAGAAACCCGGTCATGGTAATTCACAACAGTCACTTATTTTTCAAAAGATTTTGTTCAGCTTCCAAGCACTTGGTGTGACCCACAATCAGCTTTCTTGCAGACACAATCCCATGCCTCAATGGTATTTTGTAAACGTACTGCTTTCTGTACTGCTCCCCGACCTAACACCTTGTCAAGCTTTCAGTTGACTTTGGGATTCAATATAAAGTTCTCGACAGGACCCTGCACATTACAAAAAACAACCCTTCAGATCACACTGATCCTGCCCTCCATTTAAAAAGCAAAAAAGGCAATTCTTTACTTACATTCCACATGATAAAAATATCACTGAATGATGGCAGAGATATCTCAAAAGAGCACACACTTCAGATAACTGATACTAACTTCACTGGTAATTTTGCTCTGAAAGTTAAACTTTTCTAAAGATGTTACATAACATGAGTAATGCTGTAATTGAGCTTATTTTTAACTACGTTTACTTTTAATTGAGCTACTCAGGTATTGAACTTAAGGCTGTCAACTTCAAATGACTTGCTACACTAATAAAACAAATTTTTAAATTCTTTCTAAAGCTTTCCCCTGGTTAGACATGCTTTACAATCTGTTTCTTCCAAATATGCAGTGCATGGAGAAATATTGGAGTGTTAATACCATCAACTAGCCCTAATTCCAGCAGAACTGGCTTGCTTTTTCCAAGCTGGGAACAAGACCAGTGGAATACAAATGAACTGTGGCCATGCAGCTAAACAAAACCAGGTAGGGAGCTCTTGAATAAAGTCCACTCTGCCCTCTCCAGACACCAGTAGTGTGGCTCAGGCAGCCTCCTGTGGGCAGCTCAAGACCTCACAATTACAGATGGCATGAAAGGAGAAAAGGAGAGTCCTCTTCTGACCTGCCCTCCTACTTCCTACATGCAGTGTGGGAACACTCCCACACACTCTGATACACTTTTGAATCATTATATTCAACCTTGGCAGAGCCAACTGGATATTTTTTCTTAGCAGAATATTTTCTATGGTATTTTTGTAATTTGAATAAAAGTGGATATCTCTTGCCAGTCCATCAGCCTTCCTACCATCCTCTGAAATCTGGACAGAGACTGAGTTTCTCTGTCTGTAAGCTTCTTCTCCAGTCTCACAACTCCTTTGGACATAAAAAGTTTCATTCTGAAAAGCTCTTATTTTGATGATATCAGAATTAAACACCAGAGTTCCCATTTCTGGGAAAAATGTCAAGATTTCATTTGATGTACAGTATTTTCACTAAGGAAATTCCAGTGGGAAAAGAAATCATGCATTCCTTGGATCTCATACATACAAAAAATAATAGGATATAAAATAACACAGATGAGTACTGAGAGAAATAAAAGGAACACAGAGATGAATGTTAAAGTTACATTTCATTGAACTGTAACATATGAAGAATTTTTCTTCCTTTAACACATGAGCAACTTGTTTTCTTGCCCCTCTATTCTGTTACCTCACTTTCCTTTCTGATTTTAAAAATATTTCCCAATAAGATTCTGAATATGCACGAAAAGACATTCCACAATTAAACAAAGGAAAAATAATAAATTAAGTCTGAGAGAAATTTTGGAAAATTGTTAACTAAATATCCACTTAGATGATATCTAGTGATATCACAACTATTACCACCAGGCTCTATCTAGTCCTCCAGGTCTATTTTAAGCCAGCATTATGGTGAGATTAGTTAGCATGCAGCATTCTTATAAAAACCAAAAAAATTAAAAAAACCCACCCGGATCATATAACTTCCTTTCTGCATATAAAAGTCCCTCTAATTCCTGTAAAATCTTACATTCTATGGGAACATTGCTAGAAGCTGTAAAAACTCACCTTTCTCTTAGCTGAGGACGCTTCTTAAAGGCAACTTCCTATGTTTGGAAACTCACTGTAAAGGTTGCCATGGTGATTAATTTTAAAAGTGAAATTCTCCTGTTTTAAAGTTTTTCTTTAAAGAAGAAGTGATCTGTGCTAGGGCACAGTCCTCAGCAAGGCAAATGGGAGTGAAAATTCTATCTTAATCCCTAAGATTAAAGCACATAGCCTCTGTGTAACTGAAACTTCACCAGCAGAAACATTTTCAGGAAAATATTGGAAATATCTATTTTTACCTAAAAATGAAAAAAAAAATACATCCATGGGAGAAGGAATTGAGGGGGAAAAAAGCAGTGTTCCAGACTGCAGCCAGCAGAGTAGGTTACACTAGCAAAAGGAAGGAGGAAAGGCAAGGAAGGAATGGTAGGGGTAGCTGAAGCTTAACAGAAGAAACAGCAGAGTCAGGTGGAGATAGTGTCATTGTGTGTCAAGAGCGTGAACTGCATCCCCAAAGAAAGAGTGTAAAACCCAAAGGTCATGACTGAAAAGCTCTTTACCTAAGGCATCTTCCATTTTCTTTCTATAGCTCAAGATGCATTTTCACATGGGTGTCTCCATCTATTGACTTCTCAGTAACACTCAGAGCTACATTAGACCTCAGTTGTCCACACAGCTGTGTCAGCTGTCTGGGAGCAGACAAGTGCACAGGTCTGTTCCTGAATCGGAAGATGAAAAAGTACCATTTCTACTGTAAAAAACATACAATGTTCAACATTACGTCATGCAACTTGTCCCTGCATAAGTTGTCACTGCAGAAAAAATAGCAAGTGTTGTGTCAGTTCAATACCCAGGCAATTTGTGTCTTCCTTATTCACATAAAGATCACAGGACTGTGAGACAGCTGCATTATTCATTATGAGTTTAATATTTTATCTCTCTAGAAAGAAGTATCTGTACAAGCACAATTAAAATGTCTATGTAGACAGAGTTGATTTTAATAAAATGAATCAATTATTTTTTTCATAGACCTGCTTGACCTTAAAGCTCTATGGTTTCAACCAATAGAAAAAAAAAAAACATGCTCAAACTCGTGTGGTGCAGTGTCTGGCCATTACTCATTTTACCTTGAATGACTACACAAAAAAGCCACATTACTTCATCTTTACAATATTAGTCACGGTAACTGCAAGATATTCTAAGTTTTATCAAGTTATTTTACATTAAACACACATGGTCAGGATGAAAATGAAAGAAATCACTTTTTTAGAAATGGCACAACACACAAATAATTACTATTGCTTCTTTTCTGTTATCAAAAATTTTAATAAATCCATATGCTTTGTCATTACCCATTAGGACTTCTAGGGGAAAAAATATTATCTGTATGGCATCAGAGTTACAGTTATGATTGCAATGAAAATTGACCAGGAAATAGTCACCATCTGAACCATCTGATTCCCTAGACCCCAGAACAGCAATGCTACTCCTAAATTAGTGATCCCCATGCCTTTTTGCCTCCTCTTACAGGGACAGATCACAGCTATCAACAACTCCCTGCTGTCTAAAGACAGTGCAGTTTGGTTTCAATGTACAAGTCCCAGAGAACTGTATTTTGCAGCACACAGTTTAAACAGTGAAAAACCCATTTTCTGAGCAAGAAGAAAACTGGAATTCAATCTGCAAACAGCTAGATTGATACAAGCATTTCAAGGTTGTTACCTGTGTCATTAGCAGGTAAGTTCATTCTTTTACACACTAATACTTATACAGAAAGTAGTTAGATTAAACTGCACCTATTCTCCATATTCAGTCTTGAATAAAGGTCTTTGTAAGAACCATGGAGACAAGCCACAGTCCAGAAATTCATCCTTAGGAGTCCCTAAATCTTCTTACAGATGGATAGTAGAGAAGTTGCTGAAGGTCTCCATACAACACCTTATAGCTCAGAACAAAGCTGAGAATGACCAGAGCTAAATCACTACATGATGTTTCTTTGACAGCTGAGACTAATTTTGCATTCATGGAGTAAGTTAAGCTAAGAACAGGGGTAAAACATCATTCATGTGCTTTGCACCTCTTTTTTTTTTTTTGTACTTTTATTCATCCTTTTCCTTTGCCTCTGTTTCCTTTCCTGTGCCTGGCAGTTTCTTTAGACCATGACTAGCTTCTCATTTACACAACATCAGCAAATTGCAGAACAGTAGAGTGTTCTTAAGTAGGGTGTTTGTGAATTACCTTAGAAACACTGCTGCCTAGAAGTGGTATAAGTACGGTGGGAACTAGCCCAAATACTGGTCAATAAAAGAGCAGCAAAGCCCATTACAGCCACTTTATTTGAAAGGCAACAGCGTGCTTGCAACAGGCATCAGATGATGCAGAAATTCAAAATCACAACTTACAGGCAAAGCATTTTGAAGTGCTTTGGACCAGCTTACCTGCTGGCCTGGGACTCCAACAAGTCTAGCATCTAACATTAAAAACAGCCAGAGGAAAAAGTGGGAGCTTTTTTAGTCCCTCACACAGTACTGTGAACCTGTTGGGCATCAAAAGGATAAGACTGGTTCTGATCTATTTACACTTTGGCATGCAATAAAGTAAGTATGTTAAGAAAACCCAAATACATTCTGTGTAATTGTCTTGTATTTTTAATCTTTACTATAAATAACAAAGCCCACAAAACTTTAATTTAAAACTCAGTGTAATTGGTACTGTTGTCTTTAAAGAGGCAAAGGCACACAGAGGAAATATTTGAAGATTATGATGGCAGTTAAGTATCCAGCACCTACCTGCTTTTGAGAGTAGATGAAAAATGAGTCTCAGCCTTTTGGTCCTTCATTAGGATGGTGTCAGCATTCAAACAATCAGGCAGCACATGCCTATATTATGAAGGATGCTGGCTGGCATGTTGAGTACAGCTGGCTATTTCTTGAAAAAGCAGTATCCCATAAATGTTGCCTGGTGATGGAAGTGTGTTTGTCAGCTAACACAAGGCCAAACAAAATAAATCAAAAGAAAATGTTGTGGGTTTAGCTGAACATTCTCCTTCAGCATCCTTGCTCAAGACATCCCCTCATGACATCACCAATATCTTACAACCAGCTCCTCGCACTAAAACAAAAAGCAGTCAAAGGAAACCCAGCACAGAGAGGAAGAGAGAATGGCACTGGGGGCAGATGACTGGAGAACCAGCCAGAGAAACCACTGGGCCACCACAGGCAGACACAAACGTTAGCTCAGAATTATGTTGTGACCTCAATTCCTTTCTTAAAATGTATGTGATATCTTCACAGGAGCTTGCCCAGCCAGAGATGACGGTAAAAACAAAAAGAGGCACGAGATCATTTTGCCCTCCTCTCAAAAAAGAGGGAAAGACTCAGTATAGGAATAGACACTTTAATTATAAACTTGGAAGTTCCATGCTATAGGTGATCTTGGAAGCCTAAAAGAATCATCTATTAGAGACAAAACTTTTGTGGATGTTTCCAGCTTACAAAGAAGCACTGCAGAAACACAATCTAAACATAAATAAATGGTTTCAGATAGAAAGGCCATCCGAGCCATTCTAGGACTGAATCAAAATGAGGAGTGTTAAAAGCACAGAATGAGGAGATAAGGTTTAAACTGGCAGAACTCAGAAACGAGAAAAGAGGAATAAATTTACCTGTCAAAGGAGAGGAAAAATACAGCTTATTCCCTTTCTCCAGTGCCTTTTCCATTAACACTGGACAGTTTGCCTGGTCAACCTCTCCCTTTGCAATCCAGACAATAATTGTGCCTACCTCACCCTTTCCAGGTGGGAGTGGGCTGCATTGCGAATGTAGCAAAGAACGAGGTATTCAGCACAACCAGTACAAGCTGCCAGCAATGCAGCTGCTACATTTGTAAATTCACTATCAGACCAGTATGACCAATTAGTTTCTAGCTGGATGGGGAAGCCACTGCAATGTCATCTCCTTAGCACTGCTAAGTGGCACCATTAGCCTGAAGAATGGTGGCCAAGTGTTACTAACATGCCACAGAAGCAATCTGTGACTGCCACACAAAAATAAGGGTCCTAGGGTATTGATGAAAAAACAGGCATTGCCATTCAGTGTCTGTGGAAGTAGAGGAACACCCTTCACATCACATAACAGAAAGGCAGAGTAAGCCAAGGTCTGACAGAGCAGTTTTGGCAGATGACGGCAACACAGTGCCCTCAGGGTGCTGGATGATAAGAACTCAAGCAATAAATCGCTCTACGCAGCTCAAGCTTCCTGAAACACTTGATTGTGTTAACCCCAGAGGAGTCATTAAAACTGGTCTGACACTAATGCAATCACTCCTACTGAGGGAGTCAGTAGCCTAGTTTCAGGGAGGAGGCCCTCCAGCTGGAAGCCTTCACAGGCCTGAAATAACGGATCAAAGCACTGCATATAAATTCCTATATAGTAGGAATAATTCCTATCTAGTACCTGTCAAAGACACAACACCCCGTTTACTGTAAGACAAAATTACCACTTCCTGTGGCATTGAGAAATTTCATCATAATGAGAAGGCTGATGAGGCTCCTCAGTATATTTGACATTGTTCATAAGCACTGCTGACTTCGACATGGTGTAAACACCAGCCAGGGTCTACAAGTGAAGTGTAAACTGAACCATCTCTTACAGCTTCAGCAAGGACACTCCTGCAGGAGAAGAGCTGAGGCAGAGACAATCCAGGAACTTGATATTAAGTTACGTCCAGTTCTTAATGAATACTTGGAGCAGAACACCAAGGAGGAGGGAAGGGCCTATCTATCCATCAAACATCAGCTCTCTGAGGACATCTGAAAGACAGACTCTAGCTGAGTCATCCAGGAAATGCTCAGACCAAGGAGATAATAGACTCAAACAACAGTTACACCTCCGTGTTCTTCATATAGCTTAGGAGACTCTGAGGGTGCTCAAAGCAGCTACACGTGCCACTGAAGAGTGGGGATGGTCCAAGACTTGGGACCAGACATTTGTCTGGGTAAGTAAAGAAATAAGCAAAATAGTAATCATAGCATACTACTTTATGAGTAATACTAATGAAGAGATCACCCATGAAGTAGCCAGTACTGCATCCCTATACCAGAGGGGTCAACCACGGGAGCCTTAGCCCAGAGCCACTAGCTCAGCACACACGAGAACAGTCTTGGTAATACAGAAAGCTTTATACAGAGACTGAAACCTTCTGCTCAGTGTTGACAGTAGAAATACCAAACAGCATGTACTTTCTACATTGCCACACAGTTAGTCACTGGGACAGAAGACAAAGACTTCAGCCTCTGGCAATAACTCTACATGCCTCACTGAAGGCTAAAGGTAGTCTGAGGAAATGGTGAAAATTAGGAGCTCTAACAGGTACTCAAAAATTCACACTGCATGATTATGAAGATTGCAAGGGGCAAAATACACCTCCTCTGTCTCCCCCTATCAGCTGAGACTCATTTTGTCTGAGGGGACTCCAGTACTGTCCTATCGGAATGAATGAATGACAACCTGAGATAACAGGATTTCACAAGAAGAAAGTAAAGCAAAGTAGTATACCAGGTTAGCCATCCTAGGGCATGATGTATGTTGACATCATACAATGCAAATTGATCAGAGGAATAGAGCGGAAGGGGGATTTGTCAATCTGGGGGAAAATGGAGATGGTCTGTTCACTTTCAGTGGCAGAAGGTATGCAACACAGCAGCTGACTCCTCCAAATTCTGATCCTTTGGCTAGGAACATCATGTGTAAACAGAAGCAGGTCTTGTACTATCCAACATACTACCTTCAAAATGTAAGACAAAATACAACACACCAGAATAAATCAGTTCAACCTCAAACAGAGATTGATGCATACATAGCCTTCACCTGGATATTCAGCACTAGAAATAGCTCAGTGCAAAAGTAAGGCAAATAGGAAGGGGTCAACACTTTTAAAGCTGGCCACCTTGCCAGGACTCTCGCAGAAGCACAGTAAAGCAAGGCTGGCTATTCCCCCCTGCAGCACCTCTGCCACAAGCCAGCCCTGCCCTCTGTGTCCCTGGCTTTGCTCAGTTCCAGCCCACGCTGCATCACCTTTGGGTCCACTTTGGCTTCCTGGGCAGCTCTTCCTCTTAGGAGCCTGCCACCCTTTCCCCATCCAGTCTCATCTATCACTCAAAGATTTCCCTTTTTAAAAGTCTTCAGTTTCACTAGTCCTCTGTTTCCTTTCAGGTCCCTTAAAACACACATTTCTCCATTTCCTCTATCTTTGATCTTTTAATTAAGCTGGTTTCATTTGTTCAAGTGCCATACAATGACTATGCAACACTATTTCCTGTACTATGTATTGCTTTGGTTATTTAATCCTCTAAAGCCATCTGAAGGTGGTTTATTTACAGGACATCATATAATTATAAGAAAGTTTTTAGATTGTGGTGAAAATGAAGTTTTCATTGTGAAACTAACACTGAAATGTGCTGTGGATTTAATTTGCTGTTTCAGTCTTACATCCAGATACAAAACCCCCCTAAATGCCAAAACCATGAATGTAGATTTCACAGTAAAAACAATTTACTCCCAAACAGGAAAAAACATCCTTACATAATTGAACCCACTAAAAGTATCTGTTAATTACATTTTAAAATCAATATGGAGAATAAAAATTCCATGGGGTGGTAAACTGTGTGTCATTCACAAATATTCCAGTATGCTGAATACTATTTAGGTACAGTATTTAATGAAAGCAAATCCCTGCTTCTCCTCTAACAGCTGGGAAATAGCACTGCTCAAACTAGCATAACATAGGACTAACCCATACTGCAGCCTGCGTGGCCCACTGGAAGCACTCTCCATCTCTCCTGGTAGCAGGGAAATCCTTAGGTAGTGAATTCATATACAATTTATTCCTACTTCAGCCTGCAGTAGAAAGCAGATCAGAAACCACCACTATTTTCTTTCCAGTATGTGCATATTAAATGGAGTCAGTAAATTAATTTCTCCACCAGAATACCATCTCCACAGCAGCAGACAAAAGGTAAAAGGATTAATATTAATACGCCCTTATGGATTTCAGATGCAGGACTCCAGGTCTCCTGTGCCAACACTGTCATTCTGGTTACTAGCTGATGACTTATACCAGCTGAAAGATATAAATGCAAACTTAACAAATACTTTTTTTAATGAAGACTCTACAACAGCTTACTGTTTAAGTTTAATCCTGCAGGTCTCTGTATCTTGCATACCAGCTTCCATCTGGAGTTGCCTAATGCATCAGCTACTCTAGTAGACTGGATTTCTGGAATTCAGCATAGATTCATCATTTAAACATCAACTTTCACTTGGGATTTTAAGGCCAAAGTTCCTTTGGTATCTTCATGGTCAGGTTAAAATTCTGATTTACAAAGCAAAAAATAAAACTCAAGAAAAATAAATTTAATTTAAAATACTTTTAAAGAAATAACTATAGTTGACTTAGCACATCTCTTCTTGCAAATAATTCAAACTATTTCACCTAGTATATAGCAAATTTGAGGTCTATCTGCTTTGATATCCATCTACCATCATGCCACCCATTAATTTGACTGTTGAGCCCCATTGGGGTACTTAAAGTCTTTTCTAGTTTTGCTGTATCTAAATAATTATTTATTATTTGTAAATTCTGCTGCATTGGTGTTGACTCTACACAGGGGCTTTCAATCTTTGCTCCCAATTGCAGTGTCTGTTCTCTTTCCTGCTTCCCCATGAGCACTTAACAGCCTCTGCCATGCATCTGTGACTAATCTCCTGCCTTGAACAATTAACTTTGCCCAAAATTACCTTACATTAGTGAGAC
>JAOXXN010000265.1:47207496-47217925 GCA_026770055.1 Myrmophylax atrothorax | reverse complement strand
ACCCAGTCATTAATATGGAAATTAGAAGGTGTTAACTATGAACTTAAGGCTATAAATGGCTTATTTTACTCAAACAAATCAGGCAAGTTTTTGCCCAGTATGAACTGGCCTCCAAGGCTGTCAATAAATACCTTACTGCTAATGGATACAAATTTTTCTCTTAGCAGTTATTTTTTGCGGTGTTCTCGCTTATCAGTTCTCACCACCTAATTTTGCATTTCTCTCCAGAAAAAGAAAAAAAAATAAAAGGAAAACCTTGGCAATTCACTACAGTTTCAAATACTGATCTCATTGTAATGGGAAATTGATCTAAAGAAATCTACCAACAATGCATTTGGTGAAAATATTTTCTTTCTATTAAAGTAGCCCAAGGGAGCCCATAGTTCAAATTTACAGATCTGTGTCTACAGAAATATTAGGATGGTTTTGTCCTAGTCCTGCTACTGACACAGTTTCATGCTGTTTGGTATAACTGTGGTATTAGTGAAGAAATTTTGACCAAGTTGATGATGAACCAATAGCAAAGTACACAAAGAACAATGTCTGTGTTCATTATCCCTGGATAATAGAACCCAAATAAATTCTCTCAACATAACACAAGTTAGCCAAAGTGGACAGATCTGCACCAAGCCAATGCTTTTTTTGCCCTAATCAGCAGGCTGTGTAATGTCTCTTCAGCTCCCCTGAATTTGGGTTTCAAGAACAGGATAAGGAGTCTGGTTGGTTTGCGCTGCAGCTTTTCATAAGGAAGCACACATTGCAAGCTCTATTAGAAACTGATTCAAATCAGATAAATTTCTTGCTACCCTTAGGGATGAATTCCTGAACAAGAGACTATTTACTGTTCCAATCATTGGATCCCTCTGATAAGACTCCTTTATAGTTCCATATGTCACATCCTAGTGCATATAGGATCTTCCTCTAAAATCCTATACACCCAGAGGTACCTTGCATGGAGCTTCATTATTTCTTAAAGTCAAAGAAAGAAGTTTGAAAAAAGCAGTTTTCATCAGAAGTGCTCTCTGAAATGCTAGAGAACTACAACTCACTGAATCTAGATTTTCAAAAACATTCACTTGATTTGTAAGACAGTTTGTCTTGAAAATAGCACTCATATTTTACATTGCTTATATTATCTTGTTATGATTGTAATAAGGTCATGGTGTGGGAATTGTAGTATTTTTAAAAATGGTATAGCGGTCTTCCACTTTTCTCACTTGTTTTAATTATTCTCTGCATAAGCAGACACATAAAAATGTGTAAGTCTTCTCCAGAAACTTTAAGATGTTTATGGGAAGAAAATTTTTTTTTAGGTTTACCACAATTTTTTCATGTCGGGTTTGCCCCTATGTATTCATTTTCACATCTGACAGTATAAAAATGAAAACACTAAATAAAGTGAGAGATAAAATCCAAACCTGGTTTTGGATAATGTTGAAAAATTACTGTGGGGAAAAAAAATAAAAAGAGCTTAGTATCCTTATGGTAACACTTAGAATCTGTTCAAATTAATTCTGTGCAAGCTGAACAGGCAAGTTCTGTGCATGTTTACAAAGAACTGTATCAGCATTGAGCCTGCCAACATTGAATGGTGCTTTTGCTCTCACTAAGGGAGCTTCACCTGTGGGCTGTCAGCAAGGGTTAGACTGTCCCAGTTATGCATGGTCAGAATCAATAGCTCTAGAGATGAACATTCTTCTTAGTTTCATGTTGTGATAGAATCATCTCTTCTGTTTGTTTCTGATTTCCTCACAAAGGCTCCTCAGAGACCCAACTGTTACAAGGTCGCACATATAACCACGGCAAGAAACACTCTACATTTCAATCCTGAATTAAACATTGCTCCATGTTAATCTGGAAACTGCAACACAAACAACTATGGACTAAATCAGATCATCTCTGAAGATAAACTGTCACAGCTGGAGTTTCTGCAGTAGAAGCACAGTGACTTAAGCCCACTGCAGCTGTGTCCCTTTTAGTGACAAAAGTGGCCAAGGGCTAGGACTGGATGAAAAATGTTAAGGTTCATTTTCTTCAGGAATCTGGAAGCATGCAGGTTTTGGTCCAGAGAAAACAGAGTAACTGCCCTTCTCCATCAAAATTCATGACATAGGCTGCACATGATGGCATAGAGGACAATTGAATGAAGTTAACAGTGTGTGAACAAAATTGTCAGGGTCTTTATCTCCAATGACCAAAACATACACATCCAGGGATTCAGCTAGCTAGAATAAAGGAGCTCTTTCTTTCTGCAAGTAAATGCCTCACTATGAAAATTAATTGTCAAATTAAACTGTTTATTAATTCAGGCCTACTTCTATCCAATGATCCCAAAATAATACTCTTAAAAGTATTTTCAATAGAAATATTTTAAAAAGTATTTCAAATAATGCTCCTTAAAATAAAACAGTACTTATCTTTTTCTTTTCTTAGTTGATCATTCCATAAACTCTAAGTAAGGAATTGTTAATTTTTAGTAAGTTAACCTTCAAATTCAATGTAGAATTTAGAGCCCATTAAATCCATGGGTCTTTTGATCATAACATGAAGATTTAGACCATTTATTTGACTGTAATTACCTAATTATTTCTCTGTGCTGACTTGAGCATGGTTCTGAAAGAGAAAGATGTCAAGGAAAAGATAAAGCTTTACAGCAGTGAACAATGCAAGTTTCATTAAGTTATGGCCTATCCTCATTCACACTTCTACAATTTTTCTTTGTAAATGCTGTATCGAAAACATAGTTCCTACCCTAGTGCATTGTTTTCTACCTTCAATTCCTCTTTAAAACAAAACATGATTCTTTCTAAGGGAAGAGAAAGGGGAAAGAACTTCTCCCCTTGCCCTTTTTAACCTTGAGGAATATAAAAGCCTATTTAAACACAAAGTAACACAGTCCTGAATTTTGTAGCCTTATGCACTGTTCCTGAGGCAAGTAACCACTCTGTGCAGATAATGATTGTATGGATTAGAAAGTGTCTGCCTCTGGGGCTGTCCAGGAGGCTGGGTTGCTCCTTAAACCAGGAGGAGTCCCAGGGTATCCAGGAGGCTGGATGACCTACATTGTGTAGCTAACAGCCCTAAGTTACCCTCCCATTGTGGGCAAGAGAAATAAAAACCCCCACAACTCTGCTTGTTTCCCACATACCTGATTCCTTGAACATCCTCACTAAAATCCAGCTCCAAGTTCCATACATCTGTGCTGCTGAGAAACTGCAAACTGTGCTGAGAAAACTCTTGACCCTGCTGCTTCTCATTCACACTTCCACTTGTTACTGCCATTCCCTTCTGCTGCATTAGCAGCAGCATTCCTCTTTGAACACCAGAAATTAGAATTAGTAAAAAAACTGCATAGAAATGAGGAGATATTTCATATCTCAGCTCCACAAAGAATTTCTGCTTAAGGCAACCATTTATTGTCCAGACTAGACAGAATTGTTTGATCCCTGTCCCCGCTGCACAGGCTACTGTGTTGACCTCAGTATTATATGAGACTCAGGAAGAAGCAGGGGTTTCTTTGTCATAGCTTTTTCATTACCCAAAACAGACTACAAAATGTGAGGAGCCTAGAAATCTGCAAAGGGCACAAAAATTTATTTGATTCCCAATAGGAATAAGGATCCTACAATCCCAGGGGCTAGATATCACATGCTTTTACAAAAATCAAAAATCTCATCTTAAATGTTTACTGTCTGTCTATGAAGGAGACAAATTAAGTAAAAGAGTGAAACCAGGGAACACAGTGTGACTAGCAGCAACTGGACAAACCTCATTTGCTCTCACTCATTCCCTGCTACTGTTAATTGTGCAGATTATTTACCAAAACTTTCACAATAATATGATGTGCTTTACAAAAACTGATGCCAGTCCATTACGGAAGTTTTGACTACAATCAAAAATATTGCACCAAGCTAGGCTTCGAATTTTAAACTTTTTTTTTGTCAATTTATTCTTAAATCAACTGGACAAGTATCACTGTATGCTGCAAATTCCAGCCACTAGGCTGCTGTTTACTACAGATGAGCAGCAGCTTCTGCCTGAAGCAGACAATACTTGTGCAAGAGCAGAATGAAAATGGAAAGCATGCATTTTTACTTACAATTGATTTTCTGAAAAACTGCAGCACTGGAGTCTGTATCATTTTTTCAAATATTTTTGATTGCAGCAATTCTTAGTGATACAAGATCAGAAGATATGCAATGTCTCTTGCTAGACTCCATTTATTGAAAGCACGTGTCTCTGAATTATTTTATCTCACCTGTAGTCTGAGCTTGCTCAGCAAAATGGCAACACAAAACCCAGAGGATTAATGTTGCACCAAAATGCTCAGCATCTGACAGTTTACAGGGTATAGTATGAGTGGTATGTCAGGCTTTTCATTTGAAGAGTAAGGAAAAACTTTTCCAGATTTCCATAAAGCAAAATTCAACACAGAAGTGACCTTTTGATTTGCTGTTGAGGGTTGCAAGCCTGGTTTTGTCCTAGATCAACTATTAAGTGCCTGCTTATGCTGGAAGGAAATGGCCTGTGTGGGAAAAAGAGCATTTTATGTATCCTTTAGTGGAAATCAATGTGTCTGATTTCCTTGACATAGAATTAGGTGCTTACTGCCTTAAAACTGCCATGCAGAGTACATAAACCTACCATCTTGTTGTCCATGCTTCTATTTATGCAAATTGATCCCTCCACCTTCTGAGAATCAGTATTTTTAGCATACAATTGTAAGCATGATTACATGTAAAAACATTTAAATGATGCATTCAAGTTACACTTTTAAGCGACAAACAATGATTGAAGGAACATCCTTAGTACTGTTTCCTGAGCTCTGCAATTGTGACTTTGGCTTCAGAGTATTTTAAGCCCATGATATTTCCACTGATACATCTCAATCCTTAAAGTAATTAAAAGAAATCATTGTAAAGCATGAAAAATTAACTCATGGTTTTCCTTCAGCTTAAGTGAGAGTAAGGTGTTTACTGAAGCCCAGCAGACACAGGGTTGGGCACTTTCCTGGGATTATGCATTAAATTCTTGTTCTTGCCCTGAGGCAGCAAAATGCAGGTGACAAACCACCACAAAGCCACAGGTGACATCTTCCTGCCAACAACACTCCCGTAGCATTTAGTAGGCATTGCTGATTCAAAATCTGCATTCCCATAACCTTGGCTTACTGGTCAGATGCTGGCAAAGCTTTTGAAACAAGGCAATGCCCATGCTATTTTCAAGGGCACTTGAACAAAGTATTAGTTGCTTTATTCAGGGCACTTGAAACAGGACAGAAGAGAACTTTCTGATTTTTTTTTGATTGATCAATTGCAATTTTACTATTTATATTAAGTCCTTTACTAAAAACCAAATGAGGTGGAATGAAAACACTTTCAGAATTTAATTGGATTTACTTATAACACTGAAACTGTAAAGATAGAATTTGTGTTCACATAATAGCTAATCAAGATCGATTTTTCTTTTTAAAAAGCAGCTTTAAAGTATTAACCACAGCAATGAATATGCTACAAAATCACTAGCCACGGACATACAAACACAGCTGCCTCAAAATTTAAAATACCATTTCTGACTCTGGACATCTGCTCTGATAAATTTAAAAGCAATTTTTCTGGAAATTCAGAGGGAGAACATTAAATATTTCAGGCTACTTTAGAAAATCTTGGCTACAGAAAAGCACTAGTCCATTTCAAAGTTGTGTGCTATCAATATCTATCTATGAGAGTTATTATTGTAAAAAAATGATTACTTAAAGTTATAGACTACCTAATTATTTCTTTTTTTCTCTCAGCAATAGATGTGGTGCTTTTTTCCCCTTACATTTGTATCTCATATGGCTCAAGTACATGACTGTGATGGTGGGAGAGCAGAGACCTTCTCTCCTGGGATGGCATGAAGGAAGAATTATCCTAACGGAAAGACAGAAAGGTCTGTGGCAGTAGAGGACACTTTGTTCCACTAAACTACCCTCCACAAATTAGGGAGCTTTGTAGCAAAAGATGCACTTCCCCCTGCTGACCTTCCCCCTACTAGCCCTGGAATGACAGCCATGGCCACCAAGCTGAGCCCACACTAAGCTCAAGTCCAGGAAGAAGAAAACTGAAGGTCTCAAAAAGCTGTCCTACATATACAGGCAATGTTTTTCTTGATATCAGAGGATGAAAATTCTGGATTTTATATACTCTTTTAAAAAATTTAGATGTTGACATATAATACAATTGTATCAGAAGACTGTTGAGTTTGCAGTATCAAGTTCCTAAGAGGTGCTAGGATTAGCGCTGCGTCTGTGAAATACGCTGAACACTTCTGAGCTTATGCAACATGATATGGGTTTTAATTCCAGATCACACAGAGTTTTTCACCCTCAATGCGCAGTTAGGATAGACACTTCTACAATAAAAATCGGCCCCATCTGGCCTCTCCTCCATGTTCATGCACAGGAAAAACTGTACAGAAACACAATTTGAAACTGCATGAAGACAAATTGGCCTAAGGATCAAAGAATTTCAATTTCACTTTGGAATTGCATGCCCACCTCTGCCTTCAGTGCTGTTAAGGAAGTGACTTCAGTAGGTGTATGTCACTGTCCAAGCACCCAGAAGACATTTGATTAATAAAAGTTATGGCATTCAAAGCCAAAGCCAGTGCCCACTGAAGCCTTATTTTGATTATATGAAATGCTATACTGTGCTAAAGACGTGGGAAAAAATCATGCCTTGACATTGCACATTCAGGACCCTAGGCTAATGAATATTTCTCCCTTTCACACCAAAAACCTCAGCTCCTTATCTACCAAGTAGTAAGAACAGACAATATCAGCAAGGGAAATAATATCATCTCAACTCATAGTTTCCATGAAGAGTAATTATTTGCTATCTGGGCATAAGCAGAGGTTGTGGTGATTGCCACAAAAATACAAATACAAAGAAGTATTTGGAGCCTGAAGTGGATCATAGACACCAACTATGAGACAGAATGAAATATTTTGCAAGGAAAACAAAAAGAAGCAACAACAATTCAATGAAAACACTGCACATGAACATATGTCTGATGTCTCCAGAATAATGCATAAATGCATCCAACCAAAATTCTGGTATTTAACAAATTTTTAAATGCTCAAAAGTGCATCCTCCCGTGGTTTTCAGTAAAATAAAACTAGCAGTGCTAGTACCCAAGAATGCAATGAAGTACTGACAAAGCCATACCAGAGGTTTATAACTGATTGACAGGTTTACCGATGTTTCTAAAAATGTAGTTCAAAAGATGTAAGTGCTAAGTGTGGCCTCAGAACATGTTTTTCCCCTGGAGTCTATACAGCAAAGAGAACATATGTCTGACAACAGTGAAGGAGAAACACCACATCAATTGCAAGTTACTTAGCCTGGAGTGTACTGCAATCAGAGCACAAAAGAAACTAATCAGACGTCATGATATGCCCTGGAAAACAAACTACTAGGAATGTTTAGACAGGGAATGACAACCTGCAGTGTTAGCAAAGCTATTTAGCAAGTATCTTAAATATTGCTCCACATTCTGTAACAATATTTTTTCTTTGTTAAAACTTCTCTGAGGACTTTTACCTGCTTTATAACTTAGAAGATTAGAAGTTTTCCTCTTTACCTTGTGTATTTTAATGTAGCTTATTTCGTATTATCTGTTAGTATTAGAATTTCCATTTCCCCTACACCATCACTGTGGGAAAACAGGCTAACCTGGAAAGGGCAGGGTACTGGCTCAGATTTCAAGAGTTCTGGGTTCAACCAAAACATAAATTTCTGTATGATCTTGAATGAGACACTTAAATATTTGATGGTGAACGAGTCCTGTGCAGTAATTGCCATGTTATAGCATGATAGCTGAAAGCACATAGCAATTCCCAGATGCACAGTTTCTTTCATCACAACCTGATCCAGAAGCAAAATGTCAAAAAAAATAAAAAAAAATCAGTGGATCTGAATTACATCCACCTCTCCTCTTCTCCCTCTTGGAACCGAAAGAAGTACATATCCTGAACCTGTCTCCCTTTTCCTCTTTATCTCCCTTCTCAACAGAACTTATGAGCAGAGGTGATACTAATCTCACACAAGGTGCATCAGGATAAACACAGACCTATCATCCCTTCTCACTGCAACATATATTACATTTCAATTTGAGCAGTGTACCTTAAGGCCAAGAAACAAGATTGAAACCTGAGACCCCACTTCTGCATTGTAATGTCACCTTTAAACCCCCATTGTATTGTTTCACAAACAACACATTGAAATTTTTTATTGCTGTTGCAAAGAATGCTGGCGTGTGTAAAAACACTGCTAGAGTATCATGACTCAGTGGTCTGAGTTCATATTTTCACAGCTCAGAACTCCAAGCAAAAAATAATACCAGTACTAGAATGGGGCACCTGGAAACAGAAATAGCCTTAAGGAGCAGATAATGAACAGAAGGAGCAGAAAGAGAAATGCTGGAGGGGGAATGGAGCAGTGCCTGGAAGAGAGTCATAGGACAGGAGGTCCAGCAAGAAACAGAAGTTCAGAATGAAGAATTATAAGAAATAAGATCAGAGATAGAAGCTGAAAAATCAGAGGCAGAATTAAAACTGCAGCTGAAAGCTGATCTGATTGACTTTTACAGAAAGTAACTGAATAATTTAGACCTAAATTTTGTCATAAATATACTAAGTTGTGGTATGTTAACATACTTTACTAATCACAAAATGATTGAGTCATGTTGAGTTTTAGGTAAAAAGGAAACTAAAGTAGTATTTTTCCCACATAAGAATGCATATATTGTCTGCAGAACTATTCTGGGTGACAATAGCACAGTAAGTTTCATGGTGAACAGCTTCACCATGGGATACTGAGTACTGATGTAGGCTTCACAAAAGTTGTTTGTATCATCAGAATTACACCATAATGTATTGATCAGAACATTTTACAGTCTATTATTATCACAAATGTAAGCCAAGTAAAGTTCATGAAGCATGTTTAAGTAGAAAGTTATCCAATTTTTTTGTCAAGGCATTTCTAAAATCCACATCACAAGTTCTAACTTACAAAGGAAAATGAGGAAATTCTGTTTATGCCTCATCAGCACTTCCAGTGCCACCAGCTAGCAAGAACTCCTTAAGTTTATCTAATGGTCAACATAAACAGGCAGAGAGAAAAACAGGACAACTATTAGCAGCATTCAGCATGATATAAAACAAATGTAAGTCTATGGGTAGAAACTTGACTACCCTACATTTATTTTAAATGGGATCAGGAATTTCCCTCAATCTATTTCTGGAAGAGTTGGTCTAAACGACCCAGGTTAGAAAAATCAACTGCTGCAGATGTTTCTATGGGAACAAAGGACAATAAGAAATTAGAAGAGGTAATCCCTTCCTTCTCCTGAGGGCAGAGCAGCATTCAACTTAATTAATTTTCTCTTTCTCATCTAAAATAAAGAATTTTTATGGCAATAGCATCAAAAACATTAAGCATAACCGGAAACAATGTTTCCTGCATGAAACTGCAGAGAGGTTGAAACAACTCAGACCAGTATCACCTGCCTAATTCCTCTCTCTTATGGTTCTTAGATCTCAGATTCCACAACTATAGAATATAATATTTTCCTACCAGATTAAGCAAGAGTATTTATGCTAACAAGGCTGACATTTCACTTGGCTCTTAGGCTCCAGCCCTTTTGTCCTGCTAAACCTGCTTATCACTTCCTCCTGTTCTCCATTTCTCTATGCATGCTTCATAATATATTGGGACTGCAGCCCAAGCTCTTAATTTAGAAGAGACAATATTTGCATTTCCCTGGGCACTGAATCAGAGCAAGCAGTGCTCTGCCTAGATGGAACACAGCATAGGATGGCAACTAGTATGGTTAAAACAAACCAAAAAAAGCCCACCCCAATTAAAAAAAAAAAAGCCACAAACCAACATGAACTCCCAACCCTCCAAACTCTCAAAATGACACAAACAAAATTAACAGGAAAACCAGTATGAAAAAACCCCAAACCTAAGCAAGGAACCTAACACAGATATTATCTCTATGAAGAATAAAGAAAAACCAACAAAAGGAAACCCAGAGTAAGAAAAAAGTGAAGGCAAATCAATATGTGAAAAGCCAAAAAATATATGTCAAGGGAAAACAGTGAAAGAGGCAGTGACACAGAGTACAAACAAGAAAAGAACTGAATTGAGCCTGTGCAGACACAAAATGTGAGAGGTCAGGTAGGTGCATCTCTGATGAAGGAAAACAATGAAAATTAATCAGATGAGAGGAAGTCTGGGCAAGGTACTTGTCCTGAAATTTGGGAGCAGGTAGGTGAAAAGGAACATGGAAAGGAAATCTTGCAGCTGCCATGATAATGCTGCTTTGAGGATGCTTCTGTGTAATATCTGTGCTGAGCCGTGGTGAACTGGGACCTTCCTTTGCT
>JAOXXN010000265.1:47181362-47201322 GCA_026770055.1 Myrmophylax atrothorax | reverse complement strand
TATTTACAATAAAGACAGCCAGGATCTGGAGACAAACATTTCTGTGACATTTAACCCATTGAACCAACTCACACAGAAAAGTGATTGAGTTTTTGGTGGTTAAAGCTGCCAAACACTGTAGCTTTCAGGGGATGTTCCTGATTCTAAAATACAAATACCTGCATTTGACTAGGAGAGGGAAATTCTTCTAGTCCTAACACAGAGTGTAGTCCAAAGTGAAGTCTAAACATAGCATGGAAATTTGTGTTTGCTTAAAGTAGACACACTGCCAGTAGACAAAATTCAATGCTTATCTTTTCAAAACATTTTTAGAACAGTCAGACCTGAATTTCTGCTGTATCACAAAGTAATCATGAATATTATCCAACTGATATTCACATTTCAGAAGATGAAAAGGCTTTGTAGCATAAGGGGGAGTGCAGGGAAAACAAACATCAAAACATTCCCAGCAGTGGTACCCATATTACTTGACCAGTGTCAAGTACTTGCAGAACATCTCAGGTAACAACATATGCCTATCAGAGAAAGAGGGAGCCTAACAACAACAAAATTAAAAAAAAACAAATCAGAGCTTCTATGGCCTGAAGCGCAGATGAACAATCCAAACAGCAATGTAGTAGAACTAGTCTGCTTCAAAATGTTGGAGAGTGTGAAAATAGTGCAAGAGCATACATATTCAAGTAGCAGCGCCAGTGGAACACCAGACTGACATCCCAAGTTGAGCATAAACAGCATAAACATTTTGACGTTGATTTGCCTTTTTCCCCCTTTTGTTTTGGTTTAGGTATTTTCAAAAAAAGCATTTCTCCTCTCAGATGACAGGACATTGGAAGTTCCATTACTTTCTTACATTTCATTTAGTTTTAATAAAGTTGTTTCATTCTGCCAACGGAACACATATGATATTTATTCCTCCCTTTTCATAAACATGACTAGTTCAAAAACCATGAGATAACTGCTAGGAGGGAGCAGACATGAGTGAAGGACATATCAAAAGGATAAATGAGAAAGAACAATTACCATATCCAAACAATACACATATAATCTATACAGATAATAGCCCATATCATATAGCTAACCAAAATTTAAAATATAGCCAATATAGGAGTGAACACAAAAAAAGGAGGAAGCAGCAGAAGAAAACATATTGAAACTCTTCAGTAAGCTTTCAAAACACACTGCAATGCTAGCAGTGAAAGAAGTTTCTGCTAACTACATCTTGCCTGAAGGTGACTGAGGAAAATTAGCATTTGGTACTGCTCAGCTGGAACATCCTTCAGCTTTCTGATTTCTCTCTTTTTATTATGTGTCAAATCAAAGTGCCTTCAGTTATCAGATTTTTGACCTCTACATTGATGTATTGAACATTGGCAAAAAATCCCTCAGTTGTCATATTGGTAAGTTTAGATATTTTCTGATCAATTCCTCTGTTACATGACTCTTAATATTATTCAGGAATTTTTTTTAAGCTCAATTAGGAATTAAACATTATTTTAAAGCACCATAAAAGAAGACATCTTACTACTTATTCTAAAATAATTTAATTTGTGGTTTCTAATTCGAAACTATTGAGTGAGTATGTGAAGGAAGTATTTCAGTATGACATCATTTTCCCCCTAAATACAAAACAGAAGTATTTACTGACTATTTCTGCTTTTAACCTTATCTTCTAAAATTCTACTATTTCCACATCAGAATGTTAACAGACCAACACATTTTGAGGAAAAAGTAATTTCCTAACATATTGTAAAATCTTCTCTGGTTATGAGAGGCCCATTACTTATTTTCTGCTGAATTAAACACACATTAATATTCATGGCTGACAATATAGCAAATATTTTTTCTATTTTATCATTTTTATCCAACAGTTATAACATTAATATATTCTTCTTAGGAAGGCTTCATTCTTCAAGGTCATTTCCTCAGAAAAAGTAAAATTTCTTAAAATCATTTTCAGATAAATAAACAATTCATAATTATAAAAAGGTGACTTCATTTTTCAAATCTCTTAACAATGAAACAAGAATTATCAGTATCAACTCAAGAAGAAACTTTACCAACTTTTTTTTCTAGAAAAGTAAGTGGTTCACCAGCTGCTGATGCATCATTTGAAATTGGCTAAAGGAGGTTCTGAACTACATGTGCAGATGGAAAGGAAGCTGAAAAACGTTATGGACTTCAAGAAAAGATGTTGGTTAAGCAAAATCAAAATGACACTGATAAAAAAATCCATACAGCCATTTCTGAAGTATTACAGATACCCAGATAAAGGAAGAGAGAATACATAATCATCCAGAGAGATTTCAATTTCTGCAATGTAAGTAAGTCTCATGCAGGTGGGAAGCAGTACAAGTAACTGATAAGACTTTGTGGATAGAAATGGTTGCTGCTTACTATAACATCTTTATTTCTAGTAAGAGAACTTCTAAGACTTTTGCTATTAAAAAAACAGAAACAAACCATCAAGCACCAACAAACAAGTTTTTCAATCATGAAGCCAAAACCCATGGGAGAAAAGAGGTTTATATAAAAAAACCCTCAAAAGCTCAAAAACCCCCCAAACCTACATTTTTCATAGATCATTTGGGAGAAAAATCAGTAATGGCCATATCTGCATTCCAGGAACTTTATGTAAAAGTAATTTATCTGGGGAATAATAGCAAATTGTTATTTATGGACTGTTTCACTTATGGACAATTTTCCTAGCTCTTTTATATAAAAGACAGTATTCCACGTAGCTTCATTGTGGCTATCCATGTGCACACATGTGGTTTTTGTACCCACATTTGTACTTCAAACAAACACATCAAAACACCCAAAAATTCTAAAATTTAGTCAAACAGAAAATGAGAATATTCCCCCCACTTCAAACCTCCTTCCCAAAGGGATAATAAAATCAATGCCATATAGAGGCAGCTGAGGGACACAATTCATACCAAGCACACCATCACTAGTTCTACTGTCTACAATATCATATTTGGTCTTCAACTTAGGACCTCACAACAAGAGTTTCTATAAATCAAGTAAGAAAATTATAGACAAATAGTATTTCTTAAAGCATAAAGTGCAGGTGTTGTTAAAGCAACTTCATGGGGACTCTGAAAAAACAATTGCAGCCCGAAGCCAAAACTGGTAGGTATAAGCAGAAAACATACACAGACCAACAAACCAAAGTTTTGATTTAATGTTGCTCTTCAAAATAGGGAACCAGTATTAAATATTTAGGGATTAATTATTTTAAAAATTTTTAAAATCAGCTAGCCTACTGCTGCATAGCTCCCTATTAACTATATTTTGTGCAATAAATTTGAAGTTGCCATGCACCTTATCAAGATACAAGTGTCATAACACATGAAGCAGTTAAAGCACTCTTAACAGTTCATAATTTGTGTAGAATGGTACAGAATATTCCATTTATTTCTAGATATTTCCCTAACTGAGAAAATTAAACTTGGAACAGTGAAAATATTTTATGATAGCCCATAAAATTACCTGTCTTCTAAACAAATAATTTCTATTTCTATGAAACCTAGAACAGTCAGACAGGAGATGATCTGCTAAAAAAAAAAAAGAGAGGGAGGGTGTTTCCTTAAAATGTACAAGAAGTCCTTTTGTCACACATCTTTGTACTTTACTATCAGCACAAACAGAAAAGTTTACTGTTCCTTTGAAATAGAGACAAAACTGACAAACCTTTCCAGGATGATTCATTGCAGCTTGATGATTTAAACTGCACAAAGGATGTAACCTCCTAATCGAAGTTCTACCCGTAAGTTAGTTCCTAGTATGAATACCCCAAGATGACAGTCTGCCTAATAATGGATTAAACTGAGGTCCACTTATGTTTTACTGTCAAAGCTCAGATGATCTATTTTCCCACCTCCTGAACAGAAAAAGAAAAGCGCATTTTTAAAGCCTGTGACGTTTTCTGTCAACAGGGTAGGAATTTAGTGTGGAGACAAGGAAAGAAAGCTTCTTTAGAGAAAAGGGTAGATTTTATGAAAGTTTTTAAGCACTGAACTACCAGCAGTAGAAGACATTAAGATCCAAAAGTTGGTGAAGATTCAGAAATAACAGTGCACTGCACTGGAAGAGTACAACAAACTTTTAACAAAGTGGGTTAAAAATAAATATGTGTATATATATTCTTCACATATAGATCCCCAGACACCTTTCAGATTTTGTGGACTAGAGAGGAGTGTTAGGACTGGGTTTTGGTGCATTGATTGTTTAGATAAGTTGCAATGTTCATATTTCTATATGTTTTGTGCCCGTAGTTTTGCAGCATTTTACAAACATTGTTTGGAATATCTCTGTCTCCTCCCTGATTGCTGCTTATGGAAGAGATTCTTCCCTGGATTCAGTTTGGGAGTCCACACAGGATTTCATGTGATTGTGAGGTCAAATTTATCTACCTTGAATTTGCCTCTAAAATGTTTTGTCATCTAGCATCATTGAACAGATGGTGAGGTGCTGAGCCTCACAGGAGAGGAGTCCTGTGATAGAAGGCAAGAAGGTGGCTGGTTTGCAGCACTGCAAATGGGGATTGAGTTTGCGGACGCTCCCATAGGCCCTGATTTGCATCTCACCTGCAATCTTTGAGATAAATTGGTAACATCATGGGGTAGATGATTTGTTTAAGTTGTTTAAATTATTTGTTCAGCTTGTACCCAGCTGCAATGTATACCCTGGCTTGCCTTAAAGTGATACCCAGTTTTTGTTGTAGAGCTGTTTTGCTGATACTCATTACAGACACCAATTTGTGAAGATGCCACAGTCAGTAGCCCATTTGATACTGACTGTTTTTTTGTCATGATAACATATACATATGCATTTTGGTATTTGATGAGGATGCTTTTATAGCATGGAGGCAAGAGGCAGCTGCCACTCCATGAGATGGAGAGGACTGATGCAGTCAGGGGCAGGCTGTGGCAGAATGGCCAGCCCAGGTCTGTAATCTGTTCAGGGAATGCAAGCTCTCTGTGGAGAGTAATTGGTAGTGCCAATTCCATATGGATCCCCAGACACCTTTCAGATTTTGTGGACTAGAGAGGAGTTGTTAGGACTGGGGTTTTTTTACCTGCAAGAAGACAGACATTTTCATAAGATAATACAGCATGGAGAGGCTGCAATAGTGTGCTCTTGAGAGGAGTAGAAAGACATCTAGAAAGCACAGGGCCAACTTCCAGGAACAGACAGGCCCCCAGACACTCATGAGGGCTTTCCAGTGCACTGTTAAAGCAGGTAGCCTAGGGCTGTGCTAGACCATTAGTCAAACTGAAGGTGACCATGTACTAATTATTCATCTTCATAAAAGTAGAGAAATGAACTGAAGCTAATGCTGAAGCAAAGAGGAAGGACCAGCATGGGCAGATGATTGGAATGGCCCCCAGAATACCACCTGGTAAATTGTGCTCTGTATCCAAGTGCACTGCCGGTTCTGTGATACTGTTTCATCCGGCCCTACTTCCAGCACAGTTTGTAAACAAAACATTATAACATAGCACAGGGATATGGGAGAAAGCATTAGATGCCATGAACAGGGCACCGAGATTTGGAGGGCAGGGCTTTGGGGTCGGATATGCCAACATGATGAAGCAAACAAAAAACCATTCCCTGTTAGGTGCATGTGCACACAGGCACGTGATAAGCATTTGGGAGTTTACAATAGTAGAGAATATTGCTGAGCATGTAAGCACTTGGCACCTTCACCGCTCACCTTTAAGAGGTTTAGATAAAGAATCATTTAAAATACAATGTGATAATTAAGAATGCCTGATCTCTGTGAAGAGACAAAAGATTTTATTAACTCTTGACTTGAGGATTACCATTACTTTATTAAAAAGTAGCAATGTCATTTAAAAGAGTAAAAATCTAAACTGATCTAATCTGTTTTTGTTGTCACTGGGTGACGGGACAAGATGATTTCAAGATGCCTTCTAACTTAAATTACTCTACAACTCTGAAAACCCACACCAAAATCAAAAAACAATCTACCAAAGAAACCTCTCAAATAGAAACAAACAACAGCAACTCTTAATGATAACCACTAAATAATCATATCCACTGATGAATATACATACACAAATACACATCATAATCAAGGAGCCTGATCTCCTTTAACTGGTATTTCAGGCAGAGTTAGAAAATAAGATATTATTATACTGTGTTTTTCTCCTGGCAAGGCCTGCATAAAAGGACTCATACTGAGAAATTTCAGAAGTTGGCTAATCAAACTCTGAAAACTGACTCCATTTATTGATGACCTTTAAATACCACCCCATCTACAAAGGCTGGGATAGATTCTCATGATCTAGTCCTTCACTGAAGCTTAAAGAAATTTTTCTTCTACAGAAGTATTTTAAGTGCATCTTAGAAATATTAATCGGATTATTAAGTGTTCTACCAGAAAGTGAAGTTATTTTTTAAGTTAATTTACTACCTGATTAGCTGGTTTATTATTTCAACACACTCAGAAGCATGGACTATTTTCAGACATTCAACTTTTAAAATATTAGGAATGCAACTGAAATAAACTAACTACAAAGGCTCATTATTTATCTGAGTTTTTCAACTTTGCACAGATTGCAAGGAATCGTAAGAAAAAGAAATTCTAGAAATGTGACCATTAATAATCCTTATGGATCTGTATAATACCGAAAGCAAGAGGAAATGAAAAGAGAAATCCTTAAGCATTGAAACTATACTTATAAATGCATCACTCTGTGCCACATTCATAAATACTGCCAGGCACTGACAACAGTAAGTGAAAACAATCCTTTAATAGCAGCTTGCATCCCCTTGTAAAATACCTTATAAAAAGAGCTCAAAAGGACTTGGTCCTCACCAAGAAATAAACCATATTACATGGCTCTTAGGACCTAACGCAATGGAAAAAAGTGAAATAAAATTATTACCTATTTGCGTCACACTTGGTATTTTGTGTGTATTTAATGATGACTATTCCTGTCTATACCACTGTGATACATAAAAACCTGTGAACTAAAATACACATTCTCTTGAGGAGAAAGGGGCTGCAAGCCACAAACCCCACTGAAGAGACCACAATGCCAGTGCCAGAACAAGTATCTCCTCAGGACAAAAGTCAAAGCCTCTCAACAGACCAGGTGGAAGCAAAGACATTACAGCTTCCACACCACATTTTTCAAACATGACGTGAAGCAGCCAAGGAAGGATTGAGCTGGTTTTCCACAACTTCTGTTTGTGAGAACACGCTAGACTATGACAGACACAAGATTTCTACCTGTAACTAGACCCCTCATGATACTAGTCGTTAAATTGTCCTTGCAGCTTAGCAGAGGACATCCTTTTCACCTCCCAGCTGACTGACTATGCACACTGACTGTAATTGGAGGAGTAACATACATTAAGTTTGCCAGCTTCATTGGGATTCCTTTTAATAACAAGATTGAAAAGGTGAAAGCAGTACAATTTATTCTCTCAGAGTCAAAACTTGCTTCTGAGGACAAAATTGCAGAGAAGAATAAAAGAACCAAAACCTGTTTTATAAGATGACAGAACCTTTCCTGATCTGTCGCTTGAAACTCCCTGAAGCACCTTTTTAGCTGTAGTGGGGGGGGGAAAATGGAGCAGCTGCATCCCCCTAGAGCTGAGCCCTGTGGGCATCCCAGAGGCTGCTACACAAAACAACTCCTGCCCAAGCAGAGCCACCCAGCTGCCACATCTACATTTATTCACAGCTTCCTGCCTTTCTTTTTTTGTTGTTGTTCTCATCTGCTTTCTTAAAAAGCAGAAAAGCTGCTCTTGGCTTCATGTTTCTCAACAAGTGAAGCCACCATTTGCCAAGTTTTATGCCCAGACTCCAGAATATGAAAGGACAAGGGTGAGGTCCCTCCGATCACAGTGTCATCATTCCCTCCACTACATTTCTCCAAGCTTAGGTGGCTTTTAAGGTACTTGCAATACTGTCAGGACCACCATGATTTTTCAGAAATAACCAATCACCAGGAATATTTGTCACATGCTTACCTTATAAAACATTCCATTTTCAGTTTGCTTTCAACCCTCCACATGAATGAAAACATAGGAAACAGGTGTGCCATGCAAAAGCAGCCTTCCACATATCCCGTTAAATCACAGTTCAGAGAAATTTGTACTTCTAACACAGATTAACTTCCTCAGCAGACCCCTCTCCACACACATTGGAGTCAAGCACAGAGTTTTTCAGCTGAAAGTTGTTATAAAATAAAATGAAAAGGGAAAAATTTTCTGAAGTCTTGAAGTGGAAGTCAATCAGCAGAAGACTTTAAAGTTTTTAGATACGTGTGGGTGTTTCTGCACATACACAGTATTGCAGAACGTCAACGTTTCTGAAGAATTAATGCACTGAGACTGTTAATTCCATCCTCTTGGCAAAAAGTTGTAGCACCAGTAAGGGACTTAGTTTTTATTTCAACGCAGGCTAAACTCTTTCAATACTTAAACTGCCAAAACAGTTTTTATAAATAAAACTTAGCAGAAACCTCCTACTGACAAATTTCCTTGCAACTAGCAAAGGTGCAATGAGAGGCCATTTGTGCAGAGAACCAAATGCCTTACCTGGAAGGACATCAACCATGATCCTGAGCATTCAAGACCTAATCAATCAAAACATTTGAACATTAATCCTAAAGCACAAGAAAGAACCACTGAAGTAAAAGGACTACTCACGTGCTAAAAAGCACACATTAGCTACAATATTTTGCTAGATCATTTGTGATGGTCTCAGCAGTTTTTATGATTAATTAGTTTGTTTGTCTAAGAAAAGTGAGGACCTCTTCAGAGGACTGAATGTAAGGTCTAGATTTTAAATGTGCCTGTTTTTTACTTTGGTAAGAACAGAAAAAAACCCCAATTATTCAAATAACTTTAAATAATGTAAACATGAATAATCAGATATTAGCATTTTCTGACTGGATTACTAACATATTTACACTGATTAACTATTTAATTTTCCCAAAAACGCTCTGCATAAAAACATACTAATAAAGACAATTAGCCCAGCTTATTAAATTAATACATTTGCCACCATCATAAAAAATTCTCAGTTTATTAAGGAAGTGCACTATAGAAAGCAAGAGTACCTTTACTTTGTATAATCAAGGAACAGAATGAAAGAAATGGATTAATTTAATACAAAAATGAGTGTCTTAAATGCGACAAAACAAATATTTTTGTGAAGCTAACCATGGCATACAGAGCTGGAGAGGTGTTTTTATGTTTTATATGAGAGCTGTGCACAGGATCTGCAGAGGCAAATGTTGAAACAAGTATAATCGTATTTTTAAACAAAATATCAAAACTGCAAATAATCATGCATGCAAGCAATCTTTAGACAACTGACATGCTTGAAGTGTTATGCATCTTAAAGTTGTTAAAGTTGTTTCAGAATGAAACCTAAATCAGCGTAAAACAGTATTAAGAATAAAATAGATCTATTAAGCCTTTCAACAATCTATGTCAAGTTTCCTCACTTGCCAAGTGAATTTTAAACAGTATACCTGGGAAAAAAAAAAGGAAAAAAAAGAAGCTTTTTTTGATCCTGAGATTAGCTCAGTTGGTTAAAACTTGGTTGTAATAATGCCAGGGTCATGGGTTCAATCCCCTATGTGGGCCATTGACTTAAGAGTTGGACTTGATGATTCTTGTGGATCCCTTTCAACTCAGAATAGTCTGTGATTCTGTGATTCTTTTAGCCAGACTCTCCTCAGTATATTCCTGGGACTCATACAGATATTTTTCAGTCTTACGCTTAAAAAGGCTTCTATCAATAAAAAGTAAAATGTGTCTGATTACTCTTGAGATAAAGGTCACTGGGGCAAGCCATTCTACAGAAATTCAACAGACACTGTCAACTTCAGAAGAATAACTGCGTAAAATCTTAGAGTATTTTCCTCAGCTAAAGAAGGAAGATGAGACTTTGAAAGTCCACAGGTTATAGTGAATGTAGATGCAGATCTGATCAGGAAATAATACGCTAAAAAGTATTATATTAAAACTATAGAATAAATTTAATAAAATTTGGATTATTTATTGATATAGTGAATTTATTGATTAACAGTTGATAATAAATTTCTTATTTAAACAGAAATATATATATTATCAGTTAGGTTTATGAGGATAAAAATTTACATTTACATTTTTCCAGAGCTGGAATGAGTTAATAAGTTGCTCAAAACAAGAGTGAACCATATGTTCATGATCCGGCAATCCCCAGATTTTTCCTTAAAACCTTCTTTATTCAGTCATTAAAGGTTCTTCTGGTTCAGCTTTCAAATATTCATTGCCTGACTCATACCTGAGCTCAGAAAAACCTTGACTGACAGAATTCCAATAATATTTTTGATAAAAATTTCTAACATAAGACAAAATTCAGAGTTGTTCACTTATATGAAGGAAGTGTTTCTGGACTAAGAGCCCACAGTGTTCACTGAGATCATGAGCTGTGCTGAATGTCTGGATATTCACAAATGCAGAGGCATTATTTCTGCAAATGTCCGGTTTTAGCCACTGCCTTATGCCCAGAATTTTACACAAATGCTTTGAAGCAACTGACCTTTAAGCTTGATGCAAGTCCAAAGACATATTATGCATTGAATTCCTCTGCCATCACTTCTATTTACATGCACTAGCCTTACATAAAACCCTTGTTTCAGCAAAATGGGTTCCTATTTTGCTGAAATAAGTATTTTTCTATACTTTAAAAGCAAATATCATATTTTGCAGTTCCTTCTCTTCTATCTTCTAAAAGTGAACTATAGAGCAGAACCGAATGTGGAAGAATTTGAAAAAATAACGTGAAAGTTTATTGTAAACAGAACTCAGTACAAAGTATTACCAGATATACAACCTCTTCATCAAAAGCCTGGTTTCCACGGTGACCAGCACATCCTCTACTGGGCGGTTTTATTTTTTAAAACCTTACTCTTTAATGTCACCCATCCACAAAATTAGGATGGAAAATAAGCTCAAAGAAATGTGATTTTTTTTCACTACAGTATCTAAACCAAGTGGGGGACTTAGATGCCCACACAGCACCAGGATCCAAAGCTTGTCCATCCACCACAGTTACTCGCAGCTACTGTACTTTGATAAAGATGCTCATCAAAGAATTTTTTCAAGCTGTATGGACGA
The DNA here is from genome assembly GCA_026770055.1 of Myrmophylax atrothorax. Taxonomy (NCBI): domain Eukaryota; kingdom Metazoa; phylum Chordata; class Aves; order Passeriformes; family Thamnophilidae; genus Myrmophylax; species Myrmophylax atrothorax. The sequence goes on along the minus strand of JAOXXN010000265.1, from coordinate 47,190,168 downwards.
CAGTGGCAAGAAGTAAACCACTGCTCAAGCTCAACATGTCCCACCTTTAAATTGTTCAGGAACCTAACCTAAAATTTGGTGTGCTCAATCAGACTAGAAATCTCTAGTCCACTGGGTGAAATACTGTGTTCCCAGTAATAGTCAGAGGTCGTAATTTCTGCCACCTTTATCATTAAAAGTGATCACTTCTTCCCTCACCATATAAACTGAATCATTGCATCCTCCTAGCCATGAAAACAATTCCATTCTTACCAGATATAACTTAAAACCAAGTTGAGCTCATGAAATCCTGTATGTACCAACATAGCTGCTTTTTAATTTTGCTATTTCCTCTCAGCTTATGCAGTCATTTCCCCACTTGCTACTCTTGATATTCAATATAAAGAAAGATTAAAAAGCACTGTGCCTCATCTCCTTGCACAGGAGCAAAGACCTATCCTGGACCTGGACCAGTCAGATGCCTTTCTTGTCCCTGCAGTACCAGCTGTAACAATACACACAATTCGCAGATTGTAACTAACTAAAATCACCAGTAACCTCTAATCACTATATGTTTACATAGTATTCAACATTATGTAGTGTAGATACAGCCTATTTCTCACTGCAAATTGCATCCTCTATTCAGCTGGCCAGCACACTCAACATCTATTTCAAACCCACATCCTATTTTTAACAATGACTCATATAATTTCATCCTCACCCTCTTGCGGTCTCAGTTCAAGACTATTATATAACTCAAACCAGTAAAATATACAGATACAAATTTTTATGGTTACAGCTTCATTGCTCATAATTTCTGCCTTTTATTTTAGTGTAGCAGAGGATGTTTACTAATACAGATTCTAAACTCTCAGCCATACTAATAACAGAGGAGATAAAACTTTGTTTAATCTGCAAACCTGAAGATCACCCAGAGAGGTCTGCCTCTATAAACAGTACCCTTGTGACCATGCAGAATAGTTGGATAATGGCTCCACCTTCCTGTTTCTTTCTCCCTCGCCTCCTAGCCACAGAATTGCATAGTGTAATTTCTGCCTAAGGGAAAAAAAAAGCCTCAGTAAACTTGAGGTGCAGCATGTTCTTATCTTTATGCATAGAGCTGAAGTAACACTCTCCCTTCTCCCACAAACTTAGTCTCCAATAACTTATTTTCACTCTGCAATATTTTCATCCCAAAGGCTTGACTTTTTCAAGGATGTGAATGACAGTATTTTTGGCAAGAGAAAAAGAAGGACTCAGGGGAAGCACTTAAAAGAATAAGGAATAAGTATGTAGGTATTTGTGCATGTGATGTGTTTGCAATTTTTAGTCCTGATGTGGAAAAGATGACTGGGCTTTGAGAACTTGTCATTTGCAAAGCAGCAATTACTTCTGTAACCTCAGAGTGGTATCTGACACACGCATCTTTTCTTTTTCTATGCAGACAATAGAGAATAAGTACCCATTTCAGGGGCATTCTACAGCTTGATTTCCAGGACAGAAGGGAAAAAATAAGGTAGGAAACAACAGACAACTGGAAACACAAACAGAGCAGAGAGAGATTAGTTGTACAACAGCAAAATAAAGCTTGTTCTATAAACACAGGAATAACAAAGATAAGCACAGGGACTCACATAAAGCAGCAGGGTGGTGGTTCCAAAATACGTGTAAACAAATCATGGTATATTTGAACAACAGTTTTATCCTAGCTTCAATTACCTTGTGCTGCAGTGCAAGTGGGTCTTTCTATTGTTTCCAACAGAGTTTAAACAAAGTCCTGAATTTCAAGCTAAAACTCAAAATTAAGGAAACTCCTGCAACCTGGTAATAAGAATTCAACTAGGAGCATGTCTGTACACCTAGGAGTTCTGCCCAAGTTTTTTTGCACTTTGCAATAAATGCTATTTGGTCTTCTCAACGAAAAGACATTTCTTAGACACACATGCCATGGAAATATTAAAAGTGATCAGACCCAAGGACAAAGCAGCAGCTAACCTACAGCACACCAGATCAGCAAGAGCCAAATAAGTCCCCTGCTTATGCATTATAGAAATGGAGGCTTGCAGCTGGAAGCTGAGCACAGACCAGCAATCTGGAGCATGGGGATTCACTTTCCCTATCAGCCAGTTCAGAGGTCTGCCGTGGGCCTGTGGATCTCCATTCTGACCCAGTGAGAGCCACAGGCAACACAATGGTTTTCTGTCCTTATGGGTCTCAAACCCTCAGTTTCCTGAAGCCACAAGCTAAGCAAAGCAGCTTGCCTATGATCCAGGGGTGGAAAACCATTTGTCTTGCAGCAGACAGTATGAGAGGAATAGCTACATAGATGGAGCTTCCTCCAGGTATCACTTCCTCAGAGCTGAGCAGAAGCAGGCTGAGGGCAGTCAGAGATACATAGTTGGAAGCTCCTTTTCCCTGTAAACTCTATTAAATGAGAAATGCAAAATAGGTAGAAAAGAAAAAACAAATTCATAATATATACACAGATCAAAGAGCTGGGCAGGAAAGAGAAGAAAAATAGGAAGAGATTTTCAGAGGTATACAATGAACAATTGGGGAATGACTAAAGAGGAAGAAATTTAAAAATAAAAGGAAAAAATAAGCAAAAAAGGAAATAAAGTATGTGGAAGAGTAGACAGGATTGCATTTTTTAAATTGGTAATTCCAGGCATTTTTTTCTGGAAATTGATTATCTTTCTTTCAGTGAGGGGACTGATGAAGCTTGGTTACCTTAAACCGAGCTTTAAAGACAGAGGAAGAAAATAAATAAGGCCTTTACTGGAGCTATTGTGCATCATTCACTCCATTTTAATTATACAGCTGTCACTCTCTGTCTCATTCTTGTACTGCAGAGCTGCACGTGAGTGCTTCCCACCTGATATCTGAAACTCCTGAAATGTCCTTTCTCTTTCAAGGGTCCAAGACTTCATTATCCACATAAAAATGAAACAGCTCATTAAAACATTGTTGGAAAACCATAAAGAAAACACACTAGCTGTGAGGGGTTTTGCTTTTCTGGTTTACTCTCTAACATGACTATCAAAAGGAGATTTATGCAAAAGTTCTTTTTTTTCCTCTATTAGTTTTTCATACTCAAAGATATATCAATCACTTATAGATGCAACACTTCAAGATTTAACTGTGCTATATTCTCTAATGAGCAATAAAATAAAAAGCATTCTATTGTTAGACAATTTCTCTGAAAGTAAAGTTGGAAATGTTTTATTTTGATTCTGTAAAGTTAACAAGATGATAATAAATAATAATTTTATGCTTACCTTTTATTATACACTAGTATTTTGGTTATAAAACATGCAAGATAGGTACACAGGGAAAGGTATGCCATTGACAGGAGAGTGAAACACACTGCTGTTTTGCACAGCATCAGGAAATCCTTATTAGATTTAGAGAGTTAATGAAACATTTCCTTCTTGCACTAGGCCCTGAAGATTCTCACTAGAAGGCTGCAATTGGATGAGTGCTATAGAGACATCACTAGGTAAAAAGCAGTTCTTCAATTACTGACCCAAACTCCATCCTAGCCCTTTTCTGAATAAGGCACTAGCATACAAAACCAAAATATTGCCCAGAGAAAAAGAGTGTCCATGAAAGTGACATTGAAAACAATTCTTACTGCCCCAACAGTCATCAGTGTACATTGTAGAAATGCATTCAAGAAAGAATAAGGCAGCCAAGAAGAATGAAAACTTAAAAAATCCGAGTCTGGGTTAGGTACGTGGCAATTGAGGAAGACACTGTGTGTTATAGTCCCTCCTGAGTTTAAATTCACATGAAGCACCAGCAATATGCAGTGCATCAATATGCAGTGCATTGCAATATGCATCAGATTCCTGCTTAAATTTGTGTAATAACATGCCAACTTCAAATCAGCAAAAAGGATATGTATCCACATTGTAGGTAAAAAGAAATGTGAGGCCTTTAATAAGTTTCAAAATTAGCAGAAAGAGAACACAGAGGAGTAAATGCACTTCCAGCTGTAAAGATGCTCTCTAAAGACAAGATTGAAGCACAGTCATTCGGCACTACAGGAGGCATACGTGAGCATTGCCAGTGTTAAACGCCTTCAACCAACAGCACGATCGGTGCTGGCTGGCATTTCTGAACACATTATAACAGGAACTACCAGCTCATTGTGCTTAGGTTTCTCCTTCATAAGTGGTAAGAACTATTAGAGAATCAGATGAATTGATTTCCGTGGCATAACTCTCAAAGTGAAAATTAAAGCATGCACTTCATTGCTTTGCTGGATTGAAACCAAGCAGCTCAGCAGCTTCCAGGCTTGATCCTACCATAAGGTCAGAAGTCTACAAAAGTTACACAATTTTTTTCCATCCTTTTAAATATGAATTTTTAGAACAGTCTGTGCACTTAATGCAAGCCAGATTTTTTAGTAAACAATATTACACATCTTTGGATCATAAAAGCAATTCTACTGCTAGCCAGAGGCTGATTAAGTACATGCATTTAGATGTTTGGAAGTAGAGATTTAATAGCACTCTGTCCCAAGAGTCAGCAAGGACATTTTTGTAAAATCCAAATTTATCATACTCATTGAATGCAGCAGTGTGCTTTTTAGCCATTTCAGGTTTACACTTAAACACATTTAGTCTAATTTTATTCAGGGTAAAAATGCATGGACTGCATTTCAGGAGCAAAAGATGACACAGCACTGAAAGAAAGACATTCTGTAACAATTACCTTAATTTTGAAAATAGTAGTGAACAGTTGCTGTTCACAACACTGGAAGATTCTGCTGGAGGCTGAATGAAAGAATTGAGAAGGATAAACCTCTCTTCTTCACAGCCACAATGATTAATGAACAGAGACATGACACTTTTGCTAGCAGATAGGACAGGGCAGTGAGGAAGGCAGGCTCTTCTCAGGGCTGTGAGATAAGTTTATGCAGTTGTAAACTGGGCATTGTTTCCTCAGTTTAGCTGACTTCAGAGTTTCCAAGCAACATTTTATGCAAAGAGTATATTTCTTCTTTATAAACCTCACTAGGAGTTCACTATTAGGTTCCTGCAGTTTATGGCTATCTATCTCTATTCCAACCCTTTTAAGATGATGTACAGAAAATACCAAACAAACCCCCTAAAATGGTCCCTGCCTTTATGCAAGAATAAAAACAAAATAGGCAGAGAAGCACAGGCACTCAGGGACACTTCAGGCACTTCAGATTTTATCCTTGGCAGTAAAAAAGCATAGAAATTCAAGTGAGGAGTCTAATCAGATAAAACAGGTGTGTTTCCTTTCTACTTCTCAATTTCATCAATACCTCTGTAGCTGAAAGCCTAGCAAAACGGGAATACAACCTCAGAAATAACCATCACCTTTCCAATTCTCTCTGCCTTCTTTTCTTTCTTTCCCTCCAATATATTGACTGTGCATTAGGACCTCACACTAAAAATCACTGCTTAACTACAAACTGTAGACTGAAATGAGCCACTGGCTTTATTACTTTTTTGAAGGTTATTACACACTGAAGTCCATGGAAATTTTGTCTGGTTACACTCAGGACACTGCATGTTCTGCTGAATCCCTCCTTATGCTTTTGACCACAGTGAGGAGTGTCAGCACCATCTTGTGGCTTTACTTTTGTGAACAGTCCACAGGAGTCGGGCAGTTCATGAGCCCTTTGGATTTAGACTGACAATTAGAATACAAACTCTAAGCGCTAAAATGAGCAGTTGCTGCACCTCTGGGGTCACTTAGCAGTTTCCTCAGACTCTGAAGGCTGCTAGTCAGCCTAAATTAATGGACCAGATGGCTGTTCTTCAAACCCAGCTATTTTCCCTAACTTTACAAACATTAGATTATTAAGCAAACAGAAACCGAAACCTACTGTCTTGGTTTTTCTTTCTTTAAATGGCTTTTGTTTTGCTAGTCTAAACACAGCAGACTTGTTTTATTTTCCTCTCCAACACTGTTTTGGTAGTTTTTCTCTGCTTAAACTCTAGAACATCACTATTGTCTTTAAAAATAAGCAGTTTCGGAAAACAACTTCAATCCCTCCCAGTGTAGCAAATACTCCACCTGAGACATTCCAGGTCTCCGTTTGCTCTCTTCACACCTGCAGCACACTTTCAATTACTAGCTGGATTTTTCTTTCTCTATCTTTATCTTTTGCTACCTCTGTTTCCAGCTGAGGACTCCCAGCTCACTGGAGAAAAAAAATAGTCCTGCTGTGCACAGTGGCAAAACCTTTACTATTGTATTTCATCACTATTACTTGATTGAGTTCCCAAAAAGCCATCCATTTGTTCCTACCTGACATTCAGATTCTCCTTTGCAGTGATAATGTCTCCCACCTTAGAGTTACCAACATATTTCATCAATGCACTGCTCCTTTCCAGGCAGAAGTCATCCATAAAACTATTAACCCTGTTTCCAAAACAGTACTGGGAAATCTCCACTATTAATCTTCCTCCTGTTCAGTACTCCCCCTCCCAAGATTGTTGTCATTTACCCCTCAATCACCTCCTTATTCACATCATAATTCTTCTAAGTCTCATTGTTCTTTAGGCAAACAAAAAACTTTCTAGGCAGGCCATTATTATTCCTTTTACAGAATTCAGTTAATATTAGATCTATTTCCTTTGCATCTAGCTTATCAAATACATTTAACTGTAGTTCCATACCATCATAAAAAGTAGGCAATATCACTAATTATTTCTTTATATAGGTTTTTATTGTTGTCACGTGATTTAAAACGCAGCTGAATGAGAAAAGACAGCTCTGTGAAAAAATATGGAAGCTGCAGAATCAAGGAATCCATTTGAATATGTGCTTACATACAAATTACAAAATACATAAAAACAAATTTTAGTTTTGTCTGTGTCAAATTCAGCATTCACAGCAGGCAGCAATACTTTGCAATGCAGTAACAAAGGGAAAAGGTTTGACGCTATGTTTGCACACACAAAGTCAAATGAAGAGGTCACAGGAATTTATGAAAACAAAAGCAGGGATACTGCAGCCAGACTTCAAGTAGATTTGAGGAATAAAGCTGCAATACTCCTTCAGATTTTCTTATGGGTCTGAAAGTTGTGTGTTACAGTCATAGTACCATTTTTCTCCAGAAGTGTATGTTTCTGACTAACCATAAGACAGGCCCAAATGCACTTCTGAGGAGGGTCAAGTTGAAGAGTCCTCTCCATTTTCCCTGTCTCTGCTGTGAGTACAAATCCTCCTGAAATAATCTATTCCACACATTCACACATCAGGGACCAGGCACAGACCTAGGAAAGTAATGTAGCTGCCTGCTTAATGTTTCACTTGCTTTGCTGGAATTTAGCAACCTAAATACATTTTTGGGAAGACTGCATCAAAGTAAGGATGGAGTGAGGTCCCACAACAGAGAAGAAGGGCAAATAAAGTACTTCAAGTAATTACAGTCCACTCAGCCAAACACTGATATTTGAAAAGAGAAGGTGACAAACTAGTAAGCAAGCAATAAATCAAGCTGTCTTTAAACACCTTGAAGAAAACAAAATGGTAATAAAGAGTTGACATATTTGTCAGGAGCAATTCATGGCAAATCAATATAATTGCTTTCAAAACAGCTGATCTAGCACACAAAGGGACAGGTTCCTGCAACAACAAACAAGGAAAATACAGTCTAGATGAAGGTGTGCTAATTTCAGGTCAGAAGTAGTTGAAAAAAATTATTCAGATTATTATTAAAAATGGGAATACATTTCAAGAAGACACAGAGGTCTTTCTATATCCAATATTTTAATGAATTATGGTATTTTGTATTTCTTCAAAATTTGCAGATAACACAAACTTGACTGGTGTTGCTTAGCTCCTCACTCATTTCTACCCAGTGCAAATCTATAAGTCTCCATGCAGCTGGTGTTGTCCACCAAAGTCTTCTGGATATTCTGGATTATAGTGTTCAATGTAATTAACAATAATGATCATAAGGAGAGATAAAGTCAATCAACAGAAACGCACCATGACTCAGATAAAAACTAATATGTAGTTGTGAAATAGTTACCAACACAATGTTCCTCTCTGGTACTCCCTCACAAGATTTTCAGGTTAGGAAACAAGTACAGAATGACTCCTTATGTCTTGTCTCATTCTAAACAGAAGCCTGACTTTTAATAACCAGAGCAATACTCTCAAGAAAACATTATTTCAAATCACCAGTAACAGAAATTTAAGAATTCCCTTCCAGAATACATGAAATTGATAATTCTGATGTTAATTATGCTCCCATATACAAGGACAAAATCTGATGTTACTCTGTAAATTATGCAGCATTGCAGAATGCTGCAAAGCTGCAAAAACACTAAATTGAGATGAATGTTTTGAGTAGGACGCAAAGCACCCACTCAAATCAGCTATGTGCTGCAGTTTTATATCTTTCATACTGTGTGTATGATTACAGAGGCTTTTTGTGTTGATATCTTAAGTTTCTGCATCACTGTCTTGTGGCTCTGAACACTGAAATCTAGCTTGGACATTGCTGAGCACAGCTTATTTCAAGGTCCCAAACATGCCCTGCTCAGAAAGGAAGCAGCCAGAATTTTCCCACCATCAGTAGTTAAAAAAAGAATTATTTTGAAACTACAATGTATGTATTGTATGCATTATATACTAGTGGTTTAGCATAGTTTGTTGTTTAAAGAATTTGTTATTAAAATGTTATAGAGAACTTGATGTAAATTCACAGAAGAGAAGCAGCACAGCAAGCCTGTGGCATAGTATTCTTCTGCATTTCAAGTACCTGTAAATGAGCTGATCAAGTAGTCTCGGACATAAATGAGCTTGGATATAACATTGGGATTTACCCAAC
>JAOXXN010000265.1:47159065-47181268 GCA_026770055.1 Myrmophylax atrothorax | reverse complement strand
TATCTCTAAGTTACCTTCTGTTTTTTCAAAAGATTCCCCCATTTCAGCTGACGTTGTGCTCCTGCCTGAGTTTCCACAGACATACTGTGTGCTGCTGAACAGCTGTTCCCTGTGCTACAAACAAGCTTTTCAATCATGGCAAGACAGCTCCTGAAAACTGATGAAGTTTAAAAGACTAGAGGAATCTTCGCATTAAAAGTGCAATAATGAGGCCCAGAGATGGGGATTATCGCTGGTGTTGCAGACACAACATCCAGCCATATGGAGCAGCTGCTGACACAACATGCTTCTATTCCTGTGCATGGTAAAACACTTCACCCTGGTTACATGAAGTACCCTCCACTCTGCTGAAGGAGATAATTAGATGTAAAATAATCCCATGGATTATAATTTTTTTGTTGGATACAGAAATTAGGATATTAACTTACCAGGATGAAGACTGTGCCTTCTAGCAGTTGTACTTTGAATCAGGACTGCCTGCTGGAAATGGACATTGCTTTCATGCTGACCTGTCTCCATGCTGCTATGCTGCTTTTCAGTATGGCATTTCCATAAACATCTCAGTGTGAGCTCTTCAAAGACCTTGCAGCTTCTTAAATTAGTGTGAAAATCAGAGCATTTGTATTTGCCTTACTAATCTGATACCATAATGGCATCTTAGGTTATATTAATCTGTTCTTCAGTGCTAACTGAAGAAAACTCTTCTTCAGTGCTAACACCTCTTTATCAAGTTTTATTACACTACTACTATTTTATTTTAAATTAACATTTCTTCCCTTCTCCACAACATCATCTCTAGAGGTCAGGTGCCTGTGAATCTCACAGGTAGTCACTTGACACCTCACTGTTCCAAAACAACTTCACAATTAAGACCAGAGGTTTCACTCTTCATGTGGGGAAAATATTAAGTATCTCACAGCAGTACAGTATTTCTATCAGTAAAATAGATGGTAATATAAACCATGACGTAAATCAAGCTTCCAGAATATAGTCACAGAGTTCATAGAATGAACACTATGTTGAAACAGGATGTGCAGGTTTTCACAGTTCTTAATTGGAAGCAGAGAAAAAGATAACTGAAAGTCACAACATTTAATCTTGCTTGAATTGTTCAGCTTTCGTCCTAACACTCTTGCTTTGCAAGTGTCACCATCAAACCAAGCATTAGGATTGATAATTGAAGTGCTGGAGCCCAGGATTTTCAGCTGCCATGAGCATCCAGTCAGGTTCAGAGGATTAGATCAGAAAGTTCTGGGAAATCAGAAATCAGTTTTGATTGGATTTTAGCACCACTAGAGAGTTTCAGGCCTATTATTTTTTGACAACCTGTTGTAATGTCTACATCAGTTAAACTAAATTACATTAATGTACCACTGTGCTTACAGTGAAAAAGCAGTAATATATATATTTAATTATAATTTTTACTACAGATTATATTCACTGTTGTCAGCAATTGTTACAATTTTAAGAACTATATCAGCACTTGGTATTTAGACCAGCCCTTTTCCAGCAATACCCATTTTAATGCTGGATTCACTAATACCCAAACTCCATATGTACCATTCTGTTACCTGGCACATAGACAGAACCTTTCTAATTCCTCCCACTTAGCAATGCAAATAGCCAGCAGGAATTAAAATCTTTTCACAGGCTTTCAGTTAGGAAGCATGTACATGAGTCTCATTTGCCAACCAGAAAAGTTCACCGAGCTCGTTACCCACTTCCTATCATCATCATCATGAAGAACTCTCAGAGACAAAAGGGACCAGACTGTGGGTCAGGTGATTTGTCCTAGCATCACAACTCTTCAGCAGACACCATCTTTCCTGTAGATCCTGAGAGCCCTCCAAACCTCATGCTATGGAAGAATGTCATCAGTGATCAGCACACTGCTGCTACCCCCAATAACTTTTGATAGGTATAAGTGTTTTAACAGGGTGGGAACGATGTAACCAGATGCTTCTTGTACACCCTATTTTGTGATTAGCCAGATGCCAGTATCATATTGGATACATGGAAGATATATCAGAGTATCGTCCATTACAAACGTACAAGGAGAGGACACTGTCCTCAAATGCCTCCATATGCCACCATGGATCCACCCTCACACACAGTTGGTCTACCAGTTTTACAGCAAACATACACTAATTGTATTATTGTTGCAGAGAACGTGATGATCTTTGTTTCTGATACTTTTTAAACCATGTGGAAAGTTGCTAGAATAAGGATTACTTGGCATAATGATAGATTTTGTGATGTTTCTGTGGTCTGATCCTTTTTTAGGAGCAGTCAAAGCAGTCTGGCAGCCGAAACAATTATTTAAGCTGACCATGAAAACCACTGATCAAACTAAGCTCAGACATGTAAAAAATAATTACTTACCTGTAGAGTCTTGACTCAAAGTTTCTTGACTACTACTGTTGTAAGAAGGCACGGGAGTGATAGAAAGTGATGCTGGACAGGAAAACGGATATGAGAAGTCATTTTGTGTAGCAAAGCATTGACATACAGGAACACAGGCATCTTCAGAGTAAGTGAGAGGGAGGGGAAGGTTCCCATACACACACAGATTTTTCCAACGAAGCAATCCTATCGCAAGAGGGCCAACAGCATCAGAACCTGACAGAAAACGAACAAAACAAAACCCCCAAACAAACCAGGAGTTAAAACCTGTGCTCTTGTATTGTAGCAGCTCATAATTTTGGAAAAGAAAGCTCTAACAAGGTAATACTAGTTTCTGTTTTGATCATTAAGCTAGTCTGTCCCTTTGAAAAGAATGCCATATTTTATTTTGGTCCACTATCACCAGTGTTGTTAAATGATGACATAATGCTGAAAGTATACTTTCAGTACACATTCTCCTTGTACTGAACAATATAGCATTTAACACAGAAAAAACCATTGTAATTTCAATGTGAATTCACAGTCCTGAAGGTTTCTCAATGGAAGTGGAAAACCAGTGCTGATTTTTCTTTTTTCTTTTTTTTCCTTTTTTTCTTTTTTTTTCTTTTTTAAACCAACAACTTGCTGCCATTGTTCTGACCCCTGTGAGGTTCAAACTGCAGTAGAAATTAGAAAGTGGGGAGTACAGCCACTCCACTGCCACAATGCACTTTCCTGTTCTGCTATAGTCTTCAGCAATTCTCTTATCCACCAATCAATGGTTAGGAACACCACGTTTTCTTTAAATTACTTTTTATTTTTGCATTCTTTAAATTCACTTTCTGGAGACTAGTATTTCATCTTTCTAGAAGCTCAGCTGTACATAACATTGTAACACAAAATAGGGCTTGTTATGACACTATACCACAGGACTGTGGGAGAGAAATACAGTGTAGAGATTATTCTGCCGTACACATGATATTACATCCACTGCCCTATCAATACCCTATCTCAAAATACAGAAGAAGATTCAAAAAAAGACAACACCCTTGGAGTATTGATTACCTAAACTACAAAATAAGGAGACTTTTATATGTCTCTCCTACAAGTAATTTCCTACATTTTAACTCCCATGTTTGTTATACTTGCAAGACTGGGAGTCTCTGAGTACAAAATACCTTATCCACAAAATAGGACTCTCAAATGCAGACAAATCCAACCTGTGATGGTCTTACTAATGTCCTCAGGCAATTATGGCAACACTCACTTGAGATTACCAGTGCTTCTGCATCAAGCAAGCACTGAAATACGACTCAACCACTCAGACTTCAGACATGATCATGTAATGAATTCTGCTGCAGGAAACAAAGTGTGTAACATTACAGCATGCCTGAATGGAACTGGTGGCTCATGACTTCTGCAAGAGCAATACGAGAGTATTTAATATAATAGTCATTTCAGTTGCTCTAAGCACCATTTTGTCACTTACTGTATCTAAGCACCTGAGGAGTGGCAGTTGTCTATATTTGGATCACTTAAGAGAGAAAAAGAGAACAGAAATTTTTCATCAGATGTCTCAGAAGAGGAGCTTCTAGGAGTTAGGAAATAAACCTCTTCAAGAAGTGTGTGTGCCCCGAGAGCTGTTTGAGTTACCCACTAGACAGACCCATACATCAAGGACTTTCAAGTGTGTTCACTTCACACAAAGAGCTCTGTGGCACTGCAGAAAGTTCAGTGAACCATTACAAAATAGTGTTCAATGTTAGTCAGTATTACAGTAGACAACACGTTTAACAACCAGCTCCCAACCTCCCTATTTTCATCCTTTTCTTTATATAAAACTTTGGCTCATGCTTTTTTTGAAACATAAACCAGATGGATTTTCTAGTGAGCTACCTGCCAATAAATATTATATTGTTCTTGCAAACGTTCAGCACATTTGAGCCCATCAATAATGCTACCATGGAGCTAATAACACATAACTTGGCCTGGCTATACCTAAAAGGACACAGGTTTTACTCATCTCTCCTAGTTGTAATTTGGGTTTATTTGCATACAAACACCTACTAACTAAAGACTGTGGTTATCCCATAGTGCCTGACTGCTTTATCATGAATGCTCAGGAAAACGGGAGGATTAAAATGTACCTGAGTATATAGAATAGGAAATTTATGGTTCTTTTTAACTGTCAATATATTCATGAAAAATAAATAAGTACTTTATGTTCAGATTTTTTAAATAAGCTTGTAGTCACTCCTTTGTCCAATATAACTTCCTGTAAACATTGATTTTCACTTACTGATAAAGAGTCATTACATAAACACATTTAAAAGTACATGAAATTGATAATTTCTGAGGAAAAAAAACAAAAACAACAACAAAGATACATCACATCCAACAGACTATTAGTTGTTTTATTTATCTGTTCCCCACTGCAAGGCCATTTTGTCTATACTAAAACCATCAGCTTAATTTTCTGCAAGAGGACATATGCTGCAGCTGTTAGCATGTAACATACTGACTCTGATACTCAAAAACTAAGCTAGAACATAAAAATTTCCCAAGTAGAACTACCCAGAGCTCCTGAATGAAAACAAGCTTTGTAAGTGTTTGACTGGGTTTATTCTCATTAGTCAAATAGGTGAGCAACATCTTTTACCATAACCACTTCTTGTAGCCGCATTACAACATATGACTAATTAAAGTAACACATATAGATATGCGTACATATCTGTGATAAGTAGAAGTGTACCTAGATATGAAAGTATATTTATATGTACACCTACCCATGAAAGTACAAAATTGTATGTGTGAGAAGTGAATGCAGTAATTTTAAATTCTCAAACTGCAAAGCTATAAGAGTTTTGTTTGCAGAATGCTTTTTTTTTTTTTTGAAGGGGGAAGAAAGGTCAATGAGGATTTTTCACTACAAAAAAAAGCCACTTTAAAAAGTTGTCAGAGTTCAAAGTCATGTCTTTCAAGGTAGATACAACACCATGGATCAGTACAGACAGATACACTTGACTGCACGATCCATGCACAGGCTTTTTCTGCCTGCTTTTCCAGCTGGCAGCAAACCAGCAGCTGAAACAGGAAAAAAAAATCTGAAAAAGAAACTTTTGCAGCAATTCCGTATCTTTTAAGTTGTGCCAAAAGTTTCAAAATTATAACGGCAAAGGAAAGCTGTGTCTTGCTCTCAACACAACTTAACATCAAGGCAGAGAAGAGGGTTGCCTGAGATGTGCTGCAGGAGGCTGTTTAGCAGCCTAATAGAATTTGTGGTTGGAAATATGGGGACACTTACAAATTCACAGACAATATTCCTGCCACAAGCTTAGTGCCATTTGCAAGCACACAGATACAGCTATGTCTTGAAGAAAAAACATTTGCACCCTTTATTAGCAATATAAAAATGAAATTAAATTGTATATCCTGGAGTCATTTCTCCCAGTGAGGAAGACTGAAAGGGACTTGATAGTTTGCTGATGCAATGCCCAAAGAGTAAAACTTAAAGCTTGAAAATGGATACAAGCCTGGCTACCCTGCTCCCTTGGGTATTCCTATCAGACATTCACTTTTTAGGCAATTGCTTGATTGTTAGAGATGTTTCCCTTCCTTTCTGCAGTTTTCTCTGAAGGGGTTGATTTCCATCTCTGAGTTTTTTCTTTGCTGGATTGCCTCCAGGCTTGTTGTCTCACACACACCACCAGGCTCAAAAATTCTCCCTGAAAACCTAAAATTTTGTATATCTTCCTGAAGCAAAAACACTCAAACCCAATCCTCTAATATTCTTCATACCCCAGAAATGCAGTAATGCCACATAGCAACAACATAATTCAGTAAACTCCTGCCTCTGCCTCATAACATAATAAGCCAAAACTAAGAGAGAGGTAAAAAAAATAAACACATACTCCATTTAGTCCATGCATTTGCCCTACCTGGGCTCCAGGCTGAGTTTGCTGCAGAATGACAGCAGACCGTCCGTCGTACTTCCAGAGCTCTCCTTTGTGCTGGTGTTCTGGAATCCCCCATAGTGTTACAATGCTTCTCTCTGCTGCTGCCCTGCCAGAGTCTCTCACCTGTGCTCCTGCTGCCTCCGGAAGCCTGTATGCCACATGCTGGCCACATGTTATAAGTGCAGTCTTACCATTTAGGGAGCCACTTTTTTTTACTCCCCTCTCCTCCCTCGCTTCTCCAGCTAATCCTGATCACAATCAGGCACACCCTTCCCCTCCTGCAGCTGAGGCGGAGCAGGAGCTGCTATCCCTTCACGTGGTGCTGCTCCAACCAGGATGTTCCATAGGGAACTGAACACTCTCAGGGAAGTGGGGAACAGAAGAAGGCACCAACATGCATGGAAGGATATGTAAAGACACACATATTCACCTAACTCCTTCTCACTGCAAATCCGTCTCTGAGCCATGGTGGTAAAGGATACCAAACACAGGTGCCTCTCCTGGAGACGTGAAGTTGCTGCAGGACAGGGCAAAACCATCTGCACAAGAGATTGTACCTTAAAAAGAGCTGTTCATATGGGGAGAAAACCCCCACAAAGAACAAATTATAACAAAACAAATCTGAGTACAAGAGACTTGGGTGAAAAATTTCACTTCTACATTTCCATCCACCTCACCTGCCTCTGTTTGGAGCAGGAGCTAAAAGCCCAAAATGTTATCTGGGCCTGATGTTTACTGAAGGTCAGGACCCAACCAGCTCCTCTTTCACTGATGGCAGGAGACTGTCCACCTGAGTTGCACACACCGATGCTTTCCTCCAAAACCTTAAATGCAGCTGTAGGTGCCCAGCTTGCAACTTTCTCAAAATTCCTAAAACCCATTCCCAGCCAATCCCACTGAACTACTGTAACAGATTAGCCTTCTGAGAGGCCTTAACATGATGGTGAGGACCTGCTACTGCTGGTCACAGCTGGAACAGACAAAGCAGGACGTCCCTTGCCCCTGGGGTAAAACTCCCCCAGTTGTATTAACTTCTCTGTGTTTGTCCCAGGAGGCTGATTAAAAGCTCTGGAGGGCAGAAGAGAGACAGGACCAAGCCTGACATCAGAACCTGATCTGAAATACTTCCTAGGGCTGCATGCTCTGGAAAAGGTTCTCTGTATTCTCTGACCTTTCTAAGCAGTTGAGGCATTGAGACATCTCATTCCTAAACCTATTTTCCTTCTTTGAAATAATTTGTTCTGCATAAACCTTTGCATTTCTTTTCACTGAAAAAATACATTTTGGGAGTAGATGACATATAGATAACATGGCAACAAAATTCACAAAAGCAGATGAAGAGTACCAGTTTTGAAATAGGATAGATGGATGGATAGATAGATAGATAGATAGATAGATAGATAGATAGATAGATAGATAGATAAAAACAACCAAAACTCATAAGTCTATATAAGCATTTTTAGTCTTGCATATTTCTGGTATATTTATAGATATATTTAGCCAAATGGGATGACAATAAGTACTTTTAAGAAATTCTGTTCCAGATAAGCAAATTTGAGTTTCACACACAGCATAAAACTGAAAGTGCATATGCAGGACTTTTACAAAGTTTGGGTTAAGCAGAAAAACAGCTTTTACCTTTTTACTATCTTTTTGGGCCACAATTCCAGCTTTTCTGCTTAATATCTCCTTGCCCAGCTTTCAAATACTGGTCTTAGCCAGTAGACTGGCTAACACTTAACCAGATACAAGGAGTATGTTACATTAACAGGGATTTGGCATGACTAAATTATTTTCCATCTTAGCAATCACTCTATCCTTTCCCCGTTGTGAAAAGGAAATTACCCTTTAGCTGTCTCTCATTTGGAGATAAGCTCTCAAGAGTGAGCCAGATTTCCCATGGCCTTTATTAATTCACATCTAAAAAACTGAAATTTATATGAACCTTTGGTAGAAAATATACAGAGCAGTTTACATTTCCTCTCCTAAAGTCCCATTTATGTATATACTTGATAAATAAAAAATATTATTGTGTATACATAAAAGTATTATGTGCAATGTACACTAACATTGCACCTGCTGACACATGAACAATTTCCTTTGGTTCATATCAGGACTACACATGCACGTCCTAGG
This sequence comes from Myrmophylax atrothorax, assembly GCA_026770055.1. Classification (NCBI taxonomy): domain Eukaryota; kingdom Metazoa; phylum Chordata; class Aves; order Passeriformes; family Thamnophilidae; genus Myrmophylax; species Myrmophylax atrothorax. The sequence continues at coordinate 47,172,794 of JAOXXN010000265.1, read as the reverse complement.
ACAGAGTTTTGCATTCAAACACAGCAGACCATAAGTTGTAGAGCAAAAGGGCATATTCTCAGTGCCTCGCTTCAGTTACCTGCATTAGGTGGCTGATCTTTGTAAGTTTCTCTAATAAGTGACGAGAGAAAGATCAACTGGAGTAATTTGTAGTAAGATTAAAACTCTGGTATGTTAGTCATTCTCAATAAAACCCTTATTCTGCCCCTATTAAGTACAGATACAGCACAAGGGAAGTAGCTATCTAATTTAGCTGGCTTACTTAGTTTACTGAAGATATAACTGTAAACAATGACCCTGTGTATCCATTTTTTCATTCAGCCTCCTTTCTTTTTCTGGATTCAATAACTTAAGATTTTATTCTGGAGACGTAATTCCACAAATGCGTTTTCCAATTCTGCAGAAAAGAGCAGTAGCAGTCTCTAGCATCACAGCTTGTCCTCTGCACAAGGGATGCATTAAAATCAGGACAGAGTGCCAGTCATGGGCAGATGATGAGCACACTGCCTCTATACAGCACAGGGCAAAAATAATACGGTATTAAGGACAAGGTGTTGTTTCCACAGGTGTCACTGCAGAGCAGTGGGCAGAACACGTGGCAAAGCCAGAACAGCCAAAGGGTTCAAAAAGTGCAAAAGATTTCTGTGTCTTCTTACCTAGGGATTTTGAGACTGCTTCCTATGGAAGAAGATAGTGTAAATAGCAGTTTTAGAAATCTCTAAAAGAAAAGAGCAGAAAAACTTTTGCTCTGCATACACACAGAAGGATCTGTGTCAGTAACAAAAACCTTGTTCTTCAGCTACTCACCTCATACTGATTATCTGTCAGATGATTTTTACTTGATTGAGAGCCCTTTCTGAGCTTTTTCATATTAGTGCAATAAAGCAGACCGGTTTGGATGTCCACTTCATCAGTAGTGTGGTTGACAGGATGGATTTTTTTGTTTTGATTGTCTGTTTAGCTACACAAGATGTGGTAGGAAAACTGCACATCACTGCTATGGATATACCTTCATAGAGTGATTGGGCAGAGTTTGAGCATACTGCATGGGAAGCAGATTTAATTTACAACAATATTTATACCAGGGACTGCAACTTCATTTAAAATCTCCACTGCAGAAAATTCTTACTCATATGTTTCATATCTCACCAAGATGACAAATTCTCTGCTGAAGAGAGTCTCTGAAAGCCATTTACCCCTTTCGTATGCAAGAGCTAAAATCCACTTAAGTTTTCAGCACTGCAGGCAGTGTGGATTATTCTCCAACTCCTTCTTCCCCCCAAGAACTTCTCCCTTCACTGACCTATAGTACCACCTACAAAGCAAGGTATTTCACAAGATCCCAGGCAGGAACACAGCTCTTTCTTTGTCTGATCATTATTCTACTTGTAGTTCAATGGCTTTTTCAAGCGTTTAACAGGAAAAAGCATTCCTCTAATTTTGTTGTAAATCACTCTTATGTGGCATATGTTTGCTAGGTGCATTCAATTAAGGCCAAGGCACAGAAGGTCAGGCTCTAGCAGAAAGTATTCAGAGTCTGGAACCTAGATGACTTAAGATGAGGAGAGAGTTGTCCTCTTTTCCAGTAGCGGGTTGTAAATGTTTTACGTATTTCTATTAATTTAAAAATATGTATATTTGTAAAACTTGCTGGCATTTTCATGATAAGACAAGTAATTCAAGAAGACACTGGCTTGCTGCATTACACAGCCTATGCAGCAAGAAATTGTTCAATGCTTTGACATCAAACAGTACTAAAATGCACAAGCTTAACAGCTTCTCTTCGCACCAGTGACTGTGATATTCTAGCTGAATAAAAGTTAAGTAAATCCTAAAAGCCTTACTTTTTACTGTGGAAGTGGGGAACAAAATATCAGACTTCACAGCAGCATGAAATTCACTCGGTCCTCTCTAATTAACTAAGTTTTCATATCTAGAAAAAGGAGAATTGTGTTATAAAACAGCCTTGTTGCAAATGCTGACAAATGGATAACACAGGGGTTGCTATAGACCTTGACAAAAAATAATTGAGAACATCAATCACAATCCATTTGGAAAAGTTCACTGTGTATTAGATGCAAGTTACAAACGTGTCCTCCTGATTCAAGCATTCAGCCAACAGGAGTGAAGAGTTAGATGCAGAGTGCCAGATGCCTGAAATATATAACCTAACATCATCATTCACCAAACAGGTCGTGTCCCAAGAGCCGTGGCACAGAGGTGCTTTGAATTGCACAGTGAGGTTTCCTCACAGAAGACACAAGATACAGAAGTACAAGTTAACCCTTTAAAGAGAGCCCTCTTTTCTCTGCAAGCAAAACAGGCTGAATAAAGCCTTCCCATTGCTAGGAATAGAACAGATCCTCTGCTCAGCTCAGCAACCTTTACCAATTTCCTGTCTTGCACAGACTCCACACAGACCTGCACAAGCTCCTGAGTGTCTCTGTTGCCTCCAAAGGCCCAGAAGACTCAGGTATGTCTACTTCACAATTGTAGACCCTCACATTTGAATGTAGAGCAATCTTGCTTCTCTGCAAGAGGAGCATCATCTGAATGTAGTAGACTCCTCAGTTTGTCAGACTAAAATGAACAATTCAATAGGCAGCAAATGGAGCACCTTGGGGTTTTTGTTACTAGGTAATGTGGTCTTGCAGGAAATTTCAGACAAATTTGAATGATTTCTCTGCTTTTTTGTACCCTCTCCTGGCCTCAGCACATACCCACACACAGACTCCTGATGTTTTTACTTCTTTCCCAAAACATTTATTTCCGTCCTGTTATTCCATCTTAGCTCTAAATTACTGAGATTTAGGCAGTTCTCATTTAAAAAAAAATCCAAGGGTTGTTTTCTAGTTCTTGTTATAGGAATATGAGCAAAAGAACAGGTACACAAAATAACTGCTTTCAGCTTAACAAACTCTCATTGGTTATTACTGACCAGCACCTGTTCAACTGAATGGCAAGCATTAAGTTTTCATTCCATTTTATGAGATTGCTCATTAAGGTACATTTTTGCAACTTCTTGAGCTTGAAATTAATTTTAGGCACGAAAGGATCTCATTGGCTGAGCACAGCTGGAGAATTCCTGATATATGGGAATAAAGCATGAAGACAGAGAGCCTGAGCCTTGCTTCGAAAGAGCCTGTCAAAACACCACTTCATAACCATTTCCAGTTAAAACACTGGGTTGACCTTGCATTGATAGACATCATTACATCTCATGTTTGTCTTATACTTTATGAACTGCAGAAATATGTGAAAACTCAGGCAGTGTAACAGCACATGCCCTTGAATTTTTATTAGCCTGTCTATGCAGAATCAGATTTTACAGAGGGCAGTACTTGTTCAGCTAGAACCAAAGGCTTTTTTGTCACAATACCACTTCATTTGGTTTTACATATACTGTAATATTTCCAAAACCCCAGATTTCTACTTTGTTTTTAAAAACTCCTTTGTGTTAGCTGTGTATCAAGTGAAAGGCAAGCTAAGCCAAAAAATACCATAAAATCATTACCTATTAGAACATTCAGTGATGAGAATTTCCAAAGAAGAGTATTCCCAGAGAAGTAAAAAAGCTGAGCTGAAAACAGGAATGAGTTCGCCTGAAAATTTGGCTTTATGGAAATCTTACTCAGTAATCCAGCACCCCTAACACCACATCCCTCTTATCCAACCCATTTGTAGTCTCCTAGGCATCAGGTTGTTCTTGGTCAAAATCTCTTTGTTTATTCTTTCTAGTTTTTCAGAGATAGAGCTTTACAATTTTCCACATGTGCATTGTTGCCTGTACCAGGGAGCAGAGCAAAGTATGTGGCTGAGGTGGTTGTAGGCTGCCACGGGTGTTCTGAGGGTGAAGAGAGAGAAGCCAAGGTCTGAACAGTGTTGTTACAGAACTTCAACAAAGCTTTTTGAGACCATACATATGACTTTGTGACTGGTTAATTTAATTGCCCTGTTGAAGGAGGGGCAAGCAGTAAAAGACCTCAAATAAGTTTACAGGCTTTTTTTTTTAAGCTTTATAAAACACTGCTTGGAAACACAGTTCTTGGGAAACCAATCACACAATGCCTTTTGGCACAGTCATAGCAAGAACACCACTCTCTTGAAAATTGTAGTTCTCCAGGTACTTGCTTCCATTAGAATGTTCACAAGACGTTTGTTGACCAAGCTGGTTATCACTGGCTGAGAAGATAATTAACAAAAAAAAAGGTGAATATAAAGCATCAGCTGTATGTTTTATGCAGTTACTCTTTCTTAATTATTTGCTTTCTTTCACCTTTGGCACAGGAATTGTACTGTTCCCTTATAGTCCAAACCCATGTGAATAACTCAAACTCTGTCTGAATTGAGCTTAAATCTTTCACAAGCATGAGCACCTACTCTTTCTCGATTTGAGCAGGAACACTTGTGACAGTAGCATATGGAGTAGAACAGCTAAGTTGGAATGGACAAATCATCTAGTCCAGCGATATTTCCAGTGTGATCCACAGCTTGCAGAACAGACACCTCAGGTTTCATTCTACAGAGCAACATACAAATCTGCCAAATAATATTGGACATTACAAATTTAAGAAGTAACAAACTAAATTGGTCAGAATTGCTTGTAACTCCTAAACTGAGATCCCTTACATGCATTTAGGATGAGATCAACTTGAACTTCCTGAAGACTGGCCCTGCTTCCTTGGGAGTCATAAATGGACATGAACATGCTGAGGTAATATAGGAATGCTGAATGAACTTCTCATCTTTTGCTTCAGGCAAATAATTTCCGTCTCTAGAAATAAGATTTATATGTTCTTTTCTTTCTCCCTCCCTGCATGATATCAGACAAATGAGATAAACCCATCCTTTCACAAAGGGCTACTTCAATTTCTCATTATGAGTGTCTGACTTAGCTCATTAGTCAAATTTGCAATGCTATTAAGCCCTCCCAGCCGTAAGTAAAGTCACCTGAAATTTTAAAGTCCTGTATCACACTAACTATTTTGAACAGTGAAGTGTAAGTCAACTCAAGTTAATTAACTCAACTGAGTGGATGCTTTAATCTCAGTGACTTTCAGGCTTGACTTTCCTTTGGTTTAAGGAGATTAAGCTTGTTTAACTTTATACCTCAAGAAACACTTAGGTGCCGATTATGAGATACCAGAAATACTCATTAAAATTAATCACTCTCTTCAGCACGGAGCGGAAAATAAGGCAGGAGGCCACATATTGCAGTACAGTGAGAATCAAAGCTGTCTCTTCCCCAGGCTGAATGAAACACTATCCTGACTGAAATTATAATTTGTAATGGCAGTGTATGCCAAAATTATAGAATCTTAGAATGGTTTTGGTTAGAATGGTTCTTAGAGACCATCTCATTCCAACCTCCCTGTCACAGACAGGGACATCTTCCACTAGACTAGGTTGCTCCAAGCCATCTAACCTGGCCTTGAACACTTCCAGGGATGGGGCATCCACAGATTTCTGGGCAATCCATTCCAGTGCCTCAACATCCTCATAGTGAAGAATTTCTACCTAATATCTAATCCAAATTTACCCTCTTTCAGTTTAAAGGCTTTAACCCTTGTCCTAACACTACATGCCCTGGTAAAATGCCCCTTTTCAGCTTTCCTGAAGGCCCTCTTCAGGTACTGAAATGCTGCTGTAAGGTCTCCCCAGAGCCTTCTTTTCTCTGGCCTGAACAACCTCAACCCTCTCGGCCTGCCTTCATAGGAGAGCTGCTCCAGCCTGCTTATCATCTCCATGGCCCTCCTCTGGACTCATTCCAACTGGTCCATGTCCTTCCCCTGCTGAGGCCCCAGAACTGAACACAGTACTCCAGGTTTTTCATGCATACTAGTGAAATAGTTGCACTTAACATGTGAATTATATTTTTTTCTAAACTATGAATGTTTTACTTTATGGTCCCAATGTTACTTTTACATTGCAATGTAAATAGTCTGTGACTTAGGACCCAAGTCTTCAAGGAAACTCATGGGCTTTTAAGCAGGAAATCAAAAAAAGTACCAATATTTTTCTTTAAACAATCAAACACATCCATAATGTAGATTATATGTTCTTATTGTCATTTGCATGTAGGTCACAAAAATTGCTTCCTCATGTCTATATTTGTAAATAATTTTACATAGCTGAATATCCTATACAGCTAAAGGCATTTTAAAATACAGACTATACAATTGTGTAGTCACAAAAATCTCCCAAATCTAATGTATTATACTGGAGCTTAATTGGAGGACTATAGACCCAGAGCATGCTTGATTTTTAAATAAACTCATTCTGCTGCTCTTTTCTTTGGATGCAGCAATAGATAACATCAAGTACTGCAAGGGTCAATGCTGCAGTGTGTATACAAGAAAAGTAATTTATTATGGTTTTGTTTCACAGGTGTCTATAGAGTATTGCACTCAGCAAAAAGAAAAACCAAAAAAACCCGTGAAGAAGCACACTGTTCATCACAATGACACGCCATAGTAATTATTTCTGCTCTTCTGGGAATATAAGTTCCAGTACAAGGCACCTTTTGTTACAGCAGCCATGCTTCAGAAAGGAAATAATAATAATGCTTATATAAAAGATCAGCAAATTACAAGATTCTGAACTTGAATTTCAACAATTAATTTTATTTCAAATGCTTTCACGCTGTAAAAATGCATGTAACTGACCTTAATATGGTTCTTATGAGGTGCCACGTGTGAGTATTTGGACAAACACTAATGTATTCTAAATTTCCTTTGTGAATATCCAAACATGGTCTTTTTTTGAGGAAGCATTCAAGTTTGGCTTTGTTTAGTAGGACCTCAGCTTTGCACAGTACTTTCTGATTCAGCACTTAAGACCAATTTTATATCAAAGTTCTGTGCTGCAAGCCTACCTCCTAATAACTCTTAGCACAACTAATCTGTCAATATTTTCTGCCTAGCTACATTCCTTGGAGAAATGGCCAGCTGCTCCCATCCTGTAAGTTTTTTCTTCCATCTGGAACACAATACTTCACACAAAGTGCCATAATAGCATTGATTTAACCATCAGTATCCTCCCCAGCTAGAAAGCCATCTGCTTCTGGCATTCCCACCAGGGGACACACCTGAAAGTTTGTTTCTGAGTTAATGGGGATTACTGGCTAGCTAGATCTGTACTGTGAGCAGATCTCACCTCTCAAATATTTTGTTTTACTTTTTCTTAGGTTATCTGAAATGTACGAAACTGTAGAGCTTACTTACATTTCACACAATTTATTTTTCAAAACTTTTAGCAAGGAAGTGATCTTCAATCTTGGCTCTTACAACAAGAAAATAATGAAAAGGTTTTCAAGAACGTGTATACCTGAAGTGAAGGGGTCTTACAGAATTAAACATCCCTTGCACTATTTATTGCATGCCAAGTCTGAATTTTGCCAGCCAAAAAGTTTAATTTGAATCAGAGAAAAGTTTTGCCTGTATTCAAGTGAAGTTGAAGGGTTTACATTGCCAAAGTAGCCTCTATAAAACTCACAGACACCGGATGGCCCCATAGCACTCACTCATCAAACAAATAGATTTCAATTTCCCTGTAGGGAAATAGAGAAGGAGTTGTACAATTTGGTGTTCAAAGTTATGGCTGCTTGAAGTTTTAGAGGGAAAACTGCCTTGAATTTTATCAGACATATATATGTGAGTTTGATTTGGATCTATAGGTTAGGGTTAGGATACTTACCTGAGACAGTCTTGGACTTTGTGTTTTATTGGCCATCTGCACCGTCATGTCTTTCTTAAAAGAAAGCTGCAACTAACATCTCTGCAGAACTCAGTCCTGTAGGAACAAGTCAGGTGGATGCCACAAGAATGTGTCTAGACAAAGCTGAGGTGGAAGCATAACTCTATCTCTGTGATTAGTCACTAGCATCAGACTGGCAGGGACTGAAGACATTGGAACAGGCAGAGAAATGCAGGTACTAGATTTTTAAAAAATCAAATAGGAAAGGGGAAAAAAGTTCATCAGGTGGCTCCAGTGGGAAGACTAAATTCTTTTCTCAATAAAACTAATTACGTTTCTGTAATTGATGGCAACAGACACAGAGATGGGTCTTAAGTTTGTTGGCAAGATGTAAGCATGGAAAATATTAGCACACAAGTGCTTTGTATTTCAAGTAGAGCTGCAAAGAATAAAACTCTGACGTGTATCTGAAACTACTTAGGCTTACTGTCAGCTAGGAAAGAATAGGAAGCCTCTTCTACACAATTAGTCACAGTGAAACCAGGATCAGAGTTAAAAGGTCTTAAACTCCAAACAAAGCAATGGGTTTGGTGCACCTGTTTATGTCTTTATAACAGCCTGAGATAGATGCTACTATTTATGTGGTGGTAGAGAGACAAATGTAAGCCTTCTGAAATACATTCTCTTTCCCTCCCCTCAAAAAGATGTCAGGACTAAAATCATGTGTGCACATAAAAAGGTGCAGTGTATGTTTATTTAAAATAAGTACTCATACAGAAGGACATCAATAGCACATGGAGAATTCAGTCAGTTTCTTGCTCCAAATTATCTTTTCCTCACAAAAAGTAATACAAGCTGAAGATTAGACTTGCTATTTGGCAACATAAACATTGCAAAAGGAGTATGCATTTCCATTAGGAGGTACTTTGTTACACCTTATTCTTGGCTCGCCTCATGTTACATGACACTTGTAGCTAGAATATGACTATGCAGCTGGAGACTACAATATTCACAGAAGTTGGACCATGCTTAAATACAGTATTTTATAATAAAACCAAACCAGTCTACCCATGTAACAGAGAATGATCTTTAGCCGAAAAAGGTTCCAACTGCAAAAGCTTATGCTTTTAATTTCATTTTGAACCATAAAAATCAGTTTATTACATGACATAATAGATCACAAAGATGAAGCTATCTGCTTCATTTTCTCAGTAGTTCAAAAAGCCAGATGTTGAAATTGCCTTACACTGAGATGCAATAGTCCCAGTGTTTAAATTGCCACTAAAAACATTGTAAATGGTTCAAATGATATTGTGGGTTGACCCCAGTAAGCAGCCAAGCTGCTGCTCCCTTTATGTCTCCTCATCCCCAGCAAGAGAGAGAGAAGAGCAGCAAAAGCAAAACTCACTGGCTGAGATGGACAGTTTAATAAGTGAAGGAAAAATATAAAATATAAACCACCAAGTGATGCAAAGGCAATCCCTCACTACCTCCCACAGGCCTACTGATGCCCAGCCAGCTGGCAGCCACCTTGGAAGCCACTCATCCCACTCCCCCTTCTTTCTTCACTTCTTCCTTCTTTGTACTGTTGAGGTGATGATATATGATATGGAATAGCCCTTTGGCCAGTTCAGGTTGGCTGCCCCAGCCATGCCACTCCCAATCTCTTGCCCACCCCCAGCCTACTCGCTGTGGGGGGACAGAGCAGGAAAAAGAAAGACTTGACCCTGGCAAGTGCTATTCAGCAACAGCCAAAACGCTCGCATGTTATCAACATTGTTTTGTTATCAACATTGGTTTAGCCACAAGTCGAGAACATGGCCTCACATGGGATGCTATGAAGAAAACTAACTCCATTTCAGTCAGACCAGAAAGAAATCCCAAGAATTCATCTATTAATCTGCATGAGATATATCACATGTAACTCACTATTTGGAAGCCCAAAAATCAAATGCAAGTCATCTACTGTAAAATGCTTTCAATATATAAAACCATGCGCCAAATTCATCTAACTTGACAGCAATCCACTGTAGTCAATACTCTTCTTAACATTTGTAGTAGTTGCTTTGACCAGTGTACTTATAAAACAAACAAGCCTAAGGACTTCCACAAACACACAACTTTGTATGTGAGCTTGTGGGGCTTTGTGTCCATGTTATTAGAACTGATCTGTTTTCCTTATACAACTTGGATATTTACATTTACTGTTTACTCCCAGCAGGTTGTAAGCAGTATTGTACAGTAGATATGCATAAATAGAATCATAAATAAAATTTAAAAAGCTAACAAGGTGTTCAGAAAGGCAGCTCAATGACTTCACCACGGCACATGAGAACTCAGTTCACAATGCTTGCTTACTCTAGTTCCAGGAAAAAAAAACCACAGAAAACAATAAAACCTCATAACAACAGAAACTGCAGTTTCCATGGAACTCTTCTCCTTTACAGGAAACTTCCCTGTCCAACTATCCAGGGGCTACTTTGGCAGTCATACCTGCTCCTGCCCATAAGTAGACTGGGAACAGAGAGCAGAAGTGATGGTCTGTGGAAGTCAGTAGTGTCTCTTTACAGACTTTCAGAGCTCCTCAGTGTTTGCAGGTATGACTGTTAATTAAACCCAAAGCAACCCAAACAGCACTACTCCCAAAGACAGAAGTTTTTAATCTACCATGAAGCTCCCTTCTGTTAAGGGTAAAGATGCTGAGCACCACAGACGTTTAACACGCTGAAAGCCTTTAGGATTTGAGAGTGTAAACACTGCACAGCTTTCTGGCATTTTAAGATGTTTGAAGGCAAATGCAGTCCTAAATTACCTCTTGGGGAAACTAATTCTCACTGCCACACAGTAGTAGAGGAGAGCCAGTAAGAAGGTCTCCATAAATAAAAAAAGGCCACCTCAGACTAAGAGTGTCCACAAAAAGTAAGCTGCAGCACTGAGAAAGGTATTTAGTGATTCAGTCCTAGGTGCCAAGGCCACTCCTGCAGAGCAGTAAGGCTCTGCCAGCACAGGCCACTGCTCGCAGCTCAGTGTTGCTGCAGCAGAAGCAGCTTTGAGGCTGCAACCCAAGAGCAGGAGCTGCTGTGGGGCTCCAGCCAGGGCACAGCATCCTCCCAGGAACTCATGAGCATCTCTTCATGCAGCAAGAGCTTTCTAGGAAAGTCTGGGCTCACTTACAGTCAGATTTGAACATGCACTAAGCAAGTTTATCTGCCCCGGGTTTTAAAAGTAGTATTGCTCGCTCAAGAGATCTGTTACAAATCTGAGAGGCTAAGGCACAATGAAAGCGAGCGATCAAGGCCATGATTTTCTATGTCCAATTTAACACGAACCAAGAAAGCTCCACTTCCAAGCAGGCTGAAAAAGGCATGTGAGGGGCACAGTGAACACTGGTAACAGCATCTGACAAATCTAAACATGAATAGAGATTCATGCAGGTGACCCAAATTTGCATTCTGGGACACCAGTGAACTAAAAACCATAGTTTTGTTTGAGGTATTAGAATTTTGCAGCTTGTGCACAGCCCTACTGCTTGGCATGGGCCTCAATGCAGATGTGGCAGAACCACCAGAGTCACTCAGGCTCTGCCTCTGTGCAGAAGTTTCTTGGACAGGCTTCACTCCCTTGAAAATGAGCAGCAGCAGAAGCAGCAGCCTTAGCTCACCCTTCCTCTCTCCCCCATTTCTTACAGCAGGTCAAGGATATTTTCTATTTCACAGTGCTACACAGCAAACAAGCTCACTTCTAAATATATCCAAATGGAAGTTTCTAAACCACAAAATAAACACCATTCTTACAGTAAGTTATGCAGCAAAATGCAGGTTATACCTAATATCTCATGTTAAATGTAGTGTTATTTAACATTTTTAACTTGTTCTCAGTGTTGTAGTTATAAGAGACCTCTTTGAACAAAATAAGTTTACTTTCTGGGCTTTTTAGTCCCTGTCATAACAAAATAGTGATCATCTTGCCTGCTCTTCATAAGAGGACCTTTTGACACACCAGGTGTTCCTTTGTTACATGCCTGTTCCTTTGGGAGAGGTTTCTTGGCTGCTGGGGCCAAGCTTTTGTTTGTTTGCAAGTTTTTGGCGGAAGGCTGACCTTTTGTGGAAGGCTGTGCTTGCTTTTTGGTCACTGCCACTTTGGCTGAAGTTTGAGGAAGTCGTACAACAGATAAGGGTGTGCGTTCAGGAGGTTTGGATGCAGAGGGCCCAGCCTGAGGGAGATTACTGACCTTCGGCTGCTTACTGCCAGCTGATGATACATTTTTGCTTGTAGATATCAGTGAAGGTGATGACTTTGATGCTTTGCTAACTGCAAGGGAAGGTGAAGAAGTGGAGAGTTTTAGGACTGAAGCACTTTTCAAATTCCTTGCCAGGTCAGAATTTGTTCGTGGGGCTTTCTGAGGATGCTGAGACCCAGTTCCTGAGATCTGAATACCATTTTCAGAAGGTTTTGCAAGGAGCTGCTGGGAATGTGTAAACTTGGCAACAGCACGCAGATTTGTAACAGGTAGCCGAGCAGCCCTTGGAGCGACTGAATTTGCTTTGGTTTTAGTGACAGATACAGGTTTGCATTTAGCAGGGACATGCTTCTGTTTTGAAGCCATCATTTCAGCTGTCCCAGATGGCTGTTTTTCAGAGGATGAGAGAGTAGGATGGAGTGCTGGTGCTGGGGAGCCCCGAAGCTGAGCAGATTTCACCTTGGGAGCATCAGGGGACCAAATACGTTTGCGCAATGTTTCAGAGGGAACTAGAGCTGTTCTTGTCCCTGCACATGACAAACTTTTGCTTACAGGCTGCGAAGGAGCAGAAGCTGGTGAATTGCATGTAGGAGGCTCCAGTTTCTTTGAGGTGCCACCTATAGGTTTGAAAGGAGACTGCACACCTGTCACTGAAGATCCTTGTAATTTGGACCTGACTGTTGATAACTTGACTGTGGAAGATGGGGTCATGGGAACTCTTTGTGATGCCGGGGCGGGGGATTGAGGACGTTTAGATAAAGCCTTCTTGGCACTGGTCCCAGGAGCTAAAACAGGAGTAGGGAGTTTTGATGGCTGCTTTTGAAACATACTGACAGCTGACATTGGATTCATAAGGGGAGGCTCCTGAGTCCTAGATGATGCATTGGGGACATTGTCACTGGTGACCCCTTTCTGAAATGCCAGGATTTTTTGTTCCAGAGTTGCAAATTGAAGCACTCGGCATGGATCATACTTCAGCAGAAAACCTTGAAGAGTGTCCCAGCCTCCACCAACACGTACCATCACATGCTTGCCATGTAGCATCTGCAAATGGAAGAAGAGGGGTTGGGAGCAGAGGAACAAGAGAAATCTCTATCTTGTTTTATGCAGCATTAGGTCTTCATCTTACATTATCACCCATTGAAATTGACTAAAAATAGCACCTCCTTTCTTACAGAGAAAAATTTTAAAGCAGAGAAATTATGTGATAAACAAGGTTTATGCTTCCCAATTTGTTTATTAGCTAGCTTCTCTTGTAGACACACTCATTATGTGTCAGGAAATAATGGAAGCATCTTTTCAGAAGAGACTTTAACCATTCTGTAAGCACCTTTATTTAGTATACAAAGTTTTGGATACAGGTTTTGTTCAAATTATGGATGCCCTTGTAACACAAACTCTTATGACTGCTGAAGAGATTATCCTGCAAATTATAAACCCCAAGAGTCTAGGTTTTAAACAACCAACATTCTCAGGACATTCCATAGCATTTCCTTATTTATATTGAAAATCATCATTGAAATTTTAAAAATACCATAGAAAAGCATTAACTTCTTTTAGTGTGATTTTAAAATTAACGGTTGCAAGACTGAAGTAACTACACCTGCTTTGAATAGGTGATTGAACGGCAAGTTGTCCCAATCCAAATAATTCTGTAATTCTAAAACAACACTATAAAAGTGAGGTATTCCACTTAAAAGCATTTCTCTCCCCAATATAAATATAAATTTGAGTTCTAAAAAACCACTTACTCGTATGAAGAGTATTTTATCTCCCAGCCTATAACGTCCTTCT
>JAOXXN010000265.1:47124216-47142979 GCA_026770055.1 Myrmophylax atrothorax | reverse complement strand
AAATGCTATGTGGTCCTTTAAAAACTTATTTCTTCTCCAATAACAAAGCATCCATCACTGCACATCCCAGATCTCACAGAGAAGAGGGGTGAATTTGTGATCGTTCACTCTCCATGACATCAACATCTCTGCATGATGATGATTAAATGTCCGTAATTCTGTGAGACGACCCAGTAGACATGCAAAGTGCTGAGGGTTATCTGGGTGGTGAAGTTTGCAGAATTTTTGTAGAATATCCAGCAGTGGCTCTTGAAGCCTTTCCACAGAATCTCTGTCCTTTATGTATTGTCGATCTGGTTATGGATTTAAAAGAAAAGAAGTAATTAGCAAATATATGCTCTGACACATTGCAATTATTTACACTGATAAATTAACATTAAAATATTCAAATATTTACATTGGCCAGTGGTGTTCACGCCTACCAAAAATATTTATTTTCAAATTAAGAGGAAATAAAAGCTCTTAATATTGTATTTTTGCATTAGGGTTTTCATGTAAACTTCCCACTTTTATCTAGAGAATCTTTCAATATTCTCAAAAGCCAGAGTGTTTTAACTCTGCAATGTTTCTCTGGAGTTTTATCATCATCTTCTCATGTGGTTGTGCACCAGAGTACATTTGGTGATGCATTGCAACAACTGAGCCACACAGCATAAATTTTTGGAGGTGTAGTACTCTTGGGGAATTTGGCCAGTACAGAGAGGGCACAAGCAGGTCACCAGAGTGAAATCAAACATCTTCATCCTCAGATGAAACGTCTTTGTTGGAAAACGCTTGTCTTTTTATTTTGTTCAGAGAGAAGTATGTGTTTGGATACTTGGAGAGGGAGGAAAAGAGGAGGATGGGGGGTTTGTCACTGAAATTTTTAATGTAAAAACATTTCCTGAGACACACAGATTCAAAGACTGATGGAAATGCTTCACCTTCCCATCTTCAAAGAACCTGATTTGGAAACCTCAGTGTCTTCTACCCTGAAGCATCAGAATTCTCTTCTCCCATTCCTGTGATAGTCAGTTTGTTTGTAGCACTATACAATTTCTCCATGTTTTATAGGTAGAAATGGTTAGTTTTGTGTTGTCAAAGAATCAGATTTTAGAGCAAAGCCTGTAATCAGGCTGAGATGCTATTGTGCCAACACTTCTGAAAGGTCTGTTTTCTGTACTTTAATAGTCAAGAAGGCAAATTGCTACTGTTCTTCTGCTCTTGGCATCTGGTGTTTGTCCAATAAAAGCTGAAGACCTTAATTGCCATTTTCTAAGGTATAGGGTTTCCCAATTTCCCTCTAAAAATGTGACAATCCATAATGGTCAGCAGTGGTGTGCATGTAACTACACAGGATTTTTTGAAGGAGGAAGCCTGTTGTGCTAAGCAGTGGAAAGATACCAGTAAATTTTTTAAGCAGAGTACTTAAGCAATTTTTTCCTTGTATGAAAACCCAAATGATATAGCAGGACATTTGAAGTTTGGATTTGTGTACTTGTTTTCTGGTTTAATAACTGCATATACTGAATAAACATGTAAGCTCACTTACTCCATGTAGAATGTAAGTTTGTACAAATCTCAGGTCACACATCTCATGCTTTGTTTCCAAACCCACGAATACTTAATTTTGGCTGAGAAGTTACCTGGGGACAGGATAACTATGGCGGTGAGCAGTGCATATTCTTCCTGCGTCATCTTCAGCTCTCCAATGCTTTTATAAAAATTGAACATGGGAGTTATGAATTCATCTGAGATACCTGTGAGAGGGGGAAAAAAAGTTACAGCATTTCTTAATTATTGAAAAAGTCTGGTTTATTGCTACACAACAATTATTTCATATTGACTGTCTTAGTGGGAGAAATTTAGTACACAAATCAGGCCTGATGCAAGACAGTTACAAAAGTGCAAGCACATCCTTGTTTTTCAGAGCAAACTAGACACAGACAGGCACTGGCAACTTCTTTTCCATGGTTTCAAATTCTTTCTTTCAAGTAATTCATTTTCCTCTATAGGTTTGTCCATCTGGCTCTTTGGAACAAGTCTCATATGTGGTGTCCTCGTAGTCTGATGATATTCTGTCTCCTCCTTGCGAAGCAGTCCCCACGTTCCCTGTCTCTGCATTAGTTATATGGAAGCCTCTCAGGGCATATAGGGTTTAACTCCAGACCAACTCTGTGGCTAACTGCCTTGGGCAGTTGCTTCAGTTGTCTCCACAAAGGCACTTAATTACTCCTTTGATGTAGCCTGAAACTTTAGTTAGTAGTCTGTAGTCCAAGATCAACTTGCTTGCAAATACTACTACCTTAAAGCATAAAATAGTGTATTATAAAGTACAGAGCCATAAAAAATTGAAATCCATCCCAATTTAAGGATGGGATCATATGATTCTCTCATCATCAGCAAAACCCTTTGGGGTTACCAAAGTGTGGCATGTCAATGGGGCTTCCTCTTACTGACTTTGTCATCAGGTCACAATGTTCTTACTTAGCCTTAAAATACAGATGTACTCAATTCTGCTCTTTGGTGTAAAAGAGAAGTAGATCCTATGACATAAAAATTATTTTTTTTCAAATGATATGTGAGTCATTCAGACCAAATACCAGACTCTTGACAGCAGCTCCTTGCAACTCTGAAACAATGGCACTGATGAAGTGTAGACATCCAAACCAGTAGTTCTGCAGCAAGAGCCTTTTGGCCTTCCTTGGCTGAAAGGATGGACACCTCCTCTGTTCCCACAGATGAGTGCCATAGGATCTCTTGTAGTTTTAGTCTTAATTTTGAGCTGTTCTAGAAGTCTTTGTAACTTGGTGTGGAAACTACATGAAATAATGCGGTTTTGAGTGTTGAGTACAGCACAAGGCTGAAGTCCAGGATTGGTGAAGTTTGGAGTGCCTCCAGTAGGGGAAATTCAAAATGAAACTCAGCAGGTGGAACTCAAAGAAAGGAAACATGAAGCCACTTGACTTAACTATGAAACAGTCACATTTTGCTGTGACAGTGAATTTACTTCAACCAGTGGAATAGTTCTGTGTCCCAACAGTGAAAGAATGGTCTTGCAGGGTGTAGTCCATTTGGTGGCCGTCTCGTGTTTAAACACATGACATGAGCAACCTATGTTCACTTCAGATTACAAGCCACAAATCTTGTTTTTGTAACGAGTTCAACACTACTAAATTAAGCAGATATATATGATGCAGGTCAGCTCATCCTGTAGAAGTTAGTAACACAGCTGCTGCTGACAATAGTCAAAGAATCTAATGCTCTGCCAGGTTTAGTTGTTAGTCATAAGCATTAACTATTTAAAATTTTGAACACTTTTTATTGCTAACTTTAGGGGAACCACCTGTCTCTCTCCTGGGTGGTTTTAAATGCCAAAGTTCCTTACAGTATGTAAGTAACACATACCTATGGCACATGAAAGTATTGAAGTTTGCGTTAAACTAGAAACAGGAAAAATAAGTGAGTCTAGCCGAGCCATAAAGCAGAGCAAATTAATTCCTTTCAAGAAAATTAATAGCTAAGCAATGACATGAGAAAAGTCCAAGACAAACTTGATATTTTTAGAAGTCTCTGTACAAGGTATTGCGCCACAGAACACAGTCATCTTGGCAGTAGACAAGAAATAGGAGAACGTGGGCTGTGACTAAGACTCCCATCATTTGTTTCTCATATTCATAATTTGATTTTCTCTCTCTCTGTTTTTTTTTTTTCTCCTTTGAAGGTCAGGTTAACTTTCAGCTGGATGAATTCATTGTTTTGCTGACCACAAACTCCTCAAGTCCTGCTGTCAACATTGCAGTAGTAGGATGAAAATTATGGTGGTGAACAGGGTGTGGAGTAACTAATTCAGGTCCTCAGCGGTCCAAACACTGCATAAGCATGTAGTAAAACAGTCCCTGCCCCAGAAAGCTTATAAGCTAACACTAAGAAATTACAGTATGGATGGGTGCAGCAATTTTTTATTCGTTACTAGTTTTGCCGTCATCCCATCTTTGCTGGAGTTTCCCAGTTACTTCATCACCCTGCATGCACGTTGCGCAAATTGCTCTTCCATCACAAGAGGGGGCTGTTCTCTAATGTGATTGAAAATGCTTCAGTTTGGATTTAATAAGCTCCACCAGAAAGAAAAAAAAAACGGAAAACACAGGAAACAGATGTTTATAGTTCTTACTTTTTTTTTAGCTACTGTACAAGATGTTGTCACTTCGATTGAGATTATAGAAGAAGAATTAAAGGCGATTTGGCGCCTGTAACTGGAAACACTAGAGAAGAAATTAATTACATGACTTTCCCAATGCCATTGTTACAAGTCATATTCCAACAGTGGAAAAAAATCTAGTAGACAAAGTTTTATTTCTGGCCTCAATGAGAAGAGGAAAGTTAGTTCCGTCTAATCCTCTTTATTTAGATCAGCCAAGAGCCCTGTGCAATATTGTGTCAGGCATGGAGAGCTTCCTGGTCAGTGCTAATAGTGTCTCCTTCCTAACCTTTTTTAAAAAGCCTTGTTTCACGCAGCAATATGGCAATAAGGACATGCTCATCCTTCCTGGTTCATTGGGCATCATTCTGAATTACAGAGTCCTACCTACCAGCCCAACTCAATCTCTGCAGAAGACACTGCAGGTCATTCAATTGATTTCTCTATGTTAATGCATGACTGGCTGTAAACGCAAGTGTGGTCAGTCGGAAACATGAGCTTTACTGAGTACAGCCTTGCAGCATCAGATTAGAGCAGATTTAAACCCAAGAACATTATTCATTCAGCATCCCTTATTTGGGTAATTTCATTCCCATTTGTAGTTCAAGACACAGCATTGCTTTAGATCTTGCCTTTTTAAAAGTTTTGTTACTATGATTTCACTAACTGAAAATGATTGCTCTATGAAGGTAAGATGACTGATGCTTTCATAAGGTTTTCAGTTTCAGACCATAAATAATTATCTCATTTACCTAATCCTGGAATAGGGGTTTCTTACTGTGATATCAAGTCAGTATTGCCAGGTTTTTGAAACAGTATTCTGTCTTCTATTTTGTCTGTTTGGTAAAACTGAATAATTAATCTATTGCAAGAAGAAAGCTTGAGAGTAAGTACTAATTAACAGTAACTAGCACTGTGTTATTAATATAGATAAAGAGATCTTTTTTCCTGATAAACATGGAGGTGGCAGTGGATATGAAACCAAGGATAGATTAGCAGCTGTTTTATGCAAATGAAATATTTTAATTACTTGCAAACTCCAATTTTATCTTGCACAGTGTTTTATCTACCAGAACTACTTTCCATGCTGCTTATGAGCTCTCCCTTCTGAGCTATTCAAATGCATTATTGACCCTTTAAATGCTGATCAAATTCACCCCATGGATGCTGAGTGCCAAACGGGGGAACATCTAGCCAGCGGAGGAGGCACATCAAAGCACGTGCTCATGACCTCTCTTCTGTCTGTCTTCATCTTGTAGGCATTAAATGAGAAGTTAGAATGTGTCAGGGAGAACTCGCAATCAGGATATCAAAACTCCATCTTCTTAAAAACAAGCCATAGGACTTCTGTGAAGTCATCATTGCAAGCAAAGAAACCTCAGTTTTTTTAAAAAAAAAAACCCAACCAAACCTTCGAGGAGTGTGCAAATTACATTGCCACATACCGGCCTTGGCAGTGGCCTGAGTACTTGCAGTCAGGAGAGAAATGTGGTCTGGCACTCAGCAACAGCATCTGCACTGCCTTGGGCTAGTCTTCATAGGTAGAGTCTAAATAAGGTTTTGGTCTGCAGAAGCACGCTTATGCAGAAGAGAAGAGATTGAGTCCCTGACATCTGTTCTTGTTTTCATGGGTATAAATCTACTCTGCAGATATGTTTTTTAACACTTTTAGCAACTTTATTTGCAATTCAGGAACATAGCACTGGCTAACTCGGTATGGTAGATTGTGCAGGAAAAGTATGCAAACAGAAAAGCTCTTTCCTATAATCTGCAATTTAAAGTGGTCCTAATTTCTAAATGTTTTAGGCAGTGTGCCAGTTTTGAGTAAAGTCACAGGATGGTGTCTCTTTCCATGAGGATGCATATGACTGTTTTGAGGGTAAGGCACTGAACTCATCAGGGAAGATAATTTCATTTTTTTTCTCTGCACAAACCCCAGTAAAATGGGGGTTTGAAGCACCACCGTTACTCAGTACCAATAACCAAATGATAAAAGCCAAAGGCAATGGACCTGATTAGGTATCCATAGTTCTGACATCAAATTTTGCCTTTGGTTGCAGGAATCTCTTATCCAAATTAAGGGAGCTTTGTATCCCACATTCAATGGCAAAAATGGTCTCTTGCCATGCTTTGAAAGTGTGGCTATTTCTTTTTTTTTCCTTGGATCTGACTTCACTTCAGAACATGTAATCCATCCAGGAAGACAATAGTGTATTTCACAATGTCCTGCTGCCAACCTAAAATTTGTGTCCAGATTCTTCCATTTCTGTCAATACCAGGTAGTATCTTATTTCCCAATACCCAAATTCGTAGAACAGCTCTGTAGAATAAAATGATGAAATAAAAATCTGTGTCTCTTCATGACGACTGAAAGCTTGTATCTCTAGAAAAACAAACTACAAATGCTCACTGAGAAAAAATTCAATATCAACCCTGTTTTTTAAAAATACTGTACTGCTCAATAACGGGGAGAATTTGCTTTCAAAATTACAGAAAGAAACCTAAGCATTGAATTACTAAGATGTCAGCCTCTCACAAAATGAGTTAATCACGTGTTTTATGCATAGTGAAGCATCAAATATTACCAATAACATTAAATAAAATGTCTGTATTTCTCATTAAGTCTCAATATTAGGGTGAGAAGGAGAGGGTTTCAGTCACAGGAGCAGCTAATGTAATAATTTCCATAACAGCTTATGGAGAAAGACCATCAGGTCACAAAGACAGTCTCTGAAGTGCAGCAGGACTTGAGCAATATGCACAAAAGCTAAGAAATAAAAATACACCTCATCATCATGAGAATGAAAATGAATACTGATAATGCTGAAAGGTCATCACCACCAGATCTCTGACTTCTTTATCAGAAAAAAAACCAACAAACCATTCCATACAATCTGCCCGGGGAAGACATAAATATTAATAGATCAGAGAATCTTCAAGGCGGATGCAGTGGCAGGTGACAGAAATTTGGACAGCTTGTGACTTTAAGCAAGGATCACCACCACCCTCCCTGATTTTATGGATAGAGGCATCAAGGCTTGACAATAGGACATTTGTCTGTGCCTAAAAATATGCAGACAGAAGTTCTGAGTAACAGCAATAATTTATGGCTGCTGGCATGACAGTGTTTAGGATCTCACTAAGAGCCATGAATAATCTTGATATGATTTCTTCATTTTTTACCTATGCACTTAATTTTTAAGCTCTCACTCAACCATCACTGAATTTCTTCTCCTGTTCTCTGTTGTCTTTGTAGATTTTAGCTTGCTACATTTAGGGTTTTTTGAGGGGTTGTTGGTTCTTTGGTGGTTTTTTTTTTCCTCCAATGAGGTGTATGTTAAAAAAGGAGTTTAATCTCTTCTGGCCAAGCTTATCTCTTGAACTAGTCTATAACATGATAATGACCAGCTGAAGGTTTTAGTAGCATTTTTCCTTACAAGTTAAAGCTGGAAAAGGCTACTTACATTTCTAAACCAAAGTCACATTTGGTACAGGCTACTATTCAACCTAGAGCCCTGGTGTTGACTCCTATGACATGCATATTTAATATTTTTAATATACAATACTTAATATTTTTGAAAGCCATATGTGTAAACAATGGTAATAGAAGAATGTGGATGCCTTCCTTTCATTTTCTTTAAATTTCTGACACCTGAAAATGATGAGCATTTAAGCCACAAAGATAAGCTGCTTCAGTAGTAGGTATTTTGAAACTATTTTTGTTTCTTTAAATAGGTTCAGTAGCAGCAATTAACAGTGCTACAAATGCAAAGATTTACAAGCTGCTTTTGTTGTTTACTGCCACAGCCCCACTAAATGCAGCCAAGAAAAATCTTTTTAACTAGGCTTGAATTTTCACAGAGTGGAGAAATAAAATATATGGAAAAAGGTATTTTGTTCTGTATTCTGGATTTTAATAGAAGGAAAGAATACAGTCAGCAGCAGTAAGCTGGATATTAAATTATCCTCCTGTAATACAGGGAGGGATAAATTCTAGCAGCAGTATTTCCTCTTATGTCTCCAGCTTGATCCTGGCTTGAGGGAAGATGTTTCAGAAAGCCCCTTCCAAGAGCAAAAAGATAGATATATGTATATATACACACACACGTTTAAAAAGTTATTGTGTTTCATTTCTTAGGAACCACTTTTTGGTCTAATCCAGAATCCACTTGCAGTCTACCTTGGAGGATTTTTTTACCCATAAAAAAAATTTTGAAGGAAATCTTCCTTTAGAATAAAAATACCACCTTTGAAATTGTTACTTGTCTTGAAATTTTCTTTTACACAAAATGTTGTTTTTAAAATCTGCTTCATGGCAGGTAAATAATACTAATGCAGAATATAGCTGGTTGTGTTATGATGTGAAGTGTTATCATTAAGTCTAGTACAAGCTTGCAAAAAGTAATATTTATTGCATCTTATCTGGATTCAGTATTTGCAGAGAATTAACAGAATATTTAAAAATTTTACTAATGAAAAACAATTGGTATGATATATAATGGTTTATATAATGGTCTGGATTGAAGTATTTCCTCTGCTTCTGCTTTTTTTATGAACAGTTGACATCTTGAACAACAAGGTTGATACTCACTGAATAGATTAGAGAAGCTTTTAGTAATCATGTAGCCATAATGGATTCATTTCTCTAAGACCTATTTTTATCAAAAATTTAGGTTATAGTCCAATAGAAAAATCTCTTGCCTGCTTGGCATACTTCTCTGCCTTCAGAACCTGGACAAGAAGTTATTTATATCACTCTGGAAGTCATAATTTCCAGTCCATCAAACAGTACGTTCTTATAATCAATCAAAATGAAAGAAATAAAAAAAAATTACTAAATATTAACTTAGAAATGAGTGTGCTAAGCCAAAATAAATACATTCCTTCAGCAAGTGAATTATTCTCAAGTTTTTTAACTCCTTGTCAGTGCTTCAAATATGTAAGTATTGTTTTAATTTTGCATACATCAGTAGTACTTTCTGATTCAGAGATTCAGAACTGAATTCAAGCCCATTGCCATGATTAGTATTGAATGTTACATGTTCCTCTGTCTCTTCTCTTTCTGACCCTTAAAAACGAAAGTCAGGAGCCAGAATCGATAGGCTGACTCTCTGATTCAGAATTGTTGGCATGTTCTGTGGCTCTGTGATTTGAATTTTCTATGATAAGGAGCTAAGGATTGGATAAAGCTTGCTGGTCAATACAGAAGGCAGCAAAACATTCAATATTGCATTGGTGGAGCACAAAGAGTGCATAATAAGGCAAAACACAACTTTGCCTGCTTTAAGGAACAAATATCTAGAACCACTTGGCTTTTCATAATTATTAGGATTTATTTCTAGAACCAGTGGAATTTATCAGAGTCACTGAGCCTGTGACGGACCTTATGAAGCAGAAGACATACTGAGAACATGCCATGTTTATAATTCTTCTATGCACCTTGTGCAGTGTCACTTAGTTTTACCAAACTGACCCTAAGAATAGGGAGTTCCCTTCAGTCATCTCCAGTAATATCCTAAAATCTTTTTTTCTTTCCTTCTTATAATGATTGCTTTTGGAAGTGTAAATAGCAATATTTTATATGAACAATTTGAAATCATGCTATTTCTTCTTCACTGTTCTTTCATGCCCATCATTGGAGACATGCACTGGGTTTATTTGATATAACATTATTCGTAATACTTGCAATATATTTATAAAGAAACCTTTACCTTATGAGCTTTAGACTCAAGGCTGAGTTAGATTAGTCCTAGTTAATATAAAAAATGGCATTCAGATAAATCTGTTTCAGTGCTAATAAACAATTTTACTAGCTTTCCAAGGGCCAAATACTGACACAGGAGAGTAATGGTGTGGTTTGTTTTTTCCTTATTAAACAAGATACTTACCACTATTGCGAATTCTTTCTTCCAAAAGGACAGTATGTCCCGTAGGAAGTTTCCTGCTGAAGATCTCAGCTGAACGAAGGAACATGGCTTCTACTGCTGAGCCCTTCAGCAAAGCAATCTGGTCTTCATGATCAAGGGTTTGGAAGCCTGGGGAGACATTGGAAATAAGGCAGGAGCAATGGTAAAAGTTTCCACTTCTTTCTGTCCTGAAATTCTTGCATGTGTGGCGTCCCATGTCTGCATAACCTTGATGCTGGTGTCAGCAGGGTTGCCAAGTGCTGCCTAAATTGAAACCCAGATTCCAGAAAATGACACAGATTTGAGCCTCACCAAATTTTATGAGGATTACATGTGATTCAGTGTTCCTGGTACTTTTAAAGGAACATGATAAACAAAATCTAGTGGTGGAACATAATCAATACATAGAATTTTGTCTAGCCTGATCCTGCTCCCTAATACCTTCTGTCATGTTTCCACCAGGGCTCTCTATATGCCTTTCCCACTGCCACGCTGCTTTCAGTCCTTTCCATGCTCTGATGGCAAAAATCAGCATTTGATGTGGCTAATTTTAAATATTTCACCTTGTCTTTGGACCAATATCCTATTTTACATAGAGGCTTCCTGCAGTGTTTTAAATATGCATTTCACTTTCAATTACAAATCTCCTCCCTTCTTCATTTCCTGCAAGTCAGTATCCCAGTTAACATAAAAAAATATACTTGCAGCTGCAGTTCTAGGCTTTAAAGCAACCCTGTGAGACACGGAGGAAGGGCCAGGAAAATCATGGTTTTGTACAGCTAAGAGTTAAAAAGCACCTTCCTCAATTAAAGGGAATCTCTACCATGGCTAGTGTTCAGTATTGAGGTAACATCAACTAGGAAGTTAAAAAAATACTAATGATAAACTCAACTTTTCAGTGCTTGTCAATAACACTGTGTAAGGACCAACAAGGGGAAGTTCTCATGTCAGACTCACAATTCAGTGGTTGTTATGACCTAGAGGAATTGCTAGAAAGGCAGCAAAGAGTGTGAAGCAGAGTCTGACAAGTGCTAGTGGTAATTAGAGGCAGACTATTTGGCACTGCAACAATATATGAAAATAAAATATCTCTAGAGACACAATCCCTTCTCTGCGTATTTTGTTTGTCGATAAGAGTGCCACATCTCAGAGCAGCTGAGTCCGAATTATTCAGCATATTATTCTTCTGAGCACAAAGCAACTTTTCTTTAGACAATGTCTGAATAATGTGTAGAAGGAGGAGGCATTTTCATGTAGTCTTCAAAATATACACAATTGCCAAATGCCAACTGAAAGGCACGTAAACTTTCCAATAAAACAAAATTTGCCCCAACACACTGGATGTACCTGGTAGTTTTTTAGTGAATTCCACAAGAACCTGCACATGACTGGTAGCCATTTCTGTTAAAATCAGAAAATTTCCTTCAGCACTGAATTCCTCGTTTAACTGTTAAAAATCAAACAAAAAAAAGCTTTTAATTTCTGCTGACATTTCACATTTAAGAGCATAAACTATAAGAACTATTAACAGGACCAGGCAAGAGTTCCATGTAACACTACAATTTGTCTCCAATGATTGCCAAAACCAAGTATTTTGGAGGGCAACGTAAGAAGTAAAAGAAGTAGACAGTGTCTTTTTCTCTGGAATACATCTTACTTTCAGTGTTATGTCTAACAGTGATTTAGGCACTTACTGAACTAGAATTTCTATATCTACCATATTTAACCAAAAGCCTTGTTATATTAAAGGCTTATATATATAAGCCTTTAACAGTATTTTTTTTGTTTTGACCTCCTCAGTCTCCCACAGAAATAAGTTCCACAAGTTAATTAAGGCTTATTCAATCCTCCCCCTGCAAGTGTCTTCATTTTAGTTTTCAATGTCGTTGACTTAGAAAATTAATTTCTACAGTCATTTTGGTTTTCTTTTTGCTTTAAGCTTGTTTGGGTTTTTGAAGTTTTTTTTAAGATTGAACATTACAGTTTCATAAAAAATGCATCTTTTTTAAACTCTTTTTTCCTCTTCTCCCTGTTTCTCAGCCTTTTTTCTACCCTATCACAAAAACTGGGAGTTCTTTTAGTCTAGAAAATGGAATTTCTAGAAGGTATAGAGGAAAGGGAAAGAAGAGAGGATGAAACAAAAATCTAAACCTGGAAAATTTTGGAATTTGTGTTCAAAAAAATTAAATATTTTCAACCTTCCAGGCTGGTGCCTTTATAGAAAGGAAGCTTGACTGCAAGTCAAACTCAAATCACTATCTATACTAACAAAGCTCCAATCAACAAATGTTAGATTTGAGCATACGAATGTTATTCTGGAGTTGAAAGATCTTCTTAACATTTAAGTTTGATAAAGATGTGGTCTAACTGTTGATTAAATGGGAGAAATTCTGCCCCACTTGCAGCATAGTTTAATTGTAAGCTTATACCCATAGTTTTCTCTACTACCTACTACACCTGCACATGCTGACTACAAATATTTTTTGCAGTGTATTCCTCAGCTTCATTATCTTCATCTCAAAAACGAGTTCATCAATATACTTACTAGTTTTTTTGACACCTCCTGTGGTATTTGTTGCTTACTGTATGAATCCATGATATAATCAAGAAGGTTCTGCTGTTCTGGGGTAAACTCTACTTTCTCCTATACTGGCAAAAATAAAGAAAATCCCATCATAAAATGCAGTCATGAAATGCAGTCATAGAAATGATCAAGCGTCTTTTGCTTTAGGCAAAAATGATTCCCCTATTTTTCGTACTTGGAGACCAAGCAGACAAGAGGTTTGTTTGTCACTGAGATTTTTTATACAAGTGTACAGAAGAGAGATGTACAATGCTTTTAAACTGCATGGGTTTGTGTAGTTAATTATTAGAAATAAGGAAATGTTTAGCAAATAACTATGTCTGTTCAAGCTTTATTATCACACATCACGATATGTGATGCATGCCTGACGTACGTAACACTGAAAAAATACTGTATGGATTTTATAGATGCTTTACAGCATACGTAGAGTTTCAACTAAAAGTATCAGAATGACTTCTATACTCAAGATACTTCCCTGGCTTGGTGGAAGATGGAGTTCTAATTAATACATACAGCTCCGGAGAGTTTGCAATACTCTATATTCACTGTACTAGGCACATTTCACAAAACCCACCCGTTCTGCACGAACTATTACAAGAATTCTCTTACCCTATATATTTTAGTGGTAGATGTTACTTGTTTCACATCATGGCCATCATTATCTTCACTGACTGCCTGATCTGGGAGCTGCTTCACATTTTTCCGTAGCCTTTTTGACTTGCACTGTATCTCTGTTAACAGACCTAGAACACGTAATCCAAGACAAAGCAGTTTGATTTATATATGCCTCAGGTATGTAAGCATGCCTGTGAATGCCCTTTACACTAACAAACCCATTTACCTGTGCAGATCATTTCCTGAACATGTCATTATCTTTGGATGTGAGTCCAATGAGGCATGCTAGGTACACACTAATGAGTAGTCTAGCCCAGATGGAGCTCATCTGCTGAGCAGAACAGTTGTTTCTGGTGACCCAGCATCCACACAATGAACATGTCAGGGGTCTTGCTTTGGACCAGCTCTAATATATCCTTACAGACAGAAAACCTGTTAGTCATGGGAGCGTATTGGATTGTGCCTTTGGTTTCGTTTCATCCAAAAGAAAATCCTTTCCTTTGCTCCAAGACTTGAACCGAAGTGCAATAACAGGAAAAATTGAAGACTGTCATCAAAAGTGTGCTCCTCATCTGATCCAAAAGAGTAGTCCAGGTGCATTTGTTTTTACACAAAGGACATTGGATGTTTACAATAA
The DNA here is from genome assembly GCA_026770055.1 of Myrmophylax atrothorax. Classification (NCBI taxonomy): domain Eukaryota; kingdom Metazoa; phylum Chordata; class Aves; order Passeriformes; family Thamnophilidae; genus Myrmophylax; species Myrmophylax atrothorax. Next base: position 47,129,057 of record JAOXXN010000265.1, on the reverse strand, counting down.
TATTTAAGCAGTATTATGTCTGTTATGCAGAATCTTCAGACAGAAAGCCCACTCAGAAGAGTGGACTCCAGGGCTTTGACCACTGCTCTGTCACTATACAGATAGACCAACACCTAAATATGAAGACTAAGTAACTCAGGCTGGCAAATGTACCTTTAAAATGTATTTATTTAAAATATTACCCACCAGGTGTTGCTATACTACTTTTCATTGTATTAGAGGACTATAAAAACCCTGGATTTATTATAGAGTTTCACTTGCCCTAATGAAAAGACTTTTGTGTTTGTGGTTTGGAGTGGATTTTGGTGGGTTTTGGTTTTTTGGTGTTTTGTTTTGTTTTGTTTTGCTTTTCTCTAGGCTACCTTTCAGTACCTTGAACCAGGGAGCATCCTTGGGTGGATGCCTTAAAAATTATCAATTTGCTAGTACTAACAAAAGAAAGGGACTATAGGTATCCTACACAACCTGTGGAAGACAGTCAGAACGCATGAGTGAACAAGTAAACAGCTAAGTATTCATCTAAAAATAAACCTATCAGCTTGTGACTTTCTTTCTTTCTTTCTTTGCTTCTTTCAAGTATCCTTCCCATTCTTCACCTTTGAAAATGCAGAGCAGGAAAAGAAGCTCATTCAGTGAGTATATGATGTGGAGGAAGATACCATGAAAACAGTGAATTTCGTTGTGAATGTTTTTAATTTCCTGTTTAAGCCCTATATAAAATAACCTACCTGAACCGCTGAGAAAAGAGGAAATTTACATGATTAAAATAAGACCTGCAAATAATACCTTGAAAGGAGGGAATAGGAATGATGGAGATAATAATTGGTATCAAGCCATGTAATTTGTGGTGCCACAAAGCACCACAGATTTCTTTTTCTAAATTATTCAGTGCATCCTTTGGTAGCATTAACAGGCTTGTGCTGTTTTCCACCAGCTTAGGATCTGGTCTACTGCTTTCCTAGGGAAAATTGGCTTTGCATTTGCCTTAAGCATTAAGACAGATTTGTCTCACGCTTCCTGCTACTGACTATTATCTTGACATCTTATTCTGGCTCCATTTAAGTCAGTTGAAAACCTCATGTGTGAGACTGGGTTTTACTTTTTACCTCAGAGGTATCTAGCTTTCAATGGGTATTAAATTCCAGGAAAAGTGGCAGAACCTGGGTCTTCCCTAGGTAGACATTTCACCCAAGAAACTTGCAGTTTAGATCAAAATGGGTAGTAATTTTAGTCTGTCTGCACTTTGTGTATAAAGGGCAGGAATAAGATTGTTGAGTAGCTGTGCCATAAATATTTATAATGCTTTACCTCCTTGTTCAGAGGGAAAAAAAGAATCTACAGAACTTGCAATTACCATCCTACAAAATGCGCAAGTGAAGCAAAGTTCAAGGTAACCTTTTATTTCCTAGTCATATTTTTTCACATAAATGTTCTATACTGCTAGAAGTTTCATGTTTTACTGTCCTGGATTGCCTTGAATGAAAAGCAATTATACAGCACGCTCCTCCTTAAAAGCCATTAAATAGTGCCTTGCCAAACATCCTCATTGCAGTGCATTAGAACACACTTATGGTTAAATCATGAGAAACACAAGATACCCCGTGTTTCCATTGCAAAGAAAGAGTCAGATGGCAGTGGCACTCACTGGCTTTTATTTCATTTATGCCAGTTGATGAAAATGATAGGCCAGTATAAAAGTTTCATGTGGTCCCAGTCAGTATTATTTACGCTGACCTGTTTTATTTCAGCAATGGGTTGTTTCTTTTGTCACACTGAGTGACTCAAGCTGTTTTAAACCTTCAAAATTTTGGAACAATAGATCAGGGATCAGCTCTACAGGGGAGTTATTTTCCTCTGACACTGCAGGAGACATTGAGTTCTGTCATCACAGTGGTGTCTGCTCATATATTTATGTATTGCACGAGAATATGTCATATCTCAGGATCTTTGCAGCCTGTTCAATTTGCAGAATGAAAGATTAATTACATTATGCTGGCAACACCTTCCAAATATTGATGGAGTTTATTGTTTCTCACAAACCCAACAGTTAATATAGCATCTTCTGATCAGATTGAAGGATAGAAATATATTAAAAATTCTGAGTAGATTAATTTCCTGTATGAACCTAAATTGGTTTCACACATATGTGTATGCTAAAGTGATTGGAGCCATCAAGAAAAATAAATTGTAGTTCTATTCATGGAAGGCAGAAGAGCAGATGTTTACAGACTGTTTTCAGGAACAAGATTGCAAAAATAGTGCAATAACTCAAAAAGGAGCTTTAAACATGTTCAGAGTTGCACTCAACATGTCTGTTGTTCTCTGTTATCCAGTTTGAAGCTCAATAAAGTTTATAAACTCTCAGCATGAATAGAATATTTACTTTAATATGAAACACTGTTAAAATACCTCAGGTTCATTTCTGGAGGCAGTTCTGCCTATGTGCCTATATGCAAGGGAGGAAAATCTATAGTGTCATAAGGAAAGCTAATGAGACTATAAAAAAGGGCTAGCCCTTAGCAGGCTTTGCCTGATTGCTGGGTGAGGTCTGGGAAACATACATTTGGCAAGCCCACAGAAATTTCCTGCTAGCTACACTCCTGCTCTTTTCCTGAAAATGGCATTGTTTGTGTGCCAAAATTTGGACTTGGCTAGCAAGAAATTGGCAGGGAGAGCCCCAGAAAATGTAGGGCTTTCCTGCTCTGGTTTCCCCAGCCCTGCAAACTCTTCACTCCTGGGGAGTGAGGCAACTCACTTCCCCTGACTGCTTTTCTTTCTCACTCAAGCAGGATAATAGCTGGCATCTAGTGCAGCACAGCCCCTCCTTTACCATTTGCTCAGCTCCTAGACCCTTGCCCCACTGACTACCAACAAAATCCCATTGCCTCTAAGTGCATTTGTCTTTTGCAACAGGATTTGATGCACAGGTGAGGCATCATCTTTAATACACCTTCCACCTGACAAATTACATATTTTAAAACTTTGTTATTAAAATCAGAGTAATTAAGTCAATACAGTATTTAATGCACACTCTGACTAGATGATGCAAATACCTGTATACATACATTCAGCCAACATGCCCATCTGCTTGCATTTCCTTAGACGGCACTCCTGACATTTTCTCCTCATGTACATGTCCATCTCGCAGTTGCCTCCATTTTTACACTTGTATACTGCGTTTTTTGTGATACTTCTTCTGAAGAATCCTGCACAACACAGCAGTGACATAGATGAAAGAAAACACTCAAGGAAACAAATTCATCAAGTTGAAGAGCAACTCCATTTGCACTGGGTTTTCTGAATGACACAAGTTCTGCCACACCACAAGTCCCTTTCACTGTCTGAATGACTGCACTCTTGATATTTGTATTGACAACAAAGTCATGTAATCAATTATCATAATAAATCATGGGCTCAAGCATTAGACATCAGCCCAAAGTAAAGTCCTGGAATTGTGAATATTGTGAAAACTCAGACCCAAATCTTATACTTGACAGGAAAAGGCTGAGCACCAGCCCTAGAGCCATAGGGTGATACCATACAAATATCCAGTGGAAAAAAATATGAGTCTGCTAAGTCTCTTGAGGTACAGGTTACGCAGGAAAGGAGTTGAATAAGTCATCACTCTTCCCTCAGTTCCTGGGAGTTACAGAAGCTCCACATACTGGTCTGTTCACCCACTCCCAAGTTTAATAAGGAAGCTGCATTGTGTCTGGCAATTGTACATGTGGTCTCCTCCCCTGTTTACAAGATACTCCAGCCTTATTCACTAAATACTGTCCACTGGATGAGTTAAGCCATAACCCAATTTCACCTGCACAGACAGCCTTTGTTGTCAATGTTTTCTGAATTTTAAGTGTGACTCACCATACCATCACAATCTTTTTATATTGTCCTTCATATGGCAGAGACTATTTAACATCAGATACAGAGAGAATAAGTTTTCCTTCCCATATGAGGGCAGGTTCCTGAAACAAACTCCTGGGAGCTTCTGCTGGCACAGTGATTTATACTGTGCTTCAAATGAGAGCTCTGTGTAAATTTACATTAACCAGAGCTGTTCAGTACCCTTTTGTTTTCTTATCACCACTGACTGGCACAATAAACTCATCATTTTCCTACCTGGCACTTTGATGCACTAAGAGAGGCACTAGGTTAGACTCGACTTCCCATATTCAAATCATAGAGCAAATTCAGATGTGAATCTGAAGGATTTGTCCGTGTGTTTGCAGAGGGCATACAGCTAAGTTACCACCCACTGAATCTAAGCAAGATAATGGATGACATGATGATTTTGCTATTGTCAGATGACAATTTCCCAAATTTGATCCACATTTTTATAGTTGTATAGTCTCTTCCAAGCACCAATGTGTAACAACCAGTAAAACAATTCCACTACCTGGTCAAAAAAACTGACATTTCTCTGAATCTGCAATAATTCCTGCTTGAAATATCTTCCATGCTGTTTATTTTATTGGCTGCTTTTCAGATAAATACAGTTGACTGGCATCAGTCTCTTTTGAAATGCAGATTACTTAGAACCTCCAGCATCTCCGGCCATTATTTGTATTCATCATTCACATGGTTTTAATACATTACCATTTACTGATCAGGGAAGGTAAAAAAAGGCCTGCATTTAAGCTGTAGGTTCTCACTGTCAAAGGCAACTGCATCTGCTTTATATCGTTTACAAATTTTGTTAACTTTAAATCCTGCAATTTATGACACATTAGTTAGTAGTAAATGTTGAAAAGCTCTGCACAAATATTGAGGACATTATAAGACTGATTGATGAGTTTATCACTCAGCCTATCCACAAGGTGTTCATGAGCTTCTTCATG
>JAOXXN010000265.1:47089080-47107860 GCA_026770055.1 Myrmophylax atrothorax | reverse complement strand
TGTAACCTTTAACATACTTCAGACAGTCAATCAACGCATATTTACATATTCTATGTTTAACTGACACGTATATTGTAATATGTGAAGCTTGTTTATCCACTGTATAGATATGTATACACGTTTACTCAGATTTCTTATGGAATGTGTGTTCCTTGGAGTATACAAATATATATGTATACACATAGGCATTGGTGTGCAGATTTCAGATTTATTGTGGACTTTCATCAGTGCACTACCTCTGACCTTGCTGTGGCCAATAGTAAAGGTTTTCCTGGTTTCTGTGTAAGCAAAGCCAAGTCTCAGGAAAATAATTAAAGTTAAATCAGCTGAGCTCACTGAAAATAAAGCATCACGGCCACATACTTTCAAGTAACACAAAAATACATTTGATCATCAGAAAAGCTCCATGATAGTCTAAGTGTGCTTTCCCCTCAGAAGAATGATTGAATCTATTTTAATTACTCAGCAAAGGAAAACATATCAAAGCACTTGCAAAATTTTTCACAGCTATTAGTGATGTACAGTTCCTTCCATCTGTCCCATAATATTGTCTTATTCTTTACACATCTGACTGCCTATTGCTCAAAGAGAAATGTCACTAACATCATTAATCTATGGCCCCATCCAAACACTGTTAACATCAATGGGACGATAGATTCCCCTCTCGTTCACAGGCTTTTGATGTGGCTTCATAGCCTTTTTGTACAATATTTAATGCAGTGCCTCAGAAGAGGCTATTTTATTTGCTTACTTGCTTGTTTTAAAGTGTATGAGAGAGACACAAAAGCATTAGGAAGATTTGTACTCTCTGTTGCGAGCCTATTGCTGTTAGGTCCTTTTGACAAGCATTTCACCACAAGCAATTGGAGTATAAAATCAGAATAGTAAAGAGACACAGAACACAGAAAAGAAACATGGCATTCTTACAGCTTCGTCATGAAGCAAAACCAAGTATCTAAACCACAAGTAGAACTTAAAACTCTATTGGAAGTTTCAATGGCACTTCTGTATGCAGGTAAGTAACTTCAAAGAGTGGGACCAGCTTCTGACTGTCCCTGGGATGATCTCCTGAACACCATTTCTCTGTTTTCCTTTCTCCAGTATCTTTTTCGTGTCTCACCTGATAAAACTGCAAACCCTCCATTCCTCACCATTTTTGGACCCACATTTAACCTAGTGGAATCCCAAACTAGTCTGGGATCTCTAGGTCCTCTGTAACATCAGCAATAGCAATAAAAATAACAAAAGCCAAATGTGCTCTATCGAAATTACAGTTTTCTGAAGAAAAATGACTAGCAGGAACACTTAGAATAAAATGACATTTTCTCATAAACTAGCAATGAATTCAAATAGTAATCACTTGAAATTTGAAACCCTTTTACTTGTGCTAGTTGTGTGAAATGAGTCTTAAAGTCCTGGACTTTGGAAGGTGCACCTGGAATCTCTACACAAAACAGTCAAAGGAAAAATTACATTAAAAAAATAATAAAATTACATTAAACTATTCCCTTTCTAGATTGTTCTCTGTTCTCCCATTAATCACATTGAAAATACTGTCTGTTCCTAAAAGAATAAAAAAGTTAATAAACAAGTATATTTTTCAAGCTAATGCACATAATTAACTAGATAGTGCTATTGCAGGAAAGCCTCAGTATCAATGTTACACTTTCTTTTCCAGTGACACATAGAAGTCAGCTTTCTAAAGACAAATTTCAACACTGTCATTATTTTTCATGACCTTACCATTTTTCCCAAGGGGAATTCCTGCTGTTGAGATAGTTTTGTGGATAAAATTACTTCTCCTTATATTATTCTTCAGTAAAATACTGGAGTTTTAAAAATATTTTATTCTGGTCAAAAATCCATTAACAACCACTAAATAATTCAGGTGAGAAAATTGCTTTTATACTACACAACAGCAAGAGCTAAAAGTTTAAGGAATTATTACTTACTGTTCTTTTCTGGAAGACTGCAGATTGGCAGGATGTAAGACAGTTCTGTGCTCAGTTCAGTATCCTAATGATTCTCACAGAGGAACATTTTTGTTTTGTTTTGTTTTTTGGGGGTTTAGCAGAAGGCTGTAGTGATAACACAGTGAATCAAGGCTTGGGCTCATTGGCTCAGTGCCCTAATGGACAGGGATTACTCATTAACAATTCTCTCTTTACGAAACTCTCCAAACATGGGCTGTATTAAGATGTTGTGAATTCCAGCTTGACCATCGGCACAGAGATTTGAGATGCTCGTTAATACTCTGACTGGGTGCAGAGTGGGAAGCTAACTCAAATAGTGGGGTGATAATACCTTGTTGCCAATTATAGCACTTTTCTTACACATGAACATTTTTATGACATTTTCAGACTCCTTGTCTTTCCCACCCAGAGAGCCCAGATGTCATTCCAAGACATATCTTGATTTCTAAGTAATTCTCTTATTCTTTACACTTTTTAGGGGGACTGAACATTACGCTGAGCATTGAAGCAGAATGGTCCATAAATTACAGCATCACAGGGATGTGGGGGCATTAAAGTTTGGTCCCTGGATCTGTCACAATCTCAAATGGACTGCATAATTTTTTATTTGGGCTCATCCCATAAAGTTTTAGACATGAAAGTGAGGCCCTTAACTTTAAACCTGTTTGAATCATGCACTGTTTGTACACAAGGGGAAGAAAATGGTACCTTGTAGATGGTAAACCACATTCTGGGTTGGCTGCACTGCACCTGAAAATGCTGATTTCTTGCCACTGACAGAAAAGAGACCTTGAGCTGCTACATCCCCACTTACCCAGAAGAGGAATTTAAAGTGAAGGTGATTAAGACTGTTCTGTTTCAACATCCCACCTACATAGGAAGGGTAATAATTCCCTGTTTTGCATTGCTAAACATATCCAGTGGGGACAAGTTGATCTGGCAGTGGTATTAAGACAAATTTCAGCCAGAGGTGACAGCTGATGGCATCACTCATATTGAGTTCATGAATGCCACCCAGTACACACTCTCTATCCTTCCCTACATATTTGCACTGTCTGATCAAGACTGAATACACAGAGATGTAGGCTGTCTCCTAATTGAGCAAAGAGAGGCACTGGGCAGCAAACACAGTCTTCTCTAGGAGAAATGTGAGAGCTGCTGGTAGTGAAATTACCAAAAGTAAAATTCCCCCACTCTGTCTCATTTTAAGAGAAAAGAATAATCATTTTAAAAGGTATATTTGCCCCTCAAACTTATACCAAGGAAACTTAAACTCTCTATTTTTCTCTTGAAACTACAATTAATAAAGGCTCTTTTACATGTTCTATCGTTTGCACATTCACCTGGTAGCCAGCCAAACATTCACAGTATGGCAGGTTTCTGAAGAGATCGGTGGAAGAATGATGCCATAAGACTGTCACTGGACACTAATACTCCCAAGGGGTACTGTTTTCAGGGATTTATGCCCACAGACCATTCCAGCAGGCACTGGCTGTGGATAGTACATTTAAGACTAAGGCACTCTCAGTCCTCACTTCTGACTCTCTGGAAGACATCTCACTTCTGTAAACACAGAGATTTTTGTTTGACAAATTCATGCTTAGCAAAATTGACAAAATTCTTTCAAATAAGAGAATTCCTCTGAAACTACCCTACTACAAGAGACAAATGGTCTCCCGAACTCCAACTATGCCAAAATCCCATCTGATACATGTCTGCTCTAGTGGTACCCAGAATACACATGCCAAAAAATAATTTCTTTGGTCATCCTGAGGCCAGTGATGGGTTTTGTCTCTTATCAGGCAAAAAAGCAGAAGCAGACCCAAGGCCAGCAAATGTCATATTATGTCTCATGAAGCTTTCTGTCTCTTGGCTAGTTTTGAAGATCTGAAACCTCTTTTTCAGCTTCCTAAAACACTGGTCTGAGATAGCTGGTGGCAGAGATTGTTGCTATTTAGAAGTCCCTAGAGACCAACTTTCAATGAAGGTTCATTCCAAATAAGCTTTTTTTTCTGTGTGGATGCTGTTTATCTGACAGCAAAGAGCTCACCACAAAAGAAAGAGAATTTAATACCCACCTCTATTCACAACAAATTAGTTGCATGGAAACATTTTTTCTTTCCTTACAATAATAAAGTGTCAAGTGTCAAAGTGGTGCTTTGTCCACTAATCAATACTTTCAAGACATTATTGGGAACAGCAAAGAAAGAATCCACACGATCAAAAGAGAAGATGTTGCCTGTAGCAACGACATGTGGTATTACTGATTCAAGCCAGGTGTTCATATTTATTGTGGTTCATGTACAAATGAAAATTGAAGAGAAAGGAATTAGAGCAAATAAAATATATCTTTTGTAGTGTTACAAGGGACTACCTACATAGCACTTGGGGGAAGTAGAGGAAGAGAAAAGGTTCAAATACAGTTACTTATAAAGTGGAATATCTTTTTTAAGATAGTTTGCATGCTATAATTTTTAAAATTTCAGGAAATGAACTGACATCCTAAAACTTCTCTAGACAATAGTAGCATTACTTCAGCAACCGAAAAAGAGCATGTGTTCTAAAGTACATTCATGCCACTATCAGTTTAAATACATGTTCAGCAACAAAACCAGGCATACAGGTAACATCCAGGGCTAGAAATCTGTCTGCCTAGAAAATACCACTTCATAAAGTCCACACTCCATGAAAGAATGAGGAGTTGTGCCGTGGCTTGTTTACTCCTCCTCCTGCTACTCTATCTTTTCTCTGATGAAATAATTGCTATCCCATACTATCACTGACAAGGTAGCTCCATAGACTCAGTCATAGAAAGGCAAGACACGTCCTGGCAATAGTTTGTCATCAAAATTATGGATGGGAAAATCTAACACAGAAGGAGGTGAGGGAAAAGAAGAAAAGGTAGGTTGAGAGTTTCCTTCTCTTCACATCCAAATGAATGCATCACCACACATGAAAAAAACCCAAAACAATACACTCACAAATGACCCATACCTTTCCTCTTCACACAGAAAATCTTGTTAACAGATGAAAAACTTCCTGACTACTCAGAGCCAGTTGCTTGGGACTGCAGCAGCATTGTACACCTGACAACCATAGAACCACTCAGCTTAGAACAGACCCTCAGGGTCATTGAGTCCAACTGTTAAACCAGCACTACCAAGTCCACCACTAACCACATCCGTAAGTGCCACATCTACACATTTTTTAAATACCTCCAGGGATGGTGACTCAAACACTTCCTCTGGCAACCTGTTCCAATGCTTGACAGTCCTGTGGGTGAAGAAAGTTTTTCTAAAATCCAATCTAAACCTCCCCTGGCACAACTTGAGGCCATTTCCTTCCTGTATTAGATAGTTATTACCATGGGGAGGTTGAGGACAAGGAGCTAAAGCCAGATGGATCTCTGCCAATGGATTAATTCCTCTGTTCCCCAAGATGCAAAGGGAGAAATGTTGTGTCTTGCCAGTGGAGAAACATATCTTCTTGGCCTTGGGACAAGTGAGAATTGCAAGAAGGAGTAGGTCTGGTTTGACTAAAGGGTAAATCATCATCCCCAGCTGGCACCTGGAGCTGTCAATACCTTGAACACACCTGATCATTTCTGACAAAAGGTCCTATTTGCAGCAACCACAACTAGTGAGAGACTGGGGTCTGTGTTGGTTTCACAGGCCATGGGACACGTGTCTTGACTGAGATCTGTTTGTGCTCAAGAACAACTTTTTCCCCACTGTCACAGCTCCCAGAAAGAATGATGCTGCAGACACCTGAGAGATCACCTGAACCAAACTGTGCCTCAGCACAGACCATCAGTTACAGCTCAGAAAGTGTTCACAACTTGACTATAAACAGTTGCCACTGAAAAGAGTCAGATTCAGCAGCCCTTATTTAATATTGCTACACAGAAGATACACATCATTTATGCCACTTTGGGTCATAGTTTGTCTCCTCAGACCAGCCATTTCTTACTCTTAGGCACTCCAAGAAATATCAATATTCATCACTCTAATGAATAAAGGAAGCTTTTCACTTCTTGAAAAATGTTCAAGATTATTGCAAGCTTACAATAAATTTTACCATCTGAAGATAATTAAGCAACCTTAATAGATATGTCTGCCTCTAAACAGGTAGCAATGGATGCAGAGTTTCAGTATGTTACCTTTAGTGTCTGTTTAACCTTTTTTTCCTTCTGCATTTCAAAAGTGAAGGAATAACTCTGCTTTTAAGATTAGTTTACATTATTCAGTAAGTCTTTCATTAATCAGAGCCTCCTCATTATAAGTTGCTCTCTGATTATGTAGTTTCTGGACAGGGCAAAATTTATTTAACAAACCTGTGTTGTTCCTCCATGAAATCCAGTCTGTCACTCACGTATTTTAAGTGGAGTGTCATGAAGGGTAAAATGACCACAGCGCATCTGTCCAAAGAGGGGGAATTCCTCTCTGATGGCAGACAGTTAATTTTTACCCAATAGAATCTGGCAAGAGCGTATTTGTTATCAAGATACCATATTACAGCTGCCTGGGTGCAAGAGGAGAGCTGAGTGTAAGTGGAATCAGCTGCAGTATCAAATCCTAAGCCTCAGTAGGGAGAATTCAGTCCATTTCCCTCTAGCTGACTTCAAGAGAAATTCACAATGTTTTTCTAGGAATAAGTTCTGCTGTTCCACATTATGTTCTCTCTCATTATTTTGAATTCTAATTAAGACATTGGTATTACATGCTCTTCCCCACCCACTACTAAAAACTACAAGTTAAAAGTTCCTAGAGGTATCACAGCTTTAAGTTAAACATGTTGGTACAGTATTAGCTGATAATAAGTTGTACTAGAGACCCTGGACTAAATATATCCTTTATTCTATCAATTTTTTTTTCTCTTGACATTTTGATGTTTTACAGTATGTCAGTGATTGAGTTCAATAAGGGTTAGCCTTAATTTATATAAATATTTGGAGAGATAAAATCATTAAGAAATGTTGATCTTTTCCAGTAAATGAAAGCACTGTCATTATTAAGCGGTTTTCTTAAACTGAATGTCAAAGGTGACAAGTGAGGTATTATTAATAAGTAAATATTAGAATATTTTTAGATGAGTTTTTGGATTGTTAAAATAATAAGTTAATTATGCAGACTTTTAAACTGCTACTTTTTTCTCACAGTGTCAAGAAAAAAGATGTTTAAAAATAATAGTTAAGTAGCTAGCAAAAAACCCACATTTACTGCAGGATGGGAGAGGAAATGTAGTTTAGACATACATGAATGGATAGTGTAAGCCACTGGAGGTGCAGGGGAAGCATCTGCTAAAGGTCTCTGGCAAGCCAGAATCACTGTTAACCTTTAAAACCCTCAGTTCAATACTTCATTTTTCTAGAGGTGGCTCTACTGAGCTTTGGAGGCAGATGACTGCTCTCATTGTTTATTGAGAGGAAGAGCAGCAGAGCAGGCATCAGACCCCCTGAAAGGCAGCCAGAGCAAGGCCCAGGGGAACCTCCCCACCCTGCCTCAAGAAGTCCATGACCACCCAAGGAATAGTGGGAATATCAAACATGCAGCAGCTGATAGAAAGCTCATTACATCTGCCAACACATCCAGGAGGAAGGGGGACATCAGGTTCTGCTACAAGGAATCATTCAGGAAGCTGCCTTCTTCCTTCTGCAAGGCAGACACACATACATGAGGGAGGAGCAGGGCTCGTCCATGAGGAGATAGAACAGAGCTGAGGACAGCTCCATAGTACCCAACTGGGGCCAGGGTGCCAATAGCAACAGACATTAGAGAAGGCAACACGGGCAATCAGGATGAGGAGCCATTCAGGGATCAGCAGGAAGAGGTAGGGCCAGATACAGGCCTGGAGACACACTGTTTCCAGCATCAGCACAAGGTCCTTCCAGGAGGCAGAGCAGATCCAAGACTGGAGATAATGCAGGTTACAGCTAAACACCTGCAGTCTACCTGGAGAGAAATCCACTCCTGAGCTAGGATACGAGGAGACAACATCAAGCACATTGCCAGCTTATCACAGACCAGTAGCAGAAGGCCAGGCTTGAGCTTAAATAGCATCCTCAGCCTACAGGCAAAGCATGTGGGATGCCCCAGATGAGGCTGATCAGGGCTGTTAAAGCCTATTAGTGCCTCAAGATCCTGATGTAGAGCAGTTCTCAAAGCTCTTTTTGACTCTTCCTTGTTCCCTAACAGAATTTAGACAAATGATGAACATAGTTGTGGTCACTTGTGGCAGGCAAGAGGAGTAGCAGCCAGACTAGCCCTCAATGTCCAATTTGCACTGAAAATACTGACATTAAAATGTTAGAATCACAAGTTCAGCTGAAGAGTACTCATGACTCCACCCAGCTAAGGAAAGATGAAAGGAGCTGGAAATAAGGTAACGTTTGGTCCTCGATATAGCTGAGACATCGTCAAACTCAGAAAAGGACTTTCATATGCTAGGGCCCAGGTCAATTGGATCATTCTCTTGGTTTCCACCTAGTAAACAGTTTGTACTGAAGAGAGAAAGGGATCTGAAGGTCAAGAAGAAGTGTGGTGGTTGAAGACAAAGTTAAGTGCATGTTGAACAATAGATTTTGGAAGAATTAGTTTATTATTCTTTCTTTCGTAATCTTCAGTTTACATCATTGCATTCTGAAAACAAATTACTTCTCTTATTAGAAGAAAGAAATTAAATGCAGTATAAAGTTTATTACATTTAAAAAACACATATCAGGAAACAGAGAGGTTACTTATAGCAGTATTAGCTTGGGCTCACTCTGAAGAAAAACTTTACTTATCAATATTTCATCTGAATACCATTTTTGTCCAAAATTGGGTCATATTCCAAAACACAAATCATTTGCATTGGCAGATCACTCATTTATGTCAAATCTCACTTGGCTGATATATTTAATCTTCCTGTATCATCCCAAAACAAAAAATGCATAACAAAACCAGGTTGTCTAGAGAATAGTGAAAGAGTAGATTGCATGCATAGGAAATTTGTCTAGTTCTATTTCTTGTCTTTGATGATCCCTCTTGCCAAACCTTTACAATGGAGGGAGTTTGAAAAATCCATGAATTTTAGGCTTTAACTGTTTGTTTAAACAGTGTGTAGGATGAGACAATTTATGCAGAAAAGCATGGCAGTTCACCTACTCAGCAACGTAAGCCATTGTCCCTCCCTCTGCAATGGCTCCTCACAAATATGGAGCCAAATTAGAGGTTCCTATCCTTTCTCTCTAGGTTTCCTCAAACTTGCATCAAGCTAGTGGGGGACCATGCCTATAATTCTCTGAATTTACAAGCCTTCTACCAAAACTTGTATTTCCCATAAGCAAAGGAATTGTCTACCCTGAGAATGTCATGCTTCTACTGAAAATGGGCTGATAATAGACGGTAGAATAAGTCTCAAGAGCCTGTGGGATTAGTTCTACCAGCCAATTTTAGCCATATCTGTATTTCTTGGACATAGAAACTGATTGCCACAATTGCAAATGGGAAAGGACAATGCTATAGTTACAGAAATACCAGCTAGGAAGTTCTTCAGAGGAGTGACTGGACTGAGCAGCCAGCCCTGGTGTTAACTGCTTTGTCTGGCAGGAACTAGCAGGTTCCAGTAGGAATCAAGAGCACTTCTACCAACCTCCTTGATGTACAGAAGAACTGCTTAACCAAAACAACCCCAGTCCACATGAACCAGCCTTCATGCAGCATGGAGATGAGTGAAAAAATAAAACAAGACAATGATCAATAAATAGGGGCCTGCTTTTCTGGTTATCATGAGAACTAGCAATAACTCCTAGTTGCAGCAAGCTTACATAGAAACTTGTTTGGCTGAAACACACATGTGTCTGTGTGTAAGTGTTCTATTTGTACTTAAAGGAAAGAGAATCTCCACACATGACTAAATGAATGTCCCTGACAACTGAGGGGCAAAAGTCATTCTTTATTCCTGCAGTCTTTCTCTATAATAGCTACTGCTGATAAACACAGCAGTAGAAGGTGATGAAAGCATCAAAGGTACCCAATACTGGAATAATAGTGTGATTATTTGATGCAACTTATGCTGTTCCAACACCATTAAACTGATTACTTCCACCACGTAAGGTATACTTCCAGAAAGTCACCCTCATGTAAACACAACAACAAAAGGGATTCCTTCCTGTATGCATGAAAATTACTGTAATACTAGCAGATGATTCTGTATTGTTTCTCACTAATGTGCAGCCACCAAAAATGGGTCCTGCCAAATAAGACATTGATAGAGGAGAAAAAAAATAATACACATGGCAACATAAGTTTTTCAAAACAGAAAATATTTTCCTCCTGGGATGTGATATCAGCCTGGAATTGTACATAAAACCTGAACTGCATTTTTTTTCTTTACATTCAATTCATTCCAGAGAGGTCCAAGGAGGGGTATACCTACCTGTTGCCACTTTCCCTTTAGTCCAAGTGACATGACTTGAAGTAAGAAAATGCAAGGGAACTTCTGTTTTCTCAGTGACAGAACTGCTGTTCAGGTGGGTGATGAACCATAACCTTAAACGATGTAAGACCTTTATGACGCTGCTATAGCATGACACACTCTACACTTAAAAATATTTCCTCTGAGAAATATCAAGTCTTAATTCTTTTTGCAAAGTTTGACAAAGTATAACCTAGCTGTATTGTAAAGTTGATCTAAAACTGAGTTTTACCAATCACGTACCTCTCCTCAAAAAATAAAGATTATGTAAAAATTTGCCTGAGACTGTAAATAAGCAGAACAGAAAAATTTTAGTACTTCAATTTACTTACAACTCAGAGAACTGGGTTTTTTTATTCTTCATACTTTCTAAATAACTTTTAAAACTAGCAGAGTTGATACTCATTTTATCAGTTTAATCATTGACTTCTTGCTTAACCTGTCTTGTTACTTAGGTCTTTAAAAGTCAACAGATAATAATACGAAATAAATAAAACCTTTGTCACTCATTCCTACATCAAGTTTTATGTAACTCTGCTAAATATGAGTTGCAATAGAAACCTTTGAACGGCGTGCCAGTAAAATGGAATGTATTGCAAAGACGCTGATAAAATCTTGTTTGGAATACTGTCAATTTATTCCAGGAATTCAGCTGTAATGAACCAGATGCTTTAGGCTTCTTGAATGTAACAAATCTCTGTTCTATAAATATTCTGCTCCTCATTTCCACAAGTGGAAAGGCTTGATCCATAATTCCCCAGACAGAGTTTTTTGAGATTGCCAGCAAAAGTAGGCAGAGACATGATGACTTCTCCAATAGGAGTGCCAGCCAGCAGGTGCTAAATGAGACCTTGACTGCCTTTACACCTGACCTTGAATTATTTCAAGGCAATAACTGGGGTATGGGAAAGCACCCTTGATCTCTCCACTTAGTTTCACAATTTAACAGCATTTTAGCAATTTACTTCCCAGTCCAGAGTTTAAGAAATGAATTTAAAGTTTGGGGGTTCTCCATTTTTTGCCATTAGATGGTGGATATTCACATACCTCCAGCCAAAAACTTAGCTGATCCCTGATGCAGCTGTGGGGGCAGGGGGGAACTAGTTAGAGGTCTGTATGCAATCACAGGGCTTTGATCTTTTCGAAATCATGGAGCCATGGTGGGATAGCTCATAATACTGGAGTGCTACCTTGGGTGGATATAGGTCCTTTAAGAAGGACAGACCAGGCCAGCAAGGAGGTGAAAACTGCCCTGTGTGTGAGACCAGCCAGCATGTATGGAGCTCTGCCTTGGAATGGAGTTGGAGCCAGCTGAGACTTTACAGGTCGGGATTAGAGGCAGAACAATGAGGGCAGTATCGTGGGGTCTCCAGCAGACTATCTAAAAAGAAAGAAGTAGATGAGATTTTCTTCAGACAACTGGAAGAAGTCTCATGTATGCAGCTTGTGCTTCTCATGAAGAAGTTTAACCACTCCAGTATCTGCTGGAGGAGGAACAGAGCAAGGAAAAGCAATCCAGGTAGTTTCTGAAGTGCATCACTGATAACTGGTAACTAACTGTAACTGATAAGAAGTGACTGACAGACTGAAGCCATGCTCTGCTGGACCTGATTCTTTAAAACAAGGAAGAACTTCTTGGGAGGATGAAAGTCATGTACAGCTTTGGCTGCAGTGGCAATGGGACAGGGATGTTTAAGATCTGAAAAGGCAGAAGTGGGACAAAAAGCAAGATCATAACCCTGCACCAGAAGAGCAGACTTGTTTGGAAGAATCTCATGGAACATGGCTCTGGAGAGAAGAGAGGTCCTGGAGAGCTGGTTGGCATTCAAAAAATCACATCTTCCAAGCTAAAGAACACCCTGAAAAGCATGAAATCAAGCGAAGTCATAAGGTGGCCCACATGGATGAACAAGGAGTTTCTAACTAAAATCAAACAGAAAATAAGCATACCAGTGGTAGAAGTAGTGTTACATCATTCAGGAGGAATACAGAGAATGCAAAGCATGCAGAGATGATGTTAGCAAAGCCAAAGCCCTCCTCATTGTATATGGTGAGATATGTGAAGGGCAACAAGAAAGACTTTTATAGGTGTATCAGCAGTGGAAGCAAAATGAGGGAAAATTTGGACTTGCTGCTGAATGGGGCAGGAGACTGCTGACAAAGTACATAAAGCCAAGGTGTTTGATGCCATCTTTTCCTCAGTCTTCATGAATAAGAGCAGCCTCCAAGAATTCCAGGTATCTAAGATCCATGTAAAAGTCTGGAACAAGAAGGACTTTCCCTCCTTGGTGTGGAATCAGTTTAGGGAGCGTCTACACAGATTGGACATACACAGGCCTATGAGTACTAAGAGTGTTGAGGGAGCTGCTGGTACCACTCTAAGGCCAGTTTCAATTGTCTTTGAAGTATAGTAACTATTGGCAGAGATTCCTGATGACTTGGGAAAAAGCAAAGAAAATCACTAGTGTTTTTAAGAAGGAGGCAAAGAACCTGATAGCCTCTTATGACAAGAAGACAGGCTCAGTGGACAAGGGAGAACTTGATTTTAACAAGGCTTTCAGCATTGTCTCCCATAAAAACTGCACCATGGACGAAATCAGAAAGTACATACTAGATCAGTACACAGCGAGTTGGATTTAAAACAGCCTAAACTATTTGTCTCATATGTTTGGGACCAGCAGCACAAAGTCCAGCAAGAAGCAGTAGTTTTGTTGTTTATCCCAGAGGTGAATTCTGGTACCAACATCCATTCATTAAAAATCTGTATGATGAGACAGAGCACACCCTCAACAGCTTTGCAGATGATGCAAAACTGTCAGGAGTGTTGGTAAAACAGCTCATCATGCTGCCATTCAGAGGGGCCTTGACAGATTGGAAAATGGCCTGACAGGAATCTAATGAACTTCAAGAACAGGAAATTCAAGGCCTCCGTGTGAGGAGGAGTAGCCCCTTGAAGTAAGCAAATTAACCTGGGCATATTTCAGTGAGACAGTAGCTACAGAAATTTATCTCTCAGAAGAAAATGGAGCATCATTAAATCAATTCAAATGTTAAGCCTACTCCCAATTTGGGGAGCACACCAGCTGTGGAAACTAAAATTCTACACAAGTTTGGGAGATTTTAGTTGTTCATCCTTAGCTATTTCATAGTTTCTTGTGGGAAGCACTAATGAAAATATTACTGAAGGAAACGTTTTGCTTCCTAGAAGGATTTGTACCAACCTTTCCTGATAAGGAAATCTGCATGTGTGTTGGACCGGAGGGCTTGCTGACCTTCAGCTGTTGCAGTAATTTGATGGCTCAAGAAAACATCCTGTGATACTTTTTTTTCAAACTAACCTGTGCCTGTGTTCTCTGAGATCAATCCCAACCATTGCTACAAACCAGAGAAAAACCTTTTTGCAAACTTCTCCTGTATGCCTTTTTGAAGCAGCAGATTCTTTTGTTAAAATTTGAATGTCTTTCCCAATAATTGGCCTGACTCAGCACTATATCTTCTCTGAAAGACATAAAATTGCCCAAGAATCATAGATCATATAATAGTTCGGGTTGGAAAGGATCTTTTAAAGGTAATCTAGTTCAACCCCCTGCTATCAGCAGGGACATCTTCGACTAGACCAGGTTGCTCAGAGCCCTGTCCAACCTGATCTTCAGTGGTTCCAGGATTGGGGCATCTACCATATCTCTGGGGAAGAAGGAGGATCCAAGGTGAAGAGGAGTGCACACACCAAAGGTACAGTTCAGGAGCAGGGAAGGAGGGATGGACTGGGAGCACTGATGGATAATGGACTCTGGGCTAGGGATACAGCTTGGGAAAAAGAAGGAATTAGCTGTAGGGCTGGCCTTGTTATAGACAAATATAACAGCAGAAGAAGCCAGTTGACAAGGGGCTTTTTAAGCTGTCCACAGCTTTCCATGAAATGAGAAAAGATGTGGTTGCTTGGGAATAGTAAAAACAAGGATGAGGAATGCAGAAAATTATTTGGGAACACAAGCTGTTTCTCATGGTGTGAGAGTTCCTGTAGCCAGGCAGCCAAGAAGGGTAGGGCATGGAAATCCCAACTGCAGTTCCTCTCCCAGCTTTGTCAGTGACTTTGCCCTCCAGCCCCATACAAACGTGACAGTTCCCTGTGTGCTCTGGCAGAGCAGAGGGAGCAGGGCAGGCCAGCATGGCCTTGACCTTTGGCCTGCCAGGGGAACAGTTCAGCTGCCTGCCAAGGACCTGCGACTCCACCTGCTGCTGCCAGCAGGAACCTTGGCACAAAATGGGGAATGCTCTTTTCTAGCAAAAATAAAAATAAAATACAGAATATGCTAAATGGTAAACTCTTGTTATTTTTGACTCTGCATTGCCCTGATGTCTTGTCCACCATGCCACCAGTTAGCAATGGATGTGAGAAGGCACACATGAACACATGAAAATACAAGGTGAAGATAAGGATCCAGTGTGAGTGTAGCACTTTTCTGCCTTCTGCCCAAAGCATTGTGACAGGTAAACTAGCAGCCAGTAAAGGGGCACTGGGAAATGAGAGGTGAACGGTGCAGGACAGAGGATATTCCATTGTACTGCCTTGTTGAGGAAAAACCTATACCCTGGGGTTACTCCCAGTTGTCCCTGCCCACCCCACACAGCATCATTACTCCACAGGAGTAACATTACATCTATTCACATTGATTGCCCTTCACTTGTTCGTCCTGAATATTAATCTCTTTCACATCTAAATTCAAGTTTCATGTTAGTACTAGGACTTCTCCTTGCTCACCATGAATCAATAGGGACCCATAAGCCGCTTCCAGCTCCCTGTGGATTTGTACCAGCATAAACTACAGAACTGACCAGATAAATTGAGGTAAATTGGGCCTCTCAGGACATGCAGACATCTTTCTTTTTATTACACACTGGAGAGGGAGGAGGGAACAAGCAGATAGGATCAAAGTCTCCTCTCTAAAAGAGAAAGTCCCGTTTCCCTTCTCTTAATCACTGTATCAGTAAATTTCTTCAATTAATTCCCTCTGTTAATGCCAGCTATGCCCAGGAGAGATAAAGCACCTGGTATGTTGCTTCTGCTGCTGACTGCCAGCTCCAGAGAGCAGAGCTATCTTTATTGGGGGTACTCAAATATTTCCTTGTTTGCAAAAGTTGTCTTCCTGGTTGGTGTTCCAACGATGTGTGAGACTCCTCTGGACAACCATAGCTCTGAGCCAATGGAGATTTATTTTTCCTCAGTTCCAGTGTTTTTTCTGACATATATTCAACAAAGTAACCATGAACCACTCAGCAGAGCTCTGAGTTTGTCATGTAGGTAGAACTAAGCCTAAAACAAGCAGTGAAGTGGTTGTCAAAAGTTTGTACAGCAAGTGTCTGAGCATGGAGTTTATTGAGCAGATAAATATGGTTATACATAAACAAATGTAGTTTGTTAGCTGCTGCAGATATCCAATACACTAATTAAATTGGGGCAAGGGGGCTGTTACAGTCAAGACTTAAAATATCCAAATGCTTCTTTGGAAAAAATGTGTTGGCTCTTATGCTACAGATAGTTCAGTGTGAAGAAGTACAATCTTATTACATTTCTTACATAAATGATAAGCAGTATAAACACAAAATTAAAAAAGGTTGAGATAAAAAAGGGATAATTTTTTTCTGTCACAGCTAAACACTGCTATCAAATGGAAGTTAAGAAATAACAGATACCAGTATGTAAGTAATTGAAAGCATTTTTACAAAGAAGCCTACCAAACTGTCTTTTGCACGTACATATGGACCTGCAGTAGTATTAGCAGTGTTACCTCACTAGCAGTGCTATCTAATGCAACATAAGCGTTTGGAAGACGTAAGAATGAGGTGGTTTTAATCTCTGTGTTTATTCCTGATTTCATGAGAGTTAAGCTTTGACATGAGACCTGAGTGAATTCCCTGAACCCTAAGATATCAGATTTTCACCCATCCTGCCCATTTTTAACTCAAAAATCTAGAGAACTCCAAGTTCTGTTTCCAGGGTTTGAAAACTGATTTCTTAATTCATCCTCAGTCCTTTCTCTGCATTACCTTTTAGCTGCAATTTATTCTCTCTTTTTCTCTATTCCCCTTTCTATTCTTTAACCCATAAGACATACTCACTCCTGTCTCTTGAACTTGTTAAATAATTAACAAGCACCACAAAATTAATGTCCTTAATGAAACATAAGAAGAAAAATAACAAATCTGGGTTTTTATGAAATTTTCTTTAAAACAGTGACTAAACTTTTAGATCTCTCTCTCTGTCAGGAGGAGTCAACTGGAAACATACATGCTAAGCCATAACACTTTTTGCGTGATCTTGACTTAATTTTTACCTTCCTATTTTCAATTAAATATGTTACACATGAGACTCCTTCTGGCACTTTGATAACATCTGGGTGACCTTGCTATATATTTCGCCCCCAAATCTGTATGTTATTTTGTATTGAGTGATTATTTCTCTGGATAAGTTCCTACTCAGGTGAATTTTTATAATTTCTGTCATTAATTTTTCCATTTTACATTTATATAAATATGAAAGCAATATTAAGTATCTTTAAACTTCTGCTAGTAATGCCTAAAAACCACAAATTGTCAAAGAAATAAAAGCTACAGCTTTCATTGTTAAGAAAGATCAATAGATAAGAAAACTGAACAACACATTCCTAGGATTTACTGTCCTGTTTCTTCTCTTCTCAGACTTGAATTCATATTCTGTGGTCTATCTTTACCATTTCACATTATGGAGAGCTGGCTCTTCCTCTGGCTTGCCTAAGATCTCTATTCCAGTATAAACTAAGTTTGGCTCCCATTTACAATCAAAAGCCATTTTCAAATCCAACTCTGAGTTGTATGAGCACTGTCCTATTTGAAAATATGAAAAAGTTATTTTGGATGTGGGGACAGAAAAATATGCAAAAAATGTGATAAATGAAGTTTAATCAAGCTACTATTTCTCCTTTTGGAAATATCATTTGAGTTACTCACATCTGCTAGCATTAGACACATGACTTTTTTGGGAGTCAAGGGTGGGATATGCCATCTCTTTTCCTGCTACTTTAAATGTGCCAAGTTCTAACATAATTTAAGAAGTCAGTTTTAGGAGAAACACACTCAGTGACTGCACTTTCTTAGATTCCATAATAAAATGCTACTGGAGCAAGTGGGAGATAGAGGCATTCAGCAAAACTGGAGTTACAAAGTCAGTTTGTTCTCAATAAGTTTTCTTTATTCTTGGTCATACAGGATTTTGGAAGCCATTGTGTAAGTCAAAGAGTTGATTAAGTAACAGAGATTTCTGGGAAAGAAAACTAGTTTCCAACCAGTGCTGATGTTTACACTTCACGCAATGCACCTGAAATATTTAAACAGATGAAAAGGAAAGTGAGAAAGAGCCCAAACATCTGAATAGGGGTGCCTGGAAAAGCACTGTGGCATATATGTAACTTCAACTGGTCAGAGTTGATATTAGGTCTCTGGAAGAATTTAAATTTAAAAAGGCAGAAAGTGAGTTTTTTAATGAAAAAACTTGTCCAAATATTTTTAAATTTCAGGGTATTAAATAATGCTCAAATGTCCACTGAAGTCAAACTTCCACTGAACTAAATCAGTGCAGTCTGTTTGTGAAAACACAATGATCCCGCTGAACTGAACTACTCACTGTGTCACGTGTTACTTGTGACAGCTGTGGTGCATCTGTAACAGTAGGAAGTACAGCTACATTCACCAGAGAGACAACTGGGCTCTCATGGGCCAATTGGCCATTTCCCAGACTTTTGGGATGTTTGCAGTTCTTTGTCATAACAACAACATTCACTCCCTTTTGTGTTCCTCTTAATAAGAGAGGAAATTTACCCTTTATCATTACTGGGAAAAATATGCTGCTTCTGAGAAAATGTTAGTTTTGAGAAGAGTACGTTGTCTGATCTTCTCTTTCCTTACAAGGATTCTTACATTAAATCCCTTCATAATATGGTTTATTCTATTAAGAGTTTCTGTAGTAACTATATACATGTTACATTATTGGAGAGGGCGGAAGAATCTCTTTGCTTTGCACATATATATAGCAATGGTCGTCTTTCTTTTTTAAATTGCGGTGGGCATTGCAAAATAGTTTAACAGTAGCTGGACCAGTTTTGTGATAGACTGATGAGAACATTTGACTCAAGTTCCTGCCAATTAATCCACCAAATGCTGACTATAAGCTGCAAGAAATAAATTTTCTTATACCTGTTCTGAATATCAGTAGTGAAATAAGCAACTCTAGTCTAAACTAAAGCTTAGAATTTTGAAAAAAAAAAATTTTTTTCTGTTTTAAGAGAATAAAGCAACTAGATTTTTTGGAGTGGCT
>JAOXXN010000265.1:47051580-47080724 GCA_026770055.1 Myrmophylax atrothorax | reverse complement strand
CCCTCCCTCCTTCACGGTCGCTGTTACATCTCGGACATTTACCTTGCTTATTGCAAATCCAAAGACGTCTTCAAAGTAAGCAGGCTGACTTATAAGGAGCAAATAGAAGGTCCAGCTTCTGCAGAAGTTTGCCACAATGATCGCGTAAACTGGCATTGAAGTGAAAAATCTCTTCCAAGGAGTACTAAATTTCTAGGAAAACAAAACAAACCGAAACAAAACCAACAACAGCAACAACAAAAAAAATTGAGCAGAGCCAGAATAAAGGACTAGTGTCTTTTATTATCAAGCCTATCCAGTACACTGCATGTGACTTACATCACAGATCACTTAGAATGCAGGTGAAATATACCTCTTGAAATAGTGGCAAAAACCAGATAAAGAAACATTCTTCAAATAGTTAGGATTTTTAAGATGAATGCTGCACTACCGTTACCCTGCTTACTGAAATTACCCAAGGTCTTCTGGACTCCCGTTACTGGGATAACAGAGTCAGTAACAGAATCAAAGAAAACTAGAGGAAACCTTGTGCCATTCCCCATCTTTTGGTATGATGCAGTTTGAGACATTCTTGTGAAAGGAGTGTGAAAAAAGGGTTATCAACTCTAAGAGACATGCAGTAGCACAGCAACAAGCAGCTACCTGCTTCAACTTAATTAATTTAGTTCAGGAAAAAAAAGACCTGTGGTAGAGAATTTAATTTCTGTAACTTGCTTTTGGCATTTTCGGTTTCTATTCATGCTCCAGTACTCCATACAACAGGAATAAAACACTTCAGAGATCTATTCATTTGAAACAGAATTCAAATCAGAAGCTGAACTATGTAGCTATGGCAATATATATTGACATCCTCCTTTCTTAAAAAAAGTGTTAGCTGTGTTCTACAGGCAGCCATGTGCCTGCAGATGTGTAAACACATGAAGGTGACACTAGTGTCCTCTGCATTAAAATCACCATACAGCAAGGAAAATCCATAACCTGGAAGAAGTATGTGTGTGTCCAGCCAGGACCTGGTTGATTTCAGACAAATTTCAGAAACATGCTCATAAGGAGAGTCTGGTACTTCACACTCTCAGCAAGGCTATTATCCAAAATATGTAGAGCAAAGAACTTAGAATTACTTTGTTCCAGGATGTTCAAGACTAAAACCCAAGAAAGTACAGTTTATCAAGAAACACTTGTTTTTCACTACTAGCAAAAATACTTTATGTAAGAGAATGGAGAAAAGTTTGATGGAAAAAGAGGTTTTAACTCAAAGTTTCCAGGATCTTCCAGGATCAGCTCAGAGAGAGGATAAGAAGCCTTAAAGAAGAACCTGAGCTGCTGTGACAGTGAATAGGGCAGAAAACGTGTCCTTAAGCTTTCAGATTTGCAATCATCCTTAATAGGAGTTCAAAAGGCAGCTGGACAATTCACCATCTGCAGCCTGGTTCTTATTTAACTAAATCCATTAATAGTTTTTTAAAACAAGCGTGACAGTTACTCAAGAGCAAGAGACCAGAATGTATGGTTCTCCCTCTCAACCCTTTCCTTCCCCTGCAGATCAAGGAAACTCTATAAACCAAGGGCTGAAAAAGCATTACATGTTTTCCAGGACTCATCCTGTCCAGGTGCATGAACCCAATTCCGTAATTTTCTTAAAAGGAAAAGCCCCTAAATATTAACAGAAACTAGTTCTACCACTCTTATGCAGCTACCAGAATCCATCCATACATGTGCTCATCTAGTGCAAAGTGCTCACAAATTATAACAAGAAGTCTGTTTTTACTTACACCTGCATTAGCCAGGCTGGCTCCTTCTCCTATACTTGTTTCTATATATATCCTTTCTTCATTCGTTATTGTTGGATGTGCAGCAGGGCTCTCATAGGCATGAAGCAGCCAGAACATGTACCAAACAATCCCAAACATTCCTGCAGAGGCCGGAATAGCAAAGCTTGGTTTTAAAATCCAATAAAGCCACACATTAGTATTTGCAAGCCTTGAAGTTTGTTTCAAGTGCCAATTAAACCAAATCTGAACAGAAATTATGCCTAGGAAAGTAACAAAGTATGGTAACTAACTCTGTGTGTATTGTATGCCTGCTTCCAAAGCAGTTCAGGACTCTGTTGCTTGTATTACATTTTGTGCATGGGGCAGAGAAGAAGCAGCAGAAAAGCTCTGCATAGAACCTGGGGAAGGAAAAGAGCAGACAGGCCATAACATGGTCACAATCTTCCCAAAGGGACTTCACAATCAGCCAAATGGTGTTGGCAAATCTTGTGGTGTGTCCTGTGTCTCCAGAGAAAACCTGTCATAACTGGCTTGCTGATGTGCAGGGTTAGGTTGGAACCAGCTCTGCCACGCAATGGGGGGGGGAAGAATGAGGCACCACGGATGAGCCACAGGGCCATACCTGTGTAGTGGGACCACTTTGTAAAGGTGCCACTGCTTTATTAAAGATGGGCAACACAGGGAAGGTTTCTCAGGACAGAAGTTTTCAGTGGCATTTGGCTCCCCACTGGCAACACGTGCTGTGGTGTTTGCTGTTAGTGTGTGGTCTGGGGCAGATACACCACACAAGTATTTGTACTGCAGAGGAATCTTTGCAACTGCACCCAAGCCTATCACTGGGTGAACATGGGCTGTAGCCTGGTCATTACAATTTTACGGCCTTTTGTAACAGATGATTACAAAATGAACGCTCTCAGAATCTGCAATAAATAGAGGATAAATTGGAATATCCATTTGCAATCTCTTTCTTCATTCATCAAAACAACTTTGATCCATATTTGTTAGACGTATTTAAGTAAACAGCTGACAGTACCAATTTAGTGACAGAGGTCCTTCCTGTTTAGCAACTCACCATAAATATAAAAGACGGATGACCATCCTATATACTGTACCAGCACACCTGCCAGTGGCATGGCGACCACCGCACCTGCATAAGACCCTGAGGAGAAAATGGATTAGTAAAACATGTCAGCTATGATAGCTGTGCCCAGCTTTCAGAGCAGATGATCCCGATGGGTGCTCGGGGGGGCAGAACTGGAGGGGCATGTTTGGCTGATATTCTATGAACATGGAGAATGAGATGGAAGCTCCAAAATTTTGCAGGGGGTGGTGGGAAGGACTGACCCTCATTGGTGTGATGTCACCAGTCTCATTTTGCAGTTAAAAGGGTTGTGCCCTGTAGGTAAATAGGATCTGCAAATCCAAGACTGAAGACAAACCACCATAGAGGTATAAGCTGTACGTATGCACTTGAGTGGGAAATCCCACCTAACCCCATGGTATATGAGGTGAGTTTTGAAGAAGCTAATGGCCTAAATTTAGGAAGCTTTCATGGTGTCAGGGAATCCTGATGATTGCAGATGTGCTAGGAGGCTCTTGTCATGGCTCTAGACCCATGACCCCACAAGCACTGGTAGTGTACAGAGTGTTCAAAATTACCCTGAGACTGCGTAGCCATGTTTAGTTCATATCAGAGGCTTGAATATGCAACTAGAATAACTAGGCAAATGTGGACAGGAAAAAAGGGATAAAAACGTGGTCTGTGCCAAAGTTTCTGATTGGGAAATAAATCATCTGGTGAAATATATTTCCAAATGACTTGTAGAAAGAGATGAGCATTTAAATGCAATCTGGACAGTAGGTTTCAGTGCAAGATGGTGCCAGTGGCTTCACATGCAAAGAGAGTTGCTTTGAAGTATTCTAGGAAATGAGATAATTGTGGGTTTGAGAGTATTATATACTTTGTTAATAAACACTTGTTAATCCTCTACCCATTAGCAAATACTTCTCTGCAATGGTTCACAATGATCTTTCTCCCTCATCTCTGTGTAATGTATTTTTTCTACAGCAACAGAAAAGCCCCAGGCCAGAGTGTAGACAGAGAAACCAGAAACCTGGTTAAAATGGGGTTTCCTAATTTTTCCATTTTTCCTAAGCACCTTTCAAGTGCAAGAATCAGTGATCTGTAACCACTAAAATGGGTGTTGAGCTGAAGGAGCTTCTCTATCCACTGCTAGGATTTCAAGGAAAGAGCATGAAGGTGGAGAGACTTCTCTTTTGATCTGTTCTTCTGCAGAAAATGGAAATGCCTAAATTATCACTAAATCCTGAAGTCATCTGTAATTAAAAGAAAATTCCCATAATGCAGAAACTTTTTTTCTCTTGCTTCACTCCTCTTTTTATCCTTTAACTTGTTTTTCAGTGCTGTATTTTCCCTAGCCTTACAACTTCACTGCTAATGGACAGAATTTTTTTCCTAGAACTTCTAACATTTTCTATTGAACATTTAGTCCTACAGAGACTCATCTTCTGCTGTCAGCATTGGAAAGGGACCCAGTGAAAAGACCAAAGTACATGGTTGATCATAACTCAAAACAGGATGAAACAGAACAGCTACTGGCAAAAAGTTACATCATCTCCACTGCAGTATATTGAGCAGCCAGCCTAAAGTACTCAAGACCTTTTAGGATAATTTTAAAGTGTGTGCTTGTTTAGGAACATCCATTCACTATGTATAATAAATGGAATCCCTAAGGATGGAGCAGATAAAAAAACACTTTGAGAGCCATTCTAAATGTTGGCTTCAAATGATAAAATGATGACACATATTAAACACAAAGGACTCTCAGGTTCTGGAGTTTAGAGTACAAGCAGATTGTAGCAAAGGGCAGAGTTTGCATTTCTCTTTTAAATAAAGAAATTAATAGAATAAATCCAATAGGAATATGCACTTACATAAATGACATAAGCCTATCAACTTACCACAGAACGATGTGGTAGCCAACCTGCTCCTCTCCAGCGGCGGAGCCCATTTACTCCACATCCCATGGCAGGCTGGGTAGGTGACGCCCTGGCAGACATTTCACACATCATATGATTTGATTTCACTGCGTTCCACATGAAGTATCACAGAATCACAGAATATGCCGAGTTGGAAGGGACCCACAAGCATCATTGGGTCCAACTCCTGGCCCTGCTCAGGACCATCCCCAAGAGTCACACTGTGTGCCTGAAAGTATTGTAGTTGCTGATACTGTCCATACTGTCAAGCTGTTTGCCACCATGGAATGATGTAGGAAAGGCTAGATAAGTCTGAAAGAGCTCAGGTGTTTGGGTATGAAGATGTCAAAGTAATCTGGATTACTTATTACTCATGTAGTAATACGTTCTGAGGCAAGAATGCTGTTTAGTATATGCAGTGGATGGCACAAGTAAACTAAAATAGCTTGGAATGCAGCACCAGAAACATAAATGTTTCTTTACTTGTAAGTAAAATCAAAAATATAAATCAGCATGATTAAAAAGTCATCATCTAAAAATGAGTAGCAAGTAAAACTGTAGATTGATCAGAAAGCCTGATCAAAAACATCATACAATATTTTAAAACCAAATCTCAAAAAACAATCTGTGTTTGGAAGGACTGAAATGGTGACTGCTCCTACCTCCACCAGACCCTGAAGAATCCTTACAAACATCACACAGCCATAATGCACTCTTGCTGCAGAAGGGATGATCATGTTCAGGGTAGATGTTAGAAAGATAGCTGCTCCAAATACCCTGTGGAGAAAAGTAACAACAAAAGGAATAAAATTATTGTCTAGTTTTCAGAAGTGAAACTGTTGATAGGTACAACTTCAGAGACAATTACACCTACCACCTTCTCAAAAACCCAAATACTTGTTAAGTCCCCTTACTGTCCAAAGGAGATAAATCCTCAGATGGTCTATACATTTTCTTCTCCAAATGAAACAGAATTTTTACACATGCTTAACCAAAATGCTGGCCTTTTATTTGTATCCGAGGATTAGATATGGATGGTGGTACTGAAGGCCTGGAGGTACAGTTTATATGAATCCTGACCTGAGAGAAGCATTGCTATCCCAGGAAGTACTTCAATTTTGTTATAACACTAGCAGTGTTATAAAACTAGGTAAGACCTGCTTTAAGTGACTCTGTGAACATGGGAGTGTGTTGATTATTTCTTCTTGCTGCTGCTAGAATGTGTAACAAGGCTGCTTAAGATCAACTCCTTTCCAATGTCACTTCTCTAAATAATAGCTACACATGTTCTTTATGACTATGACATATAAAGGACATTTC
Source organism: Myrmophylax atrothorax (assembly GCA_026770055.1). Classification (NCBI taxonomy): domain Eukaryota; kingdom Metazoa; phylum Chordata; class Aves; order Passeriformes; family Thamnophilidae; genus Myrmophylax; species Myrmophylax atrothorax. The sequence goes on along the minus strand of JAOXXN010000265.1, from coordinate 47,074,632 downwards.
TACAAGACAATTTCCATGAAAAACATGATATAAACATTTTGTTACCCTACTTGGGAAGAGCACTTGCTGCAACTGGAGATAAGTCAGTCAAGGCTCTAAATGTCCCTGGGGATCAGTGCCTTTGGGAAGTCATTTGCAGCCTCCCAAATGTTAACACCCCTCAGAGAAAGAGGCAGCAGAAACCTCTGTGTAATGGTAATGAATGCAAGCAGCAGCACTGAAAGTGCAGGCCACTCAGAGGCCCTGGGGTAGCACTCAAAGCCAACACAGACATTGGCTTTCCTACCTTTAACTGAAGTGTGATGCACACTTAGTGACCTGTGTCAATAATAGACAACAGTGACACTAGACATGGAAGACAGCTGGACTACAAGGCAATTGTTTCAGTATGGCATAGGCTCTGATTTTGCCGGGCACTAATGCTTTGGTGCAAGGGAAGAGCATCCCTGGGTGCCCAGTTTGTGCCCAGAAAGGACATCTGGGAAGCTCATTTGAAAACTGACACTGCTATACCATGAAAAACACCATTGGAAACCAAGAAAGACAGAGGAAAAAACCAGCTGGGACCATCACTGAAATTACTACTATTAGTATGATCTGTACTTGCTTGATTAGATTTCACATAATTTCACATCTGGCTGAGTGAAGACTCAGGTTTCCTTTCTGTGCAATGAATAGCGTTGAACAGTTTTGTCATGAATTCTCTGGACATCAGGAATTCACTACTACAGCATGAGGATCCCCTCTAAGATCCTGTTACAGCACTGAAAAATATCAGAACTGGCAGTCAGAGTTCTCCACAATTGCCAAGCACCATTTAAATTGAATTTATTACTACTAATCCTCAATAGTTTACTGTCTTCTCTGTGTTGTCTGCAATGGAAGCAGCCATGCCTGGGGCCTACCCTTGTATGGGAGACCTTTCATTCTGCAGCCAAAACGTTGCAGCCATTGGTGGCTCTGCAGACCACAGCATATGGACGTGGGAGATCAACCCAAAGCTGCCCTGCCTTGCTCCAAGACTCAAGGTGAGACTCTGGAAATAAAGCAGCCTCTTTTGTTCAGAGCCCTCAGTTCCTAGCAACACTGATGTTAGCTACCAGCATGTTGCTGTTTGTGGACTGTAACTCATGTTTGTTTTTCAAACTACTCAAATTCAGTGACATTTAATAAGCTTTGAATTATCTTGTTATGTGTGTGGCATTTCAGGAAGACATGTTAAGCTTCATTCTGATATATGAATCATATTAGGCAGGTATTTGATCAGAAGTCATATGATTTAGAAAACAGCAGAATTTCTCCCCCTTTTGATTTTTCTGGCAGACATACACAGATCTTATTATGCATAGTTGCTTATCATGTTCCATTTCCAAAATACTTATAAACTTTTAAAACATTTTGCACAATTCATCTTTTTTTTTTTTAACAAGGATTTCAATTGTTTATATTTCAGTCTCTTTTTGAAAACTTATTCACAGAAAATATATGTGACTAAATTTTTTTATCTGGCCTTACTGTGTACTGTATGATTAATAGCAGTGTTACAGTGTGAAGAATACACAGTTAGAGATCATCACTGTTTTATCTAAATTCTCTACACCTATTAACAAAAACAACTCATTATCTGACTGACAAGAAAGCACTAAACATATGAGCACAATAGCAGAGGCTGAGGAGGTTGGCAGAGAGAAGTGACAAAGAATGGATCTATTTAGAAAATAGTCTGAAAACATGAAATAGAATACAAAGCCCACAGTCATATCTTGACATTTAGAAGACTGCTTTCAAAGCCAAGTAAGCATTTAGCTGAGAAAGAAGTATTACTTATCTACTATGATCAGTGAAAAAAAAGACTTTTGCCCTTGCCTTTTTACCACTAATAGAAATATCAGGTCTCTTATCATAAAGCTATTGACTCAGGGGACTACAGAAAATCATGTACATTAATAAACATGTGAAAGAATAAATAGTAAGAAAGAGAATGTGTTTAATTATCCAAACAGTTAGCTCTGAAGACTGAGTCTCCAATCTCTGCTTTTAACTCCAACTCTTAATATGCCTAGGTTATAAATGCATCGTTTATACTGAGTTAGACTGCTACTATTTAAAAGCCTGAGAATCGTTTCCACAAAGAGGCAGCACCTTTTCAGCATTTCACTGCCATTTTTCCTGAAGAAGCTAGTCTGCGCCTTGGCCAAAAATATTCCAGTTTCTTTTCAATTCATTCACATATTCTTCTCTCCTCACTACCATGATCCTCAGGCAGCTGCTTCTTTGGGATCAAAACAGACTTCTTCAGCCACAGATTCCTCTGTCCAGCAGGGTGCTCTTACTGAAAACTGATATCAAGAAGTGCCTTGTGTTTTATGTATCCACCAAACAAGGACAAAATTACATTTAGATGGAAGTTTGAGGAAAAGCAGCAGGTTAAAGGAATGGTGTCACTAAATGGTTCATGAAATTTTTGTTGGAATGCTGACCTACATCAATATGGATTAATGTATAGAGCAAATTATATAGTGTTAGATGGTTTCAGTGCAAAACCATAAAGCACTTAGTATTTTCAGCCACTCTGAAATTAATTTGAATCCCATATTATTACAGATAATTATGTGCATTAGAGAAGTACCTGGCGTGGAGACGTCTCTGTATGTTCAAGGTTGCACAGTTTAAAGTGGTGGCAAAAGAGTCTTAGCCTAAATCCGTAAGGTTACTAACAGGGTAGAATCTCATTTCTGGAGTACAGCTGGGGCAAAAGAATGCATTTGTCTTTCTAGAGGTGGTGAGTTCACTGGCCCCAGAACTTCTGGTTTCCTGTCCTGTGTCTTAGCAAATAAGCCCTCCAAAACAAAAACTCAGCACCACAGGTGAATCTACCTCAGATGAAATTGGTTGGGTAAATAAGGAATAAAGGAAAAACATGGACTTAGCCACACCTGTGAATCCTATTACCACAAATAGAAATTCTCTTTGAGCTCAGCTTTTGAGCTGTTTTTGTTCCTCAGCAAATTCTACTCCTAAATCCAGTTATAATAGTCAAATCTATAAGGCAGTATTGTAGTATAGCATTAGAATGAGTTGGGAACTCTCATGGCAATAGATACACAGCTATTTGTGCAGATGCACAGCATGCACTTAAGGAAGCAGTCTGCTGACAGAAGACACTGAGTTACAGTGTAAACATGGTTGATTTTACTGTTTGCAAGTAAATAAGGAAACAAAAACCCAGCTAACAATGCCTTGAATTATTCAGTCAACAGTGAGCACATCTGTGTTTTGGAGCCCTTCTGCTGCAAAAGCTGGTGGCAAGACTAGAAAAGCTGGGGAAATGATTAAGCTTAGCTGATTTGTTTGGCTTATTGGGCAATTGGGAAAATACTCTGCTTAGGCATTGCTACATGGCAGGGAAGTGAATAATTGAGGGTGGTAACAGTGTTGAAGAAGCAGTGCAAACTGAACTCTGAGTAACTTTTGGTTATGAACAGAGGGGAGTTGAGACTGAGCAGCCTGGGTGATTCTATGGGATGACCTTGTTCTGGAATAATTTCTGCAAGGACGTATGGTGGGAAGAACATACAGACAGCCTTGCAACCCCTATAGCTCTTTGCAGAATGCAGAGGGCAAAGTACTTTGATTTGAGGCAAAACAATGTATAAATGATCTGAAAGACCTTTTCCAGTGTTTGTAGGTAAGTCACATCTTGTTTGCAGATAATGAAATTAGTACCAGCCATCTTTTTTTTTTAATCTGAAAATCCCAAATGCCCTTAACATGCACATTTCATGAGCTCATTCACAACCAGCTGTCTTGAGACAATTTCCCTCTCTCTTCTGAGAGATCATGTTCCAAGTTCTGAAAACTTTCTGAAGTAAAGGCCAAAACCAAAGTTAATGTTGGAAAATTTGCCAGTTTTCTTACTCACATTTTCAAAAGCAGTTGAAAATAAAATAAATAAATAAAATCAGCCAGCAAACACATTGACCATAAAAGAAATAGATATATGGATGCTCAGAGTTCACCAATCAGAAATCATAAGGCTCTGTTAAAAGTTCTATGCAATCTTAATTACAGTCAGTACTGTATCCAGCCATGGCAAGGATATTTGTGTGCATGTGGACAGTAATTCCATCATGTACAGCTTCACTCCATGTAGAATTTTTAAAGGAGAAAGGTCAACTTTCATTGGAAAATTCTTGCTTGGTGTTAAAGCAAGTTAAAAACAGTACGAGAACTTCTGAAAGACAAATGTTACCTCCATTGTCTGAAGCACTAGATGTGATTTTCCTAACACTCTCCAGAAAGCATTATTGTTCAGAGAAGAAATGTGTAAATATTTGAGACAAACAAGCTAATTTGGAAGAATCACCAGTAGACATACAATGCAAATCAAGTCCCACTTTTAATTATAGACATAAGTACTGCATATTCAGTTTCAAATGTGCATTTCTGAAACACTTTAATTCACTATTTCACTAATCGTCATTTAACAGTGTAAAATAGTCATCAGGCTCTAAAGCTTAATTCTTTTGCTTATTGTTTTCTTACCTGTTAGCAGCCAGTTTGTTTGAGATGAACCCTCCTGGAATCTGTGTCACAATGTAACCCCAGAAAAAAGAGCCATGAATGAGCCCCACCGTCTCCGGATCCCAGTTGAATTGTGCTGTCTTTAAAACAAATGGGGAAAATGCTGTAAGATGAAGAATACTCGTTTTAAGATTGTTTTGAAGCCACACACAAATCACCCCACCCTCCAGCTCAAGGAAGCCCCTTTACACTGGCTGCTTGGGGTTGCTGAGCTTGAAAAACACCACAGTTAAGGCAAAAGGATGTCCGATTTCCATGTGAGATAGCTGCTTTTGTTCTTTGTTTTCAGTTGAGTGGATAAGAGGGTGAAAGTTTTTAGCCAGAAGGTAGCTAACGCTGGACCTTCATCTTGGCTGCTTGCCAGTGCTTCCCCCTGGGCTACTTCATCCTGAAACCTTTGCTTTTGAGCCTGCTCAGAGTTACAAGAAGGACCTGAAGCCTTTCAATTGTACCTGACTAGATATTATAGTGCCATTCACACTCCCTATTTCTAAGATGAAAATAACATTAGAGATCAGGTGCTGCGAAGTGGTAATTCATGTTTTTCATTGTTCTGTCTGGCACATAAACTCCTCAGCTTGTTCTTCTTCACTTCTTTCCTTCTAGTCACCAACCTGGTGCTCCAACACCTTGCTGTGTCTCTGTATCTCTCAGCCCTGGGATGACTTGCCTTTCCTGGTGACTCCAGTCACATTCCCATATTAAGTCAGACTGGGAGATTTAGAGTATGTCCAACCCTGAAGGTCTTGAGCAATTGTTCTGGTGGACTGATTGTATTGGAAAGGTAAATCAGACCATCATCCCTGCATAACAATGGTGCAACTAATACTTGTAGTCTTATAATCAATCCAAACCTATCCTTATTTCTAGCCCAATGTTAGGGCTAGATTTCAATCCACTTCCCCAAGATTATCAAAGGTGGACCCAAGGTGCCCTTCCTGCCCTCCATTCCAGGAGGTCAGAAAGGGCCTGGCTCAGTATTAACACACTACAGTGAAGACAGTGTCAACTTCTCCATGAGAAGAAAAGTTCTGAAGAACTCTTTTGGAGCAATAAAAACCCTCTGTTTTCTTTCATGAATGTTTTCACGCTAATCACGTGGCAGGGAAAGGTGGTTACGCATGCTTTGAGGAAGCAGCATAGAGGACATTTGGATTCAGAATGAAAACTGTCACTAAAATACCACAGAAAAATGACAACTATACTGATAAACTTTAACATCTCTTTTTTTTTAATGTTATTTTCTGTGTGTAAAAATAACAGTTTTTCCCAATACATTGATTTTTTCTCCCAAAAAAGCAAACTAAAAACCAGCTCATTGTTTGACCTGTAGGGAGAAAGATGGCATTAATTAGCCAGTCATGTTTACAGAAGGCTAAAGGGTTTCCCTCCCCATCAATATGCATTTTCACAAGAGTTCCACTTTCCTGTGCTGAGCTACATTTCTATTTACATACCTAATTTTCTACTAGCGATTTCCAGAGGAGTTTCTGGGTAGTGTTAATTTCTGAAGGCAGAAACACCATGAGGTATGGAAAAAGTTCCTGATTCAGGAGATGCTTATGCCCAAATAGTGTAAGTCTAGATTTGTGAAAGGAATTTATCACACTTTCCTGAAACTACCACTTCTGAGCATCCCAATCTATGCAGGCACACCTTTTCTGTTGCTTCAGGGTTAAATATAGAACCAGGAAGTCCCAGCAGGACCACAGGGAGCAAGGATTAGACTAAATAAATACAAATTGAGCAGCAAGTCTAAGCAGGCACTGGTCAGAGGAGATTGCAGCTGAGGAAGAACTAGAATCTTAGAACCAGAGAATATCCAGTTGGAAAGGGGACCTCAAGGACCATCTGCTCCACTCTTTCTTGGCAAAAGTGCAGTCTAGACAAGATGGCTGAGAATCCCGTCCAGCCAAATCTGGAAAGTGTCCAAAGTTGGGGAATCCACCACTTCCATGAACAGGTCATTCCAATGGCTGATTGTTCTCATTGTGAAAAACTCTCTCTTGTATCCAATCAGATTCTCTCCAGAAATAACTTGTCCCCATTACCTCTTGTCTTTTCTGTCTGACTCCTGACTTTGCATGTCTTTGTAGCCACACTCTAAATATTGGAGTGTGGTGATAAAGCCTCTGCTAAGCCTTGTTTTCTCAAGGTAACCAAACCCAGTCCCCTCGGCCTTTCCTCATACAGCAGGTTTCCCACTCCTTTGTGAATCTTAGTGGCCCTGGTCTGGACACTCTCCAGCTTGTCTACATCTATTTTGTGCAGGAGCTACCAAATCTGAACATAGTATTCCAGGTGTGGCCTGAGAAGCACTCAGTGGAGTGGCATAATGGCTTCTTTATCTCTGCTGGTGATGATCTTGCTGATGCAACTCAGCGTCCTGTTTGCTTTCATTACCACAGCAGTACACTCTCCTCTCATATTGAGCTTGTGGTCTACTGGAATCCTTATGTCCCTCTCTGCAGAACTGCTGCCCTCCAGGAAACTCTTCATTCACCTTGGTAAATATTTTGGGGGTTTACTGAGTTTGATTAGAAATACTCTGCTTGATAGCTAGGAAGGAGAGAGTAGAACACTGTAGGACCAGCCATGGCATAATGTGGGAAGGGAAAGATTTATTTAAACTTCAGTCCTAGAATCATAAGCATCATCTCTGATCTTTGGAAATAATAGCTTCTATCATCATAAGTCACAGAGACAGGCATATTTTTAACTTTGGAAATTTACTATAGACACTTTCTGAATTTTCTATACCAAAAGTTAAAATATCTGAGAGGAAAGCCTATGAATAATTGCGTGGCATTTCATTCAAGAGTCAATATTCCTGTGAAGTTGTTAGGACAAAAATATTCAAAAGATATAAAAAAATAAGTCAAAAAGTAGGGCAAAGGTAAAGATTCAAGTTCATAAATTCTATTAAAAGACTCAAGACATCACAGCCATATGCCAACACAAAATGGGCAAAACTAAGGTATGAATTGAACCTGCAGTTCCTTAGGTGCATTAATAAAGGCATGAAAGCAGCTACTGTGGACCACATGCCATCTACTGTAAGTTTGAAAATAGCTTGGTACCTAGCTCTGAATCACCTCGAGACAGCAGTCCACACTGTTGATTACCCAATGCCTTAATGCCAGTGACTGCTTTAAGATCTTGAAAAGTATCCACTGATCTGAACAGGGTGGATGCAGCCCTACATAAAACAATTACCAATTCCTTCTGCAGCAGCATCAGAACATGTTCCCCTGGGAGAGGGTAAATAGTAAAAGCTTCTGCCACCACAACAAAATCTGTCTACAACTGGAAGATCAAAGACTTAGTAGACATGCAAGCCATTTCGGTTCTCATTTCTGCTACTTACATTCTCTCTATGACATTGAAAAACCTCAGACCTTACAGATTTTTAATGTGACTTTGTCACATAAAAACATAGCTGGACATCTATGTGAATCAAGACTCATGTGTCTCTCTCCCTCAGATTTTTATCTATATGTACACACTACTTTGTTATGTGGCACTTTGATGATTTTGCAATGGAGTCCACTCGGAAGAGGAAAAGGAAGATGTTTTCTCACCTGAAGCTCTGGTTTTCCATTGACATATACAGTGCTATTGTTCACCATTTCCACAATGGCAACACCCAGGTTGCATCTAATTCCGAAGGAGATGCAAAAGCCCAGCCCACTCATTATGGCAATGATGTAGCGCTTGGGCAGCCCACAGCAATAGCATTCACACAGTGCTGGCTTGCTGGTGCTCGCCTGCACGGGCCGCCCCTCTTCTGTCAGCTCAATGTGATCCTCCTCTATGTTGGTGCCATCGATTTTCCTAAATGGATGACAAAAGAAAACATGAAGATGCCTTATTGTCTCAGCACAATTTGCTGAAATGTGAATGGACAGTTACATGCTCCAGTCACCTGCTAGCTCTCTTTGGGAAGTGCTTGTGTCTTGGTGGTATAATGAGTTAATGCAAGGCAGACCATGACAGGCTAGTAGATACTACACTTTTTTATTAATGACCCCTGAAGTTTGTAAATCTGAGCCATCTAGCCAGACAGCTAGCTGGAAAAAATGTTCACAGGCTACTCATGAGTGTAACTTTGAGAACTAAATGGGGGTCTGTTGTGATAAATTCCATCAGTTCTTAGGAAAGTATACATATGACAAAATTAACCATAATTTCTAATCAGATTCTCTAAGCAGAACTGCCAATAGGTTTCAAGAAAAGGGTAAATATAACACAAATCATGGGTTTGCTCAGGTCAAAACTCCCTGAAATTTGTTTTCTCCCATGAGACAAATTTCAGGTCTGCACTGCAGAGAAAAAAAGTCTCTGTCATCAGAGCCCCCTATTTAAGATGTAAAAGGGAGAGGCCCAGACTTCATCTGCCTGAAGGGATTTGAAGCCATGTGTCCCCTCTTCTCTGAAACATCTCTCACCACAAGGACTTAGGTCACTGCAAAGTGAACCTGTGCAACAACTAGTGTTGAATGTGTTGCCTTATGTATGAAATACTTACTACTAAATGAGATCTGAAGGAAGACAGGGACTTTCTGGGCTGTTGATTCACCCTTCCTCAGCAGTGGAGGCTGAAACGGGTTTGCCTGGCATCAAATTTGGTGTGGCAACTGCAGTGCAGCTGGGAGGAACTGGGAGGCAAGGTGCCAGGAATGGAAGCTCTCCCATTTACTTGGGACACGAACAAATGGCACCCAGCCATATCAGCCTGTAAGAGGTTGCCCACCAGCCACTAACTCACATAGGAGTGCAGCTCCTCCAGCTTTGCATATCCTACAGGCAACTTAGCTGAGAGATTCATATTAAACAAAATGGCACTTCCATGTACTCTGGAATTGCATGATAGTGTAATTAAAAATTCATTTGGTCTCCCAATATGATTAGGGCTATTAACATCATGCTGCAGGGACCAGAGAAAGCCTCTGGTAGAAAAGGTGAGATGAGAAAGAACTGAACATGCCACCCCACACCAGAGCTATATAATTCCTTCCTTAACATCAGCTTTCCAAGCATTTGTTTTAAATGCAGAATAGGAGTTTTCTGACATGCTGAAACACTTAAGGACATGACTAGCCATGAATACATGACTAGCCCACTAAACACTACCCACTAGCTTAAGGTTAAGTGATTACTACGGATCAGTAGCTACATTAAGAAGCCTTTCAGTGTTAACATTGCTCTGAAGAAGTGAGCTCAGGACCCAGTGCCTTTTGTGTCTGCAATGGAGTCACATGGAGTATTGTAAAAATATGAACCATTAGTTAATCTAAAGGAAGACCAGCTCACCATATGAGAAAATTATTTCATTCACTCTTTCCTGATAAGGAATAACTTAATTCCTTCTTTTACACATCTGTCTGAGTGTATTTTAAATCTAAGCTACTTTGGCTTTCAGTATAAATATTGACTATTAAAGAATTATTGACAAAACATACATGGATAGGCTACACCTGACTAATCAACATGGTAGCTGGTTGGGTATCTAGGGACAGCATGGTTTTAATACCAGCTTTCTCCAGTTGCTGTGAGTCTAATGTACTATCCATAATCTAATGTTGGTACTCTATACTAAGGGGTTTGCATATATAGGTAGTAAGTATAGCTGCCTGAAGACCTTCTTGTAGACTTTAATATATCTATAAATTTCCACTTAAAAATCTGATCATTTTTAGGCTTTAGAGCTAACTGATGGATCATTTACTACCTTATTCCATTTTACATAGTATCATAAACCCTTTACTTCAGCCTTAGTCTTAGCAAAAACTAAAAAAGCATGTTACAGCCCATCAGCTCACATTTTCAAGAAACACAGTGTTTGGGTCAGAAGGGAACTCCCAGAATTCTTTGACTTAATCCCTTTCTCAAACCAGTGCTCACTGCAAAGTGATCATTAGCTCATTGTCAAGCTGCAGCAGACTTTGCATCAAAGCAAGGTAACACAGGAAACATGATATTACTGTGGTGTTATTGAGGGTGACTGAGAACTTATGATTCGCTGGCAGGGAAACAGCATTTGTTAGTGAAATGAGAGTGGAGAGTGGTGCAGTCAGGCACTTTACAAAGGAGACACGATATATTCCATTCTTTATGTGTTATTATAGGTAGATGTAAACAGAATGACATATCAAAATTAAAGACCTCAGGACGTGAAAAGACAATTGAATAATAATTTTTTAAGTGTTGTCCTGTCAAAAGTGTTATTAGCAAACGGAAAGAAGTAATTTAGTTGTCTTCTAACATAACCTAAGGTATTGATTGAATTAAATAAAAGCAGAATTTTAAAACTTTTGTACCTTTACTGGTCTCTGTTTATAAGAGAGACGTTAGCCTTTAATTGGTTCATTATTTTGGGCAGCTGGCAAAGAGTAGACACATCATGCAAAGCCAAAACATCTGTTCCAATCTGGATGTTTTCAGCCGGCTGTCAATTCAGATAGGCATGAAAATATCCTTCTGCTCCAAATTCACCACTAAAAGTGGTGAGCTGGGACTACCATTATGGACCGATGTTGTCTCTACAGAGAAATTAATTGTTTTGCTATTGTATTTGAGTAATTAATAGAAGCAGGTTGAGGACTGATCCATGAAAACAAATCTATACAATATAGTTTATACAGCCAAAGATCAATGCTAAGCCCTCTATAGCAGGTTTGTCTTGGAGAAAACTATTTTGCAATAGCTGTCCGAAAACAAAGGCATTAGAGCAGTGCAGACATTCACATAGCCAGTGTCTGACCTAACTTTTGGGTTTATTATAATGAAGATACAGCAACTCCATGAAAAGATGAAAAATATATCTTCCAATTGATCCACGTATTTTGGTAGTGTCACTGAAAATTTTCACCACTGATGTAGAAGAAAACTGTTTTGGGGCCAGTGCTCTCCTCTAATTATTCATGCAGGAGAGCATTTTGCTGCATAGCTCCTTAAGTGTCTGTTTTTTCTTTTTTTCAGCTAACATACAACACTTGGCAAGTTAGACAAGCTAAGCTATTTAAAGATATCTCCATCCATGTTGTGTGCTCAAATGTAATAATAACTGTATGAAAAATGTCTTTATTGAATGGATGCTCTGGCATATACAGAATTTTGAAAAAATTGCTATCAGTAATACATAAAATCCCTAGAACTCATATACATTCAGCAGTCTCTTTATAGGATTTTTAGCATAGGAATTAGTTCTTTCTTCAGTTGATAAAGTTGGTAGACTAGAATCATACAATTTATATTTATTTGATTAAAAATTCATTGATTCTACAATAACAGGCAAATGTTATTATTTGCCATGTATTAAAACACATTCTAGAATGGATTTTACCAGATATTGTAGTCTTTCACAGGCAGCTGGAGCACAATCCTACACAATGTTCAAGCCTCACACCTACAAATCCAGTAATTATGATGATACCTGCATAACTTTGGAAATCTATACTCTGATTATTGAAAAATATCATTTATCCAAAAATAGATACAAACTTCTGAGATCTTATTTACTTTTCAGGGATTTGGCCAGGTGATAATTTTCCATACCTAATCCTGCAACTGATGCATTGGTACCAAATCCCAGTACAGACACGCAAACTCTCTTAAGTTACTCAGTGCAGGAGACCTCTCTCGCTGGTTTCTGCATCGTATTTGCATGAAACTCAGGGCATGTCTCAAACACCAAGGGATTGCATCTCACAGGTGCACTCCGAAGCTGCAGGGCAACCTTGCAGGTTCTCCTCAGCACAGCGTCAGTGCTCCGGAGGGATGGATGCCCTTCGGGTGCCGCAGCGCGGCACTGACTGTGTTCATTCTGCCCTTGCACTAACACTGTTGTACAAGGTGCCTCACAAAGCCCATAAATCAGCTGAGTCTGGACACCCCACATTGTGCTCACAGTGGTCTGGGAGGCACTAAACTCTCTCTACTTGCATGCAAAGGGAACATTTGAGAGGACTAACTGATCCAGCAGAGTCAGAGGAGCCCTGTCCAATTCAAGGGTGTATCATTCAGCTTCAAGTTGCAGTTTTTAGTAATTCAGGTTAATTCAACAAGGGACATCTACAGCAGCCAGAGCTACACCTAGCAGGGTCCAGAGTTCATACAGCAGCCACGTGACATGGCCTACGTGACTTTTCACATCACAAGTAACAATATTTAGTTGTAAACCCACTTAGTCTCTTCCCAGTAAGCCCACAGTTGCTGTTAGCTGGTCCAAGACTCCTGAAATCCTTAGAGTAGGCTGAGCCTAAGATTTTACTTCAGTTCATGACTTTTCCTGGACTGCACTAACTTTACAGAAGGACCAAAGTGTTTATGCCTGTCAAGAAGCTCTGCATGGAAAGCTTTTTTTCTGGGAAACATAAGGCTTACAGAGCCCAGCTCTGATATTTGTTCACCCAAGCCTTGAATTTTCTATATTTTTTTTCTGCCTCACTGTATATACTTAATCAATAAAAAATTTTGCATTAAAAATATTTTGTACAAAATATTTAAAACACTTTGTAAAATATCTTCTAAGGTCTCACAAAATGAAACTGCTGCCAAAAGCCTAAAGAAAGGATGGCTCTTGAGTCTCCCACTTCAGTCCTCCCTGCCTCCCTTTCAGGATCCAGACACCCTGAGGTCACCTCCTGTGAGCAGACTATTTTGCAGCAGTCCTGTGAGGAGGCTGCTTGTGCTTTAGCACTTGAGCTTGCTAGTGGACAATCGCTATGGAACAGCCAGTGTCTGGCAGCTGCTCTTGCCAGGTACCAGCTTCTGGGTCTGCTCTGTTGTTTGCAAGACAGAGGAAATGTGGCAGAAAGGCATAGATCAGTCATATTTACCATAGCTAAAAAGTATTTTTCTATCCATTTTGCTAATTTTGATTCCACATCAACACATTGCAGTCAGTGAAATCACACTTCCATGCCCACAAAGAATGCATATTAATATAATTCATCACTTATCGTATGCTAGAAGAGAAACCAAATTCTTTGCTGATTTACAACATTAAAGCAAATTGGACGAAGAGCAAATGAAGGCTGCAGCTGGCACATATGTACTTGTACCATCATGTAAAAACACAAGTGTATGCTCTCATTTGTAGACTAAGCCATAGAGAATGGAATTAAAGTTGAAAACATGCAGGTTTCATTGATTTAGAGAAACCTTCAATTATGGCTGCATATTTCCTTCAAGACTGCTAAAATTGCAGCAATTCTTACTTAGATCCGATTGCAGACATAGCAAAAAGACTTTATAGTTTGGGACTATTTCCTCTGCTGGCTAGTATATCTAAGGAAGGCACTAGGATATGTTTAAAACAGAAAATAATTGAGTTCAGTGAACTTTCTTGTATCTCGACTGATATTTGGTTTAATTTGATTCAGTAGCAGTGTTGCTGAAGTTGGATGCCAGTACTATCAACAGCGTAGGAACCAGCACGATAACCTTGATAACATGACTACAAGAGGAGTGTAATCTGGGTAATTAAAAGCGAACTCAGCGTACTACCACATCACAAACTCAGTAGATACAAACCCTACATGTTTTTGGTCAAATTGGCCAGCAGAGTCCGCAACACAGAAAGTTTGTCACTGAATAAACGACTTGATCCAACGTTCTTAATGAAAAATGGATTCCCTGGAATTATTGTAGAATGTTGTAAAAGTTAAAAAAGCAAAATATCAGACTTCATCTGTAACACTGTAAATAAAAAAAAAAGTTAAGTGGAAACTGTAGAACACAGGTACTCTGTTCACATGATACAGAAACAGAGTAACTGGCAATCTAACAGTTCATATTATGAATCTCTCAAAAGTGTACATTCTTATTTTCTTGCAAATACACACTGTAGTATGATACATGCAAATCATTACACATTTTTTTATGATCAGAGGCATGTTTAGATGTGCCAAGAACTACATCTTGAATCAAAATAGCATTCCAAAAAGAAGATAAAGAGGTGGATATGAAAGCAAATACAATTCAGTCACTAGAAACACCTTCAGTTAAAATGTTGTCCTGGCTCACAAACAGATTTAAAACACTTAACATCAAGTATGCAAGAAATGCCACTGAACTCTCTGGCTCTTGTTTATTGATTACCCAAATAAGTGTTGTCACTGGCTATTACTAATAGAAATAATCTTTCATTTAAATGAGAAGTCTCTTTCCCTTTATGAAACTGGTCATTTCTTACATCAGAGTTTCATCTATCTAAAAATAAGAATCCTCCATTTCTTTTTTCATAAAACTGTCAGATTAAAATGAAAATCTTTAATCTTTTCTCTCTTTTTGCTAGCAAAGAGCAGCTCCTTCTTTTTCTCTTTCCAATTTGCTAGTCTCAGTAAACACACACATACATATCTCTATTTAATACATTTTCTCTTACTGACTCTGAACCAGATTTAACCCCCCCCCAGACCTGTAATTTAGGAACATTAATTCTAATTTCAGGAGTGGCATCATTTGGGAATGTTAATTCCTATTAAATCATCATTTTTTCTTATGCAATTTAAACCACATAATTATTCATATTTAATAATTTAAAAGTTTTTAATTAAACAGTTTTTCAAGCTCTTTGTAATATTACAACACTATTTCATAACTTATTTTCACCTTTTTTAGTTTAATATAAATATTCTGCAATGTAGAATCATATGTTGTTGTAACAGTGCTCATTTTACACATTCTGTCTTGCAGTAATCTGTCTTACTCTCTGAACTCAGATGTTAATTTTACAACTCTAAATTTGGGTTTATGTTTATACATTTTTCTGTACTGCATTTCTCTTAATAAATTGAAGCAATGAACCTGTCCGGGAATTTTCTGTTGGATTTTACCTTCTCAGATTCCCCAACGAGTCACTAATGGTGTTCTTCACCTCTTCTTTTCCTGGGTTAAAAAATCTTTCTTTCAGTGAACTGAGCCCTTTGAAAGGCATTTTGTCCTTCTTCTTCAGTAAAGCCCTTATGTTAACAAGTATTCACTTCTTCTGTCATATTTCCCAATGCCAGAGTCGGGAGCCTTCACAGGTCCCCTCACTGACTTCTGCAGTACCAACCAGTTGCTCAAGAAAGAAGCATGGAAGAAAAATAAAAATAAAAAATCAAACCAGATCTTCCAAATCCAGAAGGACTCTGGAGTAAAGCCCCTCAGAAGCACTCAGGGACTCAGCGTTGCACTTGCAGCAGCTCTGCTGTGCATCTGTGCATAGTCGGTACCTGTGCAGGGGCAGTTCATCCAGGGGCTGCAGCTGGAGAGCTGGAGGTGCTGCTGAGGGCCAGTGTCCCCGGGCAGGATGTGCTGCCTGCTCCACAGGCAAACCTCAGGCTGGCTTGCTGGGGCTCATCCTCAGTGCGTCCCTCCCTCTCTCTTTCCCTCCCTCCCCTGCCTCTTTCATGCCGAGATCCTGTGCAAGGTGGTGCTATAGTAACGGACACAATACCTGTCCTCAAGCCACTCCAGTTCATTAATAAGACCTCATCTATGGCAAGAGTCAGAAGTTTATGAAACATTTATGAGTCCTTTCTGCAGGGAGGGAAATATTGCAAGCTACAGTTCCCATTCACTGTGTACCCTCCACCCAGGGGAGCCCCCCTGCCCCAGTGCACCTGCTGGTTTGAACCCAAAGCTGCCTTCTCCAGCCTGGGCATTTATAATTGATGTTGTGGGGCCCTGGGGCAGACAGATGCAGAGGTGCATTGGTGTGATGCTGTTTGAATAAGCAATGGAAGACCATCTATAAATTAAATCCATTGCATTTTGGAAACACAAAGTGGCTCAAAGAGGTGAACCAACCCAAGTCAATATGGCTTCATAATGACAACACACTTTTTCTAGCATGGCAAAAAGTACTTAATGAAAACTCTTGTGGAAATGCAGCCTGCCAGTATGCTTATCATGTTTGCATGTTGGGTGGAGGCAAATGAAGAATTTCTGCTTTTGACAAGGCCTTAGTTATGGGATTTGGGTTATAAACAATGATTAAAGAAGGGGGAGAAAAAAAACCAAACAGCAAAACCAGAAAACCCCCACCAAACTCTAAACCCCAAAATCCTAATCATTTCATATGCTCCCTTCCCTGTTCTTTGGGTGAAGGGGAAGGCAGAAACCTTCAAGACTATTAGAAAAAGGGAGAGCTTTGAGTCTGGCACATTAACTTACTCTCCCAAGCAAAGTGAAATTAAGGACCTGCCAGTGCCTCATCAGGCCACCAGCATGTTAAGAACTGGTTTTCCCTGGAAGTCCCAGCTGAGAGTTGCCATGTGGAGGGCAGGAGGGCAGGCAGCCACCCACCCACAAACTCCAGCTTCAGTTCTGCCACAGGCCACCTGGTGTACCCGATAAAGCTGCCATGGCTCTGGTCCCTCCTCCTCCTGACCTACACTTTTACTATCCTTCCAGGCATGGTGGCCACGATTTCCCCTTCTGTTCAGAGCTTCATCTATCCAGCCTCTACAGAGAGAGAGAGAAGAAAAACAGAAAGCAAGAAAGTGATTCCTCTAGAGAAATAAACAGGATGTGAGATGTTTTCACTTACAAACTTCTCATTTGGATGCTTGAACTCAGTGAGTAGGTTTGAATGGGACATTTATCTGTGCCAAAGCAGTGCAAGGACTATCCATCCACGCTCCATTCCTCTCCTGGCTCCTTGCATGGGCCCTCAGTCACTGGGTTTTAGATGTCTCCATAATACAAATACCAAATGTCTGGATTGTCCCAGTACAACTTTGAGGAAGGGGATGTTGGAAAATACACTCCTCATGGTTATGTGAGGCAGGCAAGCAGCTTTCAATGAAATCCTTTATTCCTAGTGCAAACCAGAGGGAGAGGAGAGAAAGAGGACACAGAGGAGAGACTTAGGAGGCGAGAAAAGTTTTGCTTGGCTGGAGTCCCTTTTGTTGCAGAACTGGTTACAGTTTCTTCCTGACTTTGAATAATTCATGCCATGTCCAGAAGTGTCGGAAAACTCCAGGCTCGTGCAGCTGTCCTTGCTGACAGTCCTCTCATAGAGAGCAGTAAGGACATGGGACCATGAGCTGCCAGCGCTATCTACCCACATGTCTGTAGCAGAGCTTCTCTGGGTGCCTTTCTGCCCAGTTGGGTGGAACTGCTCTCACTGCCAATTCAAGGACTGCTCAGTCACTCTTCCTGCCACACATTCTGCTGCCCTGGAAGCAGCTGCACCTCATATTCCATCTCTGCCTCCTCCTCACACTGCTCAGGCTTGAGTCTGGCCTCTCCAAACTGAGCTAAAGGAAACAATTCCTCCTGGTTTCTCCCTCCAGATCCCTGGCCCTGGTTTACCCTGGCTCACTGGGGCTTGTGGACAGCAGAGCAGCAAGGTCAGCACTGTGAAAAGGCCCTACACAATGCATTAAAACAGCATCTCCAATTTCCACAAGGCACACAGAAAATGAACACTAGCAAGCCAACTGCCAGACATCAGAGGTATGTATAGTTTTAGGAATATATACATGTCAAACTATAATATTTAATTAAATTGTCTTGCATTTCAGCAAGCATAAATTTGCTAGCAAAAAAGTACCTGAAACCATGTAAGAACCCAGCTCTGAACTGGAAATGGTGCATACTCCACTGCAAGGAATTTACCTTGGAAGTCTGAAGCTCAGGTTGGAAAGTGGTGTTCAAAACCCATACCTCCCAGCAGCTGTGGAACACAGGGTCTTAGCTTGCCCTTCTTTCTCAGCTTCTGGTCCTGCTTCACTTATAGAGAGCACATTGCTGACACAAGAAAGAAGTTATGGCTAAAATTCAGTTCTTTGTTCACTTACCCACACATTCTCTAATTTCATGGATGTCTGAAATCTGTCCTTCATGCATTTGGGACTGATTCAAGTGGCTTCCTCAGAAATATATTCCAGCTGACCTGTTGCAAGGTATGCTCTCCTTGTTCATGTAGATAAAGATATGTAATCACATTGTAGTATATAATTTCATTTTAAGACTGCCTCTTGCAAGGTGGAATCTAAGTCCAAGACACAGCTTTTTCCTGCACTTGCAAAGATGTATTTTGCAAAATTAAAACCAAATGGCTCATATAACTTGTATCTGTTACTGAAACTACAGATTCAGATCCTTAAAGACCCCTAGTAAGACTGTATTAAAACTGTGTTTTTAAACACAGTACAGACTAAAACTGCATGCAGCCAGCCACTGCTGGGGGCTCATATACTATCATCACCTTAGGGGTTCAAGAATAAAATGAGTTGTAAGAAACCTTGGAAACAGCTCAAGAGCACATACAGGAGATGTGCCACCCTAAGAACAGCTGTGCTTTGCAGGCACAGGGCTTGATTCAGTGTTGCAGCAGCCCCTTAAGAAAACTAAGCATGGAAATGTCAGAGCCAGCAATAAACATAACTCTTACCTGGAAGAGTAGTTTCTACAGGTAAATGTACACCTAGAGGCTATATTATCTGTTACAGCTATTTCTTTTGTTGAAAGGCTTAAAAAAATCATTTTTATGCTGTTTCTACTAATGATTCCTCAAAATAATGGTTGGGGTAAAGTCTTTGTCACATTTAAAAATACTTTTGCTACAGATTTCAGTGCAGACTGGATAGCATACACATTTCATATGCAGGTGTTATTCAGACAAGTGTGCTTCTCTTAACGATGATTCCTGATACAGCCTTGCAAGCAGCTGCTTTTCCCAATGCTTGTAAAATATAAAACGTTGAACTCTTTACAAATATTTAAATATCACAGTAATTGACACCCTGACACTAACATCCTGGGAAAGTCGATTTAACCTTTTGGTATCTGCTGAATTAACATTAAGATGCTTCATCTAATGCTGTGTGATCAACCCTAACAGTGCCCAAAGGTTGCTGGGGTCCTCTAGTGGAAACACACACAAGTGCAAAGCATTGTCACAGCCTGGGCAGCCAAGGTCAGACTAGAATAACCTTGTTAATTTTTAATCAGTTTCTTTTCAGTTCAAGGCCATACGATCACGACCTTGATGCTTGTGAGCTGCTTGTTGGACCACAGTTTGCTCTTGTTATTTGGAGAAACCTTCTTTTGGTAAAGTCCAATGGCTTTGTTTTTTAGTCTTACCTAGAGCTCAAAGGCTAGAAAATACTGGGTGACCTGTCTTCCTAACTGAAGATTTCTTAAAATTAAATGTAATTAAAACATTGCAATGTTTCAAAATTAAATCTCTTTGCAAGTTTTAAATACCTTCTTGTCTTCCAGATGGAGCAAAGTAATGAAGCAGACGTGATGAAAGTTGGTTTCATCTGCACGTGGGCCTTACAGTTGGTAGACTTCAATATTTACAGCAGTGTGAGTCTGACAATGCTTTGCTCATGGACAAGACTCCCTCAGAATATTCTGTGATTCTGTGAAAAAATTGTCTGCTAGATTTCACAGAATCATGGAATCATTCTTTCAGGAAAAGACCTTTAAAATTATTGCATCCACCTGTTAATCCAGAACTGCCAAGTCCTCCGCTAAACCATGTCTCCAAGTGGTGTCTTAAACATCCCCTCAGGTGGCAAGTATATTTTATCATTGGGCAAGAAACTTTGGGGTGAAACTAATTCTCCCTTTGCATTTGTATAGTGACTGGTGTGCTGGAGACCCTATTTCTATTGGCATCTGTAAGAGTCTCTGTAACATTACATTAAAGAAAATGGTACTGTAGGAATTCAGCCTTTCAAGATCTACAGCATCTGATGCCAAAGATAATAGGCACGACCTGGGATCCCAGGTTATACAAGGGTTATAAATGATCAATATGGTTCTTCAGGTTTTGAAACCTATGGATTTACATCTACAGTTTTCCTCCATAAATGAGGACAGATTCAAAGACTTTAGGATCCTGATTTCTATTTTGCCATACATGGGAACTGAGTGCTGTCCTGATGGGTTAAAATGCCTTGTGTTGAGTCTGTTCAAATTCAATTTTCAGATGCTATGTTTGTTTCCCTGATAACTGCAGCAAAACCAGCACTAATCTCAAATGGTTAAAAAAATCCATCTTTAGTTTCTAGTTTCTGCTTCCTGATCAGATCACAGGTAGGAAAGTTACTTGATGACAGTTGGACACAAAATAAAAATAGAGGCTCCTGGGATCTAACAACAAATAAAACAATAAAGGAAACAAGGCTTCTTCTTTATAATTTTCCTTACTGGAAACTGCTCATTAAGTAGTAATTTCTTACACCTGACACAGTAAGTAAGAGGGCTTTTAAAGCATTTCTGCATGGAAAGTTCCTATGTGAATTATGTCTGTTTCTCCACAGAAAAAAAGAACAGAGCTTCTACATCATTGCACTAACTAATACAGATACACTGATGATGATTTCTGTCCATACAGGAATACAGTATGTTATTTAAAAATAGGAAATTTTTTACTTTCACAAAGCAGTAAAATGAAAGCCTTGTAGTTGGATAAGAACATTTCATTAATGCTTGCAATGTACTTGAAAATTCCTTGTGTTATAGTGACACCTTATGGTATTTTTATTAGATCCTACAGATCATTTTGAAAATTAATATCTCTTCTAACCTTATATATACAGCCTGTCACTAACAGTAAGAAAATGCTATAATATTTTTAGAAATCTTTTTGTTACGAGTTACTCAAAAGATCATTCCTTCTCTTCAAATTTGTGGTTTCCCTTTTGCTCTTACTAGGAAAATACATTTTAAGGGGGAATAGTCTTTGATACTGTCTTCTCTCCCTGTTTAGCAGATAATGTATGCCAGGCAGTACATAGGAATCCTGCGATTCAGAACTACTTGTGATGTTACCCAGCTTGTAAATAGCCTCTTCTTTGATTGACTGACCAAATTCTAGCATGTAGCTCATTGTGTTCCTCTAATCCTAGATCTGAACCCTTTAAAAGAAAACATGATGAAAAAATTCTTTCCTTTGAAATACAGGTGGAAACCAAAACTGTGGGATATGTAAACAAAACCAGCTTCGATGTGAAGACCATCATTTATAAAAGCTGCCTTCCTGGGGCTCTCCCTTACATGATCTTCCAAGTGTCTAACTGGAGCTGTTTCTCTCTACAGCCTTTCTCTCACTTGAACCTCAAAGTCAGTCCCTCTGGTGAGGCAACAGTTACCGTAACACTTACATTAATTCTTTACCTTTAGTATTTTAATAACACTTGCATCAAACAAGGGTTGAAAGTGTGTAACAGGTTTGAAGTTGCAAAGGGCTGAGAAGGAACAAGGGAGAAGGATGACTGAGCAGTCATTAATCTTAAAAACAGAGCTGAAAATCTACATATGCTACAGTTTATTTGAAGAGGGAGTTGTGTTTATGCTGAACTGCAGTTAGAGTTTATTTATGCTAAAATAAAATAAGCTCCAGAATACCTTTATGTAACCCTTTCTCGTTTAAAAATTGATTAGGACATAGAGGGAGATGCAGCTTAAAAGGTAAATCAACATTTTGTTCCATTGAGCAAAACTGTTCTGTTTAAAATTAGTAATTTAAGTTCTGATAACAGTTGCCAGTGACTAAATACACCAGCTCTTAAAAATTAAAATTAAAAACACATTGCTAAGCTAGATGAAATCACTGACTAGACACCAAGCATCCCCTACAGGTTTTTTGAGAGTGGAAAGGAAATTAGTTCTATCTCAATTTAAACCCACTAGTTTTTCAATGTTAAGAAACTGAGCAACACTAGAAAGCAAAAGCTTCTCTTCTCTTACGATGCATGCATTAAAATCAACTGAAGAAAAATGAAATTAAACAACTATAGCTTCTTGAAAGACATCGTGACCAGTAATGCACAATTCAGACCAGTGCTTGTAATTACTAACAGTTTGATTCAAATAAATTTGTTTTAAAACATACTGACTTAATAAAGCTGTTCTTTAATAACTAAACTCTACATGTATATATTTAATATATTAAATACTTTACTTACCTTTCACCAGAAAATCTCTGCAACAGCAAAACAAGGAGTGGGAAAAAAAGTGATTTCCTCAACTTCCTAATTACAGTCATTCAATTTAACAAAGTAATCATTTCCAACAAAAATAAACACACAGAAATGAAACATTCCAATAAGTGTGTTAAGATTAAATTAAATCTGAGCTCAAGCAGCAGCCCATCAGCAGCCTCAGTAAATGTCAGGACCAGTTAAGCTCTTCCATGAGACTGTATCAACCACCCTTCCCTGCACAGGCACCAGAAATTCGAACTGAATGGGTGGACGGGGGACACTATTTCAAAGAAAATAGGTCCATTCTGTTAAGTGGGGGACTGTGGTTAAGCAGCATTTTCCTTTGCGTTAAGGCATTGTGTTTGTAGCTCTTGATGGTGACCATGTTGAAGTAGTCCTTGGCTTCACTGTTTGTGTTTCCTTTGTGTCCTGGTCTTCTGAAGGTGGTTTATTTTGGGCTTTGGCCCGTGTTAGCAAGAAGGCACAACTTGTTCAGATTGTAACCTGAATGTCATGCTAGAGGAGAGAT
>JAOXXN010000265.1:47013870-47047086 GCA_026770055.1 Myrmophylax atrothorax | reverse complement strand
GTTCCATGGGCTGTTCTGTGCCTTATTCGCACCACTTGTGTGATGAAAGGGAACAGAAAATCTGCTCCCTCTTCCATCCTTGAAATGACACCTGTGCTGTTTCTCCCCTCTACGGAGTCATAACTAGGGCCCTCTAAGCTAATCTGTAACTCAGTAGTTTTAAGGTTCCCCTCCACCAGTCCAAGCAGAGAAGGTTTTCCAAGTCTCTTCAATACAATACTTCATTCTAGCAGGAGTAGTTTGTTTTCTAAGACTGAGTTTTCAGAGGATACTTCAGAGACTCTTATACGTCAAAACAAATGGAACCAACAGCTCTAATATAGCAAACACTGCATTCTTGGTGTAGTCATGTTCGTTTAGCACACACTAGAGTAGCCAAAGCACAACTGATGTGTATATATAAGATGTGCAGCTATTTTCACTTCTTTTCTCCTTCTCTGGTAAATATAAATCAATCAATTAAAGAATAGGGACTTACTCCTTCTCTTTACCTCCACTTTAAAAATGAATTAAAATACACTATGTGGGCGGAGCATTTCAGCCCAGACTCTGTTCTAATTTCCACAGTAGAATGAAGACATGCTCATAACCTTCCAGGCTTCTGCATTTTTTCCTTTAAATTAGGTTGAATACAAAGGACATAAATTTATTCTACTTGACAGCCTTGTTCAAGGCATTGCCAAAAAAGAACATTTTTTTCATCAGATTACTATTCTGGCAACATCATTTGTAATTTCTTAATCCGATACCAATTTCAAACTATGTTCTCCACTTTATGTTACGTTAGGGCTAGGCAGACCCTCTGCGCCAGACCAAGCTAGATGCAACACTGCTTTCCGTCCAGGTCCAGACACAGAAGGCTCCTGGAATATCCATACTCTTTCCCAAACATCATCTTGGATGTGAACCACAACTGCTGCTCTCAAACAACAGTATTCACTCTGGCCACAACATGAGTCTTCCAGCCTCTTGCAGGGCCTCAGGACACTCACTTGCAAGTGGAGAGATCAACTGGACAAGGCTTCCTAAAAACTACTGTAGCAGGAGCCAAGTGGCACATGGCTGTGGTGACTTACCTCTTGCAACTCCTCTTTCCTCTAAGTTAAGAAGAAATAATTAGAGAATCTCACACACCCCCAGTTTCCTGACACACTGAGCAGAAGCATCTACAAGGAACAGGGATTTGACTCTCACTTTAACTACTTTTCTTTTTTCTAGTTTTTAAGTAACTCGAAAATTTTGTTATGACTTTCATAAGCACCCTTCTAAGTTTTCTTTGTTGTTATTCTGCTTTGGTCATTCTGAAAATTGCAGCAAACTAGAGAAATCAAATATTAATGAAAAAATCCTGTTTCTTGAGACAGGTAAGGATCTTACTCCATCATACTTCATAAAAGAGCCTCTTTTAATTTGAACTTGCAGGATTCTTTTGACTTAGTCCTTGTATAGCCCATGCCAAAAGCATATATCCCAAACCCCACAGTTTAGGAGGTCTAGTATATGAAGTCTTTCAGTTAATATCACCTTCAACAGGTTAAACTAAAATGCAGTTCTGAAAAGCCCCCAGTGCAGAGAGATCAGTGACTGAAACCCCAGATCAGGACACTGACATTTGAGACTGCCTTTGTCATAGATGTATTAATCTAATACATTGTAGAGTTGTATGAGATGTTGCTTTCAATATACGCTTATTTAACAAATAATTTAGAGGAATACAGATTCAAGTAATTCTTCAAAGGCTTGCCTTAAGTTATCCTAACAAAACACAGCTTTCAAGAGTTGACATAAAAGAAGACATTAGTGTGATTCAGAGTATAGAGCACTAGTAACAGCAAATGAACTTAATTTAACAGTTCTCATACTGTAATTAAATTTACACAGATCTCTTAACATATCCTACAATGCTTACCATGAATATTAACAGCACATAAGCATCACAATGTGTTAGGTATTGTTTTCTAGACCGCAACTTCATTGGTCCCAGGTATTGTAAAATAAGAGGACTAAGGCAGCAACTATAATAGATAAACAATTCTTTAAGAAATTCGCTTAAATGCTGTTACTGCTTGGAACTGTGGAAATATATTAAAATACAAGTCACATTTACAGCATAAGGCCCTTTGGTTTCTTAAGCAGCAAATGAACAAACAGGTTCTTCAGTGAAAAGCTTTGAAAAATAAAGCAGGTAGGCTTTCCATAAAAAAGGTAACTAGTTGTTTCCTTCTCAAAATAGCCATCTGTAGTCTTCAAAATATCATGTAAGAAAGCATTGGAAATTCTTATGAAAGAAAAAGTTAAAACCCAACAGTAGTATCTGAGAGAGCAGAGATTCCATCATGGGCAAGCTGAACACACACCTTCTGGGAAGTAGAAGAAACTACTATTCGGATTTCTGGAGACCTTTATTGACTTCAGAGTAATACAATAAAAAGGATCTCAAATACCTGTGTATTCACCATATATTCTAGAGTTTACAAAGCCATATTTGAAAACTCACTTCATGTCAATCTATCCTTCATAACGACTTGAGTTAAAACAAAATTAAAATTGAATTGTTCATTCTAGTCAAGGCAATTTATAGCAGTCTCCTTTTTCATACAACCATGTGCAACTTGTACAAGGCAATCCTTTTCCATCTTCTCAACTGAGCCAAAAATTATGGATCAATTCAAGATATTTCTGTGTAACTATTGTGTGTTCAGTTACACAGAACTGCTTATTTACACAGTTGTGGCAGTCAAGATGCGAATTTTACAGAGAACGTTAATTTTGTGAGGTTTCATAACTACCATTATTTTTTTTTACACATCAGCTAGAAGCGGTATCAAATAAGTCAAAACACTGAAATACATAATAAATGTGATGAAGTCACCACATGTATTTTAAAATCCTGCTTGAGTGATATGTTGCTTTTGCTATGGGGCTCGTAACAAGGATCTGGCATTATAAAAGAGATTGTAAACCAGTATGACCTTTGAAGCAGTGTCCTTTCTCTGTTGCAAACTTTTACAAAATTTTAGAACTTCTTATGCCTGATTAATCTTTTTGTAGTTTACTACCACATTAATTATAATGATCCTATATATGAGAAAAAAGTCAAAATATGCTCTCTTCTTAGCCTCCTTCACTGTTTTTGGTTAGAGTTCTTTCTATGTAACACGGCTTCAAAATATTTTGGCCAGCACAAGAATCTTCTTTTTGCAAACTGTCATATGGCAAAATGACAGTTTGTGCCAAATTCAGGCAACATGAATAATTGTGGAGGGTTGCATTCAATGGAATCGGTATTCCCTAAGCATTTTTGGTGAACCTAAGAAACAAAACTTTGCAGTAAATTTCATAGGAGTTGATTGAGTACACCTCTGAATAATTCTGACATACTTCTTTTTCGGTTAAATATATGCATCCTACTTTCGTCACTCTCATGTTCAGTAAAGAGACAGGAAATCTTTAGCATGTAAGATGACTTTGCACTTACACAATTCCACTGCAGTACCAGGTGAATGCAAATCAGCCTTTTTCCCAGTGCAAAAGTCTTTACTTTAATGGGTTGAAAGTTTCCCCAAGTCGTGCTTTCACTAATCAAAGAGATGTTATCAGCTTACCCATGATCCAAATTTCATCAGTCTTTCAAAGAAGAAAACAAATAATTTTACCCAAAAAGATCTTTTAAGTCATTACTAGCTGAGCTGCTGTTTGTCATTGTGTTTGCTGGTTGTGCAAAGTTCTGAGGAGAAAAGAAAGGATTACCCTGAATACCAAAGCCAGGCTGTCCTACCATGTTCATCTGAGGTCCCAAGACTGAGCTGCTTGCATTCGGGGACCCTGGTGGAGGTACAAACTGATTAACCCACTGGCTTGATTTCTGTTGAGCCAACTGTTTCATGCTAACTTTTGGTTTTTGAGGACCAAAAAGATTATCTAAAGCAGACATATCTGGGGGTCTGTTTTGCTGTGTCAGTGGAGAGATTGCAGATGCAGCATTCATAGGACTGTAATTTGGCATATTGGCAGTTGGTACAATGTTCATCTTGGTTGCTCCTGTTGCACTTGGACCACTGAAGAAATTCTGAGTGGCAAGACCTGCTCCCATACTGAATCCAGCAGTCTGAAAACCCATATTTGTATTTAGTCCATTTGTCATATTTCGTTTTGTGTTGTCAACAGGTGATGAAAATCCCATTCCAACACCCATAGAAGGAACAGAAGAGAAGCTGTTTGAAGATGTAACTTGAGCTTTGTTGATAGGATGACTAGTCAAAGATGACATATTATCTATCAAGGTATCTGTCAAGTCTTTTGTCTGCAAAATAGATAAAATGCAGTTAAATGGTCTTCCTGTACAAACACTCTAGCAACAGTCTTTTATCACCACTGCTGTAGAACCAGCATTAATTTTTCAGAAATTAGAATTTACTGCATGGAATTGGGCATAAAATGTAATTATACACAAGAGAAATTATTTTTGTTCTTTGCTACTTACAACTGTTATGCAGCTTTGACAACTAAGACTACACAGAAAGTACTACCGTGACGATTTGCCCCATTCCTATCCCCAGTTCCTTTACCTATTTACTTAGTAAACTCTTCAGAGCAAAAATTTTTTCAAAATGTGCTTGTTCTAGATCTAGAACAAGGGTTTTCTGATCATAATGATACCCTTGGAAGCTCACATTTTAGAAAGTGGGGACTATTGCTAATGATGGAAATAAAAGGCACATGAAAATTTAGTTAGTTTTTCTCAGCTGTGCCACTACTACCACAGAAAACAAAAGTGACTCACAAAAGGAAAAATTGCTAAAAGCATCAGAGCTTCAATGGAAACAGTGCAGTTGTTTGTTCTTTCTCACCTGCTTCACTGGTGGTGTTATTGCAGTTGTTTGTGGCTTAAGAGGTTGCTGGCTTTTCAGTTTCTGTGCCTGTTCTTGTTCTTTAGCTAACTTTTGCTTCTCTTCCAGTGTAAGTGATGCCTTTAAAAGGGAAAGTACTAAGTTGCACAAACTGGTTATTCTTACATTCATATTTTTATTTCATAAATAGCATTGTTGTTTCAATAATATGTGGTAGACCAACACAATTATTTAGGAAAACAAGACAAAAAAGAGAAAGTGAATATGCACAAAATCTCCTATAACATTTACCACATTGATAAAAAGTACCTAAAGCAAATAAAGACAAGAAATTTGGGCAGATCTCAAATGAAAGAGATATATCAGCAAAACCGCTCCAGCTTTGTCTTCTTGATACTGGGCATAAGAAAAAGTGTTCTTCACAGTTTTTGTGTTTATATGGTTACTAACTTGATATAGAACTGCAATTGACCATGGAGCTGGAAAGGTAATAGTATTTTAAGATTGTTCAAGAGCCTTTTCAAGATTTTAACTCCACTTTTGTTAATACTGAAGGATAAAATAATGAAATAATTTTCCCTTAGTCTAACATTAGTGAGATGATTCAGATAATTAGAAATGAAAATGACAAGATACAGATATTCTGGGGAACCAATTCCATAATTATGAAAAGAATCTTACAATAGTTTATGTTTAGTATTCTGTATCATGTCATGTTTTTTCTTTGTGTTTGTATTTAACCCCATATCAACTATTTATTTCCACCTTAACTGAATTGTACACTAAATGTTAGTCTCTGCTACTACATGAAATGTTGGGTGCAACCGAATCACAAAACAAAGTAAAGCACACCTTTTTCTGTATTGATGACATCTCATTCTCCTTACTGTCAGATCCACTAGTTAGAAGGTCAGTTCCACTACTATTAAATACCTTGTTGATCTGCTTAAGTTCAAAGAAACAAAATTTCATTATCTGAAATGTCACAACTAAAAGTAAGATAAATATCAACTAAGTAATTTTAAATTACAAATTGTTATGTTTAAGTTACACAATAAAACACTCTTGCTTACCTGATTGCCTGTACCACTAGACCTTGCCTCTTCAGACACACTCATTTGGTTAGCTATATCCAAAGACCTACAGGGTGTATTAAAAAAATAACTTTGTAGTCACATTCATTACTAATACCAAAAAAGTGCATTATGAGAACACTGCCATTTTTATATAATGCCTTTAGGAGACTGGGAAATGTTACTATTGTAAAGGTTTTCTAATCACTTCACATGGTCTTAGTTCCTCCTTTTGAAGGGGATGACTCAGACTTGAGACAGCCCAAGTTAACTTGTCTCAGAAATCTCACGTCATACAAGACTCCTTAAAATAGACCTAAATATCTTAAAATATCACAGCCTTCCAAAAGGCTGCCATGTTTATGTCTCTCCATTATGATTTATTTCTCAACAACTAAAGCAAAGCAACTTAGCATATAGAAGCAAGACATAAACTGTACTAGTAGGGTTCAACATGAACTTTCACATTTAGTGAATTAGCAATTATTGAGTTACTATAATAAACCATAATTCAACTGTATAGAATTTTATTCTATAAATGCACTAATATCACAGTATTATTATCATTTTAAGACTAGCAAATCTGACAATTGTGCTTATTTGAGGCAATTCTCAACTACTGAACTCATCTTTTCATTGCTATGGCTAGGGTTTTCTAACATTTGCCATAAAACTGACTATTTCTCTAATATAATTATAAACACTTACTTCTGTTGCTCTTGCATGACATGGAGTTGTTCCAGTTTTGTTTTATGCTCTGCCTCCAATCTGTTAAGCATATCTTTTATAACACAAATAAAAGAATTGAACTGGAAAAGAAATATATGAGAAGTTTGGATTTTGCAGAGATGGAATTCAGACAGGTATAACTAAACAGGCAATACGTCATAAAACTTACAATATATAATGTCAGATAAACTTCAGATTTTTAAATAATTTATCCACCTTCACTATTGTGCAATAGATTCCAAAGTACAAGCAGAGTGCATAGTGGAACAGGGAAAAATGCATGCCACAAAAGAAAAAAAAAAATGGGGCAAGGCAGACAAAAAACCTCACATATGAGTATTACCAGATTAACTTACAAACAAACAAACCAACCAATCTACTAGGTATTCCCTTGCCCAATATTTCATAGCAACATAGCTCTTCATTTAAATTCTTATTATGCTGGTAGCTAACTGCTTTTCCAGGATTAGTTGGAAGGTTATAGTATTAATTTGGAAATTTTATACCAGATCAGATAAATACACTGAAAAATAACAAGCTTTTAATATGCAAATACAGTAAAACTAGAGATGGGGTTGGTACTGTTTGGTTTTACAACAGACATCCAGTAATGTATGGGGGGTTTTTATGACAACAGTTTAAATTTATTCTCTAATAATTATCAAGTAAAAGATTCAAAACATTCATGTTCCTACCTGATTGAGATTAAGATTGTTCTCAATACTAAGAGGAATTAGATGGGGCAATACTTTTCCTGCAAGCTGTTCTTTGGTAATTCCCAGTTTCTTGTGAGTGAACGTACATTTGTAAATACCTAACATACAACATCGAAACAGCAAAAATTTTTAAGTTTAATAAACAATGTGAACAAACTCCAAGTAACATGCTCACATATGTATTGATCATCTGAAGGATCACTGTGTTTGTGTGCAAGCAGGGACAAACATGACCAAGAGAATCGTAAAAACAAAGTACTTGTTCACAACAGAAATTTATTACAGTGAGAGGCTTTGCTGCAGTTCAGAATAAGAGGATGTCCAAAGTCATACTCTGTAGTTGTGAAACCTTTTATTAGTCAATGTACTGTTCTGTCCAATTATCTGAGAATATGCATCTTTGATTAGATATCATGCAACTGAGTTACCACAAACTGACAAACTGCCACTGAGAAATCAAGCTGTGTTAACTAAGGATGTGTTCTCTCCTGGCACACTGAAGTGTCTAGGACTAACTGTCATACTGCTCTCTGATGGCATTTACAAATACTGTTATCTACAAGTTTTGGGCTGTGTTACACCAGGGATCAGAAATCATGCATAGTATTTATCTGTTCTAAAATCACTGCAAAGAAGAATACTGACAGGCATAAGGGACCCAGTGCTAAGCCCACATGTTCTACAGTGTTTCTGACAGAAGGAGTCCTCTGCTCAAATAGTCCAGATCTTGAGGCAAACACTGAACATATTAGCATAAAAGACACAGCAGCTTTCCTCACTTTCTATGGTAGTAGAACAGAGCTGTCACCAAGACAAATAAGGTTTCACATACAAGAAAGATGGTATTGTGATTCTGGAAAAAAGAAGAGCCTTAGTATATAAAATTGGTTTCACCCCTTCATTTCCAAACAAGGGTTCACCTGTTCACTGTATCAGAGTAGAATTCAGCAGTAACACAACTGAAGTAAAAAATACAGTGTCCCTCATTTTAGACAGCAAATATAAGTAAAAGCTGCAAGGATTAAGGGAAACAGGCAGCTCTAAATCAGTACAGTAACATGCCTTCTTGCTGATTTTGAGAAAATCAAAATAATGCTGCCATCACATATTGTTAGCATTTAATGAGGGCTGTTGCTGATACAGCTCAACTGTTATAAATGGTCTACCACTTTGTTGCCAGTAAGACAAATGGTCACAGTCCTCCAGACTTGGCCACACAGTCACATCTCTTTATTGGCTGTGTCTCAGGTCATCTGGTCTCCTTGAGTGCACTGAAATTGTTAAAATAACACCCTGAGCTAGGCAAGCACCAAGTGGCACTAGGGAAGCACAACAGGAATGAGGTCTCCCCTTCCAGAAGTACCAAGCCATTAGGTTTTGTTAGCCATTGTGTGAGACTTCACTTGGATTATGTTCCATTTCAGTGCAAAGGCAGCACTGTTTGTTTAAATGTCCAACAAAATGAGTTTAGCAAAACCTGCAGTAAAGAACAGTATTTGGACACAATAATTTATAGCATCTGACACCCAAGAATTGTATGAGAAGGCAACAGTAACATCTCAAAAGCTCAAGCCAGGTGCTCAGCATCTGAAAGAAGACAGATCACACGTTCCTCTGAGGAAAACAGCCTCGCTGGCTCTGTGGCACATACAGTCCATAAAAGTGTCACAGCTCAAGAACTGTAATGAGTACTCAGAGCTGCACTGGGCCCTGAAGACTAAAAATACATATACTAGTGCTCAGATGTACCTGCAGTACATAAGGTAACTGAACAGGGACATACTTAAGAACAAGAAACAGGGATGTTTAAATAGTCATTTTAGCAATACACTATGTAAGCGTGATCACTGATAATACAGAAAGTTCTCAGATTTACAACATCAAAGAACAAAAGAAAAGAATGTTGAAAGTATTAATTACCTAAAATTCCCATGAGCACTGCAGGTTCCTTTGATGGAATTTGTTGTAGAAAAGGTAAAATATCATCAAGCACAAACCATTTATCCAAGTACTCCAAAATCTTGCCTAAGCACACTAGTGAGTTTACCCGGACCTGTGAAGTATAATAAGAATTAAGTAAACTCTTCACTATATTTTTGCCCAAGAAAAAGAAAAACCTTACAAAACTCAGAAGAGAGCTACTGACTACAATCTTTATATCTGAAAATTCAAGACAAGTTAAACAAAATCCTTTCGTGTCATGAAAGTAAAACATATAGTTACAGAAAGCTCACAAAAACTTGGCTTTTCTGTATGACAGTGTCAGTGTATATTACTGTGGAACACGCTTCAAAAATTTTTACAGTATTATTAATACAGTAAGTTGTTAACTTTAAAATTTAGTAAGAGTAAAGAAGTAAATGGCACTCTCACCTTTGTTGAAAGTATTTTACAAAATTTAAAAAAGAAATCAGAGCACAATGATGGACTTTTCTTTAAAGACGTGAGAGTGGAAAAGTGAAAGTAATTAATGGTAACAACATTTTCTAAGGACTAAGAGATAAAATTACGAGGATACTCACAGCAAGAGATGATGTCTGCAAACATGCATTTTTAATTCTTGGAATTAATGAATTTTTCATTGATGGGTAATCTATTAAATTGGCAAACGTGGGAATTATGTTTAGGCAAAGCTCCTACAAAAAAAATTCCACACAAGTTTAGAAAGAAGCATGCATATTTATTATAAAATTAGTATTAATTTTAATCAATATCAAAGTAAGTTTGAAATGCCTTCTTAAATTTTCCTCTTAAGTAAATATTAAAAGAAATAAATTCAACCAAGTTGACCTTAATCTATCAGACTCACTTAGAAATAGCTAGCGTAATAAAGCATCATGGTACGTACACAGAACCTTGGAAACAGGTTTTAGAAAAAAGAGCATTCATAAATCCATAATATAGTATTTGGATAGCAAGAATATATTCTATTTTCACAAAACACCTCTATATTAAAAAAACAGTTTTTCTTACATCAAACTAACATTCTCCTACATAAAGCAACCAAATTTGAATAAGTGCTATCAACGACACTGCAGTAGTAGGATAGGCTGAAAGATAAAAGAGCATGTCAATATTAAACATACTTTAGCAACAGAGAAATAATAAACACACTATTTCAGCCCAACCTCAAAAAATAAGAGACAGTATATGTTGCAAGTAAATACCTGAGTAACCAAACTACTGATGCAGAAAAAAACCTCATGCCAGATACTTAGAAACAAAAAACCTTTCTCCATCATGCTGAAAAGGCTTGCAAAGGCAGAAGTTGATTATCCAAACCCTTCTTTAAGAAACATTTTGTTTCTTTATCTCCTACTCCTGAAGGTTTTTGCGTAACTGGAAGTTAATTCTGGTATAATGATTAAAAAAACCCCACAAAATAGATGAACCTCAGAAAGGTAGAGAAAGCATAAAGAGAAAAATTAAAATACAGATACATAAAAACGTCAACAGAAGGTATAGGAATCAAATTGTACAGCAAATCAGGTCTTCCAAGGTAACTGTCAGCACAGATGTTCTTTCAGAGTAAGCCACCTCTCACTGAGTGGCAGGAGCACACATGCCTGCACAGTTTCTGCTGCACAGGCAATGCAGTATAAATGCATACCCTGCTTTTTGCTATGGTGGCTAGTAAAAATTTGAGATAGGAGCATTAGAACAACTGTCAAGTGGTTATTCCCTGGAAAATAAGGGAACTAAATTTTACTTTACTTAAACCAAACTTTCTTTAATAAAACATTCATCTCTTTCAACACTCAGGAGTACTACATAGCTTTTTGTTTGGATTTTTTTTTCAAGTAAACAAACAATGAGTATACACAAAGTTGGCATACATGCTGAAAGAAAAGAGAAAAAAAATGTTTTAAATAAAGGCTGCAATTACTGTACCTGGATCTGAATTGATGGTGCTTCCAAGGCTCTATAAACCATTGGTAGAACGCTGTTCTTTATTTCATCTGGTGGAGTTTTGGTTAGAAGTAAGTCCATTTTTTGAAGGAAGATTAACAATATCTATTAAAAGAAGGACAATTCAGAAGCCAAAAGTTTTAACTCCAGAAGCATATACTTAGAACATAAAGTGTGTTTTGTCATATCATAAAAACTTCACAAGTTTTCTTATAACTCAAGTAAATGTGATCACTTACCATGTTGCTTGCCTGAAGGCATGGAAGACAAAAAACACTTTGACATATTATTGCATTTTAAAAACAGTAAATACAAATATGCATGTTCTAGACTGACCCTTCTAAAATAACGAATCATAATAGCTAAGTAAGGATTTCTTGTTTCTATGTACACTATGGTGTGGTGTTAAAATCTACCCACAGGGAAATCGTTATACACACATCGCTATTGAAACAGTTAAAACTTTCAAAAACCCATGGCTCAAATTCTGTCCTCAAAGCACTTGATCACAACTCCACATATAAAAGCTGCATTCTATGTGTCCAGAATCAACAGGGATGTAATAGTAATTTCATAGTGATGAAAACACTACTAGATGGACACAAAACGCCCTTATTTTATTTCACACAGAAACTGTGTATCATAAAATAAAAAATTTCAAACAAAAAAATTTGCACCACATTAACCTACAAAACCCCACTAGAATAGCACATTGACATAGTGGGATTCATGTTGCTTAGGCTTAGTCATTTAAAAGCTAGCTACTATTCTAAGTCACTTATCCAGGCTCAGTCTCAAATACGGAAAACTATAACCCATAGGATTCACATCTCAGGTCAGACAGGTGAGACAACTTGCTAGAGATGACACTGAGTATCCACTGATATCTAGACTCATTTTAGAAAACAGGTTAGACTAGATGGATAAATTGTGCTGAACGGTAACATACTAATAATAAAATGCCAAGTATTTTATAGGCGGAAAAGACTTAAGTCTAAAAATACACAGTAATCAGTGCCTGTATGTCAAATAAACAGAGGCATCAAGGTGTAGAGATAGCAGTATACTGAGACCACATTACAAATTGCCCCATTTATTTGCTTTCCTTTACAGGGAAGAAAAATAGATTTTTAAACTCCAGTTAATGTGTATTTTCTCATGGTGTATTTATAACTTCCTAAACTGCACACACACACAAAATGATTCATTCATTCCATGAACATTGATTATGATGCATTTGGGACAAATAGGGTGAGATGGACAAGATCAGTTTTAAAGTTAGATTTTATCATTTTCTTCAATATAGAATTTTATTTTGTCCTAAACTTGACCTTTTGAAATTTACATGTACTTATAACACCTGTCTTTTTCTAACAACCTTGTAATACTATGGAATTACAGTTTCCATGTTAGTTACATATATAGTTTTGGAGAAATACAGTTTGATTTTTTTGCAAATTTGAAAAGGGCATGGATGAAACCTCTTATCTAACAAGTTAATCTCCGCTAAAATAAGAGCCAAATATTATACAGTAATTCATATTTCACAGAAGCATTTTAGCTCTTTTCCACTCTTCAACTAAGATAAAGCTGAATAATTTCTGACCTCTCTCTGAGTTTAACTATAATATAGATCATGTTGTTCCAAAGAACACTTTTATTTTTAGCTTCTAGGGTCGTACTCGATACTTTTTATCTATTTAGGTAGAAACTAAGATGCTACAGTGATAGACTCACACATATCATCTAAATAAGCAAGTAGCAGCAGTTGCACTGTAAACAATAATGCATCTTTCATTAACGCAGAGCCCAGTACTTGGCAGGGTACACTGTGGTGGGCTGAATTAGAGTATGAATTTATAGCACATCCTATGCTAACTCCCTATGCACTCCTGCAAGTGTAAGTTATGGGTTTGTCTGTGAAGCTATGTCAGAGTAATCCAGGATGTTAATCTACAGCACACTTTACTCCACACCAACCCCAAAAGCATGATATAAATGAGCAGTTTAACTAAATATTTAATTTTCATATTACAAATTTCCTCATACAAAGACATTGTGAACACTGACTAACAATTTCTTCATATTGAATTACAGCAGTTTCCCTATGATACATTCATTTTCTAACTCAAGCAACAGGCCCCTCACACAAACCTCTAATATCTTGAGACAGCATTTGGAAGAAACACGGGCACATTCCCTGCCCAACCCTCTCTAGGGGTTACAAACACACAAGTTTTTTTTGCCTTGCACAAAGACAGTCAGAATTCTATCCTCTGGCACTATGAATCTTTGTATTCTTTTCTGAAATTGCTGTTATATTAATTTTGAAAACATGACCTAGATTATTTAACCAAACTTTTCTATATTTAAAAAGACCACAGAAATAACAGTTGCATAAGCCACGTAGCAATTAGCATTAAAAATATCAACGTAAGAATTGAATATATAGTATCTAGCTAGCTACAGAAAAACTTGGCCAAGCTCACTCTTCATGAGCTGACTGCAGCAAAACACATGTTACCTTTTAGGATGACACAGCACAAATGAGATGTTCACTGGCTTTCGGTCAGTTAAACGTTTACTTTTTGCAAGACAACAACAAAGCTAACATAAAGCCTCAGTGTACCAAAAGTAAACAGCATTAAGTAGTTCAAATTTCCCAAGGTATTCCCAGTTACACTAGTGACCCACTTCTCCCACTCCTCAGTACAATGAGGATTCTTTGGTCCAGTTTTCTGAAATCCAGAAATAAAGTCTCTTTGTTCATTCCTATGTTTACCTTGCCCTTTAGGTGCTCTGCAGAGAAATAATGGCATACAGCAATAAACCAAGGTGAGCTGCAAGGAATGCAGACATGCCTTTCATCTGAGCAGGCACAATGCCTAGCTTAGTGACAGAATTCTCCAGAATCATCATGCACATGGTGATGACAAAAGGATGTACATTTTTGCTCCTTTACAGTAACAATTATGTCTTACTACTTTTATGCATTTAAACTACAGGGAAGAGAGCATAATTTTCTTGCATGTCACATTTGTCAAACAAAATTAAACAAATTTCACAAATTTGTGCACAGCTGTCAAAACAAACACTATTACCATGAATAAGCAGCACTTCTAAGAGAGTGTTAGTTACAATTTTTCCACCCCATAATCCCAGTGTCAGCAACCTGGACACAAGAAAAAAAAGTACTTATAGGT
The DNA here is from genome assembly GCA_026770055.1 of Myrmophylax atrothorax. NCBI lineage: Eukaryota > Metazoa > Chordata > Aves > Passeriformes > Thamnophilidae > Myrmophylax > Myrmophylax atrothorax. Next base: position 47,032,606 of record JAOXXN010000265.1, on the reverse strand, counting down.
TCAGCTACTGGTAGAATATATGCAAATATTATACTGCACAACCCTGCTCAGTTTGGCTAGATCAGTGATAAAATGCTTACAAATATACCTTCTACAATCAATCAAAACCAAGAATTGAGTGGTTTCCTTTTCTGGCAATCTAATCTCATTAGTAATATAGCCTCAAAAAATTCATCTAAAAAAGCAGAGGCTTTGTGAATTTCCTGGAAAAAACTTTCACATGAATCAAGACTGACTGACTGGACAACTACAGACAGGCTGGGCAACGTGTGGGAAGCTGGAAAAGGGAAATAGAACAATTAGTCATTTTTCAGGGAAAAAAACACCAAAGAGAAAAATTGTAATCTGAACAATATTAACATACCTGAATTGGTTCTTGCTGCTTAAAAACAGGACTAAGATCAGGCAAAATGAGCCTGATATATTCTTCTTTGGTGCATTCTTCAGCAATTAAGAGAACGTTAGGCAAGACGAAGGGTACCATGTCAGGATTCACAAATTCAGAAGTCAAACAAGGCAAAATTCGCTGAATTATAACACGCTAAAAGAAAAAAACCCAGCAAAAATAAACAAGTATGCATCACATTGTACTGCTCTGCAGTAAGTTTCCACCATGCTAGTCAGCAGCTTTTGTATTAACCTGGTATTTACAAAAAAGCAGACAGACAATTTTTAGTTTTGAACTCTTATTTTCACAGTATACTGCAGCTAACTTACACTGTGCTACTTGGCTTACTTTTCTCTGCACTCAAAACACAACTGGAGACTCTAACAACTGTGAGGATAAACAAAAAGAAATAAACTGTAGAGAAAATAGGAGTTTCAGTCACATATATGAATTAAGAAAACCTTATTCTATATGCTTTCTTTAAAAAGAACCTATCACCCCTGCAAAATAATCACATAATGCTACTATACCTCTTGGTAAGACTCCAGGTACACTCCCTAAATAGGCTTTTGCTGATGAAATAGGTATCTACACTGTAGATTTCTCCTGTAAAGTTAGACATCCTTAAATGCTTTTCTAGTCAATAAAAAGAAATACACAGTTCAAGGACACAGTTACTTCCTCATAAAATATACTTTCAAGACAAGAAAAGAAAAAAATACCCTGAAGATGATTACATCAGTCCATGGCTGTCTAAAGCTAAGTGAAATACATGTCACCTATTTCCAAATTCATAGTAGCAACCATTTCTATCAAAGGAGAAAATTAAAAAGAAGAGAGTATTAAATACAAAGTTTGTATTTTGCACAGTGTAGTGCAAAACAGAATTAAAAAGAAAGAAATTTAATGCAATGGTTGAGAAGCTCAGTTATTTTATTAGATATTAAACTAATGCTATTTTTCTATCAGAAATGCACTATGGCTTATACAAATGAAGGTATACCACAAAAGGAAAAGAAGGTAGTCTAGACATAGTGTATAACACCACACAGAAGAAATCTGTAATGACAGGCATTTGCCTTTTAGATTTTTGGGCTCTGCCAGCACAAGAAAGCACTTAGTCTACTGAGGGAGGGAAGCTCTGCATTACTCAACATTAAAGTACTGCCTTGCTACAAAAAAACCCTTGAGCAATATTATTGGGAGAAAAGACAGCAAGAAGACTTCAAAGAGCTATGACAGCATCTGGAAACAAAGAGGAAGCCTTGTAAGGGGAGAGGAGACATCTTGCCTTTAAACTGGGATGAACTACAAGACATGCAAATGATGGCTCCTTACACATACTGATAACACAATTTGCCATTTTCCATTTAATTACTATTTAAAGCTGAGGAGTACTTCCAAACTAATTGTTTTCTAATCTTCCTTTCTTTCCTGCTACTCTATTCTGATGGTCTGACTGCAGGCTACTATGGTACAATGCTACAGAAAGTCCAGTATTCCAAAAGTCAGAATGCTAACAGATGTTCACATATTTTCTAATTCGCTATTTCAAGACATCACTCAAACATACCTTAGGTAGTTTTGGCAGAACTTTTGGTAGTCCTTTAAAAAACTGTGATTTCTGCAGGTTATCCCTTTGAAATAATGAATCGAAATATTGAAGTGTCATTGCTCCCACATCATCGAAGAATGGTATCTAAAGATAAGATTAAAAACTTGTGGTCTAGAGGGAGACAACACTGACACTGCTACAATAATTCCCAAATATAACCATCTATTTACATTTCAACACACTACAGCAAACCTTTACAATTACATGTCTGCAACAAAAATTTAGAAAATCTTTACATACCAACTAGTGTAATATTCACAGCTACAAGTTGATTAAGCCAGAATTTTCCTAGCATTTTTCAAAAACCCATGCATGTTGTGTGTATCTAAATTAACTTATTGGATAGGAAATAATGTTTTGTCTACAAAAAACTCTAATGAAAAGTAAAAACTTTGATTCAAATTTCTCCCATGAATAATTATGCTATTTAATATTACAACAAAGGATTACCTACGAGGTCATTTGGATCAGGCTACCACCCCTGGCAACTCCAGGAAATCCTGGAAGCTCCCATATCTCTACAATTCAGCGTGCAGTGTAGATGTGGCAAAAGAGACTTAACGCCTTTATAAAACCATACTGCTTAATACAACCACTTACAGATTTGTTTTAGTCCTTCAGACAAGTAAGTTGATACCAGAGAAATATTTGCCAATTCCTTCACTTCCCATCTTTCAGCATATATGTTGACAGAACCTATTACCTGCTCCCTCTCCCTTCTTCACTCACTATTTCTTCCAACTGTTAGAAAACTGATTTCTCTCTCTGCGTACAATCTTTTCATATGACAGCGAAAGAATAAAATTGTTTAGCAAAGCACATCTATAAGCAGGAATCTGAAAGGCTATCAGATATGAGAAAATGGGGCACATGACCAAGGAAGAGCCATGCTTTCAAGCAGAGCAACAGTTTGTCAAATTAAAACTTACATTATCATATTTGCAATTAATTTCCAAATACACGTTATTCTTCTACATATTTAAATCATGAGCAAAAAGTGAATCCTTACATTTTTTGCCCTTTATCATTTTATCACTTTAAAATCCTTCCAATACAATTTTAAAGACTGAATTGTATAAAAAAAAGAGGCATAGAAAAGCTTACATCTGTATTGGAAAGGGATAAAACAGAGTTGCATTTAATAATTAATCTAAATTCTGTCTCAGCACCCACTTTTTCCATACAAATAGAGGTCAGCATAAGGACAACTTCTGGCATCAACTACTATTATTTCTGAAATAGTTAAAAAACAGTTAACATTCAAGTAAAATTATTAACAGAATACACTTTAAAATATCTCAAAATCAAACACTATTTTTCCTCTGTCCTATGGCTACAGTATTTTCCATGAACTGACCTTAGTCATTTGATCTGCATCTGGTCTGACTGCTGGAGCTACATTTAAGAGTAGCTTGACATGTTCCCGCACCTCCTCTGGTATATTCTGAAGAGTACTGGAGCTTAAACGGCTCAGCTGTGTAAGTAATTTAAGCACATGCACCATGAAGTCAGAAAATCCTGTATTAAAATTATTTCCAATACACAACTTGATAGTTTTTCTACCCACACTTCTGATATCCCTCCCTTCTCCCCCTTTATAACCCACTTGTTTCTGATTCCTGATAGTCTTCTCTCTATTTCCCAGCACAGCCTAGCTGTTTCAGGTCCCATTTCTGTATTTTCAACTCCCCATTGTAGTTCAGGTCATGAGACAACACACACATGTTATCCTTAAACAGGCCAATGTCATCATGTGAGGTGCTGTCTACACACATTAAGACACAGAGCACACAACTATGGCAATGGGCACTCGAAGTTATGACAAAGGAAGCCTGCCTATGAATGGACATTATGTCAGCTGATCCAATTAACTGCTTAAACCATGACTCCATCTTCTCTCAACATTCACAGTACACAGAATGTGAAACTGTGACAGCTACATGGATACCAGTTACAATGTCAAGTGATCAAATCACTAAACTCAGCCCTCTTCAAGGGTCCTACATAGGAAACTCACCATCATGTGCTTCATACTGTTCACTCCAACAGGTAAACATTATTTCACAAGACCAGTATTCAAAAGTTTTACAGAGAAATCAGACGAAAAATGCCATTTTTAGTTTAGAAAGTTGGTATACGTAACCTTCTCTAGACACAGTTTTATTTCCCATATTTTTCTAGGATTCTTTTTTCTTGTTACAACAGCATGCAAGGTAAGGTACCATTATCAGATGGTTTATGTTGAAACACTGATACTCTGTACTAAATATATAAATCTATTTTAAAACAATAACCTTTCACATATGAAAATCAATGAATAGTCACAAATAGAACAAATACCTGATCCAGCTGTCTACTAAAGCTTTTATATATATCTTGCTTGTTGACCTCAAAAATTGGTTTTCCTTTATTAAATACTGCATACATAACAGCTCCAAGAGAGTACATATCACTGGCAGTCTCACAGCTTACAGAGAGAATATATTCTGGTGCCAGATACTCAGGATTTGGAAGACACAAGGATGGCAAGTTTGGATCCCATTCCTTACAAGGGAACTTGGGCTGCAAGTGAGGTAAGGGAAGCAAAAGAAAAGTATATTTATTAGGCATTTTTAAAGAGTATTGTAAATATGAAACCCCCCAAAGAGCAAAAAAAAATAAAACCACTTGAATTCAATTATGAATCAAACAAACAGAGTAAGGCAAAACTGTTAAGAATCTCTGTCTGTAGCTTAGAGCGATTAGCTGATGCAGTTAAGTCTGAAAATTAGAGCTGGTAGATGTAATGTAAACATCAAGGCAGTGCTGTAAGAGGGAAACATGAGCTATGATAGCAATTCATTTTAGGAAGCAGCAATCAGGCACTGAGTGAAAGCAACAGACTAAATTAGGTAGCTCTGCATGTCATCCAACATGCAGGTGAGCACAAGTGGCACAGGCTTCAGCCTCTGTCTGAAACCAGCACTAGTCTATTTTGACTCCACTGAGCCAACTCAGGCTCTTTTTCTATGATGACCAAAAGCAGCACTTCAATCCAGACCTCAGCCATATGTTCAAACTTCCTGCCAACAAAATACAGAGGTGAATATTAAAGAAATGATTCTGTACTGAAATACAAGGTCATGAAAGTGGTTTCAGACAAAGATCTGAATTTGATATTTAATGATCATAAATATAAAGATTATTACCTCCTGTTCAGATGGATTTGTTGACTGGATACAAAAATCAAAGCCCATAATTTTCCATGCTCCACTCTTATTCAAAATTATATTTTCAGGAGTAATATTTCCATGGACCATTTTTACACTACTATGCAAAAATGATAAGCCTTCAGAAACCTGTTAATAAAAGATCACTATTTCAGGTTAAATATTTCCCCAAACATCCTGTAAGACAATTACAAAAATTCTGTTCCTATGGCCACAGATAATTTCTTAAGTTAACTAAGAAACAATTTTTCACCACTATTTTAGACTTATGTCTTGAAAGTTATGCATGAAGAAAATTAAACACGGATGGGTCATTGGCAGATGAGATTTCTAATGTCAGCTAACTATCACAGCATTAAGTGTGGTGGTGCATTCCCCCCTCCCCTCAGGCCACACTATGATCTCAGAAGAACAAAAATGCTTAACAAAGTTGACAAGCATATTCACCAAACAAAGCCTGGGAGCTACTGGATCTCCACAGAAGGTGAAGAAAAGTTTCACATACAAGGAAAACAGCTGTAGTGTAGACATTTATATGGAAAATAAAAATTAATTGAATTTTGTATTTTACATGTCAGAATAAGCAAAAAAGAGTAGCAACTTGGAGCCTCCAGTGTTAATTGTCTTTTACACTTAGAATGATCAGGGCACTATTACCTCTCACTTTGCAATTATTTGATTTACTCGAGGTAGACGAAACTTTGTCAGTTTACAGACTTTATGAAAAAAAAATCATTAATACTAAAAGCACAAGAAAACTATACAGACAACCTGTCATACCTGTAGCAAACCATATTTGGTCTCCACATCATAAAGTTTGTATTCTTTAATGTCAGATGGTAAAGGAGAAGGTAGGTTGTCCCAGTTGCCAAGAACATTAGCTAAACTCGCACAGACTGGTTCTGTACAAAATGCCAAGCAATCTCTGTATAGGAAATGCATTAAAGAATTTCTTGTAAGTAAATGTAACAGTCTCCTGACTGTGAATAAAGAACCATGCAGACATCATATTATATATTACCAGAGCACTTGGTGCTATGAAAAACCGTATTATATTTCAGGTGTTGAATTCTCATAATATTATACTAAACAGAAATATATCAATATCTGAAGTATTAAAAAATACTAGAATTAAGTTATTTTATTCTCTAATATTCACATACATCACTAATGATACACACAGTGGTTCATAATAAATAATGATTTTCTTGTCCTGATCCAAGATCAATCAAATAAATCGTACTGCTATTAAGACTTGTAAAGTCAGGCTTCTACCTGTGCCTAAAATCAACATATCCCTGATTGAAGCAATATTTACTGTGGTCACGCAATGCTCAGACACAGTTAATAAAAAGTAGCACCTGAATACTCTTTTACTTTGCAAATTAGTAGAAGAGTTGCAAACACAAATATACTTGCTGTATGAACTGCAGTTTGCCTGTGAAGTGACTGTTTTCTAAATTATTTTACCGATTTTCATGAAAACTACTGGTCATATTTATGCACTTTTGTGTCAACTGTGTTTGAAGTGAACTTGCACACATAAAGCAGGCTGGTTGTAACACTGTGCTTCAAAATTTCAAATTTCAAAGTTGGTCCTGAAACCAATATAAGTCTCAGTTTCACGAACTCCATGCAACACGAAGTCCTTCTTCATATCCACATTCTTCATACTGGTTTGCACACTGGTGGAGGCCCCGGACAGTCAGTACAACTCACTTCCTAATTGTTTGGGTTTTTTTGAGAAAGCATTCCATGGATGTTAGCACATGTATCTGCTTTAAGGGTGACTAATTCATAAGAACACCAAATACCGTATCAGTACAAAAACAAAAAACAGAGATTGAGTAACAGTAACAAAGATTTATTTTTGCATATAAAGCTGTAGGCAAGAAGACAGAGCCTAAATTTTTCTTCTTTCCATAAAAATATCACAGTGTCTCCACAAGAATCTACCAAATACTTTTTACATATTTCAATAATTAACAAGCTTGGTCTTGGAAGTAAAATGAGGCTGCTGAAACATGCAAACCTCTTTTTAGTCATCAAGAATTTAGTTTTATCTACTGCTTCTCTAAAGGAAGAAACAACTGAAAAGTAAAATACAGCGAATCATAGGTGTCAGCAACCCTGACAGACCTTCTTTTCTTGGTTTCCACCCTACAATTCTATTAATGACATACGTTTCACATTTCTGTTAGCACAACCAGGGCTGTAAAACTTGTTTCTATTGTAATCCCAAGGAAGAGCCAGAGCGCAGAAAGACAAAGTCCTTCAATCTGACTTCAACTCTACCACAGAGTGCACACATTTAGTTATGGTTAACACAGAGATGATAGAAAATACCTAGGGAACAATTATTCAGTGGTTTTCATACCAAACTCTGAGATTACTGTTGTTTTGAGGGAATAAAGACCTAATTAAAGAGTCCAAACCAAAGTAACGGAAGGATCTGTTAAATGTAATTAAGGTAACTGAATATTGCAAAAGCTCATGTCTGCCATACAGTACAGCTTCTTTAACAGTTTCTTGAATATTAGAATGAAATTCACAACATCATAAAAAAAAAATACTTTAAAAATAAAAGTGATGGGCAAAACCTCGTGCTTTTTACATGGAAACAATGTAACCAATGGAATGTCTAGTAAATTATCTGGGACTTGTTATTGAAGAAAAGGATTAAAAAAACATTGAAAGTTGACACTCATATGGTGCAGCACTGCTGAGCATTCTGCAGTTAAATATACATGAATATTGCTTATCAGTGTTGTTAATAGAATCAACTGACAAGTTGTAAGCAAACATATTCGTATTAAATATTTAGCACAAATAAGGACTCATTCATTATATAAATGCATGCAAAGATCTATACACCATTATATATATTTTATATATATATAAAATAAAATTATATTGAATACCAGTAATTTGTAGTAGATACATTCTATTAATAGTGGGAAAACTACCTACACTCTAGGGTCAGAAAGGTATGGTCTTTCTGTATCTATTTCAACTGTGCAGGTACACCAAGTATCCATTTGCTCCAAAAAGGAGGAATGAAGGGTTCAACAGTTCAACACAACTATGTTACTTGGGAGACACAAAAAATAAGACCAGATACAACCTATCCCTAAGGAGCCCGCAACAGTTTTCTTCAAGAATGTGCACTCTGGAAAGATCTGAAATTCAAAAGAAATCTTGAAGCATGCTTGCACAAGGTTACAGACACAAATATTCTAGGCAAACCTTCCTTTTATGAATCCCCTCCAAAACCTGTTAGATCACTTTCTGGCACAGCAAGAAACGGGACAGGTTTTTTCCTTCTGGTGTTTCCACCAGTAGCTGAGTGTGCTGAGTATGGAAACAAGAACAATTGTCCTACGAATAAATACAGTAAACTTCAATCTCATCAGATGCATGTGTTCAATATTCCAGATATTTTACATACAATAACAAAACAAAGATTAAAAATGTCTCTTCTCAATTTCACTAGAGCTTACCTGGATTCTTCCAATGGATGTTGAACAGTAAGTAGTCGAGGGTGTCGAAGCCTGGTTAGTTGTTGAACACCTCGTTTTAAAGAATCAATAATTTGGTCTTTCTCAAATTTTTGATACTTGTCTATTAGCTTCTTATCAAAGACAAAAACAGCCACTTCCTAGAAATAAGCAAAAAAAGTTACTCAGTATATACAACAGAGCCAAAACCCAAGCCTATACACAATTACATACACACACAAAATTTTTGACTCAACAGTACAAGCCCACCAACACAATATACAAAGAAACAAACTTACAGTCCCTACTTTGCCCCAGTCAAGGGACAGGTTACTGTATATAACCTCTGAAGTATATATTTTACGAGTTAAGGTCCTAATGCTCCTTATCTTGCAAATAGGAATACATAAATGATACCCACTACCTACACAATGACAAAGCAGAAGACCCACAGGACAGATATCAGCTTGATTTTAAGTAGATGAAAGCATTTACATCAACTATGAAAGTTAAAAATATTCTGAGTAGGTATCCAGTCATTTGGCATTAAAATGTATCAAGTGGTGCTTTATTAAACCAGATTCTGTCTCAGTGATCAGTACAATCCATATTAACTAAACTTTCATGAAAAATAATTTAAAGTAACGGTAATTATTAATCCAATCAGACCATTCACATGATAGAACATTAAGAATTTTTTAATGTTTAAAGATGTGTGAAAAGAAGTCACAAAAATGTTAAAACCAGAGAAAACCTCTCCAACCTTGGCAAATGGAATAGAGGAAAATTAAGAAATTTGTATGAAACTTTGAAATTACATAAGTCGATGTGGAATAAAAAATTATCTTACATCACCATCTTGGATATCATTAAAGCGAAATATATCAACCGATGAAAAAAAGAATTAAAAACGTCATCATGAAACACAGACTTTTATAGGCTGCTACAATAGCATTATGAATAATAATAAAGTCTAGAAACAAGCAGAAAAAAAATGAAAATACAGTTTTCAGTCCCAAGAGGAACTCTGTGCTCTTCTACTGCACATTTTATAACCATTATTCTAATTAAAATCTCACAGGAGAAGTTACTTTATTAATTAAAAACCCTGCCACAAACTTCTAGAAATAGGCTATATAAAATGAGAAAGTCAACCCAATACACACAAAAAATTGGGGTTTAGCTGGCTTCATTAAGCCATTAGCAGTGAACATCTATAACTAGCTCAGCTAAGTACACTTTTCCTGCTTCTATCCATACTGGCTTCTTGCTCCAGCTCTTAAGTGTGATGGATCAAATATTAACATTGACACAAGGCAGACAGGAAACAATGACTGAGAACAGAAGACATACATTGAGCAGTATATGACCAATAACAAAATTTCAAACTAAGCCCTTCTGAAAGCACTTCCATTGGATGCCAAGTCAAAAGAATTGGAAAGTGAGTATTTAAATCGGGTGGTATAGGACATCAGTTATGGTTTGAATATTCTATGACACCTCTAAGTTCTATTGACGCTCGCTGCAATCCTGCATGGTTTGTTTGAACTCATCATTCCCTGCAACTGGCAAGACAGAGGAGAACACAATTTGCACTCCAGATCTCCTGACTAGTTGACTCAAGGCCCTTAGGTCTCTCTTGACTGCTGTAGCCTTCTTTTTGAGACTTCATTGGTACCCACCTGGAAAAACATTTATGGATAATAACCAGTGGGCTGTACCAGACTGGGAAGTTTCTTCCTCCTATTATGTGCTCCCAGCCTGCTGGGAATAGGGAAGTGAGTGAATAGCTCTGCAGGTGCTTGGTTTATGGCCAGGGTTAACTTGCCACATCCTCTGAGACTATTTGCAATCCTGAAATCTTTATGAAACATGCACCAGCTTGAAATACATGTTGATAGTTTAAAATCCATGTCCTTATTTACCCACATAAACACCTTATAAACTAAAGAAAATGCAAGAATCCTGCTCCTATCTGAGCCAAGGCAACTACTAAAAAGAGAGAAAGGAAGCGGGAAAGAGAAATAATTTTTTCCAACCAGAAAAAGGCAACCAGGCAACCAAGGCATGTCACGCATTTTCTCCTGACCCCAGGAGGAAAGCAAGCATTCAAAAAGACACTGGGTTTGTGTGTCAAAAAAGATGCAAACAAAACCAGAAACTATTTTTGAAGTAAAGACTCTAAAAGCTGTGGAACTGTAATGATAATGGAACAACACCTCTTCCTATTCATCTCACTGGATACTGAGAAAGCATGTTAACAAAACCTGTAAAACCTTCAAGCACTATAGTGATGAATACTACAGAAACTCAAATCCTGAAAGTTTAAATAGCATGGAGTAATGATGACAGAGACTAAGCACAGAACAAGGAAGAAAAAGAAAGCCTCCACAAAATATTTAATAAATACAGTTCACTATCCATCCTGTGGACTGAATTATATACTGCTCCCAAGGAAAAACCTCAACCATGATCATGATAAAAACTAAATTGTGAACATAAATGCTAAGGAAATTTAAAGATAGCAGTCCAAGTGCTTGATTTTAGAAACTTTACGTTTCTTTTCCCTTTCATTTTTTCTCCTCTATTTTACCCATATGCACTCACGCAATTTTTAAATGAAAAATCAAATGTAACCCAATATGCAAACACATGATAGTTTACCAAAGCCAACTGAGATAAGCAAAACAGTCTGAACTAAAATACTGGAAAGCATTCCAGTATTACTCTGGTCTTTTGCCAGAAAAAGATTTTTCTCCCCCTTTTGGGGGCTTTATTGTTTTATAAGCTTGCCAATGTTTTTTTATAACCCTACTTTCACACTAGTTAGTTCCTTTCAGTCTTAAGGTATGTAATACAACTATTTCAGTTTTAAAATTGATCAGTCTTTAAAGTTTGAATGACAGGAAGCTTTAAGTTCAAAGTTACTATATATACAGGCAAAATAACAGAATGTTGATCTACCTACCTACCATAATACATTTAGTACTACCACAAGAAAAGCTAAACATGACTACAGTAGTGCAAACCATTATTTACGGAATTCTGCTGGTTTTACAACTGGGCTGCCAACAAGAACTTGGTGACCTTACTTATCTATTTATGATTACACCTTCTAAGGAGAAGAAAGGTGACATATTATTATCTTTCAAACTTAAAAATAGGAACCAAATTAATCCTGAAAACAAAGAATTCTGATGGGATCCTCTGTAATGCTAAAAACTCCAAATTCAGCTGTTTTGTCTGGAGACATGACTTAAACTACTACTTGTGTTGTTGTAAAGTGACAGCAACATGGGCAATTAAGCCCTTACATCCTGCTTGTCTGATTACAATGCACACTTATTGCAAAAGAAGCTAAATGCTTTTAACTCCATTAGATATACACACTTACAATGCAACAAGTATGTGCATCAGTTCACAAAGTGATGGACAGTGACAGCCAGCCACTTCCATATTGCCCAGGGAATATTCAAAAGGTATGTGAAAGAAATAAAAAAATAATTTTAAAGAACAGATATATTGCAACACAACACACCATAAAGTGTTTGCGTTGCTGCACAGTTTTGTTGTGCAATGGCGAACAGAATGTTGACACGATGTTACCTAACTGCTAATATTAATAATGAATGGTAACTTCATGTCAAATCACCAACCACCTAAAATTCCCTTCAGTACAACTGCTGCTCTACTTTTAATGATTAATGACGGCACAGAAACGTGCAGATGTTAGTCAGGATTTACAGAGATGCTGCGGGATCAGACGTTGTAACTCCTGAACTAAAACTCCATAAAACAACAATTGGCAGAACAGCCATTTGAAGCTTGAAAAATATGATCAACAGGAATCTAGTTACAAATACTCTGTCAACTATACAGTGAAAGAAACTTGCTACAACTCTCCAGACCTTAAAGCTACACCTGCTACAGGTCAAATGGCACATAGATTGTCTAAAACCAATTGAAACTACCATACTTCCAATGTTCTCTCTTCTTTGTACAGTTAGGCAAAAAAAAAAAGCCCCAACCAACTGGTATGTTGGGTAAATTCCATAAATACTAGATGTATAGAGCTCTGCAATTGCTTCACAGATGTTAGAAGATATGGCAAAAGTACCTGATTCAACGTTATTCAGACACTGTAACAATAAGATCACACATTCCTCACAGATTATTTATTCCGCACATTGTATTTCTCCTCTGTTTGCTACAGTTTATTATCCCATCATCTAATAGATTGTACATACATTTTCCAAAGTTACTCCTTTGTGTCTGCAGCCAGCTGATTCATTGTCTAAGTGACTCCATATCACTTCAGCATCAAGTTTAACTGAAGGCCACAACTTATTAACACTTCTATTTACATGTTCAAAATTCTATTTCTCCTCCAAGTTTGAAAAAAGACTTTTCACATTTCTCCAGTACATCAAAATCACTTCCTATAATAACAATTCTTAAACTCTGTTTTCAGTAAACCTTCTTCCAAAGTCATAATCCTATATTCACTTACACACGTGACTTCAAGTGAGTCAAAAGTTTTTTTATTATCTAAACCCTAATACTTTAAGGAAACTAAAAGGGAACAATACTGAACCGAAAGCAGCACAGGGAAGGCATAAATAACTTCCTCCACAACCTCCTCCTCTGTCCCATGCCTTCCTGTTACACTGTCTCGTGACTTAGTATTTCTAATGGTTCCATTTCTGTATGGCAGCTGAGCAATAAACTAGTGTCTTTTGCTGACAACAAATGATGACATAATTCACAATTCTTTTAAACTTAAAAAGACAGTATTGTTGCCAAAAAAATATTGCAAGGTACAACCAACTGGGAACCAATCCATGTTAAAACAAACCCCTTCCTTCTTGTCAGATCCGTTTAAACTCAGATGAATTCTTGGTTTCAAATTGTATGCTGTGAATGCAGAACCATTTCTTTCTCCAGCAGTGAAGGCTTAAAGCAAATATTACCCATGTAGCTGACAACACGGGGTTTGAATAGAGTTGAGTTCTTTGTTTCATTTTACTACCCTTAACATTGGTCCGCTCAGTTGGGTTTTAACTGCCACTTACCAACTGCTACCTGTCAGTCTCTTATCTAATGCTTATAAACTTATGTCTTTACTTGATAACTCACCTGTTTTGTTGATTTTTTAGTTCCATTAAAGATCTTCCAAGCAAGACCATTACCTCCACTGGCAATATGTCTGCCAACATCGAATTCCCTGGTAACAGGGTTTCCCATGACTGCACTGGTGACATCAGCCGTCACCTTCGTGACGGTACTCTTCAATTTATTCAGCATGGACTCCATGGTTGCAACTGTGCACCAATGTATTATCCTACAGAGACAAGGGAAATAAAAATGTTTCACAGTCCTCTCCATTTCTGTTAACAAAAGGCACATATGGAAAACTACAACGTCTAACCAAGGATCCAACAGGACATACTGAAATACAACTTCTAGGGCTCTGCAGTTATACATATTCACACTGCCATACACATATCTGTGTGTGCATGTCTATGGGATGTCATTGCTCCTACTCCTCAGAAACTTCTGAATCCCTTGATTGTCCTTCATTAGATCTAACAAAGCAATTAAGGACTGAGAAATTCAACCATTTCTTGAAAATGGGTAATTAAATAAAGCAGAAAATCTATAAACTGTCCCCGTGACAGGAAAGGTTCATACCCTGTGCATCACACAAATCTGAAGGAAATCAGGCTCTTTTAATTCCAGCACTCATGGAACTACACAATTTCTAACTGTTAATGAACTTAAGTATGCAGGGGAAAGAAACAAGAAACCATCTTTTTATACTTTACCTTAATTGTACAAGGAAGGTTTTTTACATCACCTTTCAAATTTAAGAGCTGAAAGACTGTGGCAGCTTCCAATTTAGTTCATCTTATCCGGCAGTGTATACTCCCAGAGTTTCCTAAATTGTCTTTAAAAAAAATCTGACTTGACATTCTGCCAGATAGAAGTTATGAAGCCTATGTAACATTTATACAATTGTCTCTCTGACAATGTATAAATAAGAAAGAACAAAGGTACCAAACAAACCATGAAAAAAAGAGATAGACATTCATCTTCCTTATTGGTGTGAGCAAAGAAGATGAGAGAATAGAAGAAGAAATTATTTCCACGAGTCAGTATTATGTAGTATATTCAAAAGCAACATTTAAGGTGATTTCTTCTGACTGTCTTGCAAATAAGGTATAAAGACTACTATTTCTTAAACCTTAAAGGTAAAATAAACTTAAAATAGCACATCAGCAAATATATTGAAATCTGCAGAAATACTTTCTTCAATTATGGCCTTATTTGTCATACACTGACCTTACTGGAATACAATTTCTGTAAAGCGGCCTCTTTGAGAAGTAGAGAATGTTACTCCTATTCAAGTGGAAGGGACAAGATTGTTGTAATGAACACCATGTTTACCAACACATGGTAACGGCAACAAAAGAAGCAAAAAGCACTAACAAATAATCCAGTGAGCACCGTGACTAATTAGCCCACATGTCCCTCTGATCAGATATGAGGTGCTTGCTTGTACGAACTAAAGCTCCTCCCACTGTATTACATACATTTAAAAGGCAGTATTTTGGTCTACACAGGTTATCTGGTGTCTATTAATACAGGCATTTATGCCACAGGTTTTTCCACACTCAATACAGATGGAGTTTGTTTCCTCTTCATAGACCCTTATTCCGAAAACACCCGCGGCAACTTATTTTTGACACCTGTATACCTCAGTTAAACGTGACTGAAATCAAGTACACTGAAGTTCTTTGGACATGCACACCTTATCTCCCTGGTACTACTGATTTAATTACATTAGAAATCAGGGCAAATAATCTGATTAGATTTAAACTGCAAAGATAATTTTTTTTTTACAAAATGTAATAAACATATTAAATAATTTTTTAAAAAAATACATGTGTTATGGAACAATTTACTCCAGTGCAGTTGTGCATCAGTATAAGCCAAGCCCTAAGCAAACCTCAGCACAGCTGTGCTGCTCTGTCTTAACTACCATTAAGTTATATTCCATCTTCAGTATTGTTCTACAGGGAAATGTAGAAACGCACTCATGCTGTAGCTCCATAGATAATTCACCAATTTCCATGTCATCTGAAGTGGTAAAACTTTATGCTAGTAAATGAAGAATCAGACTAGGAGTTTTAAGAAGATATATTATAAAAAAAGGAAAGGAATTCAGTTGCAGAGATTTCAATCCTGCAAAAAGTCAAATTTAAATCATAAATAGTAGTTATGACTTCAATAGGACAACTCAGGAGTAGAACCAGATATGACTGCAAGCATATTAAGGGAGGAGTTTATCTTAATTGTGGGAATGTGACTTTTAGATATGAGAAGCTAGTTCTGAAATGAACAAAATAAATTTCAGAATAACTACATAATTGTTTGGTGTCTAGTAAGTACTTTGTTGAGATTATACCTGGAAATAAATTATGGAAACAGAGAATTCCTTTACTAAGTAATTTTATTACAGTATGTGACATTTAATTATTACAAGAAATTAATTTTACTTCATAAATCATGGTATGGAAAACCACATGCAACTCCTAACTGTGCAGCCCTAGAAAAAACAGCTACTAGACATGGGCTAATATCCCTGTATAAAGGAACTTCTCATTAGCCTGATAAATATGCAGAAACAAGGATCATGAGGTATTCTAAAAAGGAGCTATAGGCATTTCCAGCTCTCAGAGATTTTATTCTGCGGCTCTTCTACGAACCAACTCTATAAGCTAAAGGACTATAAAATCAATCCTAATGAGTTTAAGATAATCACAAATCTAATTTATTTGGGTTTAGACCTTGTGCATTTTCCATTGTTTCATTCCCTTCTATCGATCAAACCTTCTCTGTACCTATGCAACACCATCTTGCATAGATGTCCTTGTGTTAGGACTCTCAAAACTATAAAAGGCTTTGCAAAATTCACTGTGGAGATATTATGAAGAAAATACATGTGCATGCACGTTTAAATTTCTTTGTGTAAATCTGAAAGGGAGCTTCTCTACACAGGTGGTGGTAAAATGGGGTAATATTCATTAAATCAGAAGTGCCCTCTGCTGTGAGTGACAGACTGACTGCACAGAGTAGCCTGGAAAAGCCACTAGGTGAGAATGTTAACAGCACTCCAGCATCTGAAGCAACAGAATTTAAAATTCAAACCTGGTAGGCCCTGTCCAACCTGTTCCTTGCCAGCTTGACAGTATACAAACTATTGTTTAATTTAGTTACTGAGCAAGGAGTACCAAGAAACTTCCAAAAATAGTGTGGTTTAAAGCTTACATACATCAAACTGTAAATTTGTAGAAATCCTTGTGTCAACAATTGACTGTAAGCTAAAATGATTGTTATTATTAAGTTCAGTAAAAACTCACTATATGCCATCAGGAGCAATGTCACTCGAAAATCCATGGCCCCCAAAAGTATCTGTTTTGGGTAGTATCTATAGTACCACAAATCATGACAATTTCACCACATCAGAAATATGCAACTTTAGTTTTCAACTGGAGGAAAACCAGTTTGTTCAGTTGTTTAGAGACTGGTCTACTATTTTTACAAAAATTAATAACTCAAGTGGCAATAAAGTCAGTCACCCACCATGAAATTTTCATTTCAAACTGAAAGGTAATATATGAGACAAGTACAAAACCTGAACAGTAAGTGTTTGGACAAGCAACATAAGATATGCAACAAATGATTAAGAACCCTGATTTGTGTATGGCCAGACTTCACGAAGGAAGATTTGGGCAGGGCTCTCCCCACGTGGCTGTGCCCTTCCAGCCTGTGCAGTGGATGTTTTAGGTGAGGCTCAGCGTGCGCAGAACTGGCCCCACCGTTTAAGTCCCCAGGTCCATCTGCCACGGCCGAGCGAGCTTGGACAGTGACAGGGAAGTCCTCGGGACTGTCACAGCACCCGGTACCAACCGGGGCTGACCCTGCCTGGCTTCCGAGATCTGACGGGATGGGATAGCAGAGAGGCACTGAACTGCCAGGGGACAGAACCCTGATTTATTCGTTTGAATTTCATGGGTAATATTAATACTACTGATACTGAGTCCATGAAACCTGAAGCTAACTCTAAAAAAATGTGGATGTTCAAAGTGCCCTTTCCATGAATGCCCCTCACTATCAATAACGGTTTTTATGCTGAGGTACATCAGCAATAATATGCCAGCACAATGAGGACAATCCCTTAGCAAGCTAGTCAGCAACAATCAACACTAGACTAAGAAATGAAGTAACATTCAAAACATTGAAATAAATGTTGTAGAAATAAAAAAACCCAAAGATTCTCCACCAGTCATTAACTCTCACTGATGTGAAACAACTGCAAGATGTAAACCCATTAATTTATCCCTGAAATAATTCATAGCTCCATCTGATGTGTGGATACGGGTGCACACTGTACAGCAGTGCAGCGCACACTCTACCGTCACTGTGACTACAAGCCGGGATTTGATTTCCCTTTGGGAAGCAGGGCAGCAGGCAGCTGCACGCGTACTTCGTGCCACACAGGCCTGCCTGATGCGTCTGCCCCAAACCAGGATAAATACACAGAAGAAATAAGTGCTGGCAAAACCAAACAACAGGAGAAAACCCCAATATTCTTCAGGCACAACCAACCTTTTGCATTTGTTACAAAAACAACGGGAGAGTCAAACGCAATGAACCGCTATGCACTGCCGTCACTACAAAACACCTTCATGACTTCTATTCTCTATTTTCCTACTGAGCTCAATCCCTAACGAAACACACGGAACGAGATCCATGAACGGGGATCTATCTGTTACCTTCTGACAGGCGAAACCCAGCCTATGCACTGCACTAAACCCCAGGGCAGCCTCCCGCGGGCCAGTGCTCCCGGACCAAGTATTTACTGCTCCTTACAGCGCGCCCGGACTCGCCCCGTTCCGCCAGCGGTGCGGCGACTGCGCTCCTCCCCGCGGGGCCGGTGCCGCGCCCCGGGGCGAGCGGGAGC
>JAOXXN010000265.1:46990436-47007930 GCA_026770055.1 Myrmophylax atrothorax | reverse complement strand
ATTTGTGGAGTGAGTATCCCATTTCTGTTACACAGTGGTTCTCAGAGTCCTAAATTTAGCATTTACTAATGACAAAATATCTAAATGAGTGCTAAATAGGTAAATTCTTGTAAGTAAATTGAAGGAAACCCAACAGGATTATATTTTTGCAGAATGGTGCTATTTATGCAAATACTACTTCAGAAGGAAGTAGGGTTTAAGATTAAGAACTTCCTTATTATATGATTCCTTTGCTATTCACTTGTCTTTTTCTTTCTTCTACTAATTAGAATAGATTATTATGAATTCTAATATGATGGAGGAGAGAATTTTTTAGCATTCCTATTTTGATCTCTTCTTCCCCAAAACAAACATCACATTATGCTGTTAGCTTGTTTTCTTTGAACACTTAGAACATTCTTGAGTGACTAAAAACAAAGGTTACTGGCTTACATAAGATCTTGTTTCTAAGGGTTTTTTTGTTTATTTACGTTATCAGTAATAGAAGATGTTTGGAAACAGCAAACTCTGCTACGACTGCTGCAGTTAATTGATATTCCCCTTCTAGAAGATATCTTGGTGTCTTCAGTGAAGACAAAACCAGACTGTTTTGGCAAAGAAGAAGACCTGATTATCTCAAATACTTTCCTGGACAGAGAGGTTATGTGCAGCTTAAACTTGCCTGAGTAAGTTATATACATCTATAAAATAGATTTGATAGTAAAGGCTTTATTTTACTCTTGATCAAAGATTTGTGCTAAGTGAACAAAATAGACATCGTTAGACTTGTATGCTTGTAGATGGGGTAGCATTAATGTACTTTACTTTGACTCCTCGGAGCAGGTAAATGAACTCACAAGAAGTTTATGTTTAGAGTTGGGCACTCAAGCATTTTAAGTATGCATCAAAACTTAACTCAAGTGTTGAAAACAGTCCTAGTTTCTGGACCAGATTCTTTGTTCTTAGGTCTCTGTAACAGATATTAGAACTTGAAACATTTTATATGGAGGCCTTTTCTTTGTCAGAGTTTCTGGTGGTGGTGCTGTGAAGATACAAAGTCAATAAGGCATCTATTGTTAGCAAGGGAAAAAGAGAAGCTAAGCTGTAGTACTGAAGAATGCTTAGATATAAAGAGAATGTAAAAGTGACTGCATGTAGTCAGTGCTCTTCTCCTTAAATCTTCTCTGAATTTTGTAGTGTTCCTGTTGATTGCACTGGGTCTGATCTCTATCTTAGCATTTACTCTTAATGAATATGTCAGGGCATGTCTCCTCATGTGAATGTCTTATTAATGATTATTTCTGTCAAATCAATTAAGTTTTTATCTGTGCAAGAAAGAGTTTCTTTAGGTTTCATGTGTTCTTGCTTTAGGGAGAGAAGAATATTCTTACCTATGTTTAGTGTTTTATGTTAGCTCATGATCTCCTCATTCCAAACTGTGTTTATTGATGAATAATAACTTAACTCCATGGGGTTTTCTACCTAGAATGCCTTAATGAGCACTAACTTTTGAACTTTATACTTCTTGGGTTTATGTCTCTGAAACTATTTCTGATGTGTTTCTTACTCTGTATTATTTTGTGTTTTGTCTCTCACATTTGCGTCTTTGTTGATATATCAGATGAGTGTTAAGAAACTTAAACACTTCCTTACTTTATTCTACAATTACTTAAGTGGAGAACTGGAGTAGCATCTTTGTAGACTGTATATTATTTAGGTCTGGCTTAGAGCATGCCTGAGAAATGGAAAATTCCAGGTATGAGGAATAGTCACCAGTATAAGAAGTACTTACACTGATTATGGGATCATAACTAAAGGGAGGCCAAGATCCTATTTCTACTTTACTGTATTATCCCATTTATGTATCCAAGAGTTATGCGATCTTTGTTGGCTGCAGCAGTTCTAATAAAAGTTCATATTCATCTAGCTGTCCAGCAACAATTTCACAATATTTATTTCTGCTCTCCATGGTAAAAACAAGATTCTGTGGGTCTTAAGTAGTATTTGCATGTTGTCATTGGTTCAGTTCAAGTTATTTAACGTCCAGTCAGATAAAAGTAATTGTCCCTCTGCCCCCCACAGTTCTATAATTTTGTATTTTTTCTGTACAAAATGGTTGAGACTTTTTCCTCTGACCTTCCAGCCTCTTTCAACAATGAGTTGTCTACCTGAATTTAAGGTTCTTCTCCTTAATTAAGTCATACGGACAGCAAATGGTGAAAACTCATGCCTTTATAGTAGGTCACATAATAAACTGCTTCCACAGCCTTCTGGGATTTAAATGATTTTTATTTATTTGATATGATGATATTGTTCACATTTATTTATTTATTTATGTTTTCAAACTAATTGTCTTGTTTCTCTTCTGGAAAGATCCAGTCCCTTGTTTTTTCACCCTGGTTAGTCTTGGTGGGTTCTCATAGTGTGTGTTGGAGTAATGGTGGGGTAGTGTTTGGTTTTAAATATAGCTGAATTCCTGGGGTCAGTGACAGTCTGGCATGATTGCAGCTTGTTTTGATCTGGGTGTGCCTTAGGTGTATTGCCTGTAGCATAGGAAAACCGTGCAAGCCGCATATTTTGAGGCGGTCCTTGAACTACTGTAGTGAAATAAGTTGCATAAACTGCTTCATAAACGAGTTCAATGTTGTGGTTTAAATATGTGACTACACCTGCATGGTTATTTCTATCAAGTTTTATTTGAAGTATTAATGTATGAATAGGCAGAGCACTTTCAGGTAAGCACTAAAACTGACTTTTCCTTCTACAGGCTTGACAGATGGCTCTATGCTGCAATTGAATGCTTGGAGTATTTTCCAGATCAATTCATAGTGATGGTCAGTCAGCAGTTACCTCAAAGCACTGACAAACCCAGCAGTCTGAATACATACAAGAAGATTCTTTTTGACATTATAATGAAGTATTATAGTCAAAAGAAGGACTCCCTTCTTGCTGCTCAGGATCTCCATATTCATTCAGGAATTACAGAACTTATAGGTAAGAGCAACTTGGAACAAGAAATAGAGGTGAAAGCTCTGTAGAGGATGTAACTTACTAAGCATCAATTGACTGAATCGTTTGCAATGCTATTGCAGATGCACTTTATAGGTTGGAAGGAAATGCTCAAGACCACTATTAAGAACCTCTGCTCAAGACAAGAACAATTTCAAAGTTAGATCAAGTTTCTTAGGGCCTGGGTCCAGCTGAATTTTGAAATTCTGAAAGGATAGAAATTCCCTGACCTCTGTGGGTAACTGTTTCAATATGTAACTACTCGCATGGTGAAAATTTCTTACCCCATCAGAATTTCCTTTATTGTTACTTGTAAATAATAATGTTGTACAACTTGAGTAAGACTATCTCAGAAGCTGTTTCTAATATTTTATTTATTTTTGATGAACTGATAGCCATAATTTTTATCAATAAGAAATTATTCCTTTTTTGAATATATCAGTTTGTGTTTCTTTGTTCTCAGCTGTGTTCTAGTTCATACTAGATCACTGTAAGTGTGCTTAACTATTTTACAACCATTTTTCCCTTTCAGTTCTATGGTATAGATTATGGTTGTCAGGGCATAGCAACTTGGATTTAATACTGCTTTTTGACAGAATCCAGTGCAGTTAACCTTACTTTAATAAAAATGCAAGAAAGGGTTCAAACTGCATATGAACTTCCACATATTTAGAACACTTTCAAAATTAATTTAAGAAATGCTGAAGTTAGCTAAGGAACTAATTCATTTCTTTTCAAGGTATATACTGTTATAGCTGTATTTTCATCAGTTTTTAAGGTGTGTCATTTAAGATACCCAGCTCTGTTGTGAAGGCAAATATGTTGCTGTGTTTGTTATCTTGAAAATAAACAGAGGTAGAGTATTTATGGTTACCTTTAATGCAGTTGGTGAAATTAGTCCATATGGTTCTTTGGAACTCTTTTACAGTATTTTAAAGTAACTAATTAAAGCTTTAATCACTGATCAGAGAAACTCTTTAAACTTTCCTCTAAAAATCATTTAGCTTCATGTCTATAATTTCAGTCCTTTGGCAATTCTTTTTCCTGCTTTTCTTCTGCCTTTCTTTTGATAAAGGGTCACTTAGAGAATCACAGAATCATCAAGGTTGGAAGAGATCTTCATCAAGTCCAACTATCAATGTAGCGTCACCATGTTCACCACCAATCCATGTCCTCAAGTGCCATATCCATGTATTTTTTGAATGCATTCAGGAATGGACTTCCCCAGTTCCCTGGGCAGCCTGTTCCAATGCTTTACAACCCTTTCTCTGAAGAAATTTTTCCTAATATCCAATCTAAACCTCCCTTGGTGCAATTGAGGCCATTTCCTCTCAGCCTGTCACTTCTTATCAGGGAGAAGATGCCGCCCCCCACCTGGCAACAGCCTCCTTTCAGGTAGTTGTAGAGAGTGATAAGGTCTTCCCTGATCCTCCTTTTCTCTGGGCTAAACAATCCCAGCTCTCTCAGCTGCTCCTCACTTTGGTGTTCTTTTTAAGCAAAGATGGTTTCAAATGGCTTGTGGCACATTCCTGAAAGTCCTGGATTATTTCTTGTAAAATACGAACTCTTTCTTAGAAATAAGACAGGGGCCAGAAAATTGTTCGTAGGTTCTATTCATGTATGTGACTGTCTTACACTTGCTTTAAGAAAGTTACTTGACTTTTTCATAGTTTCTCTCTTTCAAAGTGAAGATAACTAGAATTAATCATCTAAAGGGATTGGAGATTATTTCCACTGTATCACATTTCCAAAGTAACAATAACAAAAAATCTGCAGCAAAACAAAAAGAAAACAGCAAAGCAAAAAAAAGAATTGTCAAAGCAATGAGAGTTAGAATTGTTCAGCTTATTAATTACTTAGAGATGAATCCTAGAAATAATATCACTTCAGTGTTTGCATATTGTAGATAGACCATAGTAGTCTCCTGTATATATTGTTCAAGCACAACTGTTCACTGACTAACTATGAAACAAAGACTTTAAGCTTTTATTGATTAAATGCTGTATAGAGTCTTGTCATAAGGTTTTAGGAGTCACTGAGATAACCTGTTTTCCTTGTTGGGAAAACCCCCCAAAAGTGAGATGAGTATTATTGGGATTCAAATATGTACTTGTGACTCTGAAAATGAACAGCTGCATTGAATATGCTGTTTTACTCCACTGCAGAAAAAGGAAAAACGGATCAAGCTCTAGAGGCATTACAACTTTATTTAAAATTATTAGCACCAAATATCAGAGAAGAACTACGCCGGCTCCTGACATTTCTAGCCATTGCATCAGGATCTGAGGGCTACAGATTACAAAAACAAGTAAGTATCTGTTATGTTTAATGTGGAAAATAGCACTTTTCCATAGTAAAGATAACATTTTTGTCCTGAGTTAGAAGTATTCTGTTTACTGCCTTTCAATGTGATCTGTTTTAAAACAAATACCAAGATGTTCTTCCCACTCATAGTATCCCGTTATACTTAGTCTTTGCTAGCACATTACAAGTCAATCTAAATCTGGGTACTTCTTTTTCTAGTTTGAGAACAGATTGGTGATCATCAAGACTTGCCCAAAGTTCATCTTGCAAAATAGAACACTGTCAAAACCACAGGCAGAACTGCTGACTCAGTTTCTCATGGACAATCACTCTGAGCTCTTCAAGGTATCGTTTTCCTTGCATTGTTGTCATATTAAATATTAAATGCCATGAACTGCCTGTTTTGAAGTAGGACAGGTCTGAGGAGCAGTGTTTAATGTCCCATCTGTTATAGTTTAAGAGTATAGCCAAGCAGGGTGAGAAGATATTCCAGACCACGGAGGACAGATTTTGAGAGCTTTGTGATCCTTTATAAATTATATTCTTCCTCTTGATTTGAAAAATTTGTATTTGAAAAATATTTGAAGTATTAAGAATCTTCTATTTACATTCCATCATACTGTCACAAATGTGAAAAGATGGAACCTTCCCATTCTCTATACAAATACACTTCACAGAAATGTTGATTTGGTTTCAATAAAATATTGGTTTTAATTCTTATGCAACACATTCATTTTCAAATCTGACTTCAGGTTAAGGGATTTGGGAGATTGTACCTTTTTTTTTCTTTAGTTTTTCATTTATTTTGAAAGTATCGAGTGGTTAGTGAGAGTTTTCTATGTGTTAATACACTGCCAAAGGTAAATTTTTCTTTTCTTTGTGTCAAGAATTCTGGCACAAGGGTTAGGGCTTTGATTCCTGATTGGAGATGAAGCCAAAACTGCTTAGCAGCGACAGCAGAGTGGTTGGTGGTTTGCTCTTTCACAGCTGCAGTTGAGAACCCTGTTTTATATAAGCTGAAGCCAGTTTGTTTTATGCTACCATTTTTGCTATATTAGTGGAAAACAAGATCTAGAACTTTTTGCTTCCTATTTCTTTGCCGGAAATACCATAAATAAACGTATGTGTATACATAGTGTAATTGTGTGAGAGATTTTGAATGTGTTCCTAAATAAAGGTAGGCATAGATTCTTCTGCAGTTAACTGTGGGTTTTTTTAATTGGTCATCTGAAAGCTTTAGATTCTCAAAAGATAGCAGTATTGATTTTGTAATTTTTCCTCTGTTGGGTTGTATTTCCAGACTCCTTTAACTCTTCTGGAACTAACAAGTAGGAAACTTCAGAGTTTGCTTGAAGGACAAGATCCAGATATCAATTCAGGTAGATGATGTGATACACATTTTTATGTAAACCATTTTATACAAACTGGTTTATCATCAATCCACTATCATTTTGCATAGACTATATTCTTTTCCTTTGTTAGAAGTAAATCATTAAAGTGATTAGTGAGTAATGCAATAAGTAATTCAATTATATGCAATCAGCAAAACTGGTCTATGAATATTGGAGAATGAGGGTTCTACTAATTATCTAGTTTGAATATGTTACAATTTTTTGTTGGTTGGTTGGGATTTTTTTACCAAATAATTACTTCTGGAGATAATAGTGCAAATTATGCTTCCTGAAGTGGCTTGTAATTTGGTTCATGAATTCAATGTGATTTTGTATTTAGGAACAATATTTTTTTATTTCTTCCACAAGACACCTACAAATTCTCATAGAGCTCAGTAGTTAGAGGTTCTGATAGATGTCTTGAGCACAGACTGTGTAGTTTAGTGTTTTGAAGAACTCTCTTTCTGGGTAAGCACAAAGTTTATTAAGAGCTTAAGACTTACACATGAAGTGTCAGATGCCTTCTTTTTAGGCTACACTACCCTTCTGAATGTGGGATTAGTGTTTTTCAGTTTATGTCTTTTATGAGCTAACATTCCCCCCTGGCCTTGCTGCCAAAAATATTTTGCAGCACTTATTGAAAAGGGTTGGCTTAAATATTGAATTTCTCTCTGATTCTTTACTTCTTTTTTTGACTTCTATATTGCCTGTGTTTATGTGCTTTAACATTTAAGAGAAACTATTAGGGAACTGAATAACACTAAGTTATTTTGCTGTGTAATACTATATTTAATACAGCATCTGCCTGAGAAATAGTGTTGGTACGGGATGTCTTACCATCTGTGTTGAGTTCTGGAATGTGTCCAAATTCCATTTGATTGAGTGTTCTCAGAATCACATATTGTGTAGCCAAAGAATACAGAGATGAGCAATAGAGGAAAGAGCTGCCTGTCTGCAGTATTCTTGTAGTCTGTGTCATCTCCGTTGTCACATTGAACAGACAACTCAAATACAAGCCCCATACTATATTCTTACTAAGCCTTGAAGTTTCAATCTATAAATGTGTGTAGGTTCAATTCACTTGTTGAAAGAGCTAGTTTGATCTGATTGTAAGCTCTCTGGCATGGCATATTCCTGTTTTCCCATGTGCCTCATATTCTGGTGTCATTTTCCCTTTTCTCATAAAGGACACAGCAGGAAAACCTTTCCTGGGAGCTATTGAGCATGTTTAGCTGGTGAACTTCATTAGTGCAGATGGGAGCAGGAGGGAAAGCTGGGGGACCCTGATAAGAACAGGGCTCTGTCTATTGCAGAAGTGTAATCCTTAGATCTTTTGGAAATACAGAACATGAAAACCACTGAGAAAATTCTGGGTTGGTTTTAATCTAGTGAGCCACTTAAGCCACCAGACTAAAGGATCCATGCTGAACTTTTAAGAGTTAATCTCTTTGCCTGAAGTTGTTATGCTTTCCCTTTTTTCTTCATTTGACTCTATGAAACCATAAATGGTACTGGTGTTTTTGACAGACTCATTGGAAAAGAAGGGAAGGACATGCCCGTGTGAAAACTCTGAGGGCTCAGGTTAATAACTGCTCTCTATATGAAGCCCTAAGATGATGGTGTTTGTACAGAAGGATTACTAAGAATCTTTTCCCCTTTAGGCAACTGACACTTGTTCAACCAAATTGCTCTCTAACATGCGTAAGAGGAAGAAGTGTCTGTGGAGCAGCTCAATGCCAGTCTTTCCTCGGGCCAGAACTCACCTGCCCAGTGACAGGACTTGAATCCTTGCAGGGCAGTACTGCATAGAATCACAACCATTCTATGGCGAAGTTGTGCTTTAGTTGTGAATCTCTTGGGGTTGTTCCTGGCTCTGTCCTCCCTCTTGCATCACCTCTGCTTCTGGTGCCCAAACCATGCGCAGTCATCTCCTCGCCAAGATGCTCCTAAATTCTATTCCTGATTTCTGAGATGTGGTTCAGAGAAAACTTTTTCTCTGAAGTATTTATTCATTTGCATTAGGTACTGGACCTTGCTACAGATCTGATTCACAGGCAATCATTGGATCATGGCAACTGTAAGGTGCCATTCTTATTGTGTAATGTTCTTCATTAGGATTTCTGCTTGTGAGAACTGTGTTTGTCTTGCAGGCCAGTTTGCAGTTACAATCATCTGTGATAGTGCACTTGTAACACAGCTTTTCAATTTTATTTTTGCAATTACTGCTTAGATGTCCCTCTGTGCTCAGTGGAGGGCTGTGTGTTTTACATTGTACATGTAATCACACCTGAACTGGAACTATTAGTATACCTGTGTTTCTGATCATAATTTTTAACAAGGCTTTTACGTGATACGTCAAACTTAATTTGAACCTCTGGTTTCTTACAAAGGCTTCACCTTCTGTCAGCGCATTACAGCTAAAGAATATGAAGATCAAAAACAGCAAACCAATCAGTATCTTCTAGCATTGATTCAAGAGATGGACAATGACCCTACTGTTCCTTTGAAGCAAAAGAAGAAATTAATCAAAGAATTCCAAAAATACCATTGTCTGTTGTAGTTATTGTAAAACTACGTGTGAATTTTGTACTCCAAATGGGTAGATATCAAAACAGCCCTTTTTTTTTATCTTTTATAAAAAAACCCAGAGGGTGCACATAAAGATTCCTCATGATAAAACATGTTTTCTTCTTACATTTTTACATCTTTGGTTTCAGGAAACACAACTATCAAAATTACTATGGTGCTAAAAAGCATTAAATCTAATTATTCTTTTAAGCAAAATGTACTTAATAACTTGTTAGTAGTAACAGTACACTGCTTGTGCTGCTTTGAGTTCAGGGTTTGGCACTTTTTTCCTTCTGTCCCACAACCCCATGGCTTTCTATCTGAGCCAAGTCTACATTCAGAGCCGTGCTTGGGTTGATAACCAGTAGGGAACTTTAATATTTTCTATCTGTAATTAGTAATAATCTAATCTTAAACTGTAGATTACTATTCCTATAGATATTGTAAAAGTGTATAAAGTGTGTCAAAAATGTTAGAAGCAGGTCAGTGAGTTTTGAATCTGGCAGGCAAAATTTATTAGGCAGGGGAACTGTGTGCTTGCAGTAATTACATCCTGTTAACTCCCTCCTCACTACGGCAGACTGAGCTGCTGCTAATTCAGCAATTATGCAAAAGCAAGTAAAAAGTGACATTTTAAAGACACCTAAGAAATAATATTGTTTTAGATTTCTTGATATAATTAATTTATTTTAACATGAGGACATTGAGAGTGTCCAGTTATTTATCATAAATACTTTAATAATGTTTAAGAATTCATAGGGCAAAGCTAGAAAGCATATTAGGCTGTCTGGACGCATTGATGATTAACTGTACATTGACAAGGAAATGTTGATACAAATCATACAATCATAGAATGGAAGGGACCTTAAAGATCACCTCGTTCCAACCCTCCTGCCATGGGCAGGGACACCTTTTACTAGACGAGGTTGCTCAGAGCCCCAACCTGGCCTTAAACGTTTTCAGGGATGGGGCATCCACCACTTCTCTGGGCAAGATGTTCCAGTGCCTCATCACCCTCACAGTGTGAAATAAATAAATTCTAGAGGAGGAAAAAGACCAGGTTTCTCCCTTCAGAGGTGAATGCCGCAATTCCCAGATTACAGGGCCACATATTCTTTTCCTAGCCCTGTGCGGAGTTTCTGGACCTGTGTCATTCTCCCTGAAGAGGAAGCATGTACGAAAGCACGTTATTGAGAATTGTAAACAGGAAAGTATTTCCCAATCAAGTGCTTCTGGTGTTGAGTAGTGGGAGAAAGCTATTTTTGTTGCCTCTTTTTTCCTCTCTGTCTTCACTCCCTTTACTGGGTCTTATTCAAAATACTAAACCTGGTAAC
Organism: Myrmophylax atrothorax; assembly: GCA_026770055.1. NCBI lineage: Eukaryota > Metazoa > Chordata > Aves > Passeriformes > Thamnophilidae > Myrmophylax > Myrmophylax atrothorax. The sequence continues at coordinate 46,997,345 of JAOXXN010000265.1, read as the reverse complement.
AGGGAGATGTGATAACATGGTAATTTGTAGGCTAGATGGGCTGGGAATTGCTTTAGGAAAAACTGTATTTTTAAAAAACGAACTCTTGCACTTTGTGACTTGATTAAAATTTTCTTGTGTTAATTTAAAGAAGATAATAAAGAATTGTATAAAAAGTGATGAATCTATTATTTCATAGTGCATACATAAGGAAGAGGCAGCTCAGGGAGTATAGAACCAGGTACCAAACAGTAAGCAAATGTTCCAAGCAGGAGTTTATAGCTGCCATGTGATTCCCTTCAGTTCATGGGACAAGTCAACATTGATCTAGTTCTGCAAAGGGAAGGAAGAGCTCTTGAGAGCCCAGTTTTATTCACATCCCCTGACAGGAGAATCTACTTATCTTTAATCTTTTGAAAGGTGATGTTTTACATTTAAGTATGAGGGCCTGCTGAACATAACAAGTTTTTTGAACTGAAGACTACTGTTTTTCACCTTTACCCTTGTACCCTTACAGTTAATTCCAAAATCAGGAAAATTTTATTCTACTTTAAAAAAAAAGCCCTATATTTTTAACAATATTTGACACAGAATCATCTGTTAGGGAAACTTGGGACCTCTCACTCACTTCTGTTTATGGTTTCTAACATGGAGCTATCAAATTAATTGCCAGTGTGAATTTGTTTGAAGTAGAAAATTTTCAGAGCACAGAGTTTAGTCTAGAGGTAGTTTTCAGTACACTCTTATCAAAGCAGAAGTGATACCACCTTCAAAGTAAGGCGGCTTGCTTCTATTTATAGGGCATTCATGTTTGCTTCTACCAAGGAAAATGTTCATTAGTACTTTCATAGGAACAGCGTGTATATTTCCTTATTTTAAGTCCCAGCTAAAGTATGCTGATAATTTTGTGAAGCAGCTAGTCAAAAAACTAGAGCTTGGACAAAAGGGCCTCTACATGTGTCTATCAAAATAACTGTGGACTAGACTTATTCATGTCCTACACAATGTAATGCAAGTTGTGTCCAACAATTTGTAGGTGGTGGGCTCACATTCTCATAGCCCAGCTGCCTCCCACATGGCTCACATAGCTGTTACCAGCAGGAGGATGGTACATCTTTCATTCCTTTTAGCAGGTTAGACTAGAGAAAAGCCACCACAAGCTGGCAGTCCTAAGTAAAAGAGATCATATTCAAGAAGAAAGATCATCGCCCATTCTCTGAAGCGTTGGCTTCTCTTCTGTGTTTCCCTTATGCAAGGTAGCCAGGTAAGTGTACTGTGTAAATACACCTACTGGTTTTACGTTAGGGCAGACAACAGAGGGAATGAGACACAACAGGGTACAGACCACTGAGTATCACCAGACCTAATAAAGAGGCTATTTCCTTGCCACCATGAGCTGCATCAGGCCAAGGTCAGTGTCAGCACCAGTGCATTCATTATCCACCCTGTCCAAGAGCCCATCTCTGTATGACAACCAAGCAAGCCACGTGGGGCACCCCCAGCCAGGGTGACCCTCCCAGCCTTCTATCCGGCCATTAGCCCACACTGCTGCTCTTTCCTCCTGTGTGCCACGCTGCACAGACTGATGGCACAGTAACTGAGCTTCTGATGCCAGAAATAACAAGTACTGGGTGGGGTATTTGTGTTTATATACAATGCATGAAGAGGACACAGATTGGTTATCACCTAGGACACAGCTGCAAGCTTTGCTCACCTTTGTGGCAGCTTCTGACATCACCTTTTCAGATAGGGAAGGGGAGTGGCAGAAAGCTTATTCGTTCAGCCATGGTTCAAAACAAAAACCAACCAAAAAAACCCCCACAACCAACTAACTTAAAATCCCTTTATAAAAAGGGAACTGTTCAAATTACACTCTCAAAGCCTAAGCATATTTTCAATACCAGTGGTCACATTTCAAGTATATTCCTCTCATAAATATTCACTAAAATAACCAAAAATAAAACTCATGTATTTTTTTTCAGGATAGGTAATCTCAAAGACTCCTTTTGAGATGTCCATTTAGTTGAATGCATGAGTTAGAATAATACTGCTTGAAAAAAAATCCAAACCCATTTCTTTTCCCCATGTATTAGTATCACACCAGTACAAGCACTCACTATTTTTATTACCTCGTGTATTGAGGTTTTCTGTAATAAAGAATACAAAGCCATCAGTAAAACATGAGAACATAATAAAATTACAAGGAACATATTTTTTCATAGCATTAAGCTTGTAAAACTCTGAAATTATTTTTCCCAACCCAATTAAATACAGGAAAGCTAAAACACAATCCTAGCTGATGGAAAACAGGTTGTAGTTCAGAGGATTCCATTCTGAGTAAAACAATGGAATAACAACATATCCAACTATGCTACCTATATATCAAATTTCTCTTCACAGATATTGTGTCCGTGTTCTTCATAATCTTCTCTAGTTACAATCATGTCTTCAAAATCGTCATTTTCAGAAATAAGCTTCCCACCTTCCCAAGAATAAGTAATAGGGCTGAAAAATTAACAAAGCTATTGTTACTCATTTGTAAGCTCATTTAAAATAGAAGGATGATTTCCAAAACTTTTATTTAGCTATACCTATTTAAAAATACATTTTTGATTTCTAAATCAAACCATAGCTCCTCAGAAGTTATGAGACAATGTTTGAAATTTTAGCAGGGCTAGCTGACTGCCTTTTTTAAAATGTGCCTCTTAGGAAGCAGGCGTGAAGAGGGAATGACATGGGTATCTCTTTGTATTTACTTTGCACAGACAATGATTCTTCAATGATGTTTAAGAATACTCTTTAATAACACTTTTTAAAAAGCAGAGATTGTTTTGTACTTTCAAGATATACTTGATAAGTTTTGTCTCAGCCCTCTCTGCAAAGATGTCACCCCTTCCAAATCCCTGAAGTGGCTACATTAATAATGACATGGCAGCATTCAGATGCTGAAAATTCTTCTAAGTGAAAGACTAAACTAATCTTACATACTTCCGTATCCATTTAATGACAACACAGTCTTAATTATGTTTACAATAAAAAGGTTGATCCTAAAACCACTTGACTTTATTAGCCAAAGTACAGAGTAAGCAGGTGATATCTAATTTATTTTGTTTGTCTGAAAATACACTGATTTGAAATATTCTCCTTGTACAATTTTTGTTCACTTAATATTTAAATTAACACCTTTACTCAGTCTATCTTTTTAATCAGAAAAAGAAATTGCACTTTATAGTTTGTTCTGCTAGAAAGATAAAGCCTTCTGTTTACAAGTTTAGAACTCACTTTTCAGGAAGAACAACGGAAACATCATAATCAGTTGGAGTAAGACATCGAACTTCAGAATAAACCCGATCTCTAAAGCCTGGAAAAAGGGTGTTTCCCCCAGTCAGAACTATGTTCTTGAAGAAATGAGGCTGCATTTCTGTAAAATAAGTAAATCTGTAGTTAGAGATTGATTATGTACTTAAAGATTAAAGGGCTTTTTTCCAATTTTGTTATGACTTGGAACAGAAGGAGGAAATAGAAGAATTTTATGATCATCTAACGATCACATCAGTTAAACAGTTTTATTGAGAAATACAAGAAAGTGATCCATCACCCTATGTTCTTCCTGATTGTAGAATCTGGCTTTGATATTTCTTTTCTTACATTGTCTATTAAATTTTACATTTGCCACTGCAATTTCCCTTTCAAAAGGTATTTGAAATGATACAATTTTTTAAGAGTACAGTGATAGCCTAAATGCTGCCATACTTAAGTGGTATAATAACAGTAATTACCTGTACATAATCTATAAAATGAAAGCTTTAGGGTTACTTCTGACAAACAGCAGTCAGGAAGGTTCTACACTTTGAGGCTTAAGTTACTAAATTTGGTCAGTTTCATTTTTCTCATCAGTTTGATTTTTCTCTTCCTCTAGTGAAGAAAAATACTTTAAAACATAACTAAAACTAATTTCAAGTATATTCCACCACTGCTGTCATAGACAGGTCATGTTAGAAAATGATGTTAAGAAGAATTAAGTCTATAGTGATTAACTGAAACCAATCAATGGATCATCACAAAACAGTGCTTGCCTAACAGAATTTTGCAGACAATCAGTTCTAGAGTATATGACATGCCCCACAAGACACAACTTTTTAACTGGCATAATGAGAGTTTTAGTTTCTTTAAAAGTCTCTGGATCCTTAAAAACAAAACATCAAAGTCCAAAACCAAACTAACCACAAAAAACACCAAACCAATACAATATCCCTCCTTCCTCCACCTCCCATCCCTTTGAAAATACTTCTACGTTATACCTTCAGGTAAATTCTGAATTGAATAAACAATGGCTTCAGGAATTCCCATCTCTTGAATACCAATATCTGAAGGATGGAAGAGTATTTCTGGAACTGCAAATCTTTCATTTGTTAGACGAAGTATTTGTTCACCAGTCTTGTATTTTCCACTTAACACCATCTCTTCCCTTGGCTAAATTAAAAACATGAATAGTACCCACTGCTTAAGAAATCACATCCTAGAATATTCAGCTAATATATTTCATGTATTGCAGAGGCAGGCAGTATATTCTAGATTGTCATATTATCAACAAATCTTTTAAGAATAATGCATACTCTGGCATTAATTCTGAAGTGACTTTGCTCTTACCAACTGCAGTTTTGTCTGAAGCAAAATAAAACTAGTATGCATGAGTGGCCTTAAAATATTGGGACTGCTTTCAAAACGATGCCCAACTCAGTAAATGAGATAGAACTGTTAAGTTGTCTTCACTGGTTATGAAGACTTTTCAGCCTCTTTTATAAAATGACTTTGAACCTTCTACTTATTAGGGTATTTAATTCAGAGAGACTTACAAAAAAGCACTAAAGCAGGGAAAACAGTTTCTAACTTCATGTTAAAAGACCCCATCAGTAATGGTATGGATAGCGTGTATGACAGAGCACAAGCATAGAAAGCTACAACTTTTAAATAATAGAACATAAAATGCTATGTTGGAAAAACAGTATTTCATTTTCATCTCAACTTACTTAGGAAAAGCTTTACCAATTAATGCATAGCACAGAAGGTTGTTACAGTACAGCATTAGGAAAAAGAGTATTTTTAACCTCTCTATTAGACTTGTGCAGGGGAACAGTCCAAAACAACTTCAAAACTATCATTACCTTACAAAATCCTTTTTTAATTGTGCTGAAATCTGGCAAAACATAATCTACCATTACAGTATTTTCCTCTCCTTTCAATCTGAAAGAGAAGAATGTAAAAGTCAACAGAATAAAGAACAAGTTCTAAATTCCAACTATTTTATACTGAGAAGACTTTTGACTTAATTGGAAAATTTTCTGATTAAGAGTATAGTTTTGTTTGTACAGATTATTCAGAAGTACCAACTTTTACATTTAGTACCATTGCATACGTACTTTGCAATGTCCATGTCCTTGTAAAAGTCTTGAGAAACATAACACACATCCTCTTTCACTTGATTAATTACATGCGTTTCATCCATAACGTGTAGCTGCCTGTCAAAAACAAAAAGCAAAAACACTGAAGTTTGAGAATAATTGTCTTCCATTTCCTGTCCAGTCTTTCACTGGAAATCATCAACCAACCATGGTTTTCAAGTCACAGAAAACTACTGTTTCAGTATTTAAAACTTGTATTCGATTTACAAAAGCATTCCTGGCTTAATATTTTCCTATTTCATGGCTCAGTAAATACAAACATTAACCTGCAGTTGTCCATTGTCTTCCTAACAAGCACAGCTCTAACCCTGCAATTAGATCTCATAGCAAAGACTTTTACCCAGGTAAAGTTCCGAGCTAAAGCATCCAAAAGGATAGTTGGTCCTATTGAATTTTATTTGTGGTATTGATAGAATCAGTTAGCAAACTGACTGATGATCTACTGAGACATCTCAGAAAATATGGAAAGACTTGTATAATTGTGAACACATAGGTAACCTCAGCAACTTCAAAAGCGCTGGCACTCTGAAAAGTAACAGCCTAATTCTTTGAAGAGTTTAATCTCATCTTAATTCATCTGGAACTTAAGGTCAAGATGGCAGCTGGCAGATTCTAACAGACAAAATTCCTCTCTCCTTTAAACAGCACTTAATCTAAAATTCACAGAAGCAGTAAAAATCCCCCATGAATTTCTAGGTCATTTCATGTCAAGTTTCAGAGTGAAGATCAGCCTGCTTTACCTGTAAGAGATGATCTCCTTTAGATGGTTGGTTAAAAGTTTCCCTCCAACATTAATCCTACAGAAAAGGAGGAACACAAGGAATTCTGTCATTATTAACTTCAGACATAGCAAACAATACTAGAAAATATATGCTTCGGTTTACCTGATGATTGCCTCTTTCTTCTTTTTACTTCTGCAATAAGGTACAATGTGTGTAAAAGAGTATCCACTATCCACAATGATACAACACAGCTCAGATGGATTATCCCGGAAATACCTGTGCGCACTAAGAGCTCCAGCTGGAATACAGAAGATTTGATTCCATTTTTATATGAATATACACTGCTAGAATTTACAGCGATATGAAAGTGTACTTGCTTCTTATTTTAAATGCCTTTGACAGACTTTCAAAACCTCAATACATAATACTACAGCCAATGCAGGAATTCATTTTTAAAGTCAGTGAAATTAAGCATTGTATATAACCCCATTTAATCTTTTTCAGGAATTCCAGTACACGTTCAGTTTCCTCTCCTAAAGTACACACACACTGATCACATCATGACTTTTCAAACTGAAGTAGAATCCCATGTACAGTTATCTTTCAGAAGGGTGGTGATGTTATTTCCATATTCCCTGTGAGATACAATACATTTCATGATTGTAATGCTGTGGTTGGTTTGCTAATACAAAACAACCGAACACAAAACCACCATCGGCTACCAAGCTATCAAAGACTTCATGCAA
>JAOXXN010000265.1:46947375-46964968 GCA_026770055.1 Myrmophylax atrothorax | reverse complement strand
CTCCTTCTTAATGGTATTTTGGTGTCTTTCTTGCTGTGAAGTTTGAAAACCTGTTCCTGTAGATCCTCTGTGTTTCGCTGTGATGTGTCTGCAGCTGGGACCAAGATATCACTTAGATCTGTCTCCCAGCTGAGTGGCATTTCTGGTGTGGCAGAGCAACAGGGAACTTTGGGGGGGACTTCTTTCACAGAGTGTGAGTCTTAGAAGGCTTGTGTGTGTGTAATGGCAGAATGTTTTGGTGTTTGCTCTATAAATAAAACTTTAAAATATCATCAATTTATAATGCTTATGTTGACTCTCATCTAGAAAGTCAATGAGAGATACTTGGTGTGACTGAAAACACTCAATAGTTGCTTTTTTTATTCTAGTAATTTGAATGAGCCAAGTCATATGAGACTTTTCTGATATAGGAAGGTTTATATTTTTCTGTCACTGATAGGACATTTTAATGAGGCAGGTTGTTCAGTTCTTTCTGTTACTCTTGTTAAAAGGAAGAAAGACAGGTAGCCAGAAAATAAAAAATCAAGTCCTTTCTTCCCCTCAGTGTTTCTGAACAGAGCATTTAGAAGTATATTAGTTGCCAAGGAAAATATATTTGTCAATAGCCTTACCTCAATATATTTTAGTACTGAAAATTAATATTAAACTATATTATTCCCTGATTAAAGCTCATTGCTTCTGTATAATTTATGCCTTGTAAGCAATACAGTAACTGCAGCACTCTGTCAAAAGAAACATGTAATAGGTGGATAGGAAATACATCTAGTCAAGCAAATACATACTGCTTGCATTTGGTCAGGCTCGGCAAATGCATTTCCAAGGAATGGAGTAAGGCAGCTGGACTGAGTGCCTGCCACGTTTCATGCTGTACTGGGAAAATGCTAAGAGGAAAAGCTTGCTAATCTTCACCTTCTTCCATCATCTGCCCCAGAGTACCTGACTCAGTAAAAACCTTTTAGTTCATTTAGAAGTTGGTCTCTTGCATGGAGAGGAAATATTGGAATTGTACCTCTGGAGGCTTTGCTTCTGGGCGATGTTCCATCATTGTGGACAGACAAACCCCTTTGGTCTCTGCCTGCAGATTAGCAGTGCTGGGAGATTTCAGTGGGACAAGTCACAAAACATAATGCCAACAGTAGTATTTTCTACTACCTAGTCTTGTAAAATTAGACTCAATTCATGAGCACAAACAGGTTTCAGTGACAGACTGAAAGTGTGGTTAAGTATAGCCTGTTCTTAGCTTGTGGTAGATACAGTGCTGCAGCTGTTGGGTTTTGGGTAGAGTACCCATGGGCTCTGTCACATTGTCTCACAAAGAGGTGAACCATTTGACACAGTCACATAGATTGTTCTGTTGTGTTAGCAAATCATTGTGTCTTTGAGGCATAATGAAATTTATTGCATATATACTCTTTGAAATGGTTATGATTTTTAGCCCATGGATATAATTGAACTTTCAAGTTTTCATCTAATATTTTATATACCTCATGATGCTATGTGTGTGTATGTGTACTTCTAATTTATGCAATAAAACTAATTCATATTGTAAATAAAACTTTTCATTTTGAGATTTAACTGTGTATGTATATAGAAAGGTACTGTTTATGACAGTGAGTTGTAGAGGTTTTGGATTCTTTTTTCTCCTTCTAAAATTAAAGAAGACTGAAATACTTTCAATTCTACCTTACATAGTTTAAAATGAATAGTTCAGTAGTTTGAATCAAGGATTTGTTACACTGGGTGATGCAAAAATTGGAAAATATTTTGTAATATATTTTTTCTTATGTATTTGTAAATTGAGCTAATGAGATGAAAAAATTTAGAGGGACAAATAAATTCCTACCTAGCATTTCTTTCCAGGGTGAGATTGTGTCTAAGAACCTAAGATGTTTTCCTTGCCCTCAGACCATTGCTTTAAGTTAAATTGTCACTGATATGTAGGACAGCCTTGATTGCTTTATATGTATTTACTTAAGGTGTATGTGGGTTTTTTTTTAGGTTCACCAAAAATCTGTCACCTGACAAGATAAACTTGAGTACATTAAAGGGGGAAGGTCAGCTGACCAATTTAGAGCTGGATCAAGAGGTACTTCAAAATATGCTCGATCTTCCAACATGGCTGGCTATAAACAAAGTGTTTTGCAATAAAGCATCCATTAGGGTGAGTATTTTATTTTGCTGGAATGGTACTTTGCCAAATATTTCTTCCTTTCATTCCATCTCTGTAAACTTTCAAGCATTGTATTAATAGAAAATCGTGATAAGTACTTGATAGCATTTTAGAGAAAAACAAAGATGTTACCAGCAATAATTGTGTACTAATTTTTGCTTCTCATGTGATGACATGAAATTCATATGGAAATGTTCAAAATAAGTGGTGATTTTTTAATTTTTTTTTTTCTTTCTGAGTAGAATTTATTCTTGTACATTCTGAAAATGAGGTAGAGGTAAAAGCTTGTACATGTCCATAGTAATTAGTGTATCATATTTATTATTCTTTTTTTTCTGTGTTGTTTCTTTTCTTTGCTCCTCTCCATTTATTGCTTTCCCTCATGCTGTGTTCCTATTTCCAAAAATACCTTTCTGAGGGATTCGGGTCTTTGTGGGAAATGTGGAAACCCTGTAACTCTAATAGACATTGGATTTTGGTCAGTGTGGCTGCTAATAATTGAAATAATGTATATCATCTCTCCCACATTGTACTGATGTGGGAGTAAGAAATGAAGCACTGGCTTGTTCTTGACAGAAGTTACAAGTGGTCAAACATTAGCACCTCCTCTGTGTTTTGGAGGTAGTGGTTTGTGGGGATTTTGTGTTGTTCTTTTTTGTTTACCCCGATGGGAGATTGTCTTGATTTTTCTCAATGTAGTGAACTCGATGCCTTGGAACAGGCATATCCAGCCAGTTGTAGGTCAATAAAGCAAATGGGGATTTTCTTTCCTGTTAAAGGGCAGAATGAGTAAGACAGTGCTGCTTTTTGTGATGTTTGACAACTCAGTGTTAAAGAGCCAGATTCTGCTTTGTTCCTCTGTTTTTCTGCTCAGTGACAAGTAGATTTTGAAGTTCTGGGGTTTTTAACACATAGTGTGTTTATAGAGTTACTGTATGGTATTATCAGATAAACTTGATATTTTGAAAGTTATATTATTCTGAGTTCAGAAGTTAGACATATAGTTTTTATACATAAAATGTATTCTAAACAAATGTTTTATTTTACTGTATTTTAAATACATAATTTGCTTTAGAATACTGTTTTCTCTTCCAGATACCATGGACAAAATTGAAAACACATCCCATCTCTTTGGTGAGTTCTGAAATAAACTCCTAAATGTACTGTGTAGCAGAATCTATCTTAAATATTTATATAATTCTCTTGACTTGACTCTAGAAGAAACTGAAATACTAGCAGGTCTTTACTAAGTGTCCTCTGGGTAGCAGCAGGTCATGGCAAAATGCCTTAATGTTTTTCTTGGTAGTTTTGTCTAATCTGTGGCTTTGGATGCCATCACTATAATGTTTGACCGTTAGGTAACCTTCTGTCAAGTTTTTAGTCATGTGTTAATTTGGGATCACGTGAAAGGTAGCTATTTGTCCAACTAACACCTTTCACAAGTTCCTACCTGTCTTTTGGAGCATCTTTTCTAAGGACTTTTCTATTCTACATATGTACTTTCCCCATTGATGTCAGCCTCAGCAGGTTTGATACAGGTGGCATTTACAGGGTTTCTGTAACAGCCTAGGATTCAGCCTGGATATGAATAGGATGTAAAATGTGTAAATAGGACTCAAGAACAATTAGAAGTAATGCTAATTCTTGCATTTGTTTAATTTTGTTTTTTATTTTTATGTATACCAAGAATTGCAGTAGCACCAGAAGTACTTTACTTGATGATGCCTAAACTTCCTTAGTTGTATTTGCTTATGAGTGAATATTTCTTTTAACTGTCATGCTTCCCAGTCATGCAGTGAATTTCTGAATGTGCTTGCAATTCCTTAGTTCTGAATCAGACTTAAGAAAGACATGTTACTTTAAATATGTGACGTGTTTGCTAGTGGCCCAGCTGTAATGTTCTAATGTCTGTACTGCTTCTTCCTGACACCCAGAACTTAATCTGGTAATGCCGAGGTGGGATGATTCAACCTCTTGGCTGTATGATGCAAATGCCAAATTAGGAAACCAGTTTAAGCTGTGCTATTCTTGAAGATTACATACTTCAATCTGTGGTAGCAAGGCGTTGTTTGCTTTGCTCCTATTGAAGTTATATTAGCAATCTTTCAGCCTAGCATAGTTTTCAAGGTAGCCTTTTTTACATAAAGGTTTCCTGGAGCAAGTGCATTAAATTGGTAATAAAAGTTCAATGGTAGAATATACAACAGCCTTTTTGATTTCTAAAGAAAAGGGAATTCAGTGGCCTAAGTGTCAAACTTCAGCACTTCTTTACATCACTGAACTTCAACTCTTTTGCTGGGAGCATGGAGGAATATTTTTCCTACTGACAGTTTAATGAAGTTGGAATGGCATGCTCTGTTTGGATAGCTTGGGAGGTGACTAGAACCCACTTGTCTAAGCCAAAGGTCCTTTCATTGAGTGTCACTTTGTGACAATCTGTCTGTTAACATAGTGGGACATACTGTTAGCTTTATAAGAATCAATTTCTGTTTTTATATGATGAACAAAGTACTTTAGAGGAGTGAGTGAGGCCCCAAGAATGCTATGCAGCAGTTTTTACTCTCATCAAAATACAGTAGTTACCAGTGAGAAAAGACATACATCTGCATCCAGGCATTCTTTGTTACCTCATATTTATATTATGCAAACTCCTTGAATCATTGTCTTACTTTTCTTTGCACTAGTTATGTAGTGAAGGAAATTCTTAAAACCTTAAAAAGAGTGGTCAAACATCCAAAATTGTTAGGATAACAGGAGAAGTCTCAGTTTGCCCCCAGCATCCTCAAACTAAGAGATTGGGTTTTTCTTGTTTTTTTTTCTCTGTTACTGTTTTGTGAGGCAACGCAATCATTGAGACAGTTGAGAAAATAGTTTTAAAATGTCCGAATTTACTGTTAACAGGTAATGCTTTCCTTGTAACATCAAAATATAGTGAAGTATAAATAAATACACACTAGACCATGTAGGAATTTTTAGGTTTCAGTCAGGTTTTCATGGGTAAGAATAGCACATAAAAATGTTTGTGAAGCAAGCAGATTATGAAGACAGGCACAATTAACACAATCTAATAATGAAGTCTAGTAGCTAAGACAGGTTAAATCATGAAAAAGTCTGAAAATTGAGGACAAAGATTTTTACTATGTTTTGTCTCACATAAGAGCATAAATGGAGAAATTCAGAAGGGGTGGTAGAAAGTTTGAGTTAGACAGGGACATACTCTTAACTGCTGTGTTTTGAATGAGCATCCAACGGGACCAGATTTCAGAACTATAAGCCTTAAACTAAGAGCATTCCAAGGCTGGAGTGATAAATGTAGGTCACAAATATTGCAGTGTAAATTTGGAGATTCTTACTTTAATTCAGTTGCTGGGAATATGGTTATGCTTTTGATTTGTTCCCATTCTGTTGAACCTCTGTTAATATGCATTACCTATAATGCATGTTATGGTTCTCCTATTTAAATAGGGCTTTCAGTTAAAATAGGATTTAGGTGTCTCATTCCCTTAATTCCAAGCTTCATTTGTAGCAGCTGCTCTTCAAGTACAAAGAATGTAATAATAGAACACAATTTTACTATAATATAATGTGTTGCAAATTATACTAGAATGTATCTTTTTAGAAATTATTGTTTTACTAGATCTGCTGAAGATTCATGTATATATACACATGAATGTGTATTCTCTTCAGGTTTTGTTTCAAAGATGCAGCACAAAACTTCATGGACTATCATGAATCTTAGTGGAGTAGTTTTAAATATTTTGTATTAAAATTTTCTGAACTTATTGAAGCATTTGGAAAACTCAGGAGGTATTAAGTATTTCACTGAAAGACCAGCCATATAGAAAGAAAACTGAGATGACTACACATTAAACTATGTCCATTTTGAAATGCAATTTTTGAAAATGTGTATGATGGATAAATAATACTCGGGGATCAAGAATTTTGTGATACAATATTTGACTGGGAGTGTCTGCCAGAACTCACTAAATCAAGAAACAAATGAAAAAAGTTGAAAAAGGTAATTCTGGTACCTTACAAAAGTTCATAGAAAAATTGACATGGTAAGAAATGTTTTTTGTATATTTCAGGAAAAGTTGTCAAGTGATTTTTGTTTGTTTGTATTTTGGTTCTTCATGTGTTGTCTGTTTACTTTGTTGCCTCTTAGATCTCCAGTTCTTTTGTTTTGTTTTGTTTTTCAAGTCCTTGGATAAAGTTGTAATGGAAATGAGCACATGTGAAGAGCCACGTGCCCCTAATGGACCTTCTCCTATAGCAACTGCATCTGGACAGAGGTCAGTGATGATACTTACATGTAATTGGTCAAGAAAAATTGAGTTACTATAAAACAGTTTGATCCACTGCAAATTGCCAGAAGTATATAGGGTTGCAGCTTGCCATTTCCATCTCTCCATAATTTTATTTTATTACTTGTGCATGAAGTGGTATAGTGATAATGGAGCTATCCAAACCCAAGCCTGGAGAGACCGTGTGAACTAGGTATGGAGCTTTCTAGGCTTGTTTCATGTGGGGGCAACTGCAATACCAGATATTTACCAAGTGTAATTGATATTAAGTTTTTAAAAAATTAATGATATCTTGCTTTCAGCTTTTTTAGAAAATATATATAATGCTGATGTGGGTTTTAGAAATTTTTAATCTGTTTTGTGTAAGAAACAGTTTTAAAGCTATTTGTTAGTGCTGTGTTTTAAAGTTCTATTTCCTTTATTATATCAGCCAAATCTACTGAGAGATTTTATACACACTGTGTATCCCAAAACTCAAGTAATTTGCTGGGATAATTAGCATTACCCTAGTGATTTCCATCTCACCACAGCCCCAGTCATTTCCTTCATATGGACCCAAAACGTTTTTCAGTGGTCACAGTGACCCATCTACAGAGAAATGAATTTGATGACACAGTTGCTTTTCTTGCTTTAACATCTGTGTCATTTTTAGAAGTATTCCATGGGCTTCTGTGCCTCCTACGGTACAGCTTGAAAACCATTGCCAAAGAGATTCTGTGTAGAGGAAAGTTATAAGAAGGAAGGAATGAAAAACTACACAAACTGTACTTATAAAACAAGTGGAAAAGAACCCAAAAGAACAAAAGACAAAAAATTTTGATGTTAAAATAGAATTTAAAATATTATTTTCGATTCACTAATCTAAAACATTCAGAACATACAAGCTTTTTTTGAAAAAAGTAATCACAACTGCTTTGTCTTTTTTAATACTGAAATGCTTGTTAATTTCCTGTAGAAGTATAACCACCATTCTTTTATAGAATGAAACAAAGCAAATACTTTATACTAGTTTGAATCTATGAAAGATACTATTTTTAATAGACAGAATAACCTGGTTTATAGAGATAAATACTTACCAGAGTGGAACTGTCAAATAATTTTACATCAATTTCTCATTATGTATACATAAAGAAGACTAAGATTTCTACATAATGCTGTAGACTGCTATTCTTATGTATGTATATCTTTTTTGTACATTTATATATATGTATAAAATAACATGGAAGAATTGCATTAACTATTATACTTCATGTACATTGATCTTAGTCAAGTATATGTTCTTTTGTAACTAGAGATTAGGATCATAAGGTGGAAATTTTTGTAAGCTAGATAAAGTATATTGAGCAAAATTTGCTGACTGGAGAATATACTAGTAATTTATTTTAACATCTATTTCATTATTTATTTCACCTGTTTAATATGTTTAATTTTGTGCCCTTTCATTGGGTATGTATTTGATATGTTGGCGTTTCACTTTTTAGTGAATATGGCTTTGCTGAAAAAGTGGTAGAAGGCATTTCAGTTTCTGTGAACTCCATTATAATAAGGATTGGTGCAAAAGCCTTTAATGCCTCATTTGAACTTTCCCAGCTGAGAATATATAGTGTAAATGCAAACTGGGAACATGCTGACCTCAGATTTACCAGAATACAAGAAACTCAGCGTGGAGAGGTAAATAATACCTTTTACTAACTTTTTTCCCTTGTTTTTGTGTTAAAAGAGGAAGTTGAGTTGCAGTGTTATACAGTGTAGGAAACATGCTGTAACTGGGAATGGAGGCAGTCTGTGCTCTGTAATTTCAGGTGTCCTCCAGGACTGCAAAGATGTAAAAATGGTGGATGTGAGTCAGATCAAATGTCATGTTTCTTGTGGTGGCCGGAGTGGATGCTTAGGGAACAATGAAGACCAGGGCAACCAGGTGTACTGTTTCCCTCTTATGTTCTCCAACTTGGGTCTATTTAACTGGGCCACACTTGGAGTACTGAAAGAAGAAATAATAGTATATTAAATGTGTAAGGATAAGGTGTTGTGCTGGTTTTTATTATTGTTGTTATTATTATTATTATTATTGTTGTTGTTATTTCTATTATTTTTAAAGCTTTAACCCTCATTTGCTTGTGAGGGTTTGCCTGATAAGGATTTCTTTTTCTTAAAGCAGTTTTAAAGGAATTTTAGTAAAGTGCCTGTGCACGAATTAAGTATTTTTCTTGGAATAGCTAAATCATATATATGCAAAAAAAAATAATAGCAATAAAGTGCATATGTTTCTACTGTCTGGGAGAATTTAATGAGGAAGTCCCAGACTGATGTACACTATTCATTTGCTTTCTCCCAGGTAAACAAAGTGAACTGTATACTGAGTGCAAGGTTCATTCTCAATATTGTATTAAGAGAGACTTATTTTAGCATTGTACATCTGGCCTTGGGTAAAAAGATTTTTTAAGTTTTGCCCATTACTGCCGATTTAGAGATGATTATTCTGGGACAAATAGAGTTTACTCAGAGTTAAGGAGTCCAGTAGTTGATTTTTATGTAGGGAAAGAAATCCCAGGGGAATATCAGTTAAAAATACCACAAAAATAAGAAGTTGAAAACTGTTTTGTGGCATTTTGCCTTTCCTGCAACTTCTCTGTATGTTAGAGCTCATGTGTTAATGAAGTCTAAAGAGGAAGTGTGACTACATGGAATTTTGTATTGGCATATTTTTGATTTGGTGCTTTTTAGGAAGAATTTGCTTCGGAGCAGTTGCCCCATACACAACAGAGCTTTCCCTGCAGAGTGTTCCTTTTAGTGCGATGAATACTGGAAACACAAATGTCTAGAAATTACAGTGAATGATTTGTTAGCAGTACATTGCATGAAGAGGTGAAAAAACAAAATCAGTGCTGTACTATGAAGATAACTTGTGCTGTAGCTTTGCACTGTAGCTACACTCTTAATCTAATAAGGAATGTCCTTAGGAATTTTTTAGGTTTCAGTCACTGCATGAGGAGGGTAGGTACTCTGCTTTTCTGCAAATAGTGTTTCAGGATACTCCACACTGTGCCTTTCCATCTTGCTTCTTCACTGTGTGTGCCTCCTTCCCAGACACATTGGATATGTTTTACTTAAGTCTTTGCTCATATTCTCAGGACATATGCTGTAAAGTTTTCAAATTGACAAGAAAAGAATGACAGGTGAAAAATAAGACACATACCAAACAAACTCTATCTTCTTATGCTTTTTCTTATGGCTGATATTTTTTTCTTCAGAGAGTAATCATGGAATCATTAAGGTGGGTAAAGACCTCCAAGATCGAGCCCAATTTTTGACCAAACACCACTATCCCCAGTAAACCATAGCCCCAAATGCCACATACAGTCATTTCTTGAACATCTCCAGGAATGGTGACTCCATCACTTCCGTGGGCAGCCTGTTCCATTGCTTAACCACCCTTTTAGTGTAAAAATTCTTCCTAATGTCCAACCTGAACCTCCTGCAGTGCAACTGGAAGCTATGTCCTCTTGTCCTGTCACTGAGTACCTGGGAGAAGGGGCCCTCCCCCACCTTGCTGCAACTTCCTTTCAGGTAGTGATAGAGTGTGGTAAGGTCTCCCCTGAGCCTCCTTTTCTCTAGGGTAAACAACTCCTCAGATGCTCCTCATCAGACCTGTGCTCCAGACCCTTCACTAGCTCTGTTGCCTTTCTCTGGACACGACTGAGCATCTCAATGTCTGACTTGAAGTGAGGAGCCCAGAACTGGGCAGGCACTCAGCCTGTAGTGCTGCCTGGGATTGTTGTGACCCAAGTGCAGGACCTGGCACTTGGCATTGTTGAGCCCTGTAAAGCTGTCCTGGCCCATCAATCCAGCCTGTCCAGATGCTTCTTCAGAGTCTTCCTACCTTCCAATAATCAACACTCCCTAACAGCTTAGTGTTGACTGTGAACTTACTGAGAGTAAACTCGATCCCCTCATGTGAATCATGTAGGAAGACTTTAAGTTAATCTAGAATTACTCTTTCTTCCTGTTGATGTCCTGTTCATTTGATGTTCTCCATGGTGTTGCTGCTGGACAGTCACTCATTCTTCCCTATTTGATTTTCAGTGTCCATCTGTACTTGCTGCACTTGTATCATTATTCTAACATTTGCTTGCTATGTCTTCTAGAAATACATGTAGTATATTCAAAGCTTGTCGGGTCTACATGGCATGCAGTGGGCTTAATGTTTAACTTTCTCTTTAAATTGAAATAAAACACTAAAAAACCCTCTCCTATCCTGTAGCTTTGTTTCTCTCCCGGCTCTTTTCCTAGATACTGTGATTTAGTGTTTTGAAACTGAACTACACAATCTCTTTTTTCTTCTCCCAAAGGCAGCCTAGTATGCAGTAGTTGTGACCTGCATTTTCTTCTGAATATTTAAGTGCTGCTTGTTACCTCAGCCTCCTTGGAAGTAGCGTAACATTTCTGTGACATCTTGTATGTAGTGATAATGTCAGGGCTTTATTTCCTGACACCTGCAAGTGGAATAAGTGATTTGTATTTGTGCTGTTTGTATAGGTCATGTGAGTTTGTGTCTATATATGTACATCTATATATATATATATACACACACGGTTAGGTGCAAGTAAACCATCATTTTGCATAAAGATGTTTTCTCTTTTTTTCTCTCTTTAAAGGTTTTGACTTTTAAAGAAATCAACTGGCAGATGATCAGAATAGAAGCAGATGCAATCCAGAGTTCTAAGCATGAAATCATGAGTGCTCCAGTTCGACTGATTACTAACCAATCAAAAATTAGGGTCACACTTAAAAGAAAGGTAAACTTGAAAAATTTGAAATCTTTTATTATTTTAATAATTAATTTGTAACTCATGCTCTTAATGCATACACAGTAAAGGTTTTAAATTTAGGCTGTATAAAAGGTAGAATTCCCTGAACTAAATTTTTAATAACATATGATTGGTAAGACTGTAGAGTTTATAAGAAATACTGCAGGCAGATTTTTGAAAATGAAGACCTTGTACAGGCCCTATTAATTAAATTGTTTGCTCTGCAGAGCTTTGTTTATGATGATACCTGTTGTTTTACCTCTTTAAATTCAGGTAGTATTTACATTATTATATTTAGAGAGATGCAGCAGTTTAATGTCCAGTGCATGCCAAACACATAAAGTGAGGCATAAATACACTGTGTCTTAGGTACTTTTTAGTTAATGAGAGAAATACAACTTAAAAAAATGTTCGTTACTGATTTTTGCATTCCCCTTTTTTCCTCCATGTATTTCATATAAGAAATGTAAACACTTAATGCACCCATTTGACTTCTTTAAACTTTTATTCTACAGTTAAAAGATTGTAATGTAGTGGCATCCAAACTGGTTCTGATTTTGGATGATTTGCTGTGGGTTTTGACTGATTCCCAATTGAAAGCCATGGTGCAGTACGCCAAATCTCTTAGTGAAGCCATAGAGAAATCAACAGAACAGAGGAAAAGCTTGGCTTCTGAAACAGCCCAGGTATGAGAAATTATTTTCTCACTATATAATTTTCAGGGGTTCTAAAATACAACACAGTGTGGTTAGTTCTGTTAATTTGTTTTAGGGAACATTCAGTTGCTAATTTTCATTCAGCTCTTTATCATAAATTACACTGGGAATGAATCATAGTATAAAATAGACTTTATGTTACAAGATTTTGTGTACTGATGTTAGTTGCAGAAAATAAAAAAAGAGTTCTCTGTCTGTGTACAGAGTATTTAGACTTTTGTATTTACTTAACTCTTAAGTGTTTAGTAAAACTGTTCTCCAAATATTTTCTGTGTTTGAATTTAAATAATAAAGACACACTAAGGTAACAATATGTGGGTAGATAGGCTTACTATAATGATTTAAAGTGCTTGTCCAGTTTGTTCTCGTGACACTGAAAAATTAGCTTTTAGAAGAGCTTACTTTCAAGGAGCCCTCTTGGTGGAATATATAGTGAAAAACAATTCTATTTTAAAGTTATTTCTGCTGACATATCTGTGCTATTGATGCTGCATATAAATCTTGGTGGTCCTCAGCACTTACAGCAGACTGGACCAAGTAGGCTTTGTGAGTGTTGAGGGGAGACACTACTTCTTGTCTGTGAGGAAGCAAGACAAGTACATTGATAAAAGATAAGGCTATCAAAGTAAAACATGTTTTATTACTGAGTACAGTCAGTTATATAGACTCTCTTACAGTACAGGTTGTGTACTGTTATGGACAGTTCAGTTCTTGTGGTGGTCGTGATGGCTTGCCATGTGGTTTGTTGGTTTAGCCACAGCTGCTCTTCTTGAGCAGAGAAGTTCTGATGCTTCAGTGCCCCGTACTTGCCAGTTCTCTGGTACTGGCACCGACTTATGTTTGACTCTATTGTGATTTAGTTTGAGGAACTAAATAGCAGAAAGGAGCCCACTGTTGGTTTAGTTCCCTGAACAACTTGCAACAAAAATTAAAAAATTAGTGCTGCAAGTGACAGGGGTGTAAGGATGTGTGGGGAACAGGGAGGATGGGGGATGCACTGGCACTGCCTCCCTGTGATACACACCCATTAGCTTTATTCTAAAACAGTGCACTTAAACCTCAGTAGTAATACAAGGTGAATGCATGTCATGCAGATTTTTCCTTATTTCAAAGGCCTGTTTTGTGTAAGTAATTGGATACTTATGCTTGAAAGAAATTACAAGCATTGTAAATTGATATGACTAAATATTTTTTCAGAGCTCTGCCCCTGCCTCCACCTCTCAGGAGGTGAAAACGCACCAGACAACAGCAGCATCTGATCAAAATGATGCAATAGTGAAATTGTTTAATGATTTTGATGTTAAGGAAACTTCTCATCACTTAGTGATTTCCCATTTGGACCTACATATATGTGATGATATCCATTCTAAAGAAAAAGGTAATTTTTTTTCACGTATTCACATGTCTGTGAATCATAATCATCTTTAGAAGTAATTTTGAGGAATACAGTTATTGTAATTCAAGAGTCTTTATTTTAATGGAATAGTCAGAATTGTCTCCAGTGTCTGCAGGCACATGCATAATTATCTAGATGGCTCTATCAGGACAACATTATTAAATCTAATTATTTTAAAATAAATGCAATAACTGCGAAGAGTGCAAGTAGCTTCTGTGCTTTTTCTGTCTTCTAGAAACTGATTCACTCAGTCAGATTGTTACTGCTAGGGTTTTTTCTTTTATAAGTTAACTGGGTTATGAAAAATGCAGTGGTAACATTACCATGACTTGAAAGAGGCACTATACAATCTGTTTCTGTAATACTCGTATAAATACAGACTAATAAAAGAGTAGTCCTCTTGGTGTTACTAATTTAGACAATTTGGTATGGTCTGCAGGACACAGAAAGAATAGAATAAGTGTCCCATGACCTTAAAATTTTCTCTGTAAATCTTGTACATTGGTTTGGGTTTTTTTTAACAAAAGGCTATTGCATGTAGCCATATTTAGAATCAGAAAGAAAGAAGACAAATGACACTTCTTTCATGACATTTAAAAATGATCAGAAGAGAGTGACATACCAGTGTATATCCAAGGAACTGGCTAGTTACTGACAAATTTAGGGAAACATAGAAAGTCTGCTGAAGGAAAGTATGAAAAACTTAAGTTTTAGCAAATGTGTTTCCTTGATTAGGAAAGACACTTGCAGAGCAGCAGAGCATAAGGTTCACTGGCTGGTGACTTATTTCCTTACAAGCAGTGTATCCACTGCAGTTGGAAATTATCATTCCTAGTAAGATCTCTTTATTGTCCTTTACTCCTGTCAATGAAGTTTAAATTCAACAGTGGAAAAATCAGAACAGAAGACTGTCAGAAGACCCCTTCACTGCAATATCTGTCAAATAAAATTCATGATAGTTACAGTATTCTTGAAAGTAAATATTGATAGTGACTGATGATAGTCATATATTCAGTGTAAAAAGTTTTGTTTCAGAAAAACTGCAATAATATGTATTTAAAATGTTGTCTCTTTTCTAACATTTTCAACAGTACAAAATTTGCTAGTAGTGACTGAGTACAGAGTTCCACAGGCTGATCTTTAGAAACCAGTGAAGACTACCTGAATGAAAATTTTGAGGGGAGATAATGAGGTTGTAAGGTGAGACAGTAAAGGGGAGCAAGAAGTAGCTGTTGGATGTTTAAAGGATTGTAACAACGTGAGAACTAGCATGGTAACTGCAACATCTGCAGAGCCAAGCATTGTTTTATTTTGCAGACCCAAACAGACGTGTTACAGGAGGTGCCATGCAGCTTTCCTTCAGCTATTTAACAGTGGACTATTACCCATTTCACAAAGCAGGTATGAAAGTGAACATTTTGTGAATTACCTCTGAATGTAACTATCTTGCTTGAGTACTAAAAAAAAAAGTATATATACAGCTTGGATAATAATTTCCAAAGCACTGTAAATGCATGTCTGTTTTTTTTTCCTTCTCTATGCAAAACCAAACAACAAAAGCAACAATCGGGGAACCAGTTTAATTTCTGTGAATGAGCTCTTATAGACCAAATGCTTTTCATTATTCTGTTTGGTCAGCAAAATGGTGTTTACACGTTTCTGACATGAAAAGAATTGTGTATTGACAGAGGAAGGTGGTACGGCATATTGAGTATATGCTAACTGGATATTTGCAAGAGTCAATCTGCTAGATTTTTTCACATACAGAAGTCTATTATTTTATGTCCATTTCCAAGCAGTGTTTTGCGCTTTATTTTGCGAAACAAGAATCCCAGTGTGTTGAGGCTCAATTGTATAGCTTTTCATTAAGAAATGTCATTACACAAATGTTAGTGATTTCCAAAGAAGCATTTCTTACAAATAATTTCTAGTAGAAATATAAAAATTTTAGAAGAGACAAGATACATATTACAAATCGTGTGACAAGATGGGGGAAAGCCTTGCTAAAGTTGAGGTAAACAACGTTCACTGCTCTACCCTATATATCCATGAAGCCACTCGTCTCATAGTAGAAGGCTGTAAAGTTCCCCAGGCAAGACTTCTCCTTCATAAATCTATGCATGTGTACTCCCAGTTACCTCCCTGTCCTTAGTGTATTTTGAAATGGTTTCCAGTATTATTTTGTCTATTGCCCTTTGTTACCTTCTTCCATTACCTTCTTTGAGGTGGGACTGACTGGTCTGTTCTTTTCATCCTCCTTGATTTGCTTTCTTCCAGTCCTCAGAAACATTTCCTGATCACTATTGAGTTATAACCTTTCAAAGATAATTCAGACTGGCCTCCTTATGACAATGGCCAGCACTTGACATCTCTCAGCACTTGTTTCCATGAACTGGTACATGTCTGATCAACAGATCAAATGTTTCCAAAGTTAATGCTCCTCTGCTGAGGGGAAGGTTTCCTTGCTCCAGACTTGGCCAAAGTTTTCAAGGACCTGGGAATCCTGAAGATACGGGTTAGCAAAGAAGGCATTGACTATCTCAGCTTTCTCTATGTTGTTTGTCACAAGGTCCCCTGTCCCATTCAGCAGCAAGTCCCAACTTTCACAACTCTTCCTTTTGCTTGTGATACACCTGTAGCCTTTTTTGTTGTCCTTAATGCTTCTTAGTAGATTCAACTCCAGACAGGCTTTCCTAACACCATCCACTGTATTCTTTTTTGGTAAGCTGATGCTGCTTCCATATATTGTACAGCTCCTGGTTCATCTACACAGGCCTCCTTGCACATTTGCTAGACTTCCTGCTTTTCAAGGTGGACCATTCTTTGGTTTGGAGGTGATTCTTCAACCTGCTGTCCTGAACCCTGCCTCTGTCAATGTTTATATCCCATGTTCTTTCAAGTAGGTCAGAGGCTGCTCTCCTGAAGTTCTGGGCTGTCATTCATCTTTATGTCTCATTCCTTCACCTCAGAATCCTGAACTCCACAATGTCATCCTAACTGTAACCAAGGCTGCCCCTGTCCTTCATATCCCTGACCAGTTTTTCCTGGTTTTGTAAGAATTGGGTCCAGTGGAGCACATGCTCTCTTTGACTTCTTGATTACTTATGTTAGGAGGTGGTCATCAATGCACTTTGAGAAATCACATGGATTGCTTGTCTTGGTGTGTTGTCCCTCCAGTAAATGGTGGTAAGCCTTAAGTTTCTAATGAGTACCAGGGTCTGTGAACATGATACTTCTTCCAGTTGTGTGAGAAGGACCTCATCATCTTCCTGATCAGATGATCTGGAGCAGAAATCCATTACATCATCATCTTTTTTGGTCTGTCCTCTAACTCCAACCCATAAGCACTCAGATGGCTGATCATAAATCCCAAGGCTGAGCTCCATCTGTTTCCACTGATTTTGCCCTCCTTGCTCTCCTGACCTGTGTAACGCTCTGGCCCCGGAGCTGCAAGCTCACAGACTCAGCGAGGAGCTTTACTTTAAATTATATATAGGGTTCTTTAATACCTTGAGATAGTGTCAAGAGAATTAGCCAGACTTGTCCCCAAGAGGTATTTTATTTGATAATTTAGAGGAGAAAATAAGGGAACTTGGCAAAAGTTCAAAAGGGCACTACATAAGCTAGACAAAATGTTCTACCACAATACTGACCCAGCACATACTAATCCGCAACACTTAAGTCAAGATCCAATCTCTCCACAACACTTAGGTGAAAATCCAATCCCCCCACAATACTTAAGTCAAAATCCAAACCCTCCAGCTCCAAGCCACCCAAAGCATCAAGAAAGGTGCAAAAAAAGAAAAGCAGAGGGAGCAAAAAGAAAGAAGAAGAAAGAGGGAGAGACACGTCATGTAGTTACCACTGGAACCTTGTGGCAGACCAGCTCTCACATGTCCAGGTGGCAGGGCCGTGACACATGGCAAACATGCATCTGGTTTTATCTGCTCTGGTCCTTATGGCCAACCCCCAGCCAGGTGGGACCTTTGACCCACCAGCCACTCTGGGGTCCCAGACCAGGGTGAGGAGCAGTGTTCTCACTGTCCCTGCCACTGTCACTGTCCCTGAGCTGGGTCAGGGCTCCAGGAACTGTGGGGTGTTAACAGTTTTCCTGAGCTGTTTGTGACTTGCAGCTGCTCCAGGGCCATGCCGTGAGGGACACAATGCAACCCCACCTCTGTGAGGTTTGACCCTTGCCT
>JAOXXN010000265.1:46909565-46947275 GCA_026770055.1 Myrmophylax atrothorax | reverse complement strand
ACCCCCATCCCACAATGTGGTTCTTACCTAATAATTACTGATCTGGTGTCTTAACAACTTTTGCTTCCCAAAAGCCCATGTTCATCGTTTGCAGCATTTCAGCTGTGTGTGCTGTCTCGCCACATGTCTGTGATCCCAGTGAGATCACAGCCTTGCACCTGCATACAGATTTGTAATTCCCCCAGCTCCCACATGTTCCTCATGCTGCATGTGTTAGTGTGCAAGTACTTCAAAGAGGCAGCTGTCCAAACTAACTTCCCAGAAGGAGTCTGAGGGATTTCCTTATGGTTGCTATACCAAAGTCCTGTAGGTCGTTTGGAGTTTATGTGCATATGCTTGGGGTGACACCACATTAGCCCTGTTTTGGAGAATCCCATCTTCATGGGTGTCAGTTTAATGCATCTTTGCCCGTTTGTTCTTTCTGGTTTCTTCCCTACTCCTTTTTCTTCTTCTTAGCTCTAAAGATGTGAATAACCACCAAAGATATCTGTGAGTTAGTAGCATGGAAAAAATATCATGTCTGGTGATAAGCCCCTCCCTAAAAGTTTCTTCTATGCTGAAATATTTGCATTTAGACTTGAAATCAGATTGTTTTTCTAAAAACATTTTCCTATTTTAGTAGCAACTTGTATCTACTTGTCCCCAGCATAAGTATCCAAAATCTCATTAAGTCCCAAATGAAGTAGGTTTTCACGTGATGGTATTTAAAGAGTGATGTACCAGCTCATAGAAGTTATTTATATTATACCCCTATTATTGATCAGGTTAGCAGAATGTCTTTACAGGATCTGATTGAAGATATCTCAGTTTCTTTCAGAGATTTGAATGCTTGACCAACAGAAACATGTTCGAATTGGAACAGGAGTTGGAAAAGAAAAGCATTTTCATTGGGCTTGATTTTTAAGGGTTTGTGTGCTGTAGCATTCCTTGAACTGACCTTCTTGTTTGTGTGCCATAAAGGTGCTAGAGAACTAAGACAAAAAGAATATGTATCTGGAAAAGGCCCAAGAACTTCTTATAGTACACAGTTCTGGCAGGAAAAATAAGCTTGGAAAAACTGACCATGAGAACAGAACATTGTTCTGTTACTTGCTCTTTTTTTTTCTTAAATTAAACTTTTTTTTGCATATTCTCACATATAACATTAATGTGTCATCAAATATCTCTGAACTGGAAATAATGATATTTTCAGTGTTAGTGGTATTAAAAGGCAGGTGGTAATACTGTATTCTGAGTGAAGTATAGAGACTTGTTTTTATGTAATACAGAACTTCTGTTTTAAAGTTTGTTATGACTTCTTTTGTTCTATAGTTACAGCATGTAATGAGCTTGTATTTTGAAGAAGAATTTTGAAATAGTGGCAACTTGTTGTCCTGCTAGAAGCAAACTTTCATGTGAGTTGATTTTCCCCATTCTTTTTATTTGCAGGAGACAGCTGTGACCACTGGATGCATTATAGTGATGCCACTAAAACTAGAGGTGGATGGGCTGAAGAATTATTAAATGAATTCAAAAGCAATGTTGAACTGCTTAAGCAGGCTGTGAAGGATCAGGTCGCAGATTCTCCTCCCAAATCACCACCTGCTGTATCTCCTCAGAACCTTCAAGCAGGTGCTTTGTTTACATCATTAATGCTCTAATGCCATAAAATGTTAAAACTATTAAAAAAAAAATCGTGTTCATTTCAATGATTCCATCACTATTCTTTTCTACAGGCAAGGAACAGATACCGAAAGGAACATCTAGGGCTTCCTCTGTACCTTCCCAACAACCAAAGGGCAAACTGATGTCTAGTCCTATTGTGGTTAGACTTGCAGATTTCAATATATATCAGGTACATTTCTTCAAGTTAGTAAAATTGGGACTGCTTCACCCTTCACTGTTATCTAACTGTGGTTTTTAAGGGACAATTATGAAGCCCATGGAAATTAATGAGTCTTTGCATTCATTATTGGATTAGACCTTTATGGACCTGCTTCTGCTGTGTTAAAATTGTGGATATTTTCTCACTGACTTTATGTTGTGACCCTATCACAATTGTATGTTGGATTCAAGTTCAACTGTTACCCGAAGTATGGACTTGAAATTTAAAATTTAATCTTTTCATTGTACTGTGTTATGTACCCAGCATTTTAATATGTGGGTTTATTTATCATGCTTTTCTTAATGTTATCTTTTTCAAAGTACATTAAAAAATGTTAAGAGGTTTTTTTTAAGTTCTTAAAATTTTTCTCCAGCCCCTCCCTTCCCAGTGGTATTTTCAGTAGACACTTCAGTCGTTTCCATTCCCCTCCCCTTTATTAGTGGGAGTAGTTTTAGTGCTGGTGGTGGTCCAGATGCACTCTTTGGAGGCAAATGGAGTACAGAAGTAGTGTATTTGTTAGGCAGAATGGTAGTAATATGGGAGGATCTGCTCTAAATTTCAGGTCCTAAGAAAAATGCTTAGTGTACCCCTTGTCATTGTGACTTCTACTTGCTCATGTTCCAAGTTTCAGCACTTTTTTTCTGTATCACTTCTGGTGCTGTGGGAGGTTGCATCTTGCTGCTAGGAGCCTTCATCTGGGTTTGAAGTGGTTTTATAATATTGTTTTGTACTGTTTATGTTTCCATTTGCCTTCTACTTTTCAGATGCTTGTCTCCTCCTCTCTACACAAGCATATTTTCAATTTTTTAATTGTCATTATTTCTATGCAATTTCCCAAGAGCTCTTTTTCTAAACATATTATTTTGCATGAATTTTTGTGTGTGTTAATACAGAGATGTTTGCCTCTTGAAAACAGCTACATAAACTGAAGCAGGCTTATAATGGTTATATATTCATTATTTCTAGTGAAACTCATTCAAGTAGGCATCATCATATATTCAAAATTAATACATTCAGTAATTTCAAACTAGCAGTTTAACCTACTAACTGTTGGATGAAAGAGCTTTGTTTTGACAACACACTTTTTAAACTAGGATACATTCAAAGAAACTTAATGCATATAAAATGGTGATTTTCTTCTTGTTCCATAATTTACATTGTAAGAAGACAGGAATAAAGGATTACTGTTTCGTGGTGTTTTGATTCTCCTGTGAAATACATCTCCAGGCATATCCAGGCATACAAATCTCTGCCAGGTGCATGCTGAACACCTTGCCTAGCATACAGTTGAGAGTTACCCTGCATACTGCAATCTGTCCTTTTGACAGTACAAGGACTCCCTAATGTGTGTGTGATAAACTTATCTGGATTATCTATCCCTTATCATCTAGATAGGGGATCCTTTGGGACAGACTGTATGCAAACATACAGTTTGCATAATTGCTTAAACAGGAGCTGTAGTGTTGCAATAAAGATACCAGATCATTCTAGGCTTCTGCAGAACACATTTGAAAGTGACCTGCTGCCTCCTGTGAAGGAAGGGGATCTGGTTCCATTCTGTAGTTTTCTTGTGAAACTGTTGTAGGCAGATCTCTTCTGCTACAAGGCAGCTAAGTATTGCGCATTGTCAGCACTTTGTGTTGTAGTTGGGGACCTACAGCTGAGAGCAGTAGAATGTTACCCTGCTAGGGACAGTACCTTACAACTACAAATGCTTAATGATTTATAAAAATGCAATGTATTAATGAAAGGAATCTTGTATCTTTTACAGGTTTCGACAGCAGACCAGTGCCGTTCTTCCCCTAAAGCTCTCATCTCTTGCAATAAAAAGTCACTTTATCTTCCACCAGAAATGCCAGCTATTCATATTGAATTCACTGAATACTACTATCCAGATGGAAAGGACTTTCCTAGTAAGACTTCTTTTTTTTTTTTTTACTGAAGCATAAATTTTGTGTGTTACTTTCACCTTTGTGAAGGTTAAAGCTTGGAAATAGGTAATGGCTTCTAAAACTGAAAGAACACAACACTGTCCTGATTCCACAGTGCTTACTCCTGGCAAACTCCTGTTAATACTGTTTTTTATAAACATGTTTTTAAATCTGAAAACTCTCGCAGCATTTTTACTGGCACATTAATTACTCATTCTCTAACATCCACGTATTGTTCCTGCAGTTTCACTGCCTGGCTACATAAAAGGAGTCAAGCTAGTGCAGTAGTATCTAAGATGCAACAGAAATCTGCTGGATTTATTTGTAGGAATGTGTTCTGGGGCTGCCCCTGTTTTATATATAGAAATGTGAGTGACTGATTTTCTGGGGATGAAACTTGAGGACAGTAAATCTCTGTGGTCTTGCCCTTTCTCTGTAATGAGGACTTTCTCCTCCCACTCCTCAGACTTCATTCTATTTAATAGTAGTTTTTACGTTCAAAAATTCAGATACTTGCTTGGAGTGAGAGAAAGAAGCATCACTTCGGGTATCCCCTAACAATTTATTCTTTCCTGAGACTAAAGGAGTGGGTTTGTGTTCTTTCTCTGATAAAAAATACTGGTGAAAATGTACGTCTGCGCTCATTTGAAAAACAAACAAACAAAACCCAACCCATAAACATTTTACTTACAATTTTGTTTTGTTTTCTCTTTTAGTTCCATGTCCAAATTTGTATGGCCAGCTGAATGCTTTACAGTTCACCTTGGATGAGAGAAGTATCCTTTGGCTAAATCAGTTTGTATTGGATTTAAAACAGAGTCTTACTCAGTTCATGGCCATGTACAAGTTAAATGACAATTCAAAATCAGATGAACATGTTGATGTTAGAGTGGATGGACTAATGTTAAAGGTATGCTGTCATTGAGGAGGGGTTTGTGGTTTCTTGGAAGAATATTTTGTCTGTTATTCTCAAAAGCTGTTAGCAAAGCAACTTAAGGAATAAATATACAAATAAATGAACAAACAACCCATGTAATAAGCCATGCTGCTCTCAAAAACTATGCAGAATATGATGGTTTGAAGACAGACAGCTGTCCTATGTACTGCTTCATCTATGTCCTAGGGGTATTTTGTGTTTGTATTTGAAGACCTTAATAGGGGTAATAACAAATTATTTCCCTGTGTTCAGTGAACCTGACATAGCAGAAGAAAAAACCCACTAAAGCAAGAGTAGCTAGTGAAAAAATCATATTTGCACTCCATATTAATGCCCTCTCTTGTTCCGCTAGTTATAGTATATCAAAGCTCTTTCATCTTGTTAGTGAACAAGAGTAAAGAGAAGTAAAAGAAGAAGAAACCTAAAGTAAAGAAAGCAGTTCATCTGAAGGTCAATTTTCTTTTCCAAACCCCATTCTCACTGTTTGCTGTTTTGTGCTGGATGTTGGCTGTAGTTCAGGTGCATGAGTTCTCTTTATGCTTATTCCAGATCAGTGGCGCTTGTTAATGCAGCTGAACATCAAATTTTTGCTTCCCTTGCCTTTTCCTTCTTTGTAGAAAAAGTATGATTGAGCAGATAAACTTCCCCCACCTCCCTATCCCCCATTTGCATTGGGCATTTCATTGCATGGTTTCCAAGGTTCAGAGGTGAACAAAACAAGTCTTTTCAATGGTGCCCACAGGAGAGGTTTCAGGAGAGATTTCAAGGGTTCTGAAAAGTCAGTTTATGGAGAGATGGTTATTTTCCCAAGGCTCTTGGTACTTTCTTAATGAAACTTTAAAAGAACATGGTTTATAGTGAACAAAAACAGTTTTTAAGAGCTAACAACTGGACACTGAAAATATGGATTGATCTGATATTGAGTTATTAGATGTGAATAGCCTACTAAACTAAAAGAAGATAAAACTATTCTTAAATCCCTCAAATCAAGATTCAAATTATGTCATCCCTGTATTAACAGCATTATTTTTATTCTAGCAAATGATTAATATTTTTAATGGTGTACTTGATGTTTACGTATCATATAGTTAATTATTTTCTTTTGTTTTGAGTCCTTGTATTTACATGAAGAAGCTTCACGACCCTCATCTTTAAGTGGCTTTAGAATGACTTCTTTACTCCTACTTTCTAGATTAAGCATGGAGATGTCATGACAGAAGGTAGTATCACTGATAGTAGCAAAACTAGTGTGGCCAAGGACCATGTTACAGGATTTGGCATAAAATACATTTCCCTTAAAACTTGCACTAAAAATATGCAAGTTAAATTAAATACAGGTTACTGAACTATTTTATAGATTTTTAGGAGTTGGAGTGTATTGTTATTTTTATGATGAAAAAACTGTATTATTATCAGATAATTGTCAAAAATACCTATTCTGCGTTCTGCAGTGTTAGGAATATTAGCTGCTTTAGCACATTTAAGTATTTGCTTTTATCTTAACATAGGAATGAAATACTGTAGTACTCAGTGAACTCCAAATTATAATTCTCTGTTGTGCAAAAAAAAAGAGAGTTGTGAATTTTTGAAACACTTGAAGAAACTTTCTATCAAGCTGTTTGAGTTGAAGAAATGAGACACTTCAGCCTAATATAGCTGAACTAAATTTAAGACCTTCTGATAAGCAAACCCTTAGACCCTTAAGTTTCTGTACAAACACTGAGGTTCAGATGCCACAGCATCCTTCTTAAAAGTCAGAGGAAACATAAATCATAGTCTGTGAGCCTGAATTATACCTGCTCTCGTGAAAGTATAATTCTATTCCTTTGTTTTAGCTGTTATGGCTATTATTTTGTTTAACCTTCTTAATCTGTGTTTTTCTAAGTAGACAAAATATATTTCTCCCTTGCAGATCATCATCCCATTTGAAAACAAATCTGAAATTCATAAAGATCAACCTCGTGCACTTTCCATTCAAAGTTCAGAGATGATTGCTACAAATACCAGATGCTCACCAAACTGCAGACACTCTGATCTTGAAGCTTTGTTTCAGAACTTCAAAGACTCTGAATTTTTCAGTAGAACTTTCACCACTTTTCCTAAGTCACAGAAAAATTTTAATCTTTTGCATCCAATCTTCCAGAGACATGCTCACGAACAAGATACTAAAATGCATGATGTTTATAAGGGTTATATCATCCCAAAATTGAATAAATATGCATTAAAGACATCTGCAGCTACCGATGTTTGGGCCTTGCATTTTTCCCAGTTTTGGATAGATTATGAAGGAACAAAAAGTGGGAAAGGCCGGCCAGTAAGCTTTGTGGACTCATTCCCACTTTCACTTTGGATTTGCCAGCCAGTAAGATTTGCAAAGTCACAGAAAGAGCTTTTATCACGTAATCAGACAGCTTTGAACATTCCAAGAAGTGAATCCAGTGATCTTGCTAATAGATTGCAACGTAAAAAACTTCTAAAGGAATATTACAGCACTGAGACAGAGCCCTTGACCAACGGCTTTCAAATGTCTGAGACTTCAGGAGTGCTTTCTGAAAGCTCTTCCTCTGATGCAGATGTACACGTTCTTGTCCATGTTCAGAAACATGTAAGCGTGCAGATCAATCACTACCAGTATCTTTTTTTGCTGTTTCTCCATGATTCTCTTGTATTGCTCCTGGAAAACTTAAGAAATGACGTAGAAGCAGTGACAGGAAAACCTGCAAAGCAAACAGATGTCTGCATTGGGATCCTACTGAAAAGTGCAGAACTAGCCTTACTACTCCATCCAGTGACTCAGGGAAACCCTTGTAAGTCTCCTGTTGTGGAAGAAGGAAGTCCTGTGGCGTCAGAACTCTCCCCTGTGGGAAATGGGGACGCTCATACTTCAGAGAGTAGATTAGTTGGTAGTAAGATAATGGAAGCTGGTATTACTAATTTTAATTATGTAAATGACTGCAAGCCTCTGAATGATGATGTTAATAAAGGAATTGTAATAGATGCTCTTTTGTTTAAATCAGACAGTAATACGAATTTTCAGAAAGGAATGTCATTTTCAGATGATGCATCAGATAAAGGTTTGGGAGATACAAGTGAAGGAGGAAGCAGTGGACTTTTTAGTAGAAGTGATTCAGAGGAGGTCTGTGGACCTCTAAGTGAGAAAAGTAGCTTGAATCCTAGGGATTCAGTGTCCATTCTAAATCAGAGAGAAGATTCTACTGAATTTTTCATTGATAAAGAGGATGACAGAAACATATTCTCAAATAAGTTAAATGAACAGGAAGGCACAACTGAAGGCTGTCCTAACCAAGTCACTGACTTGGAAACAGAAACTGCCTTAGAATCTGAAGAACTTGAAATCAGCAAAGACAAAGTGACTTCAGTTAAAATGTTTGCATCCCAGTCTTCATCAAGGTATAGAAGATTTAATACTAAATCAGTTTTCCTACTCTTTGAAATTTTATTTGGCAGTCCTGTTGGCCACATACGTCTAGAACTTTTAGCAGTCAAGAAATGCACATCTAATAGATGAAAAATTTTAAAAGTATATAAAAAAATATGTAGTATCCAGCATTCAGTAAAAGCTAAAATGAAGTGTTAGTTAATTGATTTAAACTATTTACTTTCAGTTTAAATGTTATTAAGTATGTACTGAGAAAAGTATTGACACAAATGCCTAGAGGAATGCATGTTGTTTGTACATTTACTTCTTTTTCTTGTTGAAGAATAATTGAATAATCAGATTTTTTCTTTTATATCTTGCCTGGTTTAGAGGAATTTTTTAAAGTAAGTTCTATGTCTTTAATTTGAAATAATAATTTCCTAATATCTTTATATTTTAAAGTGCTAAGCCTAAGGAACGCTGCTCATCCAACCTCCCTGTATTCTCTGTTTCTTACAAAAATATGAAGAGAAGTCCATCACAAGTCTCTCTGGATACCATCTCTATTGATAGTATGATGCTAGAGGATCATTTGATAGAGAGTGATGGAAGTGACAGTCAAAGCTTTCTGGAGAAAGGTAAATAGGTTTAACAAAATGTTTTTAAGCAATACATGAAAATGTTGTTTGTTATTAAAATAATACACAGAAGGATTCCGGTCCAGAAAATCCTGGAGACTTTACAAGACTGTATCTGTTGCCTTCAATAGTCAGTAATATTAAATATATTCCCCATACATCATTTCAAGGGAAAACAATCAGATGTGCTACTTAAGCAGTGCCACTTCATTTTAACACTTCTTGATTTTCCTCTCTTGAGGAGAGTTAAGAGCATTGAAGTGCTGTGCTGAAAGTCTTGAATTAAGCAGAACTTGTTCCCTGCTTTACTTAAAAGCCATTGCTTTGGCTGCAAGTAATTACAGGTTGTACCCTGAATCGGTGTTATGCTTGAAGTGGTAAAGAAGCTTTCAATTTAGGGGTAGATAAAAAAGAAATGGATTTTCACTAATACCATGCTAATTACCAGGCAGATAGATCTGGTAGTCTCCCTGCAGCTTGTTCCTTAAGGAGCAGTTCCTAGCTATTGACTGTCTACAAGCAGATGTTTGTCCAATTTTTGGTCGAACTGATTAAATAATACTGATTAAATAATTTTCCAATGTCAGGAAACACAGTAAGACCTTATTGGTACCTCTTTTCTGATAAATTCTACTCTGAATAAATAATGACTACTTTTTTTCTGTAGGATTTCTCTTCAGTCTAGGGCAATAATGAGAAGACTGCTTCACTTGCAAACCTGTTAGATACTTGAATTGTAGGAGTATTCCTGTATGTGCTTATGTGGGAGTATGCCATAAAATACGCTTTCCATTTCAAATAACTTTTATATGTCTTTTTAGCTTGTTAAACAGTATTTAACTGCAGGTTAAGTCTCCATGCATTCTAGTTGTCAAGGAAACACTATCATGATTGCTCTAATGAAAATATATGTAACTTATTTCTCTAAACATAAAACCACAAAGATTTGCTCCAAAGCCACTGTGCAGTGTTTTAGATACACAACTTAGAATCTGTAACCTTTTTTTCTGTTTGATCAAGTTTATATTTGATTTGGAAGACTAAAAAACACCCTTCACAATTTTTTAACAATGCATGTAGAGTGCTGTTTGGGTTTTGTCACTATAGCCTGCTTTACCTCTAAGCATGTAGAGCTTTGAACTCTCTGCAAGTGGAAGGGATTTGGCAGTTCAATCACAAATATTTGTTTAATAAGCCATTCAACTCATGCTAAAAATGAGTTACTGTATGAATACAGTAATAGACACTGATTTATTCTTAATGTAGGTTATGCTATGCTAACTTTGCATTTTTTCTGATGTATATATGGAAGGTATTACAGCCACAAACTATCAAAGCCCATCAGAAAACACCCATGAAGGAGGGACAGTGATTGAAAATTGTGATGGGTCGTCTCCAGATGTCATGAGTGCTGCTTCAGAGAATGCCCCTGAGACTAGTGAAGAAATGGTAATATTGTATTCCATTAGAATACATGTTTCAGTAAATTAAACATTAAAAGAGAATTGAAATGGTTGGTTTTAGAGGTGATTTTTCAACTAGTTTTGGTATCTTTTGTTAATGCATTATGTAAGCCTACAGATTTAGTCCTCTTTTGTTAAGTACAAATGAAGATTACAATCCAAGTTACACTGAGCATTCTCTTTGTTATCTCCTATATAGCCATTGTTGATAAATGACAGCAGCCACTTAAAAATGTTGAAAATATTTACATTTTAGTATGTAACAATGTTTTTGTAACACTGTCACTTTCTTTTAAGCTCTTTTGAATCTGATATTGAAAATGAGCTTCTTGTCATCATCATGTATAGATAAAAGAAAGCACCATAACTTTAACATCTCTTATATGAAGATGTTTCCTAAGCACTGGTAGCATTCTGTAGAATTTTCAAATAGGAGCGTAATAACTGTGCGATGGGGTCAGATCACAGATGCCTCCTCTCCAGGATTATGTCAGGACAATGCGTGGTGTTTGGAGAGGGTTGTAAGACTAGCACATGTAGAGAGAGATTCCTTGCCTGAGACACCATACGGCGTCCAATTTTTTTCATTTGTCTGTCTGCTTATTCCATGCTGATCCTGGTCCTAATCAATGCTTCTCAAATTGTGTTCTTCTATCAGTTAAGGTCATGAACATAGGACTATATGGGCCCAAAGGAAGACAGTGAATTTACTGAAATATCTTGTGTGCTTGCTGATGTATTTTCCTTTCTAGCTTTCTAGTAATGTTAGTCATGTAATCCTGCCTTTGCTTTAGAATATTTGTGGATCACCTTCATTTTTTACAAAATGAAAAAAAGCAGCTCACTTAAATTACTGGTTCCTTTTAAATAAATTCTCAACCTCCTGTGCTTATAGGTAATATGGAAAAAACATCATTAATTCAGATTGTTATCCAAATCCATTTTAGCATGTTTTCCTACTTGTAGACTATAACTAAAAAGTCATTTGAAAATTGAGACCAAAATAGTAGTAATGGCAGTGGATATACACCTTCTGATGCCAAAGCTGACTTAGAACTGACTTTTAAAAAACACTGTAACCCAGTAAACAGAGAAAAAGGGCTGACTGCTATGCAGATAGCCAAAGTTATTAGCCTGTCCTGGCTCAACCTGGTATGATTCAACATTACAAATGCTTGGTTGTGCTTAAGGTACACATAAAGTTGAATGCAGCCTTAGGATATTCAAGGTGTCACATGGCTCATGTGCTCTGTCAGAATGGGGAAAGTCTATCTCACTTAGACACAATAACCACTGTAAATTCATTTTATAATCTTACATTGCTTTATCTTTGTTTTGTTGACAGATGTCTGTTGTGGTTTTTCAAGTATTTGGTGTTAATGGTGAAATTGACATCAGAGGTGAAGACACAGAAATATGCCTGCAGGTCAACCAAGTGATACCAAATCAGTTGGGAAATATTGGTGTTCGACACTATCTGTGCAACAGAACTGTTGGTAAGAACTAACAATTCAGTGTTGTGAAAATGGAGCTGGAAACATTTTTTCTAGATAAATAAAAACTCAAACACAGTTTTCTGTTAGTACAATAGCATCCCTGTTTATGCTGGTTAAGATCTCTTGATTTCTTTCCTTACATTTCTTGCCATACATTAAAAGGGAACAAAATAAATAGACGGAACCAAAATGCATTACATTGAGTTCTGGTAATTAGTTAGCGTCTTTAAAAATGAGGGTGCATTATGTGCTGGTTTTGGATGGGGTAGAATTGATTGTCTTCATAGTGGCTAGTACGGGGCTGTATTTTGGATTTTGCTTTCCCTATGAAACTGTCTTTATTTCAACCCCCAAGTTTTCCAGTTCTCTCCCCAGCTTCTGGTTCATCTCCTTTCCTAGGAAATAGCTATAGGAGCTGTTGGCTGTCATTTTTTATTTCAACCTTCTAGCAGCATGGATTTTGTTTAGGAGGTTGTGCCTCAGAGGTGGCACAGCCTCTGATGCCCAAGCTGAACGCATTTACTAGTCAGCTGAGCCATTGCCAGCAGCTGCTGCCTGAGCACCTGTTCTGTGTTGTTGTATTCAAGTATCTGAAGGCAACTAGGAAGTCCAGCAGGGAAGACTCATGGCTGACCTTCAGTTCATACAGCAAGCAAATTGATTTCTGGTTATTTGTCATATCCTTTGTAAAAGCCATAGGGAGTAAATAGTATGAACATACCACCTCCTGCTCTCATGTGTATCTACACCTGGAACCTACTTCGTCTGGTTTAGCTGATCATGAGAGGCTTGTGCGCTGGCTGATTATTTTGTGGACAAAAGGTTATGTGTTTGGGATCTCCAGATACTTCTACTTCATCTCTCTTCCTTTCTCTTTCTAGTGGGTACCTGAATGGGTGGGCCAACAACACTTTTTTTGTACGTTGCTGGTCACTCCCATTCTGTAGTGTCCATCCCCTCTGCAGATCTTTTGTTCTCTGACCTGTAGGGCTATGCTTTCTGTACTGAGTCAGGAATCTTCTGCAGCCACTGCTGCTTCCCATCTCCCACATTCATTCTATCTGAAGAACAAAGGGAGAAAAAGTTCGGAAAAACGTGGGAATCTGATCAAAACAAGAATCAGATTTAAACGAGTTAAGGGTAACAAAATACCACTAAGAGCAAGTCAGCAAATTTGTATGGTAATATCCCAATAAAAGCAACCCTCCCCTCTAAGACCTTTAATAAGGTGTTCTGTGCAGAAATAACCACTTAAAACCTACTATACTGTTAATGCAGTAGATGTAGAAAGGGAAAAATGTGCCTAAAAGCTGGAATAAGTTGAGAGCAACATGGCAGCTGTGCAATTCCATGTAGGGCTGGATGCAGGACTGTGC
Organism: Myrmophylax atrothorax; assembly: GCA_026770055.1. Classification (NCBI taxonomy): domain Eukaryota; kingdom Metazoa; phylum Chordata; class Aves; order Passeriformes; family Thamnophilidae; genus Myrmophylax; species Myrmophylax atrothorax. Next base: position 46,934,191 of record JAOXXN010000265.1, on the reverse strand, counting down.
CTTTATCAGATCTTGTCTGGCAGCAGTAACAAAAGAAGAGGGGAGGGAATATGGCAGAGGTACTGTGGGAAGGACAGTGCTTTTACTGAGACTTTATCATGTTTTGCATGCTTGTGAGAAGGGAATAGCAGTTCACAGCAGCTTCCAAATTGTTTAATGCAATTTTTACTCCAACTTCCCTTGACTCTGCCCCTTTCAGATATCTGCAAGATAACTAAGATTTACTTCATGGCTGAGAGTGAATGTGTGGTCTTTTCCTCTGCTGTTTTCTGCACTTTGGATTCTTCCACCAATGATGCAAACACTCTCTTCTGGTGCAGAAATACTTAGTGCACAATACTGCTTATTTTCTTTATCTATATTTGTGGGAAGAAGATAGATCCTTGAGGGAAATAGTTTCCCAAACCAATTGTAGAGATTCATTGAACAGAGTGGTCATTGTTCTCCCATCTAGAGAGTTGGCTGTCTTCTTCTCCAGGACTTTTGGTAGCTTATTTGCTTCTTAGAGCCAAAAGAGGTACCTGATACTTGCAGTATGGGTATTTCTTTGGTTGGTTGGGCTTTGGGGGAGGTTTTTTGGGGGTGAGGAGCAAGGGTATGAGATTTAGCATTTCTTAGGCAATGGAAGGATGGAGTCATGACTGTTGGTGTTGTGGAAACCTCTATTCACAGAGGTAACAAAGGGAGAGATTGTGGTTCCCAAAAGAGGCTGAAAATTCTTATGTTCCTTTGCAATTCTTCTCATTGGTCTTTGACAGCCCAGGCTGACAATGTGTCCATCTAACCTGACTCTAATGCCAGTAGATAAATGCACGTGTCCTAACTCTACTACTGTGCCAGATCATCCATGAGAACTGGCCACTACACAGAAACAGGAACCCAATTAATCTACAGATAGGAAAGCAAATTAATTACTTTGTCAGGCTGCTGTAGCTCCAGGCAGTGTCTGTTGCAAACTGAATTGACATAATTCAGTTGATTTTACTTGAGTTAGTTTCTTGAGCTATGTTTCAAGTTTCAGTGCTTGTTTTTGTATAGTTACTGTGACTGTGCTTTTTGTCATACAGATAATTTCTGTAGGTTAGCCATCATAGTGATCCCATGACTTGAGAATCCCATCCATGGTATAATTACTTCTGGTTGTGAACCCTCTTTTTTGTACAAGAAACTGCTACCCCCCACAATCTGGTTACCTTAAATTATTATGTAACATAAAAAAAAAATTAAAATGTTTTTTAGAACTTTTTAGTTGAATGTTGCAGTTGTCCTTCCTGATTAAAGATAATGAAACTAACAAGAAAATGCCAGGGCTTTTTTAAGGTTCAAATTTACTGCCACTCAAACAATGGAAGCACGATGCAGTCGTGTTCTCCATCTTGCTGCATTGCTATTTATGCTTCCCGAGTCAGGAAACTCAGCCTTGTCAAGAATATATTTGCTGTCCTGAGAGAGTGAACTGACTTAAATGTTTTTCTGACTTAAAATTTAAGGAGTTAGTGGAAAAGTATGCAAAGTAGTTGGTTTTCCGTCATCACAGGCACCAAGGAAACAGAAATTCTTTTGTGGCTGGTGATACTTCTGCATTGTCCTTTCTGTTGTCACAGTGAGGTGCTAGTCCTTATGTGTACTCTTAGTTTCTTTTTTTATTTTTAAGAGATATACTTAGAAATTTGCTCTGAAGTTGTGTATTTGCAACACTGCCTTTTGTGAATAATACTTCAAGGTACTTTTTGGAAAATCAGTTGGACAATTGAGGCAGAAATAACTACATCATAATTGCTTTTTTGTTTGTTGCTAAATTTTAATGCAAATTTGTTTTCCTTTTGCAACAGGTTCTGACTGTAAATCTGTGACTGGACCTGCTAATTCATCACCTGAGATTAGTCTGAGATGGGAAAATGGTCCTAGTGCTGTTGTACATTCGCTTCTAGCTGTAAAAAATGGTTTTCTTCAGTGTCATGTGGAGAACTTCAGTGCTGAATTTCTAACATCTTCCCTCACAAACATTCAGCATTTTCTGGAAGACGAAACTGTTGCAGAAGTGATGCCTATGAAGATAAAAGTTTCTAATGCAAGGATTAATTTAAAAGTATGTTAACAATGAGATATTTGGCTGCTCTAAAAAAATGTGTTCTTGTTTCTTTGATGATAAACTACTAATCTGGATACAGTTAACTTCAAAGAAATTGCTATCATACTCTGGAAGGTCTTTAGATAACACTAAAACAATTTAAAAATCCATAGATTTGGTTAGCTCTGTGGTATGCCTAGAGGGGAAGTATCTGCATGACCAAGCTATTCCTATGAATTAATGTTTTACACTTTTTCCTTCTCTCCCAAGTCTTTCTTGTAGAGTGACAGTATCTGGGAATTTAATACGCAAGATATACCAAGCTTCTAGAGGCACAATGTGGCCTTTTCTGGTTGGGCATTTTGCTTAGCAAAGTAATGATTTTCTAATTACAAACCAGAGATTTTAAAGGTTATTTCTCTCGCCTGCTTGGAGGATAGTTCTTGCAATGAGAGTTCAGTACAAAGAAGGAAAAAGGTTATAGAATTCCATTTAAAACCACTAGAACACTTGTTTCTTACAACCCGAATTTCATGTTCTGCTCTACCTAGAAACAGATACTAAATAATGCAAGCTTTGCTCACCACCATAGTTTAAAATAGTAACATTAAGAGGACACTCCTGCTCCAGCCTCCTAGGGGATTTTCTTTCAGACATGCAAAGGAGATGGTGAGTTCTGTGCTGTACAGCCATTGAATATAAAGATACAGACACTTTTTTTGGGGGTGTGGAACAACAAAAACCCAAAGAAACGTAAAGATAATTGTAACATTGTTTTGGAAAATAATCACCCATATAAACTCTGAAAAAAGCAAGGACTGGATCAGCAGCTCCAGTTCTACATCTGAGGCTAAGGCCTTGATTCTGCTAAGATGTTTCTTGACTGGAAGGGCAGTTGTTATCTCTGTGGTGTTCTACTCAAAGTGCATCAGTATTCCTTCCCTCAGGGATACAGCCTTTCCATCCCCTGAGGATCCTTAGGCACTCTTGTAGAGCTGTTTCTGCTACAGGATTAGCACAAGCACTTTCAGTAAGAGCTGTGGATCTGTTCCTCAGATCCCAAATGTGAATGTCCACATGCAAATAGGAAAGTCTTTACATAGAGCTATTTGCATTCAAAACCAGGAATGTATTGGTTTATTGGCTAGAGGGCAGACTTAAGCAAAATGTTCTTGATAAACCAGCTGCTTGAGGTGGGGAATGTACATTAATGAACTGGCAACAAGAGTCTGCTTGGCAGCAAAAGCACTGAAGTGCTCACTCAGCAGTGCACAGAAGTCATGGTGAAGTTACTCATGATGGTTGACAAACTGCAAATTTGACATACAGATGATTCATTTCTATAGAGTTGTTGGGTAATAAGGAATGAGAGGATATGGTTCAAATGTTTGCAGCATTGCCTATTCAATGCAGTATGTTCTATTTCTTCTGCATGAGATGATGCAGTGTGTTTTATGGCAGGGGAAGAATATAAGGAAGGTTACTTTCTTTGCATTTTCTACTGCAATCTCAATGGTATTTCAAGAAACTTAGGAAGTTATATCTCAACAGCTTTCTTGGTACGTGTTTAATGCTGATATGTATAGCTTCTGATTATACTGGCTACGTTACTCTGCTTGACAGGGATAATGAACTATAAAGACTTCCTGGGAAGATCCCAAAGAAGTAATTTGTGAAGTTTCTCTTCTGCTGAGTACAGTAATATAACTAAAATGCAGCTGGTAGCATCACAAACTAAATTCTAAAAAGACAAAATCTGCTCAAGAATTATAACTGTACTCATTCCATCTTTAAATAGTTCAAGGGAAAATCAGATACTATATAGTGCAGGCTTCTTATCTCTGACTTGGAAGGCTCCTGAGCTAAAGAATGTCTTGAGTTGGGATATAATCTTACTGAGATGCCTGTGAAAATACTTTGAAGTATTTTAGTCAGACTGTATACTGAGTTCAGCAGACTTCCTCCATAGATAAATTTGAGCATTTAATACGATCCCTGGGGGAAAAAATTGCAGGCAAAGTTTAGTGGAGATCCCATTAGAAAATTCTACTCTGAAATGTTCCTTTTCAAGTTTCATTAAATCCACTTATGTTTAAACGAACATCCTAATTAACTGTTTTGATTTCCCAGTAAACTTATTTTTGGATACATGTATTTTTTAGGATGACAGTCCACGTGAAAATCTCAAGATGTCTGAGCTGGTACCCATAAAACTGCATATTGACATACTCTGGATAGAAAGAAATGATGATGGCACTTTTCTCATTAGAGGTTTGTATGTTCCTGCACCATGATATCTCAATTTTATAATCTTACCGTTTTTTCCTTTGTGCATGCATGTGGCTAATAATGAAAATATAACTGATGATAGTTTGTGTAAGTTGTGTTGCCACGTGCCTTCAATTCTGAATGTTGTCACATAGAGGAAAATTACTTTTTCAAATAGTGTACTGGCTGTGATAACCCACAGCTGAATCAACCTGAGAGAAATAAAAATATGCATATAACATCATCAAGATATGCTTCATCAGTGCATATCACTTCATGATGATAAATTTAAGGTTCCTTTGACAACAAACCAAACAAAAAAATTGCCTTTCTTTACTGATTACCAAGGTGGTTACCATCTTTGTGGTTTTGTGTTACAGGTAGTTATTAGAGGCTATTGTGAAACAAAAGACTATTTAAGAAGTACAAGTAGCAATTTCCAATTCTGTTTATCACAAAGATGTCCTGGCAGCAGATTGCACTGAGATTTGCATTTAGAACAGTGATTTAACTTTGTACTTTTCATGAAGCATGTATGTGCTTACAGCTTTTCTTTTTTTCACATGCATGGGCAAATACTAAATACTCATAAGAAGGCAATACATACAGAGGTGGAATGTTACTGTTGTCTTTCACAGAATGTCAAAGAATCATAGTCTAGGTTGGAGGAGTCTCCAGAGGTCATCTGGTCCTACTTCTAGCTCAAAGCAGGGGCAGAATTGCTCATGGCCCTGTGCAGGCAAGTTTTGGACATCAAAAAGAGGATACCGCAACCTGCCATAAATAATCTGTCCCAGTATTTGGCCACTCTTATGGTTGTTTGTTTTGGTAACGTGTTATTGGAATTTCCTTTGTTTCAGCTTATGTCTATTGCCTTGTGTCCTCCCATTTCAGACAGAGGTGCTTGAGCACTTGCCAAGTACCTCAGGGATGTCTGGTCCATCCTTTCTATACCCTTTCCCTAGACAGGCAAAGGTGGCATTAAGATCACTCCACAGTCTTATCCAGATTTGACAAGTGCATCTCACTGGGCCCCTCATTTGTACATCATGTGCTTCTGCTCACAATTATCTTGATGGTCCTCTGCTGTCGGTATCTTTCTCACACTAAGGAATCCCAAACTGGTTCCAATATTTCGGATGTGGTGCTGAGTACTGGGGAATAATAACTTCCCTCATTTTGCTAGCTATACCCTTGCAAGTACAGCCTCTCCGTGGTGGTTTGCTGTCAGAGCTCACTGCTGACTCATGACAAATCTTGTTGACCAAGGCCTACAGGTCATCTGGGGCAATGTTGCTTTCTGTCCAGTTGGCCCCCAGCCTGTAGTGGAGCAAGAGGGTACTGGCTCCAAGCTGGAGGACTTCACACTGGCTTGAGCTGAACTTCATGAGGCCCCACTCAGTCCATCTATCTAGCCTGTCCAGGCTCCTCTGAAGAACCCTTCAGTTTGGTGGAGTTCACAAAATTGCAAAGTGTGCACTCACCCATCCATCCAGGTCCTGAATATGTCAATCCAGCAATATGCAATGTGTTGTATGACTTGTGGAAGGCTGAGATTTTATGACTTAAGAGGCTGCAGGGTGATCTTAATGCCCCCTTCATCCACCTGATAGGGAGGTATAGCAAAGGTAGACCAGACTTCTCAGAAGTGAACTGTGGAATGATTTGCTTGTATTTTAATTTCTGCATGTTATCTTATGCATTATGTGTTTTTAAAGATGTTCTGTCCATTTTAGTTATCTTTTTATATTAAACATTGAAAGTTTTGTAATATAGTGAGAAGATACAGTTTTAAGGTTTCTTTCAGCTCATATTTTTCCCCCTTTTTGCTGAAGTGCTTTGATCCCTATTCTTGCCTTGGACTGCTCAGGTACTGTGACTTCAAAGGCATAGGTTAAATGCCTCCTGCACATCAGTGACACGTGTTTACAGTGCTACATTTTTGAGTCCTCACATGTGTGCGTGGTGAGGGGAAGGGGTCATGAACAGAAAACTCTTGCTTAGAAGGCAATGTTTAAAGAACAAAACAATTACAGAGTATTTTTTAGACTACTGAGAACCATGACCCTCTCTTTTCCTCTTGGTGTACACAGTATATTTTAACAGATACTATGCACTTCAGTTACAAATGCTAGAATGTTTCTTTAATGACACATAATTTAAAATTATTTTCTAATTTAAAAACTTGATCCTGCAGGTTTAGCGCACTGTGTCTTCAAATGTAAATGCAGTCTTCAGGGAGACCTGGTGACAGTATATTAATAGCAATATGAATAGTTCTCAAAGTTATGATTATTCAGAGTGCATATTCTCTGGTGATGGTATTGGTCAGTATAAAAATGGGTTTATTGTCTTCATTCTGGAAGTTCCATATTGCTTCTTCTTATGCTTCCTTTTTTTTTCTTCCTTCCTTCCTCTAAAATGTTGTGCATTTTAATTACTTTTTTTTCTTAAATTGGATTTTGGGAGGCAAATATAAATGTACTTAACATTAGAAGTATACTTGTATTAGGTGTTTTCAATTTTGTACTGCTAAGAATCAACCTTAAAAAACTACTGACAAACCCCTGTGCCCCATTTCTGTGATACAGACAATCAGAAAGTAAATGATGCATCAAAGATGAAGAATTCAAGTAGTCCATTGCAGCAAGCAGAGGAATCTGTTGGACGTCAAACACGAGACCAAGCCACACAGCTTACTTGTGAAATTCCCACACCCTCTAAATCAAGTAGGGACTCAGCTGACTTCCTTAAAAATGAGGTACTAAGAATTGATTTCCACTTCCCCCTGCCCCCTCAAAATTACATATAATCATTAATCATCATAATTGGTAGGTTATCTAGAGGTGGGATATACCTCTGTTTAGAAATCTATTTGATTTCTATGGAATATCTTATGGATCATGGATATTGTAGCATGGCTCAGTAATGGAAACTGCTTTCTAAATAGGGTAGTAACACACTGCCCACTGTTTCTTTTCCTTTACATCAGAGGGATTTTTATAAGGGAGTTTTCTTCTTCACATCTCCCTCATCCCTGTACGACACAACTGCCAAAGACATGGGACTAAGCTGTTTAGTCAGTCTATCAGTCATACCTGGATTTCGAATTGATGATGACAGAACACATCCACTCATCAATCTGTTTTTTCCACTGAGTAAGAATCTGTTACTATATCTCAGAACCTGAAGTCATTTCCACTTCACTCCAGAATGGAAATTGCATAGCTAAAACACTGCCTATCCTGCCTTTGGGCTAATTGCATCAACTTTATCCATGTTTCACACTCATTGACTGGGAATCAGTTGCTATAGACTTAGCCCCAACAAACCTCTGCCCAGGAATGAACGTGAGCATGTGGTATTTTAAAAGTACTTACAGTAATGGAAAAAGTTGTCAGTATGCAGGAATACTAATAGCTTTCTATTCTAACCTGACCATTTTAGCTTATTGAAGAAAATGAATGTCTCAAACGGGAACTAGCCAAAACCAAATTGGCTCTTGCTGAGGTCCAAATGGAAAAAGATGCCCTGCTTCATCGCATGAAGAAGATGAATGTTGATCATCAGTAGAGACAGTGGTGTTCTGTTCGTGCAAGGCATCATCATCATCAGAACTTCAGGTGATGGTGGCATCTGAAATACTGTCTGTAAATCACTTGAAGATGTGGTTATTTTTTTGGTCACAGACCAAATTTTCTCATTAAAAAAAATGTTTGTGAACTAGGTACTATTCTGAATTTATCATTAAACATTGTAACTTTTTCAGCCCATTTTAAACTTATATGACTTTGGAAAAATCAGTTTGTACTGTACTTTATTAATTTACTGAAGAAAAAAATTGTATCATCTACTTTTAATGTTATCAAAGGAAATGTTATTTTTAAAGTGTTTTCTGAATGTGGATGGTTCAGCCATGAAAGAAGGTGTCTAGGTGCATAACAGAGTGCATGTACAATTCCTCACTAACAAATTGTACCTCTGTTTGTTAAGGATATGTCAGTTGTTTGTTACCAGAAGTTATCCATACAAGATGTTACATTTGCACTATGATGATATGGGCTAGATCCTCTAGAATAGTGTAGTTACTGAAAATTAAAATACCAGCCCTAAACTGGCCCTAAATTCAGTGTAGTTTGCCCAGAGAGGATTTTAAGAATAATCCTCTGGTGCTATAGAGTTCCCTATACCATTTCCATATATGCTCCTAAAATACCACAATAAATGCTGGAGAATTTAAGAGGGCATACTACTGGGCTTTCCTTCTGTGCGAAGGTCCACTTTATCTGTACAGCTGATGTAATTTAGATATTCAGACTTAATTTTTCCTCTCTCTATGATGAGGATGTAGCCCTGCACTAGGATTGAGCCCTTTTTGACAGGTAAGCTTTGAGCCATTTTGCATGCATGTCTGGTTTCTGCACAACCCATCAGACATGCCCAAGAATTTGGTTCAATGTATTTAAATATGTAATGTCAGTGCTTCTGAGGGGGAAAAATCCTACAGGGATTCATTAATTGTATATTGCTTTTTTTTTTGATAAAAAAGCTGTAGAGAATCACTTAATTACCCAATGAAATTGTGAGATTACATGAAATGTAATTATACAGTTTAAATTATGGGTGATTTGTACAACTTGAACAATAAATTTCAGCTAAAAACTGGTACAGATGAATAAGTAAAAAAGCACAACACTGTAAAATAAAGAATATAAGAGTGTGCTAAACAATTTAGGAAACAACATATAAAACTGCACATGCCTGTAAGAGATTGTCTTTGCTAGAAGTAAAAATGACTGAATAATTTAACTAGTAACCTTGAATCTGACAACAGAAAGTCTTTTAATTACCACCACAATTGTTTCTGTTCCACTGGATGTTGGAAGGAAGTTTTGTTTGTAGTTACGCAGAGAAATCTCAAAAAGTATTTAGTATCCTATGGTTTGACTTTGCATATTCAGGCCATCAAACTAGTTTTAATTAAAATAGTTTTCATTAAAACTTTCTGGAGGACACATAATTTGCACTGCTGAAAATAGTTATTGAAAGTGTGTAGATTTTAATGAAGAATTGTGTGGAAGAACTGGTTCAGGCACTATTTTAAAGCCTGCCTTATGAAACACTAGTTGAAACTCCCCTTAATGCCCATGGAAATTTTTATTTTATTTTTCTGAATAAGATGAAAAAATAGACACACAATGTTTCTAATAGAGAAACTAAATATTTGTATTTCAACAGTTAAGACACCACAGTATTAAACATAAGTGGGGCAATTTCACATAAATACCGTGTCAGATTCAGGGGAGCATTTCTCCACTGGTTTAATTCTGGTTGATACTATTAAAGTAATTCTTACTTGGTTTATTCTTGCCAAGATCTAGTTAGAATTATTCTGAAGAAAGGAATGTATGGAGCGCTTAGCAGCATGTTGCTAGAATATTACATTGAGAATTGTCTAATTTTTAAAAAGAAATAAATAGCAATATCAAATGCCTGTCTTTATTACTGCATAAGCTAGTACCTGCTTCTTTTGAAAAAAGCCAAACACAATCCAAACTCAAAATAACAGCCCCAACCAGCCCTTTCCAGTACACATGCTCAAATTCAGGGTATCACTTCCTAGCACTTTGTTTTCAGTGAATACATTTCTACTTCATGGCAGTTTTGCAGTGACGAGCATCACCTGTGCACAGTTCGCAATACATGACAATACTGAGAGTGATCATACTGTGCCACTCTGAAATGAGTTTTGCTATTGGAAAAAATGCAGAGGGAGAGTTAATTTATTAATGTTTGAAAGTGCAAAGTTAAACTAAGCTTTAGTAGGTTATACTAAACATAGCTATGGAAAGCCTCATATTAAAAAATAAAAAAGGCTTAATTCATCCTCAGGGCTCTTCTAGTGTTCATAACCTCCTTAGCTCCTATATAGGAAATTTGTACAATCAGTAGAGCCTCTTGAATGAATCATCACTTTTACCCTGCAAACAACTAAATGGAAGCTAGTTGGGAGAACTTCAGTGTATACTGAAAACTGACTCCAGAAGTCCTGCAGGCAACTGTTAGCAAAATTTTATTTTACATTTGCTATGGAAAATTAAACTTGTGGTGGCTGAGGGGAAGAATAAAAGCCTGGACACTATTCAAGGGGTGAATGAACAATCTCGGTTTACGGGGGGGTGGGTGATAGTGCAATTTATAGTCCTCAGGGGTGGAGCATGCAAATGGAGGGACATGCTAGGCTAAACTGGGATTGAGTGGGATGGGATATATCAAGAGACAGGTGCAATCACTTGAGGGGAACAAAGAATGCGACAAGCAATAGAACATTCCAACAGAATGGTACTAGTTTGGAACCATTAAACCTCAGTATAAGGGTTGGTAGAGCAAGAACAGGTCACCAGCTCAAGGGGACACTTCAAATGTTGAGCTTCTTCCTCTCTGCATCATTGAGGTCCCTTGGTCAGACACTAAGGTTTGTCATCTCCACCGGCCATGGGCTCCCTTCTCATACATAAACTTGTCTGCATTTTAACACTCATCATCTTGTTCAGAAATACTGTTTTAATGTGTAATGAAGTTTCACATTAGCTCACCTTGAGGAGGCTGTGCCCTTTCCCAGGCTTGGTCACTGAATCGTTCTGGCACGTGCTGTTCCAGTTCTCACTGTAATTCTAATGCAGTTGGTAAGCACCAGCTTTAAATCAAAATTATGTGGCCTGACAGCATTACTTATAAAAGACCTGTTGGAGAGGCAGCTTTATGGGGATCATGCCTGTTCCCTGATGTCCCTGCTCTGGCTTCATGACAGCAGCTATTCCAGTCCCTAGATTAAACTCACCATAGCTGTTGGTGCAAGGGACCGTGGCACTGGCTGGGAGGGATCTGCTGCGGGTTTTTTTTGCCTCCTGACTAAGTCCTTTTTTAGTCCCATGAGCTATGTCTGCTTGTACACTGTCTCCCTTAGGAATTTACTTGAGAGTCTTAAACTGTGATCACAACTGATCTCTAAAAGGTAGCTGTTAGGTACAGAACACATCCTACGTGTGACATGATAATGGTTACCTTTATTCAGAAGAATTTTATAATAAATGTATGGGGAATGTGATAATAAAGGTAAAGAATTATCAAGCATCTACAATTCCAAGAGTACAAAATGTTTGTAAAGCATTGCAGAAGCAAACTCTGTACAGTGACCAGATTTCAGGTATGTAATGATGAGGAGAATGGTTTCTGTGTGAAAAAAATGTCCTTGTATTGGTCTAGTTCTTAAAACACTCATCACAAAATGCTGGAAGTAGATTTTTAGCTCACTATTGCCATCTGCAAATTTTACAGCGTACTTCAGATTCTAATTCAGCTGTTGATATAATTAAATGTCTCTTTATCTATTGCAGGGACAGAACACGACCTTGCTAATATGTTAAGTAGCAGTGAAATTGTGGGCACTTTCTGTGAAATCCACGAATTCATCCCTCACAGCAGGGAAATGAGTTTTCTGACAGCCCTGCAATACTTTATCTTTTTTTAATTCCAACACATGCCACTTCACTTTTGCTGACTAGCTTTTGAATAGCAGCCCCATTTCCCTGTGCCTCAGCGAAGATACCTGTCATTGTGAACCTGGTGCAGGCTTTGTAGTGCTGAAGCACATCTCATGTCCTGAGGCAAACACGTGGTTTCCAGTGGTGCAGGCATCAAGTGGTGTGCTCAGCTGTGTTCCTTTTAGTTCTGTGGCAGTGCACCTCCTCATCTTATACCTAGTGGAATCTGAAAGCAAGAACAGCACAAAGGTCATGCTAATCAGTATTAAAAGATGCAAAACTCGTATAGGAATAGTGGTCTTTGCTGGAGGAACAAAGCTCTGTTTCTCAGTAAAATTAAGAAAAAGTTTAAGCTGTGTAGTTAGAGTTCTAGGTATTTTTAAAATGCATATATAAAAACTTTAAAATCAGAACAATTTTAATTATGAAAGTTTTTTTTACACTTTAATATTTAAAAAATATATTTTTCAACTTGCAGCTTCTCAAATACTACAGAATGTCTGGCAAGTTCGTGTCATGCTACTTGATAGCTGAAGTTGCAGGAATTAAATCTTCAAAAATCAACCTAAATTCTTGACAGCCTGTGTTCTTTGACAAAATAAGGGCTAAATTTTGCATCCCAAAGAGATGAATTTTTTTATATTGCCAGCTACTTAAATGGGTAAATACTAATTTTTTCAAAAGGTCATTTTGATTTTGTCTGCCATTGCCCAAACCATTCCTAAGCAGTTACATTAAAGTATCTGTGTTCTGTTATTTCTTCACTATCTCCTGCCTTCCCTTTAGTTGTCATCAACCATTTTATTATGAGGAAAAGTAGAATATATATATTTCCTAAAGTTTTCCACCCTGTAATCTCAGTACTAAATCTTCTGAGAGCATTGTTTTGCAAGTAAAAATAAGATGCACTTACGCTGTATCTTCCGTGAGAGTAAGCTGGTAGTGTGTGGGGAGCATAATGCATGAATTGGTTAATGCAGTTGTCCTAAGACAGCATGTTTGAAACCACTATGATTTAATTTGAATTAGAAAACTGGTAAGTAATTTCAACATTTGACAGAGACATGAATAAATGAGCACTTCAGAACTGGTAGTCTGAGCCAGTAAGTTCTGAATGGAGAAGCAGCCTCTAATCAACTTACCTGTGGAACAAATCGTCATGTCTTCACGTCGTCTGCACCATTACCACAGAAGGTGCAACTGTCCTAAGTACTTCTAGCAGTGTAATTATATTGTTCTAGTAATTGTTGAGGTTTTTCCGCACTGGAAAATACTTTTGAAATGCCATACTGCATATTGGTTAATGTTTTACTAGTAAGAAAACCCGTCCTTAACCAGTTCTCGGAATTTTTTAGTCGGTTTTTGTGCAAAGCCGCGACCACAGCGTGGTGAGCAGGGTGCTGTTCCCGCCGCCGCCGCTTGGTGGCAGTGCGGGAGCCGCTTGAGGCCTCGTCCCGTGGGTACCAGCCCGCCTGGCGCCTTCACCCATCAGCAGCCTCATCGCACTGCAAATGTCAGCGTGCAATCTGCACTTGGTACAAACTTTTGATGCTTAATTTCATAACACGATTTTGAATTAGGCTTTTTTTTTTTCACTTTTCATTTAGATAGCTTGTGTTTGTTTCTACTACCTTCTTTATGGCATATGTCTTCCTTTTTAAATGAATCACATGAACTGCCAGGACAGTGTTAGAAGAAAGATTTTCTTCCCCCACTTTAGCTTTGAATAATTTCTAAAAAAAATATTTGTACATATTGTCACTTTTATACCAGATTTGTTGTGCTTCATCATTACCCATTAAAAGTTAGAATTATTTTTTCTGGTTTTCCTATCATTGTATAGATGAGCATCACCTTGATATCAAGAATTTATTTGTTTAATTAACTCGCTAACTAGAAAAATCTCATATATAGAAGTTTTCCATATTTCTCTGGGAATAACCAAATGCAGTGCTTTACCTTACCCACCTTCACCAGATGGTAATCTAGCAAGATAGTTTATATTAACACTATAGTGTGTGGTAAGTGATCTGGAGTTACTTCTTTTTATATCCTGTTTGGCTATTCAAAAACTTACAGGCAGAGTGACTAAACACAGAGAAAAACATTCTATATAAAATTTACTGGATGAACGGGGTCACTTTATTTTTGTCAAATAGAGAAAACAGCATAGAAAGCAGCTGTCTCTTCATTCCTCTGGAGTCTTAATGTGGTTTGTTCCTTCCACTTATTTTTTAAGTATATTTCTAACAAGAGACTGCTACTCACGATAGGTAATGGAGAGTTTTTTAAGGGCTCATCTTGCAATGCCACATACTAGAAGATGTTGCAGAATATGACGCCAACACAATCACAGCCACTTACCTGAATGGACTTTGATGTAGAAATGAGGCTTCTCTGCTCAAACTTCAGAGGAAGATAACAAGAAAACTCCAGAAGAATAATTTCCTTCTAAAACATGAGATTTTGTAATTTTTGCAATATTCACCCCTTTAAAAAAAAAAATTAGACTTTTTGAGTATATACATATTTGAAAATATTTAAACAACATCTTTCTTTAAAAAATTATAAAAATATATCACTGTCAGCATTTTATTTCCTATCCAGAAGTAATGGAAGAAATATGGTAAGTTGCAAACAGTCACTGAGAAATTCTTTAAAGCAGTATCAGAGCTATTTGCTTTAGGTGGATGCTAAATCCTTTCAAATCACTAACAGTTGGCTCATGGAAAACTATTAGTTAAGTTTTCAACTCATACTCAAATGAAGGTATATCTGAGTGGTCATGACCTGAATGCTGTACTTAAACGTTCCTTTGCATTTATCAGAAGCATTTTCAGCTTATGCAACAAGAAAGTATTCCTTCAAAGTCATAATGTTAAGAAGATTTAAAAGAGTCCTTGAAATGGGTCTTGACAAAATATTTCAGCAGGCAAAGACAACCTAGAGTTAATCTCTTTTGCCTTTTCATTATGCAAAACATGTCCCTTATTTAGCTACTGAAAGTAACCACTGTCAGGAAGGAGGAAAAAGGGAAAGTATGTGAAATAAGCATAGGGGAAACAATACAGTAGAACAAATTCTGGGCACTTAACACCATTGTGGCTGCCTTAAAATCTACAGCTGCTGGAGTCAAAAGCAGTATTTTTACCTAGCAGCAGTATAGGCAGTAATATTTATTTTTTTCTTCTCCATCTGGTGACAAAACATGTATGTAGAGCAGTATCATACAGTATGTATTAGCTGGCTATTAACTGATAAACACCATCATAATCTGCCACTTTGCTGATGTCCCTTCACTTTAAGGATGCTTGGAAATTTCTTATGCCAATCAGGAAAAGAAGTGAGATTTATGAATAACAGGAGACTTAGTTATATTAGATACTGTGAGATCTCACCCACTGTATCATTCCTGATATCCACTGGAAATGGGTCTGCCAGAAGAATCTGAGACTGAAGCACTGAAGGTGAAGTCACTGTCAAAACTTACCTGAAGCTGCACATACTAAAAAAGGATGAGGCAGAGCTCTAACACAAACATGTCCTAGGCATGATGTATGTTTTAACTACAACCAGCCTAACAGGGTAATCTTCCCTGTGAGAAGGACAGTGTTATATTGTAGAAGGAAGTAGAAAAGAGACTGAGAATTTCTATGAAAAAAAAAAAGTTTAAAAATTGTGGCAAGAGAGAAATTCACAGTAAACAAAACCAAGCTGAATACTAGCTATTATCAGGTGCTACAAATGTTTAGATACTGTATACACAATGTGCATTAGATCAGGTGCATTACAAAATGTATCAAAACTTTCAAAATAACTGGAAAATATGATTTGATGTAAAAAAAAAATCCTACCCAAACCAGAAGAAATTGACTTGGCTTCTACAGCAAATCTGAATTGTTGTTTCCTTGATCAAATGGTGGTGGTGGGGAAATGTGTCAGTCTCTTCCCCCACAAAACAAGTGGTAGGACAAGAGGAAACCACCTCAAGTTGCACTAGGGGAGGTTTAGATTGGATATTAGGAAGAATTTTTGCACTAAAAGGGTTGTCAAGTGCTTGGAACAGAGTGCCCAGGGAAGTGGTGGAGTTACCATCCCTGAAAGTATTTAAAAGACATGTAGATCTGCCACAGGCACAGTCCAGCAGTGGACTTGGCAGTGCTGGGCTAATGGTTGGGCTCAATGACCTTACAGGTCTTTTCCAACTGGAATGTTTCTCTGGAAAGGGATTAGGCTAATACAGGGTCGTGTCTTCACTGGGATATTGCTCAGAGAAACATTAGTTGGATGAAATGCTAACATCAAAATAAAACTGGGCAGTTCCATATTCTGATGTTTCAATTTTAAAAATGTTTTATGGTATCTTCAACATAAAAAGGAATATGTGATAAAATAGTAGTGTCACAGATGCTCACTAATTTGCTATTACAAATTCCATTTTGAAGAAGCCACAGTGTGTGGCAGGTCCAGAGGTGTGAAAAGAGAAACATATGTAGGAAAACAGCAGTTATCAGATTTATGCAACTTTAGAATTTTCCTACTTGAATTATTCATCCTACTTTAGTTATTCAACCTGCTTTAATACACTTCCCTTATCCTGCATTTCTTTACTGGAGGTGGATCTTTTAAGCTCCAATTTGTAGTATACGTAATTATTTGATTAAAGATTACTTTGCATTAATTATTGCATCTTTTTCTAGGATGATGCCAGCCTATTTGCATATCCATAGCAGTGTGTCTCTGTAAGCTCTATTCTCTTAACAGAATATGGAAATAGAACATCTTTAATGAATACCTCTAGCAGTTTTCTTCCAATGTAAAAGAATCCAAAGATTAATTTCTAAATGTGTTCTGCTGAATCAGCTCCAGTTGGAAGAGTCTCATGGATAGGCTGCTATGCCTGTAGCCCTCTCTGCTACCTTTGCTACTGATGCTCTGGGCTAGGTCGATATGATACTGTGTTCTTAAAACATTAATCTTACATGTAATAAATTTTTTGTGCATGGTTCTGTCTCTGAGATCTTAGCTTTAACTTAGCTGCTGAATTAAAATTAGTAGGGCTTTTTGCCTGGGGTTGATAGTCACCTTCAGTTCAGATAAATAATATGCATAAATCAAATTAATTGGCTGGTTTAGCCATAGACTTTATCAATTATTATTTTGAACCAAAATCTATTATAAGAAGGCTCAAAATGAGGGAGTTGCACATCAGGAAGCAAATTACTCATGCTAATGTTTTCCTCTGTAATCCAGTTACACATGAGATAAATGAGATTTAGAAATTCACTGCATAACCATGTCCTCATGCTAAAAAAAAACCAACCAATCACTTTCTTCCCTAGGCAGTGCAGAAGTAGCTTTCAAATTTTAATAAACACTCTAGAATGTTGTTTTGTGGGGCTTGAAGAAGTAATTAAGAATGAAGAACCTTTTTACTGTTGGGCTAACTGAATAAAATATGTAAAGGCCCTAATCTTGTGCTAGCAGCAAAGTATCAGCTTCACAAAATCACCATCTCTGACAAATTTGATATTAATTGTTCCTTTTGGCAGACAGCAGCAGTACTCTTAACATCAGAATCATTGTGTGGTAGAATATGTACTTCACAAACCCACAGTAAACAGTGTGCTGTGTATTTTAATTTACATATGAAGACTACACTCTTACACAAGGCAGTAACCTGGGATAAGACAGATTAGCAAGACTATGAGCAAAGCTTTCATACTTATTATTTGTGCTCCGTTGCTATCAGTGTGCACACATACATAGCAGTCTCCATGCAAAAAAGACATTTATCAGAATAAGAGCATGTGCTTCCAACTGGAATACAAAGCAACCCTAAGCCTATTCTAAATTAAAATATTTGAATGAAAACAATACATTAATGTGGTTTAAGTCTCTCCCCTCACTACTGTGATTCCTTAGTTCTTGCTTAGGAAAAATAACAGGTAATTGTTTTACATTTACTTTTTCTATATCACTTATATACTATTTAGATCTCCATATTGTTATCATTTTTTTAAAGCTGAAGTGGCCAAGTCTATTTAGGCTTTACAAAGGCTGTACATATTATGCTCCTGATTATACCTCTTCTCCTTTACTGTACCTTGCATAGTTCTGAAGGAATGTTTTTGAGACAGGATAAATTCAATGGTTTTATACATTGGCATAAGGATGCTCATTTCCTTTCTTAACAATTTTCAGTAACTTTATTTGTCATTTTGATTATCATATAGCATTAAACAGACATCTTTATAGAAATGTCCCAAATAATTCAAGATTACAGACATGTAACAGCAGTTTTGGAATTGTAAGAGGGGAATCCCAAATCTCCCTCCACTAGAGATTTATTTTTTTTGCCAATATTGAATTCCCCTTTCTGGTTTACTGTCTACTATAACAATGTACTCTTTCATACTCAGTTTTACTCCAAGCGCTCCTAAACATCTTGTTTTGCTAGCAAAATTTATTATGAGCCTGCTGGACAGTGCAGGTCCTAGGAGAGACCTCTGCACAGCTGTCCTGACAACCTCTCACCATTGTGAAAACTGGCCATTTTTAGTGGCACTTTTTATCTTCTTTCCTTTAGCAAATTGTCTATTCACCATAGAATTGTTTCTCTTATGCAATAACAGTCTGATTTCTTCAAAAGTATTCTGTAAGAACTTTGTCAAAAGCTTTTTGGAAAGATTCATACAATCTATTGATGAATTGCAATTTTTCATATGCTCTTTGACTCCTCCAAAGAACTCTAATAGAAACATGAGACATGACTTGCTTCTCCAAAAGCTGTACTGAACCTTCACTATTGTACGTAGCCAAATGTCCACCAATTTGCCAGGTGCAGAAATCAGACTTGGTAGTTTCCCAAATCCCCCTTCAAGCTCCTTAAGAGTCATTAGCATCACACTTGATACCTTCCACTCATCTAGTGCCAAGGCCAATTGAAGCAACAGCTTGCACCTCACCATTTTAATTTCGTGAGTGTTAAGACTTGAGGTTCTTCAGAATCTTTGGCGAATTGAATCTGGTCCAGGCAAGTTATTTTTATTTATTTATTTGTTTAAATAAACCCTTTTCTTATGTGATGGTAACGTGAGTTAACAACTTGAACTTGGCCTGTAAAGAAAGGCCCTGGCAGTTGAAATGTCAACCACTTTTTTACCACCAATAGTTATGTTCACTGAAAAAAACCTGGCTAGACCCAAAAATCCAGTGCAAAGTTAGTTATCTGCATCAGTTGTGTTCAGAATAAGCATCAAAGCTAGAACTTGCAAGGATTTGGTAAATTAAAACTAGCAAGAGAATCAGTGGAAGATTGCTCTTCCTCGTATATCTGACAATGCTATATCCCCTGGATATTGAGGAAAAAAAGAGTTCTGCATGTATTTGGTTCCATGTTAATTCTCACTGCAATATTAATCATAAATTTGTCTTTGTCATATATTTCTCTTTTCAAATGTCTTCCCATTCTTCTTAATTGTACACCTCTTACTGCCCAGCTCTCAGTCTGAGTTATGTCTTTCAAATACATACAGACAGTTATGAGCCTTCCCAGATCATAACCTAGATACATGCTATTTTCTTCTGTGTGCACCATTCATTTCCACTAACCATGCTGTCTTTTGCACCCAGTGAGGTCTGAAGTGATGTGTTGCACAGTAGCACAGTTGAAATTTAAAATGCATTCTGCCTTATTGGTGATCACAATGTACAAACAGCTGAAGAATGTATGAAGTATGTTTTGCTCACCCATTTATATTAATTCTGAGGAGTGATTTACCACTATATATTAACATACAATAGTTGCCATTAGTAGAGACAAAATCAGAATAGAACTCCCTGGCAGAATACCTCTCGCTATGCTGTTGCCTTACAGTGCACGAGTCCCCCCGTGGTGCTCTCCTGGGTGCTACTAGTATAGAGCATGGATAACACTTGTGCACAGTTCTAACAGCTGTCTGTACTAGCAGTTGCAGTCCCTCATCACCTGCATGCCTCAACTGAGACTCTGTGATCCTTACAGGCAGTCAAAATCTGATGTGTAGGCAACATTGTACATATCTTAAAGGGAAGATAAGGGGGAAATATTTTAAAGTCTGACAGAGGTTGCAATGCATCAAAGGTAGAAACAAGTTATTTTTTATGCAATAAGCTGTGCATTAAGCAGTACAGGCAAAGCTTTAATACTGTAGTGTATCTGTCAGCACACACTGGATTGGGGCATCTAATCAGCATGCTGCTCTTCTCAACTTGTATTCACATTTGATTGTGCATTTCTCTCTAATGCATGAAAAACAGTCTCAGGCATATTTGGATAGCAAACTGGTGTAAAGCATAGAGCAGAAGGATTGGATGAATAATCATACTGCTAATCCCACCTGCTGTCACACAAGAAATACATGTAAAGATATGTATAGATATACCAGTTAACCTTGGCATCTGCCATCAGAGCAAAATCGCAATTGCACTGGAAATGGCACAGCAGATGAATCTGACTTACTGTCAGTACTATCCCATCACCATACCCTGGAGGTTCAGCTGTCCAGCACTGACCCAACCTGCAGTCTGTGTACTTGAGCCTTTCCAGCACTGGGACATTTCAGCCCTTTGGGGAATGCAGCACACTTCACATGGTATGTTCAGGTGACTCCGTAGTAGGTTACTGGCTGCGTAACAGAATAATAGTTTAATTTCTTGCCCTTCTTTAGCATGTTCAGAGCCCCTTAAGAATCACGTTGTGGGGTCACTGCAAATGCTGAGATAGCGCCTTGCTGTTGTACAACATCATTTAAGGGACCATTTCCTGGCATGTTCTTTTCCATTGCAGATTTACAACATGCCTGAAAGGAAGTAATTGTTTACAGAAAATGTGATCTAGTCAGAATTGTATGGTCAGAGACAGAGGACTGTTGCAGGTAAGTCATCAAAAATGGTTCTTCCTTTACATGTTACTTCAGCTTCTACTTAATCTGATGAGTCCAAGAATCCATACACTCTTTTGAGACCATAGCACTCTTGGATGTTTTTATATCCCTCATGAGTTAGGTTTAGTACCTTCAGTTTCTAAAATTTTCTTTTACAGTGGGGGAGGATGCAAGTCCTTTTGCATATTTCAGTGGTGAGAGCTAAACAAACATCATGTGAGTACTATGGTGTGTCCCAGTTATCTAAACCAAAGACATGTCCACTGTGCCATCTACCTTCTGAGCCTGTCCCTCAGGAGGGCCTTCAGACAAAGGCTTATGTTTGTCTGGGGTTCTCCTTGGCAGGGAACCAGGACATGATGGGCATTCACACCTGCCCTCAAGAGCTCAGATGTGCTCCTGGGACTTCCATTTCGGACTTAACCTCTGAGCCTGATGTTTAGATATCTCCTATATGAGCAGTGCAAAAACAAATATAGTCATGGTTGTGGAAGTTCACAGTTTCTTTTTTTACACTATATATACCATAAAGAGCAAAAGACAGTATCAAGACTGAAAGACTCCTGCCACCTAGATGCATTAAAAAATAGTACTTCCTTCTGGGCACTTTGCAACCTTTGTCCCTGACTTACCACGGGTGTACAAAAATTAGAATAATAATCAGGCCTATTTTATGCTAATTTATTTTATACTGTCAAATGGAAGTGATGGTTTATTCCAGCATTTTGAGCTCTCTCACCGAATATCCCTCAGAATTTGTAATAAGGATCTCAGACCTTCCTTAATCTTTACATGAGAGAATTCATAGTAGCTAGTCCTGAAATAAGATGTTAGTATGTTTGTTATTCTACACAACTACTTTTTAGTATCACAGATTTGGGGGTTTTTTTCAATACTTGCAAGTCAGTTTTTCATACTCCTTCCATGCTTCTGCTTGAAAATAGAGAGGGGAAAGTCACAGAATGTTAGAAAGCCTTTAAGTCTGGGAGACTGCAAGAGGAAGAAATGAAGACATTGTCACCCTGATATGAGAACAAAGCTGAGTTATAGTTGCATTGTAAAAACATTAAGGAAACTCCCTGCTTATTACAGTCACTCCTAGTCTTTCAAATGACAAACCAGTTAAAGAATTTCTAGGTAGGCTAACTGCTCTCTCTGGTATTTTAGAAAATGGAAGAAAACAGAAGGTAAAACATATGTTGTGTTAAGAGAGATTTTGAGATTGAAGGTGTGATGCCACTTAGACACTGACAGCTGCAGTGGTCATAACTTAAAATGTCTTCACAAATACTAAAATCATAAAATCAAAATTCTGATGTAGTGTGGAACAGCACTGCTCAAAAAGCATACAATGTTTTGAAAGATCTCTTGGCTGTCCTACAAATTATTTTTCTCTCTGTAACTGCTGCAAATTATAAAGCTCTGCTTCTACTTTCTATATCCTGTTCATATATTTGTCACACATAAAATTTTTAACTCTCCACAGTGTTTTCCTGATATTACCAGGAACAAAGATTGTAAGACATTTAAAAACACAAAGGAACCTGATTAATCTAATGGATTTGGCCAATTACATTCAACTGACCCCATCTTAATACCTTTTTTACTTACTACAGCCCACTATCAATTTCAACTCTGGAAACAGACCAACTTGAGTTTTGAATTCTTTGCTTCAGCAGCCCTTAGAATTTATCCCTGTTTAACCCTTCCATTAAATAGTGCTGCTTGCATTCCTTTTTACTTTTCAAATTGATAGAGTAACTGTGTTCTGCTCTCTCTGCTAAGGAAACTAATCCTCTGGCCTTTGCAGTTTTTTGTTGGGCACTAGGCTGATGGGTTTCCTGGGGTATGTTTTGAGCCTCACCACATTCATAAAATCTTGCTGAAGTTGCTGGCTACTGCATGCATCTGCTCCATTGATATTTCTATCCCGATTCTCCATACTGCTCTTCAACAGCCTTCTGGATGATCTTTTCAATTAGAGCACAGTCTTGAGATTTTGTTTTCCCAAGAAGAATTATGTAACGTTTATACTGAGTCATATTTGCCATCTGCTGATCCAATCACATAAACAATACAAATTCTTAAAGACCTGAGTCTTTCCTTAGTATCTGCTTCTAATCTAATTTTTCACAAATATGCACATACTCCTGCCTTATGATTAGCTCTTCGTGAAATACTGGCACCTCTTCAAAGGCTCTCAGCAAACTTGAAGAAATTGGTTCATGCAGAGCATGCAGAGGATACATGTGAGAAGGTGTTTATCAGGCAATGCATGTGATTGCACACAAAATCAAAAGCAAGGCAGAAACACAGAAAAATTACAGCTACCTTAACAGAGGACATCAAGAGACTTCAGAATGCACGGGTTTTCTTAGTTTATGGCTAACTTTCTTAGAACTAGGTAATGCTCAAGTGGCTGGTTTCAAGAGAAACTTTTTAGTCTGGCTTTAAATCACTTGTTTTCCACTGTGACTCTGTTGTGACTTGAACTATAAATACTAATTAATGTGGTTATACATTTATTGATTTAAACCATAAGGAAACACTTGTGATCACGGAATCAGGCCCCAAAATTGCCATTTATATCAGACTATCTGAATCCAAAAGTAGCTATAATCTCTTCACCTAATAATTTTATGCATGTGCTCAATTTTGTGTCCTGCTGACAATATTGGAGAAAACATTATTTCCCATTCTGAAAATGCCAAACTATGTAAATTACATTTTCTAGCCTAAAATACACTGTTTTGTTGCTGTGGACAACTTTATTGGCATGATAAGTCTTCATAAGGCTAATTTTTTTATTTCTTGTAAGGGAAAATCAGACACCAGAAAGAAATTTCAATTGATTTTTAATTAGCTAATAAATACACAAAAACAGCTGTAGAAGTGTTACTGACAGGGACTAAACCAAATCATTTGTGAAATCAACAAGGATTTTTCCACTGCCTTAAATGCATAATAGATCTGGAATAATAAACACTTTGCAAACATAACATTGACATCCTGCCTAACACAATGTTGTTTTGTCATTGCTGGGCTTTGCCTCGTGTGAGCACATTCACGGGAGGATGCCATTGATGCCAGTGGGGGAATAGTAAGGGATCATCCCTCATTTGCCTGTTGTACCTACGGTCCTACCTACACAAATTCCTAAACTAGAACAGGAACCCGGGCCGTAATTTGGGTTTCACACATGCACAGTGTCAAACGGTGCATTTATGAAGGATGTGCAGGTCAGCACCGAGTATTTTCAGTATAGCTTGAAAGAACTCAGTATCCACAAGGAATGATTAATTTTGGTGCCTAGAAAAGTAATACAATTTAAAAGATTTCTGTAACAGAACCAGGAGCTCCAGAAGCGATGATTGGACCTGGTACCACATATATTCAGCTATACCTCCCATCCTCGGAAACACAGAAAAGCCACGACCCTGGCGGGTGGCGGCTGCCAGCAGTGCCGCCTGCCCGATTCGCTCCTGACCTCAGCAGGGCCCGGGTTTTCTTTTCTGCCTGCACGGTTCGCTCGAGCAAGGCGGCTGCTGTCGGTGCGGAGCATCCACCGCGTGCCCGGATGGGGATGCATCCCTGCTCCAGCCGCCTCCTCGCACACGGGCCACAGTGCCACGCTGCCCCCGGCCCCGCCCGCACCTGCTGCCGATCGCCCCGGGGCGGGTGTCCCTCGGCGCCGCCCTCGCCCTGGCCGCGGTCCCTCCGTCCCCTGCGCTCCCATCCGCTGCCGGGGCAGGGGCACCTGCAGGGCGGGCGGCTCTCCCGGACCCCGCGGAGGGGCGCGGGCCGGGCGGGGCCAGG
>JAOXXN010000265.1:46855556-46880375 GCA_026770055.1 Myrmophylax atrothorax | reverse complement strand
AACTGAAGACAGTATCTAGGCTTCAGTCTATCAATAAGAAGAATATTCTTTTGGAGAATATGAATCTTTTTTCCTCAGATACATTAAAAATTTGAGTTTTACTTGATGTAGCTCAGTGTCTAAGTATGAAAATGATTTCCAAAGAACGGAAATGGCCTTGAGAAGGAGTGAATAATCATGTTATATCCATATATTTCTTACTTACAAAGCCCTCTACAGTATGTAGCATTTATAAGATTATTTTATCCTGTGTTTGAAGATGTCTGTCTTTGCTTATAGCAATAACTATATTTAAAATTATTTCAATTTAAAATAATGTTACACTATGCAGCGTGCCAAGAGATATGTAGATTGTATGTATATGATTGTTGTTCTTTTATATTTTATTAGAGATCCATGGCTTGGAATCTAAAGTTCAGAACTGTATACTTCTTTTATTTCACAGTGAATCACATCACTAGAAAGTGTAATTAAAGAATAACAAAATACTATGACTTTTATACTAAACTTGAGTTTGCCTTATTGTTTTTAAACTTGTGGTTGGCCACAAGTTTGTGGTTGATTGATTTCTGCACAGATCTGTCCATGCAGCTGAAATCAGAACTCCTTGACCAGCAGTCTGTAATTCACTACATCCCCTATGTACAAGTGTCAAGAAGATGATGCAGCCAGCCTGCAACTCGGTGATCTTTTAATGCTTGTCATTACACGATTGAACTAGTAGGAGCTCAGTTCAAATAAACTGAATTCTGATTTCTTTCTTCCTTTTTTTTCTTGTGTTGCATTTATTTTATTTCTAGTACACAGTATGAATTGTGTTTACCTTTTTATAGGTGTTTCACTTTATACCCATTATGTGCTTTTTATGGATTCAAGTCATCAGAAGAGAAGAGAGAACTGTAAAATCTTCAGCACTTTCTTTCTGCTAGATCCCTTTCATTAGAACCAAACAGTGACACCACTTCTGTGAACTCTTCAGAGTTTGGGAAAAAGAAATCTGGAGTCTTGAGGAACATGTTTCCCATGTGCCTGGTAGTCAGGACAGTGATCTTCTCTTATCTGCTACTCTGAGTACTTGCAGCATATAGAGGATACTGGAGAAAAGCAGTAAGAATTCTGGATTTGCCATAGTAATTCTTAATGCTGAGACTGAGGGTGTTCTCACAGCACTCACCTGTGTCCAAAAAGAAAGGTGTGAGTACTTTCAGTTTCTAGTTATCTATACCAAAAATGTTAGCACTGCAGTTTTCCAGGCAATGATAGTATTAAATGGATGATCCACTAGGTCATGTGAATGATAACTTGTCTCATTCTTTACGAAGCTCACAATTTACAGCATAGTAGCACAAGGAAAATGCCATATCAAGGAGAACTCATATGTCTGAAATGTTGCTGTTTAATTGCAAGGAAGTCAGTTCCACTTTGGTTGTGTAAGGAACCAATAGTAAACCAGCTGCTTTCAAATTTGAAAGAAAACATGGTCCATCTTGACCTTAAAGAAGAGTTCAAATGATAAAATTTAATGCTATTTTATGTTTATATCAACAGGAGTCATTTGTATCTCTTGGTTTGAAAGGTATGTTTTCCCATAATTTAATTTGTCTGCAGGTAATGTCCTTTACTTAAAATTGGTTATGAAAAATTCCAGCATATAATCCTGCAGTTTAGACTCTGTCACTCCCAAATGTCTTCAGTGACAGTTGCTCATTCTCAGGTGGACTGGAGTGCCTTTTTATCCTCACTCAAGTGTGTGGTGATACTAGGTGTGAAAATGTAGCTGTGCCATAATGCGATACATAAACAAGGAGATATGAAATTATATCTGCCGTATTGGGAGCTGGCTAATCTTTCAGATCAGTATATCCATTGTAAGATTGGAATTCCTATCAATTCCTTACAACCTCAGCCTTCCAGAAGCTGCTCTTTTGTCTCAGAGATCAATAGATAGTGTCTCCTTCCCTTCTTTAACTGTGGTAGAGCCTTGGAGTCTCTTTCTTCTCTCTTGAAATTCCCTGATTTATATTTTCCTTTATTTTGTTTTGTTTGTTTTTTTTCTAGGAATTTTCAGAGACAGTATGACAGGCTGGCACTATGGAAGTGCCAGGATATCCTTCAGCATGTATATGGGTATCCAACTCTCACTTTCATCCTTGACCTGTTCTCACAAGACAGAAACTTGTTCTTCCTTCTGGAGAGACCATCTAATTACTTATGGAAAATACACTTTCTGATAAGTGGGACAAATTTTCAGTGTTTAACTAGGTCTGTCTCACCTAAGAAGGGTTCTTTCTCCTTGATGTGTGATGACTGGGAATTAGAAGTGAGAAATCTATCAGTTTAGTAAGAGCTTTGCCTGTCCTTAATTTCAGCTCATTTTGTATTGGTGAGATTAATTCTTTTTTCCCCCCCAGTCACTTCTGACTTCCTTCCGTACAAGTGGGATGGGAGTTTTTTTGCAAGAGCCCTTGTTTATAGAATGTAAATTTAGGTATTTTTCATGGGAACATTTTTGAGATCTATGCCTACCGTGTCTTTTCTGAACCATTTTTTAAAGGCTGCTCTTTGGTAGACATTCTTTCTGGTAAGAAGTTGAGGAGATTCATGATGCTGTAGCCATTAGCAATCTTTTCCTGGAACAAGGTCACTCTGAGTCCACTGTGGATTCCTTTCTTAGCTTGTTAGGAGAATGAGACTCCTAGACTTCCTTGCAGGTAATATGTGCAGTTATGATTGCACAGCTAGGAATTTCCTATGAGCATGCTTGCGAAGAAGGGAAAAAGAAGCAAAGAATTTAACTTAACAGCAGCAGTATATTGTTTGGAATATTCATGTCTACTACTTTGCTTCCCCTTTCTATCTTAGAGTCAAGCAAAGGGCCTAAAAAGAAAGTAAGGTCAGTGTACCACCACTCCTCCCTTCTGTGCCCTCTGCTGGGAGAATCAAAGGCATAAGGCACAGTCATGACCCAGGGACAGATGCTCACCATGATCTGTCTGGATCCAAACTCAGTGGTGCTGTTGCATCCTCTAAGCTGATAAATGCTGTTGTTGAGAGACAGCCTTCTGCCAAATGTTTGACAGGAAAATGAGGCTGCATCTAACTTTAATGTGCCAGGCAACATTTCTGGCTACTGGAACGTGCCATGTGGCATTCTCCCAGGGAGAGAGCTACCAGGCAGAGAATTAGTATGTGCCTAGGGGTCTGATAGACAATCTGGATGCAGCCATCCTGTTTGGGAGATTTGAGTCATGTAGGTGTGGAGCATTCTGTGCCAGTATGAGCTCAATACCAGAAAGCAGTTCCAAACAGGTTTCATTTACTATTGGTGGTGCAGCCTGGGTTCCTAGATGGTTCAGACTGGAAGGGACAAGAGAACTGACACGGCATTCAGAGCCTGGCAGAAAGGACAGTCCTGACCTGCACACATTCCATGACATATTTTCTGGGAGCTGAGCAGAGCCAGAGAGTTTTAATGATCCAGATTGTACTTCATTCTCAACAGTATCTAAACATTCTAGATCCCAGATTGTCACTGCGATTTTGTAAATCCAAGTGAGGACTGAAACAATTGTTCCTCTGTTACAAGGAAGACAAGCATACAAAACTCCACTGTCTAGACATTCTTATCTGGAGAATTTGTTAAGCATTTTTGATTGTTCAGGTGACTGGGGGATATAGGAAAGCCAAAAATCAGTTTCTGATTACAAAGTTAAAGAGAATTTTATATCAGTTTACCTTTAGTGAAGATTCTTATGACTGGTGACTACAAAACCAAGGTTTTAAAATTCATCTTGGCATTTAAAAAAGCCTCCAAGACGTTCTGAAATGATTTCATGTCCTGCTCTGTTCATAAATTTTTGTCTTCTATGTGGCAGAACTGTATGATCAACTAGGTTAAAATTTGAATTTCACTGTAATGAGAATCTATTTCTTCATTGGTTATTGAACTGTTAAGGTTTTCTGTTACAAAAAAAGTTTAGAGGTTTTGGTTGCTGTAGATTTAGTATAGTTTTAAATTTTTTTAAAGCAGAAGCTGCATTCTGGTATTCTGTTTCCATGCCGAAGGAGAAATTAAACTTTCAGCTTTGTTTGATTATTCTTTTATTGAAAATGCTTACAGATTCTCTGTGCGTTCAAACTGCTCTGAAGTGGCATGATCAAAGTCTGTATGGAATCATCATTGTATGGAATCTTTATGCTAGTAATGTACTCCCAGTTAATTCAGTGTCTCATTTATCGGTATTGTAGGAGTTATGCTGTGGTACAGTCCTTTTTCGAATCTTAAGTGTGTTATCAGTGCAAATCTTTCATATAAATTCGGGATGAGCTCTCATGCCTTTTAAGATGCAAAGTTCCTTCAGATTGCTTTGCACTTTCTTCAGTTGGCTTCTTGAGATCTCACAAACAAAGATCCCTTCCTCTCTGCAAATGTATGACCTTTAATGTAAAACAAGAGAATAAATATGATTTATACATAAAGGAAAGAAAGGTGGAATCTGCCATCCCCACATGGATTTCATAACCTTTTTGGGTGTATCATTTCCCCTTTCTTTCTTGTAGGCCAGTTTATCCTTGCATGTTACTTTTAGTTTAGTACTTAAAGTATTTAGTCAGGGATTGCTCTTTTACTGCTATATTATAAAAAGTTTAGAAACAGTATATGCATTAAACAGAGCTGAACAAATTGCAGTAATTGTTCCATGAGTCCTACATGTGCTCAAGTGCTGAGAGTAGATTAGAGAGGGAGAGTTGTGATGAATCATTTTGCATGGTGTCTTATTGTGGAACTGGGATCTCTTCTCCAATGTTTTTAAAAATCTATGGTATTGGGAGGAATATTTGCCCCCAAATTTGGGTTCCCCAGATATCTCTTACCAAACAGGCAGTTCAGAAAGAACATTAAATTATTCCTGTTATGACCAAGTCTTAGAATGTATTTTACGTAAAGGGATTTGCAAAAACAGATTTTGTGGAGTATCCTATCAGTTCTATTTAAAGGAGTAGAAAGATGCCAAGATAATTCAGTTAACATTCTTAAAATATTTTCCCCAAAATTAGCATTTTTATTTTAATATTGCTGAAAAGTTCATGTTCCATAGAGCTGCAATTCTCTACTTATGGAGTAGGTGGCAGGTTCATTTTCTGGAAAATATGTAACAGTAAAGCTATTTGAGGTACAAAGAATGTTTCTTTGTTAGTGTTTTAATTGTTTTTTTGTAAAATTATAAAATACAGTGTTCACTTTAGATGTGTCTAGAAATAATTGATCAGTTATTGTTCTTTTTAAGCTGTTTGAAAGGCTACATCAGCCAGATCTTCCTTTTATAGTAGAAGCTTCTGTGTCATTTAAACCTCTTAGTCTTGGATTTAATTTCTGCACTTGATAAGGCTTTTAAATTGAATAGAAACAATAACTTCTAATGGATTTAAATAGGGAATTCTAACATAAATAGGCTGCATTTTTGCTGAACATTTTTACTGTAATTTCATTTTGTTTTCTAAGCTATGAGTCATAATTGGGTTTGTCCAATAAAAGGCATCATGTCAGATAAATTTATTTTTTCTTAGTGATTCAGATGATTACTACTATATCTAACCAAATGTTTTGTCAGTGATGTGATGCATGTGACCTTGGTAGTTATTAACAGTGTTTAGGAAATTTTAATATTGTTACATACCCAAAAACTTTGGAAGGCCTTTGTAATATGTCATTGTGAAACTTCTGCCTCTCTTGTTAGAAGTATGTTATTTGTCTTTGAGGAAGTAATTTTGTGGTGATAAAAGTATTTCCAGTCATGATCATAGTAATGTTTTGGGTGCTGCTGAGGTAATTCTGACCTCTGTTGGCAAAGCACAGCAAATGAAATGTGTGCTCCGTAGCACACTTCTGTTATGATATTATTTATTTCAAACATGACATGTTGCTGAAATTAAGGCATTAATTCTGTGCTTTTATTGTTGGAAAGCTTTATTTTTGTCCTACTGTACCAATTAGCTTAAGCATAGGATAGAGGATTTATGCTCAAACTGTCCTTAAGTAATATGGTTTTTTCATTCAGTAATTTTGTACCAGAAACAGTTTAATCCAGTATCTATCTTGTTCAGATTTTCTATACTATGCCAAAAGCATTTAAACATGTCTCATTATAATAGCTCTATGTGTTAAAGATTAGGTGTTGCAAAGGTTCCATTTGAGGTTTTCAGTATATCTGGTACAGCTTCCATTCAGTTTCAGGCTCTGAGAAAACCTGATTGGTTTTCCCCAGTTGTACTTACTGCAACAGCTAATTTCACACTGATTGACTTCCTTATTAAATTTGTTAATCCATTTAAGAGAAGAAAGAAATATTGATGTAATCCAAACAGGTGCTCATTTTTCTTTCCATACAGTATAATTTCTAACATATATTTGTCATATCTATATTTATCTGTCATATGTCTTTCCTAGGTTGTATTTTTGTTAATGAAGTTATGCAATGCTGATGGAAAGAATGTGTATTGGCACTTGGATGGAGCCAGGCAGTGTGCATATACTCCATGCTAACAATCTAGCAAACACAATTAGTGCACCTCTGCTCTAAAAATATGTTTCTCCAGAGAATAGAATCAAATTGTTTAATATTTTATGTTATGGATAGGAAAGGGTTTTAGTACTTTTTTGAATTCATTTTGATCAAGGTTACTTTCATTTACCTTATATCTTGCAAGAATGTGCTCTTGCAGGCTTCTGATGTTCTCTGCCTTGCTCATTGTCTGCTTAGGGCTATGGGGAAGCATTCTACCAGAAAGCACAAATGTTGTGTATATGTTCTACAAATGTTACAGGTCATTGATAGACTTCAAGAGCTTTGATATCTCAGGATTCTTATTTTGGAAGTCAGTTGCTGGAGCTGCACTCTTTCACTGTTCTGAGTTTAGGTTAAGGTTATGACAGATTGTCCAAAAGGGTCAGACAGTATTGCTGCTGTTAGGAGATGAAGATATGGAAGCTTTGAATTGAGAATATGAGAAATCATGTGGATAACTGATTAAGTACCATGTGGATGTAAACAGAAGATGTGAGACACTTACATCTCTTATGTTCTCACATTTCAAGAAAGCGAGTGATTGATTTCATTGGTGCGGAGGTTAATACTACTATAGGTTGATTATTGAATCTCCCTTTCATATCACCATAAATTGAGATGTCAGATGGTCTACAAGAACTGAGAGGAAATGGAATCATGTATTTTTGCTGGTGTCTGTTTTGCTGGTATCTGATTGAATTACTCTACTTTTGAGGAAACCCAGATGAGGAAGGGCAAGGTATTAAAGCCAGCTGATTTGCAGACTCTATATATAGCAAGCTCTGTTCTGTGTGTCCTAGAGCTATAACAAAGAGTCTCATCTTAGGTTGGTTTCTAGGATGAACACTCTTTAATAATGAAATGAGGTCATTGATCTAACAGCACCCATATTCAAAATTTTTGTTATATATTGTTAGTCTTCTCAGTGCTGCTTCCAGTGCCAGAGCTTCAGGAATTGTTATTCCACTTAAACAAATGTCAGTAAGTGCTACAAGATGCATAGTTAATCATTTAGAGGTTTTAAAATCTCCTTTTATAGTAAATATTGACTTTGCCTGTCTGCAATAAGAATATGTTTAAAATTGCAAACACTGTGAATTTATGATGGATGGGAACACTGTGTTGGATCTTCAAAAATGTATTGTAGAAAAAAACTCTCTAACTTTTCTTACTAAAGATTCAAGGCCAGTTGAATTAGGAAAAAGAATGGCTAAAGGAATATCCCTCCCAACAAAATATGTCATCGTATCTGTATTCTTGAGAGAAAGATAAATAGGGCTTTGCTTCAGTTTATTTCTGACAAAAAGAAAATACTGAGGTATAAATTAAACTTCAGTGTTCATAGGCATATTCATGTAAGTATATAGAATCATAAAATCATAGAATATGCTGGGTTGGAAGAGACTCTCAATGATCATCAAAGTCCAACTCCTGGTCCAGCACAGGGCACCCCATGTTCCTGAGAGTATCCAATGCTTCTTCAACTCTGTCAGGCTTGGTGCTGTGGCTCCTTCCCTGGGGACTCTGTTCCAGTGCCCAGCCACCCTGTGGGTGAGGAACCTTTTACTGATATCCAGCCTAAACCCCCCTTGACTCAGCTTCAGGCCATTGCCTCATGTTCTGTCACTGGTCACCACAGAGAAGAGATCAGTGCCTGCCCCTCCTTTTCCCCTCATGAGGAAGTTGTAACTGCAATGAGGTCTCCCTTCAGTCTCTTCTTCTTCAGCCTGAACAGACCAGGTGACCTTAGCTGCTCCTTCGGAGCTTCCTCTCCAGACCCTTCACTATCTTTGTTGGCCTGCTTTTGGATGGTTTCTAATGGCTTGATATCTTTCTCATATTGTGGTGCCCAAAACTGCACACAATATTCAAAGTGAGGCTGTCCCAGTGCAGAGCAGGACAATCCCCTCCCTCAACATAATCCACTTAGTCATGAGAGTTGCAAGGGCTTTCATAACCCTTCAGACGATCCACTTCTGTTGGACTTACAGAAAGGTAATGATTATTTATATTATTTCACTAAATAGTCTGGGAAGGGCTGAAAGAATCCAGTATTTATTTATAAAGAGAGTTCCATATATGTATGTACCTATGTATATTAGTACTATATACAGACAGAAAAAAGATAAAATCAAGTATGTCTGATTATTTGTCTTTATTGTATGGCTTAATTTTACCTAACACATTGGACTCAAGTTCCTGATTGATCTATAGATCCTATACAAAGTGGATAGGTCTGATTCATAACAAACCCATGTAACTCATACGTGTAGGGAGCCCAAACTTACGATACAAAGGGTATGGAGTTGCCCCCAAAGGAACAGTTAATCTGATGCACTGATCTTCAGCATTAGCCATATGGCATCCCTGCAGATTGCTCAGATCATGTAAGATCATACATGGAGATATCATTGGCAATGCTTTTAGAACATGATTCACATAGCCTAACATGAATGATTTTACTTATTAAAGGATCTGCTTTTGGACTGAATGCTTTCATACTTTAGTAGCATTTCTTACAGTGTTCTTGACGACAAACAAGAGGTAACATTTTTTTCCTGTCAGGATGACTGGATTCTCAAGGACAGAACTCTGGAATGAATCCAGAGATCTGTCTGACTCATCATTGACAAGCTGGAGTTATTATGGTTCTCTGTGAATGAAGCAAAACCCCAACTTGTCCCTGTAGACTAATGGAATACAGAGGAACCCTGCTGTCATAGCTGATGAAAGCTTTCTGTCTTTTAACCATGCCAGCCAAATTGGTCTGGACTGTAAATACAAGGCAAAGCTAACCAGTATTAGCCAGGAACATATTGCTTTCTGAATATAGCTACAGTATTATGCTGTGTCCCCAGCCAGTGTACTTCCAGATGAGTAGTCTGTGAAGAATGAGGAAGCCAAGCTGGTTAGAAAAAGGTCAAATGCAAAGTGACCTTATATATGACATATTTTTAAAATAAAGCATGACTAATTGATTGCCTATTCCTTTGTGTGACATCATCATGAAGTCAATGTGTTTCTCCTTTCCATATTTTCATATCAACTAATTTTTTGCAACATTTAAAGTGATGTAATTATTAAGACTATCAGAACAAAATTATATATTTTCAAAGGAAATTCATTTTATCTTCAAGTTACCAAAGTCTTAATTCAGTTAAACTACTTCATGTGATGTGCAGGTTTAGTTTATTTATTTTTATCATACAGAGCACTTAAATGGAGACTGAGTGCTCATCAACAGGTTTTTCTAGGTAGATTCTTTCCCAAACTGATTATAGCTAAATTTGCATGTAGTTACACGTGCATGGACTGTCTAATCTGCAGGCTTCTAGAGCATACCTCCCAGTGGCCTATGTCAGCCATACTACACCACTGGTTTCTCTAGTATTTTTAATATAGATGTTCAAAGTTGGCTAAAACCCAAAAATACTTTCAGAGACTTCTGCAGAAGCCTGCTGGTTATCTTTTGATCTGCAAAATTTAACTTCCACTCATGTGGCATCAGCTCCTTTTAGTCTCCACCTCAGAGACATGCTGCCACACAAGGGGTCCCAGGCTGCCTCACCTACTTGCTGACTGATCCAGCTTGATCTTCGTCAGCTCACATGCTGCCTCACACACCTACACTAGAGCTCACAGGATGGTTCTGAGAGGGAGCCCAACAAGGTGTGTCTTCACCTGCTGTTGTGCTGCCGTGCTCTGCCGGACTTGCAGAGATGGGCCTTTAGTGTACTGTGATGAACTTCAGAGTAGCTGGGCCCTGGATGTTATGTCTTTTTCCTTTGTAGATGTACACAGGAGCTGTCTATCACATAACCTAACAGGTGTATAAAAATTTGTATAGTTTCCCATAGTATAGTACCTTTCTAGCCTGTTCTTTGGGTACTTCACAATAGGAGTGTCCTCATATGCAGGTTCCGTAATTTCTTATCTCAGAAGAAGAATTTCTTATTTCTTTCAAGCTGCTTCTTAAGCCTGACTCTATGAAAATTGCTTTTGGAAGACCTTTTTCTTTCAATTGCAATTCTTTTATCTTGAGGTTATTCAAAGCATGAGGCCGCACTGACTCTTTCTAAGACCCCTTGTGGCTAAGGGTATTCTGAATATCCAGGACTTGGATATCTCTGTGTTTTTCTTTGTGCTTCTCCTCGGCCACACACTGAAATTTTGTTGTTTATAATCAGCGTTCTCATAGTTCTTTCCACTGGGAAACTATGAGTGACAGTTTGGATTAATGACCAACAAGTCTCGTCCTTCAACCAAAAATACAGTTAGTAATAGCAAGAGTGGTGGCAGGCAAGTATTCTAGACTGTCTATTTGAGATTAAGGTTGTTTGTGTACTTCTAAATGCTGCAACCTTACTCCAAATTTTAATCTGGGCAGATGTAGTCTGTTAAATCTATCAGTGCTCATTTAGCAATGATATTTTACAAAACTTGAAAAATAATAATTACTGGTAAAATACTGGGGTTTGAATTGTTGGACATGATCCTTTTCTTCTACGTGCTTTTCTAAATTCTTCCACATCCCTTTTTACTTATCACTTTAAGTGTTGATCCTACTGTTTGTGTATTTGGAAAAAGATCTTTTTCTAACCCACTGTTGTAGCTTTTCATAGAAGAAAGAAGCATGATCCACAGAAGATAAAAATAGTTGTAGCTAAATTCATAATGTCACGAGTTTGTGGGTTTTTTTTCTCTTTTTACTGCTTGATATCCATCTTTATGGATATTACTGTTGCTTCACATAGAATACATTAAGTTTTCA
This sequence comes from Myrmophylax atrothorax, assembly GCA_026770055.1. NCBI lineage: Eukaryota > Metazoa > Chordata > Aves > Passeriformes > Thamnophilidae > Myrmophylax > Myrmophylax atrothorax. The sequence continues at coordinate 46,869,038 of JAOXXN010000265.1, read as the reverse complement.
AAAGTACAACAAAATTCTGGATTCAATCACAACAGATACAGCAGGAGTGTTCTATGATGGACATTTTTAGGTCTTTTTTGATTCTCATGACTTAGGTATACTATATGGAAACAATTGACTCTCTCTAATTTCTTTTCACACTTCTGTTCCCTTTTTAACATTTTATGTATACTGGAGGCTTCTACAACAGCTGGATGGAACAAACTCTTCTCTGCCTTTCAGAGATGCACAGAATTAGACAGACATCCTGGAACCATCCCAGAAGTACTGTTTTGTGAATGCCTACTGTATCTCTCTAATGAGGGATCCAATATGCTCCTTTCTTAGCTAGTCTTAACTATTTCTTCGAGTTTCCAAGTTGAAGTCCATAATTCCTTGATGGTAAGGGAATTGAGATACCTGAGCAGAGTCTTTGCAACTTACACATATGCTGCATGGGAGAATTTCCTGTAGCTCTGGAAATCTTCATTGCCAAAGAAGAGTGGAAGCTGCTTTTGCCTTCCATTATCTCCATTTACCTGTAACACCTCCATTCCAATAGAAATTTTATGTTACCATGATAAATTTACGGAATATAGGCCATCCCTGTAGATCTTGTACAAGTCTTGTCCACTGGCCTTTTGCTGAAACAAGATTCATTGGATTAACTTGATCATGCACCTGTAAAGAGGAACAACCACCAGTGATTTGTTATCATCCCTGGTTTGTTCGCAGGCAGTGCATATTTTAAGTGGAATTCTGATACCCAGCTCTTAGGAGACTTCAACGGAACAGTCTCAAGTATATGGACTCACAGTTTCTCGCCGAGGTAAAGTTTTGCTTAAGCTGTTGAAGGAGGAAGTAACTCACAGTGTAACTCTGCCTCATTATCAGCCCACTGTGTACGATTGAGACCTACTTGTATAGGAGACCTACTTGTATACTAAGTATAGTAATGAGTAAATGATGTATAATAAATAACCAAACTCACAGTATTTACTATCCTTGATATTTCATGGTAAATAGAAGTCACATATTGACCATAGTCAGTACGGAAATAAAGTCACAGTTTGGTGAAATGCCCCGGTTTTGTAGACTTACACTATTTATGGCCAAGACTGTAAACAGATCCAAGTTAAAGAAAACAAATGGAATAAGCTGCTTTAGAGCCTGAACTTGAGTATCACACTTAATCCTATGAATTAATTGATTATCAATTTTGTTTTATTTTTATATTGAGACAACTAAACATCAGGAATCAAAATGAGATAAGCACATTGAAAACTGAAATGGTTTTGAGTCACATTTCACACTGATACAACAAAAACACTTAAGTAAATGGAATTAAATATCCAATAAGCTTTAAGAATAAATTTGATATTAGTTGAATTGATAATCCATCTGCCCTTTTTATTTTTAGTTAAAATAATAAATATGATTATTTTCATTTTTTACTCTCAGGTGCTCCATGCAATAGGGTTTTTTTATACTGAGATGATCTAAGATAGCATTACTCAAAATATCATCTACTTTTTCAATGTTTTTTTTTTCCCATGTACAGTAATATATTATGCTTTAAAATATGAGTTCCTAAAAGGATTTTATCGTGGCTACCAATAAAATGAAAATATTTAAATTTACCTCCCTTGAAGTAATTTGAAGATGTATCTCAAATTCATCACTGTAGTGTTAATAACAAGTAAAATCATATATGAAAAAGACTAGGATTTTTTACATGTTAATATATCTAGCATAACACTGGATTTCACCAAAGAGGAGTCTGTAGAGAGAAAAAAAATACCACATTTATTAAAATGATACAGTTCTATATTTGATAAGTAACATTATTAATTTCTGTAGGTTAGAGCAAGATGGTTGTCAGTTTGGTGTATTTATGCATAAAATAGAGAATGGGAGCTATTTGTCTGATTTTCACAGTAAGTACCATTACTATTTTATGTCTGAATGATGATACCTATTACTGTGTAAAAGTTTGTGTTTTCAAAAATTCTCTGTAAAATTGTCCACTCAGCTTACACAGCTGAACACGTGTATGAATGTAGGCAGAGCACTGATGAATACAGCAGCCTGGATATGTGCTCAAATGACTTCAGTCAATATGTTTCTGTCAGATTAACAATAAACATGGAGATTTTGGCTCAGAACAAATTCCAGTAATGTGTTTATTGTATGGAACAGAGGAACAGTAAGGAAACTAGATATGTCTGAGCTTTTGGATGTTTGTCATCAACATCAATGGAAAGAGGGCGAAGCTTAGAATTTCCCACTGTTAAAACTGACCTGTCAAGATGATATTCACTACTTCTGTTGAACTGAGGAGCCAGGGTGTCTCTTGGAAGAGCTTGCAAAGACACTGAGGACCTCGGAAAGAAGGTGGGGAGAGAAGTGGGAGGGGTGAGGACTAGGCTAGGTGAGCCTTTCAGCCCTCAACAGGGCCTGAAGTATGCACGCTTGAACACCGTGCTTTACCCATCTTCTCTGGAGGAACTGATGCCATCCAGTGTCATCCTCTTACTTACAGTCATTTCAGTGAATAAATAAATTCCAAAATGTTACAAGTCAGTTGTCAGGTTTAGTGAAACCAATGGGCAGACAGACCCTTGTGTATGTCATCAGACAGCTTTCTAAGGTTCTTGTCACTGTTTACCCAAAGTAATTTCCTTTTGCCTTAGCAAAACTACCGTACAAAGACCAGAAATACTAGTGCATGGATAACTAAATAGTGATGATATTTTCATGTTTCCTTTGAAATGCTACACTTTATATGTCATTATCTTTGGCTCATTAAAAAAAAAAAGAAAAAACACAACTAATTCTCTTACCAAGTACAGAGTATTTCAATTAATATTTGACATCAATTCAAAAGGTCAGTAGTATTCTTTGGCCACAGTGAGAGCAGACTGTAATAAGGAGGTCTTTCTGCTTTTGTCAATAATATAAATAGCCTAACAGACTTTGATTTCTTTGGGCCTTACTTTGGCAAGATGAAATGGAAGAAACTAATCAATAATCATGTTTTAATTCATTGTTGAATAAAAATTGATTTTTCACATAAAAAGTAAGTTGAATTACTTTTTTAAAAATCATTAAGTGATAGGAAGATTTTCTTAATTTACTAATGTATATAGGAAAACAAATTCCTAACTTACTGTTGTGTGCCAATTTAAGAAGATTGATTATTGACTGCATCAAAATAAGAGACAAAAACATATTTTTGAGAACATTCAGTATTAACAGTATTCTAAAGAGCTGCTAATCTGTAAACAAATATCCTTTTCTGGGCGTTCAATGGTATTTGTTTTGTGCCAGGTTCTCCTTAGTGTTGCTTTCACAGGTGTTTTAATTAACAGATAAATCAATATATTTGATAATTCTTCACAAATCGTATGTGTGTAGGATACCAATAAAGGGCTCTTGAGGCTTTTTCTCAATCTCCACTCCACTTTTCTTTGAATTCACATGCTTTTTATGGAGTTAATCTACAGCTGGACCTTTTCCCACTGTATTCTGATTGCAAGAAAAGATCATTAAAGGAAGCTGGATGTTTTAGAGTGTGAAAACTGACATTACAGACTGTCCAGTTTGAATTTGATTCTCAGTTACTAATGCATAAATCTGCCATGTGTATACTGGACCTGCATTCATTTGTAGGAAATAATGTTGCAATATTGTAGCAATGCAAGACCTCCTGGGAGGGGGTTTCTGCACTGGTCCAAGGGAAAGGAGATACTTTTAGCAGAGTCCTGCTCATGTTTGCTGTGGTCTTTAGTTTGATAACCAAGCTGTGATTTTGAGCATGTCTTTGTGTACCCTTTGGGAGCTGACAGTGATTAGTCTGTCCATCCTGTCTTGTGTCTCTGAGTCATCAGGATTTGCTCACTGTCTTTAGTCCTTTGTCTGTCAACCTCCCAACCTGTGTGTTCTGAGGAGTTTCGCAAAGATCCATTCATAGTTTGAATACTTTTTATTTATTTATTTATTTTAAAATCAGTATAGTTTCGGTTGAAAAATATTTCCTAAGACCAGAGTCGGGAAGTACAATAATGTTTCAAATAGTGCATGGATTAAAGGAGAAAAATAGGGGAGAAAGAATGAAGATTTTTTGGGAGGTTTTGGTATGGTTTTTATTTATTTATTTATTTAATGCTTTAAAATGCATCGTGAATAATGTATGAACTCATGGATTCCTTGCATTTTGAAAAAAAACAACCAACAAACAAGTCCTAACAATGGTAAGCCAAAGCAAGCAAGCTAGAAAAACCAAGTAAGTTATATTCTGGTGTGTATTTTTTTAGTATTTGATATACTACTTTCTATACATTTATTTTTTTTCCTTTATTCTCCTATAAGCTGGTATAAATAAAATGATGAAAATATAATTAAACAAATAAGAAAATAACTAATAAACCTTATGCAAAAGTTGAGGGGTTATAGAGTATCAATAGATAAGGATTTCTTTCTTTCCAATAGGTAAAGACAGCTTGTGTTTGCCATATAGATAACATTTGTCTATTGCAGAGAAGGTATCAGTTCAAAGACTCAATTTTTATTATTTCATGAAGTTGAAATAATTTTCTTTAATTGAAAAGATTAGAATGACTTTTCTTAACTGGAAGTTGCCTTCAGTAGAAGAGTATATACATAGATGTTGGAGTAGATTTTTTTAAAAAAGGTTTTTGCTTCTTTGCACCCAAAAAAATAATTCAATTCCATTCTTCCAAGAAATTAAATTGGAGGACGAGGTGAGGTGCCTAGCATTACGTAGAATTATGCTCACTGCAGAACACAATGTATCACACAAATAATTCTGTATGCATGCAGTATTACTTGTGGGAAAACAACTGCTTAAGTTTATGAGCTAATCAATCATTCAAATACACACAATCAAAGAGAGACCAGTCTACACCAGTATTCCATAGTGTGTGTGTGTGTATTCCGTTTTATAGGTAATCAAATACAGATCCAGTAGTAAATAATTCTTAAAAAGCATATGTTAACCATAAAAATGTAATTTTATTTATGTAGATAATGAAAAATGTCTGTATGAAAAAATCCTTTTTCCTATTAGCTTCAGATTACTTTTTTAAACTACACCACTTGATTATAAAGTATGAAGTGAAGCGAAAAGCTTGGCTTGCCAGTGACTGTTTAACACTGTTTAGAAACTAAAGAAAACAGGTTGTAATCCAGGGCTCATAATTTTGTGTCCTGGAAATTGTAATACTAATGATTGGAAACTGTTCCACAGAAGAATAAATTACTTCTACAAATGAATACAATCAGTTTCAAATGTAGTCAGTTAGAAAAAAACCTGCTGGTTCTCAATATGCCTCTGTTACCTGATTTCCAGCATTTGGTTTAGTTGTTGTTTTTGGTAGATGAGCAGCCATGTTCTTCAACTTTGAAACAAAATATTTCCTTTACTGCTTTTTGAAGAGTCTTTAATAGAGCATAAAACTGGTTACATGGGACATATAATGAAGCTGACTGTAAAATACAGAAAGACAACAAAAGAAACAAACAAAAAATAAATGTAATTTAATTAACTTATTCTTAAAGGTATGTTTAATTTATTAAAAACTATAATCAGGTAAAGTGGGAGCTAAAATATCAAGTCAAGTAACAGGAATAAATGTACTGCCTCTTTAAAGGTGTTCTCACTAATCTTACTTTTGTTTGATTCTAGAATAACTGACCTAAAGTCAATGAATACTCACTTGTGAAAAAGTAGTGCAAAATCAGATTATAATCCCCTTATAATTACCAGAGTAATAGAGGGAGAACAGACCTAATTGAAATGACAGAATAGTCATTAGTCTTTGAGACTGCCCTACATAAAGTTCATGACTACTATAAAGATGAATAGTAAAATTATTTTTATAAATAAATTATATTGATATCAAGATGACATTCATTATTTTATGTTCTTTTCAAAGTAATTCATCTCTTAAAAGTTTAATCACACTTGTTGCAGAAATCTTTAGGTTGTTGGTATGTCATATTTCTGACAGTTCTGTACTTGCCAAGTCAAAAAATTAACCTCACAATTTTGCTTTGTTTGCAGCATCTGGCGAGGACCAAATATAAACTGCACAGACAGTTCAGGTTATACTGCCTTACATCACGCAGCGTTAAATGGACACAAGTAAGTGCCTCATATTTAGTTTTTATGTAGAATGGTATTCAGCTGTGTAACATAAAAAAATATAGCATAGCACTGAGGTTTTCACCAAAAGTTGGCAAACTTTGTCTTACTAAAAGAGTCTTATTTCCCATAGGCTACATTAACATAGGATGCTTTGACACTGTCATCAGTATCAGCATGTAGTAATGGGAAATGCAGTTAGTAAGTTATTGATTCTATAGTGCTTCTAAATTCTTCCTTGATTTTGAGTAAATTTATTACTGTCACTGCTAGTTGTGGCTCTAGTGCTTTTTTAGTTGCTGGGAAATTGTAGCAGAAAATTTTGTAGTGCACATTTTTGTGTTGAATGTTTAAGGAAGCAATGTTGTGAAACAAAGTAACAGTATCGATTAGTCATTATCAAAGCAAAAGTAACATGAAAAGAATATTTTCTTCATTCTCCTACACTTGGAAGGAGAAAAGAAAAAAGGCTATTACCTCATATGGGACCTTACAGCTTTTCCCAAGTTGCTGCTGTCCATCCAAGTTACCACATGCACATCTCAACAAGTTTAAGGAAAAGGGTGCAAAATCCCCCCGAAGGGCACTGCATTGGCACACCAGTGAAGGTGAGCTGTTAAAGGCATTGAAAAAAGTCTGGAACCTTGCTACACGTTTTGTTTTACACCTTTTAGTTAGTTCTATGTTACCTCTGCTGTTATATGTTGCCTCTTGCTACATATTATCTCCATTGTATTGGAATGTCAACTGCATTAAGGCAGAAAAAGAAAGAAAGATTTTAATAGACTCTAGAAATTTGTGGTGCAGTGGACCCTCCTGTAAGCAAGGTAAGAGCTTGTCCCACTTAATGCAGCTCAGCTATCCTGGTATCAAACTGATGGTATTAACACTGATGTTTCACTAAAGAAAATTTTGACATAAAGATTTGGGTAATTCCTCTGTGGGAGATAAGGAACTGATCAAAACCCAACTGAAATTAAGAGTGATATGAACTAACTTTAATGTGATTTTGGACTATTCATAAGATAATATATGTGTTTAATTTACTCATTGCACCATTTTGGCATTCTTCCATGAAAAGTTAAAACTTTAGGATATATCTTTATATTCTAGAAGCCTGCATATTTTCTTTAGGAAAGATTAATTTTTTTGTGAATATAGGATATTCTATTTCTAAATAAATATATGAAGTTAAAATACTGTTAGATTAGATACTGTGCATTTTCCAAAATTTAGGTATATTCAGAGTCATCCATTAATATATTTATACCTCCATGGAATTAGTCTAAGTCCTTAATATGGTCTGTTAAACTCAGTCTTTTTGTTCATAAGTTATGTATTGTTTCTTGTGCTGTTGCTCATTTTGACTGACAAAAACTGACATGGTAGCTTGCAAAGCTTGCTCTTGGTCTTAAATAGAGGAAAACTGGTTTTAGTATGTTTAAAACTGACAATAAACCAAGAGTATGCAGCAAACTAAAAATATTACTGTATAAACACTGAAACTATCAGATATTTCAGGTGAATCCTAGCAATATGAACTAGAAAATTCTCAAAATATACAACATCCACATAGTGTTTTCAGACACAGTGTTGGTCAAATTTCTGCTGAGGTCAGAGAGGTCTTAAAAATGTGGACTTATGTACAGGAACAGATGTAACTGCAGCTTTTGAAAAGTCCAATACTGGCTGCTATGACCCCTTACATTGACAGCAGGGTAAGTGGCACTTCCTGTTATCACATTTATACCTTGTTATATTTAAGTGAACTGAAATACATCATGAGGTATATCGTGATAAATCGTGAAGTTTCAGGACCTGTTACCCAAGCCATCATACCGATCCTGCTGCAATGTCAGCAAGAGAACTGGACAGACACCTGGTGGTTCTAATTTTGTCAGTCACTACAAGTAACAAATAAATAACTTTATACTCTATTTCAAGTTTCAAACTTGATATTCAAAATCAAAAATACGTACAGTCTTTTGATATAATAATCTTCCCACTTCGGGGAAGTTCCTGTCCTTTAAAATCTTTTGGGGTTTGATTTTTTTCCCCACTTTATATTAGGTTGAACCTGAGAGATTTCAAATTTTTTCAGGAAAAGTTAGAGCATAAGATTTAATGACCCAGCCAATAATCTTTGGCTGGGATACTTGTTGGACACCAGTGTTCAAAGCCCTGCTTGATAACTGTATGTGATGAATTCCCTCTTCCTTTGTAATTCTGAGATACTTCTCTTTCCTTGAGAAACTATTCTGCTTTATATAAGTAATTAAATCTTATCTGGGACAGGTACTGGAATCTCAGTCTCCCTAAGCAATTTTACTTAGCCCAGTAATGTTACTGGGCTAAGGACTCTTGGTCTTCTCTCTGAAATTTGTTTCTACAAAATGAAAAAGTTCTGACAAAGTGCTAAAAAAGAACCACCCTAGGTAAGTGTGATGGGTCAGGGCATTCTTGAAGGATGAAGGAGATGTATGTTCTATTTTGTAGCTTGAATCTTGCAATAGACTCTTCCCAATAGTCTGTATATTGTTATCTTTAGATTTCATCTGTGGAGGGTTTTTTTGCTGATTTTCTCTCAGTTCAATTTATGCTTCCTTTGTTTTGTGTCCCTTTCAAACAACTGTGAATCTCTAGCTTTCCTTAGACCATCTACCACAACACCAACTATTATTGTATGAGAAGTCTGTCAAACCTTATGTGTACTAAAAAGTTTCCCTCAAGAGTCAGTGTTCTGGAACTTTCTGTGTAGCAAAAGTCTTACTGTAGTGGTGCTGCTCTTTCTTGGTTGTTTTTGATGTTATTTGACCTTGTCAGGAATAACCAGAATCTGGCTTAAATTCTCCTCAAAGCTTACGTGTGATGACTCCAGGATCTTTGAAGTCAACCAAGAGGGGTTTTTCTACCTGGATATATTTCCTCATAACTCACCACGTTTTTCTCTCAATAGGCAATTAAATAAGATTCCATCGAGTTTGGGAGAATAATTGCTTCAGATTTATCTTCTGTCTTAATTTGTAGTCAAGGGTTTCATTTTTCATCATAACATAGGCTATGCTGAGCTCCCTCCCTCAACTGATTTTTTTTCAGCCAAATCAGTAAGTCAGTGTTTCCATATTCAGTAAAAAATATGCATAGAACTGCCCACACTGCTTCATAGGTTTTGTTAGCTTAATAACTAATGATGCCTGACTGAGCCAAGCTGAGACGACAAATGCGGCAACAAGACAGAATTTATCTACTTCCTGACACACTCGATAACATTTTCATATTGCACAGTTAATTTTTATGTTTAGCTTTTGAAGTACAGGAGAATGCTTAAAAATCAGGAAGGCGATATACCAACTTATACTAATCTTTCATTTAATGTATGGTACGTCACACCAAAAGCACTGAAAGGAATGTAAGGAGAATTAAAATGATAGTAAGTCACTTCTTCTCTCACTGCTATTAGGAAGCTGCATGTGGGAAATGAAAATAGTAACTGTTATTTCATTGAAGATGGTATATATCTAGCTAGATCATCATGAAATTGTTTTCTAACTATCTTTGAGATAATGCTTTAAAGATGAAGAAAAATTGTTACTTAAGCCTTACTGCAAGAATCATGTCCATAAAGCGACCCTCTTGTCCTCCTGTCTCCAGAGCTCAGCAATGATGGGGACAAGAGTACTCTGCCTTTAGTGTCTGGAAGGTTTGTCTTGAGGGACATGCACATGGCCTGGACTGGCAAATTCTAAAAATGATTCTGTGGCCAGGTGATCCTATTGAAAGAAACTAATTCAGAGAACTGATGATAAAATTGTTGATGGTATTCATAAGAAGAATCACTAAAATTAATAACATTTTGTTCACTTTTTTTAGCTGTGTCACTTGAAATACAGGGGTTTTTTTTCTGTTATCCAGGATAAAAAATTTGGTAATATGCATGTTTGTGTAAAACCTTAATAAAATACGCTTCCTGTCAATTTTTAGATTTGCCTCCTGTTTTCCAGGGATATAGTTCTCAAATTACTTCAGTATGAAGCGTCAACTAATGTGGCAGATAATAAGGGTTATTTTCCTATTCACTTGGCTGCTTGGAGAGGAGATGTAGATATTGTGAAGATTCTCATCCGTCATGGACCATCACACTCCAGAGTGAATGAACAGGTGAAGTGATAAAAAATATTTGTGTACATCGACAGAAAAGAGTACAACATATTCTTTAGGTCTGACAAATTTATAGCCAAGTTTTAAAAAAGTCTATTTTCCATTGTTTCAGTAATTTCTTCTCTAGGAGTGATGAAATCTTCCATTATAAGCATGCCAGGTACCTTTGTTCTGGATAAGCGCTGACCTAAAGAATATTAGATTTTGAAAGTATGGAAAAACCTTCTGCTGGTTTTTGAAAAATCATGTGAAGACATAGCCTATACATCTTTCATATATGGATGTAAATTTGTATAAACTCTGTGTCTTTTTTACTGTATTAAATATTAAATTCATGAAAACCTTTGAGATAAAATTAACATCCTTGGTGTATTTTAAGTGTACTGTAAATTAACAGATATGCAGAGATAAATGACAAACCAGATGGACTGCATGTACACACATGCAGCAGAAAGGACAGACATACGCCAAGAAAAATTGATGAGAGTGGGTAAGGGCAGCATAAGTATGTTGCATTCTGTTGTCAAACGTATGGCACACCCTCTGTTTTTATTCTGTACATTTTTATCTGGTCCATTCATAGTGCCAGTATTTAGAAATAGAAAGGAGGTGATTAAAATTTGACACCAGCTATAGTAGGCTGAACTGCTTCAAGACTGGAAGCAGGCTGTGAAATACAAACAATAATCATTAAGCTATTGAATTTGCCAAGGTAATTGGGGAGTTGTTGGAATGTAAATGTGGAAGTCAGCTCTTGAATCAGATCTAAACTGTAATGTCTACATTACTTACATTGCACCATCTGGTTCCACAGAGATCTGGTCAGTGTAATCACAATAGGGTTGTTCAAGTGACCAAAAGTAAGGCAGGATTCAATTGTCCAAACACAGGAATCCAGTACTTCCTACAGCCCTTCAGTAACTGATATATCTACATGGGCCTCAAAGTGTGAGAGAGGATGCTCAGAATTTGCAGGTGCAGAGCGTGTGATGAACTCCATGTAGGGTAACACCTAGTACCCTACAGCACCTCAAAGGGCAAAGTGCAAGCTAGCAAATGAATTGCACTCTCAGTGTCTACATTAGTGTGGCCAGAAGGCAAATGGTGAGAAAACAAGAAATGTGAGACCTAGACTGCAAACACTTAACCAGTGTGAGATGCCATGCCTTGAATAATCTCTCTGATATCTGAGGTTATATACTTAGCCATTTGAATCCATACAATAACTGTGATATGAATATCAAGTATTAGTCAAGGAAATATAGGAAAATAATATAATAAAATATGCCCATGTGCCAGTCTTCTGGGAAATCCTATAATACTCTGTATCATCCAAGAAAAAACACAAACTCACAGATTTGTCATTCTGTGCTCTGAGTTGCAGATTAGGAGTTTCTCCAATTTTCTCATTCTCATTAGATATTTTATGTTAGATGAAACCAATTGAATTGTAGGATTACCTTTTGTCAAGGAGAGTATGTTTTTCAGGATTATTTACGCTGCAAAGCAAAAAGCAACTTTCTGTTGCAATTACCTGTTTTCTTGAAGAGATTCCGTATACTGACAGAAAACTGGAAGTACGTAGGAACTTCAGAGAGGGGGATAGTGGAAAAGATATTTTAGTAAGATCAGAAAGAGAAATTTAAATTCAAACCTACTTCTCTCTCCAATCTAACATATACATCCAGACTTCTAGAATATTCTTGAACTTGATTAGATGTGTTGTATCTGGTTTGATCATTGGAGAAAATAAGCAGGAATACATCTGATTATATACCCCACTGACTCAAGTCATCCTGCTGTCTATTCATTTTACCCAAAAACTTTATAACAGAAAATGTGTGAGCAATCCTCACAAGAAATGCTGCATCTTAACTCTTTTAAGGGAATCTTGTTCATATTAAACTTTGAAGTTAAACTCAAGCACAGAATTTTTCTGACCTTGTAAATTCCTTGGTGTTCCACTCTAGCCAATGACCAGCTTTAGTATGTGGACTACTTTGCTGGCACCTACTTTCCGCAGCTAATTAGCATTCTATGCAGAAGAACACTACCTGTACCAAGAAAAGAGGGAAATGCCATGTTGCTGTAGAGCCACCTCCACCCACATGTCCTCAAATAACACCTGAGTGGCATCTTCACCCTGACACCTGTTGTGCATTCTTAAGAGCCTGTAGGTTTCTGAGGCTTTTGCTTACTTGTGAGCAGGCTCTGTAAGGCAGGTGACTCCTTGTAGCTCTCATAACATCTTTCACATCTGTGGAGCTGAAGCTACAGCTTATAAGAAATCCTGGCCTATTTTTTTTCCTTCCTTTTTTGTGTGAGAGTTGAATAGAAGAACAGCCATTTTTCATGAGTCTTTTTCACCACAGCAAATAGTGTACTTAAGTCAGCCTTTTTTCCCCCATTTTTTTGTCACGTTGGTTGTTTGGTTGTTTTTTGTTTAGGGTTTTTTGGGTTTTTTTGTGTGTTTGTTTGTTTTTCGTTTTTTGGTTTTTTTTAAGGATCACATCAAGTATTTAATTCTTTTCAGTTTAAGAAAATAATTTTGTTCATGATTTAAAAAGAATTGCAACTAATTTGTAGTACATTTTTTTCACCTGTCTTATTAAAATTCTGTGTAAAAGAAAAAGTCTAAAAACTTAAGTGAAAGTAATGAACAACACAACAAAGACATAAATTACAAGCTCACAATACATAAATGTATATTACATGAAATAATTGGTTTAATACGATATACTGTAAATTGATTGAACTGTATTCCACACTTTCAGAATGCAGTTAAGTAGCATCGTTGGATCATATCCAGCCATATCCAGCATCTAAAGCTCTGAATGCCCCCTACTGTTTCTATTAAATAAAATTGGAAAAAAACAGTTAAGAGTCAAACAGTTAAATGACAATTATTTTATGGGGGTGGTGGAATGTAGACTGGCAAGTCTACACAAAGAACACGGTTGCAGCATAACAGTTATGTAAGAAGAATTCTGTCAGTGTTTAATACAGGATTCTTAGTTGCAGTATGTTTTAAATTATAAATATGGTGAAATTGCAAAAATATAAGTGTTTAGCTTCCTTATGAAGACTTAAAAATACGTAAATTATAAATTGAATTAAGCTTAAGTAGTGTGAGATCAAGATTCGTTATTAAATAATGCCAAATAAAATAAAAAGGTGTG
>JAOXXN010000265.1:46828584-46854730 GCA_026770055.1 Myrmophylax atrothorax | reverse complement strand
AGGACATCTGGATAGCACAAACATTTATATGGCAACTCTCATCATAAATTACATAACTGATAAAAAATTCTTATCTATGAAAACCTGGTTAATAAATAACAGCCACATACAGGTCAATATGAAGTGTTTGGTTTTTATGCAGGAAAAAAAGGGTAAATGACCTCAGGAATAACGTTCAAAATATATTTTAATAAATAGTTATGCAGAATATGAATAGTGAAAAATCTGAAATTTCTTGATGTTCTTTGTTTTGTGATTCTGCATGTTTTTTTTATGCACATAGCATGTTTTTTACCTTAAATTTATGTGTTCACTGTACTGTAGAATTTGCCTGTACTTCAAATTGTAACTGTCACACAAAACGCTCACATTTCTTTAATACTCTTTGACACTTCTGAAATGTGAAGGAGAAGAGTTCAGGATGCATCCACAATATGTAAATACCTAACATCTAACATATTTACTGACGTCTTCAAATCATCAAAATGAAGACGTAAGATGATTCTCTCAGTGACACCTCAGGGACTTCCAGATGTACAATTCAGTTCCAAAATAGCCTCCAAACCCAGTATTTTACAAGTGCATTTGATTTTTACCCCCTACCCTTAAATTAGAGACTGCAACTCCTGCTATACATTTTTAGAAGAAAAAAATATGCAGGAGCAATCTTTTTGATTTGAGCCAATTGCAGCAACAAATTCAAAACTTTTTCAAAATAGTCAACTATGACTACTTTTTTACCATTACCACTTTTTTACAATGTTTACATAAGTAAAAGCAAATTTCAATGGGATGTCAGTAGATTTGATTTAGAGTTCAACTGATTAATTTGCAGGCAAACTTTTTTTATTTCTTCAGAGTGCTTAACTTATTGCTGGAACTTCTCAGGAGACTTACATAAAGTAAGACTATGCTGATGCCATTCCTTTCTCTGTCTTGGAGATATTGTTAATTTATATTTTTTTCTCTATTTAATGCTTTAGTCATTTATTTCCCCCTCTCTAGTTGACTGTTCTTGAGTATATAGATAGATATTTTCAAAGTCTCCTGTTGTTTCTTCAGTCTTTAATTTTAACTGAAATGCTTGTTTCATAACAGAAAGCAGCAGAAAGCTCTTCATTACAAGTGTCTTGTTTGGTTACGTCACATTGGGATTATTTGACAAAGAAGTTGCTCAGTGATTTAGGAGGTCTCCTTTTTCAAGTTATCATCAAAATGCATTGATAATAAAGGAGTTGATCATTCTTTGAAAAGGTCTGTTAAATCACTACATGAGCCATTATTGGCTGTGCAGTACTTGCATGGACTCTCGGAGCTTTAAAACTTGCTTGGCAAAAATAACAGACTACACAACTATGCAATAGAAGTCCTAAATTAACCTACAGTTTAACAGAGGTTTCACAAGGGCCTATATAATATTCATGATAGCCATCCATTCTCTTGATATTTCCTGTACTTCTTCACTACCAGACTGCCAAGCTGCAATAACTGTCTCTGTAATGTATTTGCTGATCTGTCCTCTAATGAATAGACCTAAAGGTACGTTCTGCATTTGGCAGGGACACACATTCTCAGCCTGCAATACTGATGAGGTGCAGTGCTGTGAAGGCACAGTTCAGTTTGCATCACACAAGCCTCAGCTCTGGCTGTATGTGGAAGACAATAGATTCAGAGAAGGGCTACAAAATGTCAGGATCATGCCCATGAAGAGACTGTGCAACAAATAATGAAGAAAATTTTAAAAAGGTTAAAAGCTGAATCATAGAATGTTTCCTTATTTCTGAAAGAAGTCCATTGGGCCATAAGAATAACTACCTAGTTAAAATATTAATTATGAATATTAGAGACTTATGTTTTATTCTGTGCATAATATTGTTCTACTCTTTTTATTTTGGACTTTGGATGTCTTCACATGGTTCTGATTCCTTGATTTTCTGTTTCTAGAATAATTCAGTTGTAGGGTCTATCTTGTAGTTTCTAGCATATAATGAAGTATCTGAAATTTCAACAAGCATTCTGATCTTTTTCTTCAGCACTGAATGTATTTATTATTCAGCCTTTGGATATCAGATTTGAAGCTCTAATCACAGAATGGTAACTTGCATGCAGACGTTTTATAGCAGATTACCTGCTCACTGCAATGGCTGTTAATGCATAAACTTTCTGGACTCCAGGAACAATTGTTTATGCTTTGGACCAAAAATATAGGCAGCAGTACTAAATTATTAGTAGTTTCTTCAAGAATACTTTTTCATATCTTTCACATATTGCTTCAAAATAGTATGTTACTTCAGAGATATGGAGAGAAACTACCTTAAAATCAGTAGAGTTAGACCTGAGTTAGCTTTGTCCATATAAAAGACCTGTCAGAAGTAATAGCATTTGTGGGAGCAGCAAAATCACGTAACTTCAATTCTGAAAATATCATATTCTTCTTTAAACAAATTTCTTCAGGAGGAAACTCTTAACGCTGACAGATGTTCATGTCCATCTTTCCATGAGGGGTGAGAAGAGGAAGATAGTTTCTTCCAGTTCAGGAAATACACTGTTAGAGCCTCCACTGTCTCAGGGGTCACTTTGGGAGTGCTGAACCAACTGTATCTATCTGGTAGGCATTCCTTCCGTTCCTAAATTTGAAGATGGCAGACTCTGTCAAAACCTACTTAAAACCTTTCTCCTTAGTAAAACCTCTTGATTCCAAGGTGGTTTATTTTATATCAGTAGTACTGAATTGTCAAAGCAGATAAATTTAGAGGGCAGTTAAACAAGTTTTAATTTACTCTTTGAAAGTTAAAAATTTTTCTTTTATACCTGAATTGAGTTGATTAATTTATGTTTTGAAGAGGGAAGGGTGTTGTACTAGGGTTTTAATTAGGTAGTACCTCTTAGCTCTGAAAACACAATTCATACAATGTCTGTTCTGACATTAAATAGGTAATTTAATTATCAGGTTGGATTCTTCTGCTTTATTTCAGTGATACCTAGTTCTTTATAATTTTGTATCAGCTTGATTTGCCATGAACTGAAAAGTAGCTTTAATTTGGCAAATACAAACCATAGAAAAATGGTCAACAATATACATTTGAAAATAATAACATTTTGTTACTTTCATACGCTAGGCTGTTTTAAAATATACTTTTCTGTAAGTATGCCTTTGCATGCAAATTCACCTCTTTATCTAGAGGGAGCAAATTTCAGTTACCTGCTCACCAGCAGTGATTTGGACTGTTTGATCTCTATGTGTCTATATCTGTTTATCACCACATTTTGAGAAAAAGGCCATAGCAAATTTAATTTTTATCTCTCTCTGAAAATTTAATGAGGATACTTTTAATTACAGCATTAGATTGTTGGCGTAAGATTCCAAATACTTTAAGTAGTATCCTTAAATTCTTGAAAAAAAAAAAATCAAACCTAAGTAGATATTGGACAGATAGTTACAATTGTAAACTTGTATTTTGCTATTTACTTCACATAATGTGAATATAGTTATACATCCAATTTTTTGTGTAACTATTTCCATTGGATATATACAGTAACTGTAGGCAAAAATTACCATAATTGGCCATTTTGTGTGCCATTATCTGATTTTCATACTTAATTGTATACAAAATTAATCTGCAATTGCCTGTTCCTCTATCTGTAGATGAAATATTGAAAATCTAAAATTAAAGTTTAGTAAACTGTGCTTGTGATGTGTGGGTATACCACTGTACATTAGAAGTCACTAAAACACAAAAAGCTTATCACAGGCAGTTGATAGATCATTGCAGCCATGTGTAGTATTCTAGTATATATTTTAATCTGAGTTTATGGTCTGTGCAATAAAGAGAGAGCACATGGTTGTCTGAATAATGCACAATGATTCAGATACTAGTTCTCAAGCCAGGTCTGCCAATGGAAGCTTCTCACTCTCTCCCTGGCTTTTCTCCAGCTTGTCTCTTGAAGTTTAGCAATCTGTGATCTTTGGTGGTGGTGTAGACACCCAAAGAGTTTAACTGCAGCATCGATTTACCTGAATGTATTGATCTGTCTCTTCTGTTTCCCAAGTTCATTTGAGTCACTTTAAACTACAAGAAGAGATCAAAATGATCCAATGTTGTTAAAACCATAAACTCAAGAATTAAGTTCTTAGTTATACAATTATAACCACCATAACCAAAAATAAAGGTTTTTCACCTTTCTGCCTTTCTAGTTTGTACTGTGCAGCATGGATATTCTTATCCTACCTGACTTAGAAGTAAGAGTCCAAAGCCTCATTTCTCTGAATCTCTCACTCTTACTGTCTTTCAAAAGACATTTTTTTCTCTTTTTTTTTTTTTTTTTTTCAGTTCTCATCTCTTGAACTTTCCCCAGTTGTTTCCTTGAGATTAGAACTGTGGATTGAGATTTATCACTTCTCCTTGCTTTGGAATTATATTTCTACCTTTCTTTAGTATCTTTTCTGAATTTACATGAATTTTCTATTTGTTTATGTGGCACATCTTATTGGCTTTCTACTTTTACAGCATTTCATAAACTGTCATAACTTTCATAAATCATGTATCAGAAGAGACATTCAGTGTACATGCTTTTAAAATTTATAGTCTAGCCTATTTTAAGGCTTCATAGAGATTATATATATTAATAATATAGATGGCATATAGAATTCAGAGAGCTCTGTAAATTACTTCCTTCCTCTTTGCCTGAAGCTTTTTGTCATCTTGAGATTGCAAGTATATGGATGGATATGGAAGAAAACAATTAAAGCAGATACTGCTTATTCTCAATATTTATTATGTTTATTGAATAGTGTTTCAGGAAAGACTTGGGAGGCATTGCTTTATAAAGCAAAAAACTATTCAGTCCACAACATACACATACTCATATGCCCTAAAAATCACAGGTATATTTCCCTGAAGCCCTGAGAAGACTTAACTGCTTAAGTGATTTGTTACATCTTTCTACAGTTGCTATTTTGTGTTCTTCAAAGCTTTAATTGTTGCCTTGATAGTAACTTTTTATAGTGATACATGAAACCAACCTTGTGCCTGATACATTTGCATTGCAGAGTTTTTGTCCATAATTTCACTTATCTAATAAAAAGTGATGGTACAAACAACAAAAATGAGAAGAGAGACTTCAGTGTCAGAGTTGTTTCTAAGAAAAAGATTCATCTATGATTTCAGGAGCAATTGTATCAAGGAGGCTTACAGATTTTGGCATATCATGAGCTACAAGTTTTTTGGGGAATGTTGTTAAAAATTGATTGGGTACAATGTGGACACGTAGGGACCTGATCTGCTTGAGAGCCACAAAGCTGAAGTATTAAGGTACTATTAGTAAAATTTTAGTGGAGTAATTTTGAAGCATTTAACATACATTACCATACATTATATTACAAACCCTGGCTCTGTAGTGATCTCATGGAGGCAATTCATAGAAGCTGAACAATTGTATTGTGTGATTAAACATGAATTTCTCAAGCTTTTATTTTGTTTTAACAGAACAATGAAAATGAAACAGCACTGCATTGTGCAGCTCAGTATGGTCATTCAGAAGTGGTTGCTGTTCTGCTAGAAGAGCTGACAGACCCTACAATAAGGAACAACAAGCTGGAAACACCTCTGGATCTGGCAGCACTGTATGGGCGTCTGCGTGTTGTAAAAATGATCATCAAAGCGTATCCAAACCTGATGAACTGTAACACAAGAAAACACACTCCTTTGCATCTTGCTGCACGTAATGGTCACAAAGCTGTCGTACAGGTGCTTCTGGAGGCTGGAATGGATGTCAGCTGCCAAGTTAGTGTGTAATTTCTTTCTTCCCTTCTTCCTTTTGTCCTTTCTTCCTTTCCTTACTTTCCTTTATAATTAAAATATGATTCAAATGAAATAACGCTTTACATTTTTTTCTTTAAAATACACTTGCATTTACTTTGTTAGAAATGCTGCAAGGTGACACATGAAACAGATTGTTTTTTTATAACACAAATAATGTGTTCAAAGGGGTAAGTCAAGAAAGATGCATGTCTTCAAAGCTGAGTGCATATTTTAATTTTGTCTTGAAATGTGTGGATAAATCATATCAGCTGTTCATGTAAGTGTATGTAAGTACATTTTCTACAACAGTGGCTGTAAATAAATATACTAAACTGATTTGCTAAATCTATGGCTCTTTGTGGTCATAGCAATCTGAAACAGTGTCTGACTGAGAACTCATTTTCCTAAGGCTATCACATGCTAAACTGAAAGTTCCTAAGTAATAGTAATTTTGATTTTCTGCATTTCTATCTTGTTGCATAAATCTGAAAGAAAATTCTATAGCAATGTAATCTTAAAGGTACTGACTCCAACCAGTTAGCTGCATCTAGTTCTATGCACAGTAAGTTATAATGACGTAAAAGGGGTAACTTTAAATAAAATACACATAGATGGGAACAGATACCAGATACAACAGAAGTAAATTTTATGTTCATTTCTTTGTACCAGAAAGCATCCAAACCTTTTACCTACAGAGGACCAGATTCTGTTATATGTAAAGTGTTGCCTCAATCTTATAATTTCTCTTGATTTGATTGATGGCAGTGTATTTGTATTTAAAGTGTGTTTTCAGATTTAAAACACCTTTCTTGATGTCTAGGTAGATAATATGCTCTGAATTGAGGTTGTTTCAGGTTTAAATGTATTTTCAGATAAACAAACCAACCAAACATAATTACATCTATTTTAGAGTCACATTGAGACTTTCTCTACCCCTTAACAAATCTTGTGAAATTTGCTTAATCTTTGACTAAGTTTTATATCCATTTTAAGTGCATTTAATCAAACACCTTAGTCCACAAAATTCCCTTTTATGTAGAAAGATTATACCTGTATTCCATGCACTTTTATTTCTGAATTCTTCCATCAAGGTCCTGCTTTTCAACTCTTGAGAAAAAAATAAGAAATGGGGAGAAGAAGAGAGATTTAAAAAAAAAAAGGAAACAACAAAGCAAACCAGAAAATATTAGCACATTTTAAGATTAAAAATGGATATTCTTAAGTGGCTTGAAAATGAAATGTGGTAAAATTGGTTTGTTACTTTCATTATCTCTAGTGTGTTTTGACTTAGCGTTGTTACTTGCTTCCAATTATTTCAAAGTGAAACACTTTTCTATGGTTTACCTATTTGTGTACATGCTTACCCTTATGTATTCAATGTAGTTTGATTTTGATTTTCTTTACTAGAATGAGATACACTTGCAAAGCTTAGTACAAGCTTTTTTTTATCTGTCCTTTTCTATTACATCTTCAGTAATTTAGAAAAGTTTAATGCTAGAGCAACACATAACAGAACTCTCAAATGCATGTTTCTGAATATATAATTTCTCTTCTATCTGTAGCAAATGAATGAGGAAAAAGTCAGAAAGAAACTGATGCCTGAATTGATATTTAAGAAATAGAATAATTGAAGAAAAATAGCCTCTGTCATGGCAACTTACTAACTGACGGTTACATGAGGGCAAAATATTACACAATGCTTTTATGAAATGTGTTCTTCCTCTTATGCAATCTAGATAATTTTAGCACTACTGTGAATTCTCCTAAGCCATTTTTATCTATAGTTATACCAAAAGTTTTGCACTGGTCTTTGAAAAGTACACTGGCTCTAATTTTTTTACAATCTTCTTTTAAGAATGAGAGGTTCTTTTAATAATGGTGATATTTTTGGCATCTATACTAAACTTATAGGGCTTACTTGTGGGTTTTTAATTTATTTTTATTCTATTTGCTTTTAAATAATTTATATTCTTAGGGGTTTTGGTAGTTATTCAGAGGCAGGGGGATTTATTTTATGTTATTTTTATTTTTTGTACTAGTTTACCTTGCTTCTTCTGTGTTTGCCCTCCTTGCCATAAGGAAATATAATCTATTTATTTTCTCACCAGTATGCATATTCTCTATCAATATGCTCCTTTTCATTCAACTTCTTAGCATATTGGCAAGTTGGCTCTTTACATACTGTTAACTTATTACTTCTATAGCCTCTGAAAAATTCTGTTGATGATTACTGGCAGCTTTATTAAACTGAGCAGAACTTACAATATCAGCCTGTTACTTAAAACTGGACTTGACTTTTGTTATTAGTTAAATTGATCTGCATCACTGATTGGGAAAGAACAATATACAAAGTAAAATCTTATGTGGTAAATAAATGGTATACATTCACATATGTGAAAGGAATTTATCACCATTAAAGAGCTCCCAGAATGTCTAGAGATGATTATGGAAGTAGCCTGTCTCCTATCACTCTGTAATTGTAAAGATGTATTTGTTTAAATGGGAAGTTTACTTGAGCCATGTTATCTTTCTCTTCTGTACTCCCTGAGCACTCTTAATCATAACAAATACTTGGGCTAATAAAGGGCAGCATTTAATTTTTTAATTAATTAGTCACACATTCACTTCCCAGGTCTATCCAAGATCCTTCAATCTGAAATAATTTAAAGGTGGGCAATACAAATTTGCTTCATCTCTTTTATGCTGTGAAGTTTTCATTTAATTGGAACGTATGGAAAATACACAGGTTTGGGGCGAGTGATAGATTCTGGGCCCTCAGTTCACACAGTCCAGTGTGTTTTGTGCAAACAGTAGTTTAGTAATTGTAAATACCTTAAAAACTTGGCGCCTTCTGCTTATCCTACTTTCATCTATCCCTGTTTGCCTTTCTTGTCTGTTCCAGTAATGATGGCAATTTCTGATGCTTGTTGCTATAGTTCTACCAAAAGCTGTCCCCCTTCCTGTCACTATGTGTGGAGGATATTCCATGAATCCCCCCTCCATGGTGTCACTATGTGTGGAGGATATTCCATGAATCCCCCCTCCATGGTGTCACTATGTGTGGAGGATATTCCATGAATCAATTTGTAAAGCTACCATTCTGTCCTTGTGGTTCTGTCTGAAATCCATATCAAAAGTATAGTAAACTGCTCATGAATAAGGACTAGACAAGTGGCCTAATTAAAAGCTCTTGCATATTTACATGATTTAAAAACAAATTTGTCATTATTAAAACCCTTGATGCTTCTATGTGAGCCTGCAAATTGTATGCCAAGTTGATTTCTGTATCCTCGTGCTCCTACTGACAATGCCCTTCTATCCTTCCTTGCTTTGTGTGTCCATTGTACCTGTGTTTAACTGTAGGCTACTGGGGGTAGGTACTGTTTTGTTATATGCTTAGCACAATTTGTACTCTAGGTATCTGTATTTCCTATATGGAAAACTTATGCCAAGGAGTCAATATATAATCCATTCATGCAAACTTAAGTAGACTTTAGCTCACTGTATTAATGAAAAAATGCCAGCACTTTTGCATTAAGCATTACTGGGAAGAAATTTCCAAATCTAATGGTAGTGTTCACTTTGCCAGGAAAACATGATCCAAAGCACTGAAAGCTTCAGGGCATAAAACAGTGAATATTGTCTGTGTATCTTAAGCTCACTTACTGTAGAATAGACAAGAAGAGTATATTGGTGCACAAGTTATAAGTGAAAAAGGTCTACCTAAAAGTTCTATCACATCTTAAATAGTCTATTATTTGCAACTGTATTTTTTAATTCTCATGATTTGTGTAACATGCTCTACTACACAAGAAAAGAACATTCCAAGTTCTTTTCAAGTTCATACTTCTACCTTCAAGTACTAAGCCACATGTACATTCACAAAGACATGGATACTCAGCTGCTCCTCAGAATTTCTCTTGGCCCTGTTCATCCTGAGGCTCAGCACTTTCTCTATGTTAAAATGGAGTCTGGTAACTGAATTCTCTGGTAACAAGGACATTTCTGCCTTCTGGATAGTTTTTGGGTCGAGGGATCTGATTCACTTGTTAGTTATTCACTATTACCGTGAAATCCTGCCTAGGGCTTTTAAGATTTATGTCAGTATTCATCTTTGTGACATCTTATGCAGGATTACACATCTGCATCTTACAAGTATGCTTTCAATCTCCATATTCTCAGGCCAATTTTAGTTCAGTTTCGTGGTAATATTTTCTTTCTTATTCAAGAAATCATCTTTATAGTGTACAGATCATTGCACTGTTTATGTGGAGTTTATATGGAGTCCTTTTTAAATTCCTCTTTTGAGCAGACAATTGGTAATATGTATCTCATTTCAGGGATATGGCATTCATTACATTTGTCTGATAGCTCAGAGTTGTAAGGCATAAGCTGCTCCAGAATGCAGGGCAGTGCAGAATGCCTGTAAAGCATTTCAAGATTGTGTTCAGATGGAACAGGAAATATCACAGTAGAGTAGACCAAGAAGCAAGAAACTGTATAAGGAAAAACCCTGGCATGTGGCTTTGGATTCCTCTCCCAACATTAAGATTTACATATGTAGACATGGCTTATGTTTTTGCAGAGCTTTTGGTTCATTGATACAGAACTGTCTTCTGGCTTTCAAGTTAGACTTGTTTTAGACATCTACAGGAAATTTCCTCTTCTCATGTTAGTTATCATTCCATGTTTTATGAGATATGGAAAATATTACTTGCCTTTCCTCCAGTGGGGAATTTCGATCAATAGAAAGAGCTGCTGCTAGTGTCAATTATAATATGAGGATCCTTCCATCCTTTAACTGAGTAGTCTAAGTACTGATCCTCTTCTTTGTCCTCAAAGCTGTTGGTTTAGCATGCCAGAACACTGATCTTTTTCAGTCTCAGATCATGCTACAACAATGGATTCTAGATAGCTGTTGTCACTGAAGTATGTCCATTTTTTCCATTAAAAAATCTCCCTATTAGTACAGAATGATCTCTGCAATTTTAATCAAGTGGAGCTGGTTTTCCTTCTCTGCAGTTCTTCCTCACAAAACTAAAATTTAGTGTTCAGGCCTCCTATAACAATTGAACCTCTGTGGATTTCATTGTTGGTGTATACATCACTGAGTAGTATCTCTGGCAGAATCACAGAATGACTGAGGTTGGAAGGGAGCTCGGTAGGTCATCTGGAGGTCATCCCTGTTCAAGCCGAATCCCATGGAATAAGTTGCCCAGGACCACACCCAAACAACTTTTGAGTATCTTCAAGGATTGAAACTCTACAGCCTTTCTGGACAACCTGTACCAGGGCTCAGTCACCTGCACAGTAAAAAAATGTTTCCTTGTACTCAAACGGAACCTATTGTGTTTCAGTTTTAATCCATTAACTCTTCTGTCACTGGACATGACCAAGCCTGGCTCAGAGTTCTTTATAGTCTCCCTTCAGATCCTGGTACACACTGATCCTCTATATGCCTTCGTCTGTCTAGGCTAAACAGTCCCAGCTCTCACAGCCTTTTCTCACAGAATGTGTGCTCCAGTCTCTTGATCATTTTATTGATTCCCTCCAGTAGCTCCCTATCTGTCTGGTACTGGGGAGCCCAGAAATGGACAGAATATTTCAAGTGTGGCCTCACAAGGTCATCTCTCTTGACCTGCTGTCAACCCTTCTCCTTCATGACAGGGAACTATGTTAACAGGTCCATCCAAGAGTCTTGAGGTTTACTTACATCAGTAAGTGACTGATCCAAAGGAAATGCTGTATCACACATAGAGCATAATAGGCTGTGTCAAAGTCTTTTTCGGGATTGCTGATGTCAAGCCTCTTTCTGTAATCAGAACTATTTAGTTCAGTGACTTTTCTGTGGATTAGTTTTATTCCCAGAAATATCTGAGCTGCACTTTAGTCTCTGTGCAACCTTTGTGGTTGCACTGTCATTGCAGTTGTCACATGTTGAAGTCAATTGCTGTAACTGGAAATGTCCCGTAGACACTGTTTGAGTAAAGTATTCTGAAACCATCTGTAAGTAAATCTGAATATTTAGTCTTCTCATTCAGAATAAGCCTGTGAATGTTCACTGGACTGTTTCTGAAAATAGAAAGATTAGAAATTGTTTAGAGATATGCATTTCATATGTTTAGTCTCTTGCTGACTTCCTTCTCCTCTCTGTTATACTGTTCCATACCTTATACATGGGATCTAGATCTCACTGAGCATTCTCTAGTTTATATGTCCATGTACTCAGTATGAAGAAAGATAAATAATGAGTGTTCCTATTATAGACATAGGAAAGACTTTTCAGGCTCAATTGGTAGGGCATATATACACTTAAAATAAGCTCTCGCCCTGTGTCAGGATCTCTGATTACTTCTAAGTATCCTGTCATTGCATTGCTGAAACTCTGATGCATTCTGACACAACTAATTAATTATGAATCACTATTTTGTTTCGGAGTTGGGTTGGGGTTTTTTTGTGTGTGTGTGTGTGTGTCTTTAAAGTCTTTCCACCATAGGAAGTATGACAAGGCTGCATTTGGATAAAATATAGGATAATCAAATTAAAGCAGTAAAACCTTTAACATTTGCCCATAAGTAAATCTCAAAATCTAATTTATTATTTAAAAAAAAGGAGATAAGCCAGATATTCAGTGAGATGTAGTAGTGCTTTAGCTAGTGCTAATGCTATTGTATAGAAAGGCATTCTATTCAGTGTTTTCAGTTCCAGTGAGCAGTATAAAATACTAAGAAAAGTAGCTTGTTAAGAGAGGAAGTTCATTGTTCAGTACTGTAAATTTTATTTGAGCAAGTCTGCTCACAAAGAAATCTGCAAAAGTAAGTTCACAAACATCTGAGATAGAATCTAAATGTTATAAACGTAGGCATCTAATGCTGTTGGAGGTGCCTTAGGGTATGCAAAGCATCTGTATGAGGCAGATGTGAGGCAGATCAAATGGGAGCATCAACTGGATTATCAGCTGGGGGCCAGGTGGAATATCCTTGGGCATCTCTCACCATGCAACTGAATTGACCTTCTAAGATGTGATCCAGTTTCAGATTAAAACTTCTAATTGTAGATATCCACATGTAAGTTGTCTGACTGCTGAACAGCTGATATATTGATGAAATTGGGCAGATTTGCACTGCCTATAATAGGCAGAAATTTTACACAGATGCAGGCCTCTTAACTGGGAGCTGTATTACTTTCCTACTGCATTTTTTTATATGGTTATTAATTTTATAGTAGAACTGACAGCATTTTTGTTGTTATCTTGAATAGTAATAAAAAATTGCAGTATTTGTTCTTGCCCATTCAGTGTTTTTTATGTGTAGGTAGAATAGAGGGGAAAAAAATAAATGCTTCTTTTCTTAATGTATTCTTTACAAAAAGGTTCATTGGTATTTTAATTTGCATTTTAAATGTCACAATATTTCTTTTTCTAGACAGAAAAAGGGAGCGCACTGCATGAAGCAGCCCTATTTGGAAAGGTGGAGGTAGTTCGCATTTTGCTTGAAACAGGTAAATCTGAACACTGAAAAAATATCCTTAATTTTCCTAATCTGATGTGTGCCTCCTCAAGTTTTGGTTATACCAATTACTTTTATCTTTATCACCCTTTGCAAAACTAATCACATGTACCTCTCTTTAAAACACTGTTCTTTTAGAATAAGAAATTGCTATATGCAGAGAACAAAGGGGATGTTTGCACTAACACTCATAGATTCCATATATGACTCAGTGTATGCCACTGTATTCTGAGAATAAATATATTCTGAGAACAAAATGGCTACATGAAATTTTGTTATTCATTCTGAAAGGCAGCCAAGAATATTCTTTGATGTAGAGACCAGGATACTCATGTTCACATTTATTTCCTTCCATTAGCTATTCCTAACAAACACACCATCCTGCTTGCTCCTTCATTTCCTGGATAAACTTGGAGTGATTGTGAAGAAAGGGGGAGACACTTAATCTCTGAGAATTGCATTTGTCCTAAAAGGACAGGAAAACGGGGATGTAAAGTCCAAACAAACCTATCTACTACATAATAAGTGTTTCAGAATTTTTTTGCAGGTAAATTGCTCATTAGGCACCATCTTAGATAAATGAGAAGATCAGTGAAAATAAAAAGATTTAGAAATAACTTCTCACTGATGTGTGAACTTCCATTATGCTGAGGGATCTGGTTGGTCTTTTATTATCACTGCAAAATATTGCAAAAGCAGGTATGTCCTAATCACAGCTCCCCATCTGAATCTCAACTAGTGTATACCTGAGCTGAGATCTGTTTTCAGAAAAAAAAAAGTCCTTCCAAGTTGCTGAAAGGGATCTTCACCTTTTTATTTCCTAAAAAAAGGAAGGAATGGAGAATATCACAGAAACATAGGAAGCCCTATAGACTACGTAAGAAGAACACTTCTTATAGATTAGTACATTACAGCCTTTGCCAGCACATAATTGTAGAAGACAGGATAGTAGAATATTCACTGTGGACTCCCTCAACATCAAATGCTCTGCATTTCTGCAACACTCACCACCTTCTGCTTTTTTACCTTACAATGCCCTTTTCTCTAGTTCTGCCTCAAAAAGACTCAGAAGATGTTAAAAGTTGGTGTGTTTGGCCTCTGAAAGTTAGCTGCCGTTGCTAAATAGTGCAGCAATATTTTAACTTAATTTTTAGTGAGAAAAAAAGAACCTTTTTTCACAAAAGAAATTAGGAAACTATCCATCAGGTTAGGAAATTATTAGAACTGCAGCCTTCTTTGGTGAATGCTTTCAGAACATGCTTATAAATCCTACTTCCTCAGATTTTCTCTCTTCAGTGTCCTGAGAAGAATTTCACTTTGTTAGGACATTTCATGCCTTTAATTTTTATGGGAGTGCATCCAAAGTGAAAACCAACCTGTCTTCTACCATAAGGCAAACATTTTTGAGGTAGCCTCTACAAGACAAAGGTAGAGAGTCATTCAGTATCGCGTGCAATGGTTACAATCACAGTTAGAGCCCATTACCGTGTCAGCAGCTTGAACAGTCAGTGAGGACATGCTGTAGCTGTTCACAGTGCCCTTATGCTATACATGGGTATTTCAGTCTATTCAGAGCAGGAATTTCAAAAATGAAGTACAACTTTATTAACATAAAGTTAAAAACTTTTTCAGTATTGCTCCCAAAACACGTAATGGTACTATGAACTAGAAAGTCCCCAATGAATTAAAGCAGTTTGGAGAGGAATATAGCAAAAACATTCAGAGAATTTCTGGGGTTTAAAAAATGTTCTTTTCAGGATGCCTATTTCTGAGAAACAGCCCGTTAAAAGAATCCCAGATTTGGTTTAAGAAGCTTACTTTATATCCCTATGAGTTACAGAAACATAAAAATCATCCATGTCAGCATGTGAATTTTAGGCTACTCAAGCTTTAAACAGTATGCTGTACTTCAGCTGTAACACAGCTGTTAATCTGCTACAGTTGTAAAACCTCTTCCTTTCAATTTGCCAGATAGTTGAGTCTGAGACTACATTTTCTAATCTAAAGCACTTGGGGTTAAAAATTCCACCATAGATAATTTTCTTTTTCAGGAATAGATACCACCATAAAGGACAGTTTGGGTAGAACGGTTTTGGATATACTTAAAGAACATCCATCTCAGCAGTCACTCCAAATTGCAGCTCTACTTCAAGGTAAGTCATA
Organism: Myrmophylax atrothorax; assembly: GCA_026770055.1. Taxonomy (NCBI): domain Eukaryota; kingdom Metazoa; phylum Chordata; class Aves; order Passeriformes; family Thamnophilidae; genus Myrmophylax; species Myrmophylax atrothorax. The sequence goes on along the minus strand of JAOXXN010000265.1, from coordinate 46,839,258 downwards.
TTCAGTTATACATTTGTTAGACACAAATCAGAATAGCATGGAGAAATATTAAGGTTTATTGTCATTTCTGCTCTTTAAATACTTCATTATAGAAAAGGGCAGTCTTTTTAATTAAAAATACAAAATTCTTGTTTGCTATTTGAACAAAAATAAGTGGTTCATTTCAGAGTAAACCCTTTTGTTTTTTGTGGACCATAGTAATTAGCATGCTGTGTCACTTATAGCACTCTGTACATTCTTCATTATACAATAACATACTGTAATATTTCACTGCATTTCTATTAAGTTGTAATGACAACATACAATTGAAATGCTTGATTTTTTCATGAATAACAACTATATGATTGGAAGATGATGAAAAATTTTCAAAACATTTCATTATATTTGTCTCATTTTCCTTACATTAAAAAAAATAGTCCAACAAAAAATCAGACAGTATCACTTGTTATTGTAACAGAAATAATGCAATTTTTTGTACATTCGTTTGTTCACATTCCTCATCTTACTTTCTTGGTGTAAGAGGGATGGAAGTCCGTTGTTCACTTCAATTTTTTACTCTAGAAGATGGCAGTAAGGTGATGAAACATGGAGTAGGACATAACTGTGTTAAACATAATTTATTCTCTCCTATGGATTTTTTTTTCCTTCATCTTCAGATTAGTCTTTCATTAACTGTGTTTGACAGAGGAGTTCCCTGCAGGTATCACTGCTGCATTTCTATCTGTATTGCTTATTCCCACCTTTAAAGAAGCCATTTTAATCAGTTCAAGGGTGGTTCTACACATGAACTACATCATACTTCAGTCTCCCGCGTAACCGTATTTTATAAGAACATTTCCTAGAGAAAATGAGGTCATGTGGCTATATGGTGTCCTTTCTTTTCTGAGTGGCTTCCTAACTTGTTGACCAGCTTCAGTAAAGTTTTCCAGTGAGATGATGAACTGCAGAAACAAAGAACCTGTAAGCGTAATGAAACTGTTTCAGGCTGGAGGAGAGGTATTCCTGTGAGAAGGAGATTCATAGTATAGCTGAACTGAATTAACAGCTTGCCTTGAGGTCTCCCTCTCTCCCTCCTTCCTCTTTTCCTTTGCCCTTTCTCTCATTTCCCCCTTCCTCTTCCTGTACTTCCACTTACACAGTTTGCTTACATATTCCCCACTTACAGGAGATTTCAAAGTGACCTGGTACAGTTCATGAACCAGTAAAATACAAACCATCTATTTATTATATCAAATATATTTAATAGTATATAAAATATTAAGAAATAATATTATAAACATACTTTTTCTTGTTTTAATGAACCTGCTTTCTGTGTGATTCAGGTCCTAGAGTTAGCTCTGTCCCAGGTATCTGGCAGAACTAAAAAGTGGGCAGGAGGATATGGGTAAGGAATGTAGGGCTACCCACTGTCACCAGAAGGGAGTTCCTCCTTTGACTCAGACTCAAGCATCAACCTTTATGTCCTCACTGAACTGCAGCATAAACATACCAGTATGTAGAGGAAAAGAGCATTAAGGTCATAATGAAACTTCTTCAGTGGCAGGAAAAGGGTCAGTTAGAACTTCCACTGTCTTAGACATCCAAATCAAGCATCCTTCAGATAATAATCTAAGTTTTATCATTAAGTCCCATCACCAAATAAACTAGTTTTCTTTTCAGTATCTCTTTATTGTTCCATTTTCTCCTTAGTGTGATACCTTGCAGTCTCAACCCCACTGATGAATTTTTTTTTTCAAAACACCTTTGCTCTATGAATAAGGCACCTGAGCCTCTCTCAAGGGTTTCTCATGTTAGTGGATCAGTACCTGCCCTCAGTTTTTACCACACACACACAAAAAAGAAATTTATCAATTTCCAGGCTTTTTGGTGCATTGTCATGAGATTTTATTCAATTATGTTCCTTGAAAGTATAAAGATGACTGTTTAGTAGTTTCAGTTTGTATTAGTGTGATGATACTGTGCTTGTAATAAGCAGCTGTTTATTTTTGCTCTCTCTACCTTAAAGTCAGAAGTGCTGTGCAAAGATGAAAAATGGTTACAAAGATGCCATTCTGACTCTTAAAGAAAATCTGAGAAGCCCCTTCAGAACTCCCTTAGAACCCACTTAGATTCTTTTTCATCAGCAAAATGTTCACTGAAACTTTATCCATCAAAGATAAAGTTCAAACTGTGAGCTGAAGTTGAAAAATAAATTCAGGAGTGGCAAGATTCAGTACTAGCGCTACTGATGATACAGTTGACCTGCCCACCTCTAAAAAGCCAGCTGAGTATATTCTTCACTAAAGTGTGGGTATTTATCCTATTGTAGCTGAAAAAAATCTGTGAAGCTCTGGGATTCTGGGAATCCTGAATGTACTCTAATTGAGTTCAGTGGTGGATAATGAATTCCATGCAAAGAAAGGGCAATTACTAAGAGAGATTTAGTGGCTTCTAAATACATTGCCGTTAAAGCTGCTGTCTTCAGATGATTGTCTAGAGAAGCTTACATGACTCCTTCATGTAGACTTACAGGAAAAAGAAATTAAAATTATGATGTCAGACAATTACTGGCCAGATTTTGTAAGTTTCTTGCCAATTTTGTTCTTTACAAATACATAATGACATTGAATTTATTCTTTCACCTTGTTGCCAGGACAGATTTTATTATCTAGCATTCTCATTAATTTTTACTGTTTTTCCCTTGCACTGTTATGAGTGTTACTGTACAGTTTATAGCATTAACACAGCATAATATTTGTCCCTGCAACAAAACATCAGCTTCTGAAATACTAAAACAAAGGCTGAAAGATGCATATGAGCAGGCTGGCAGAAATGACCAAGGAAATAGTGTGACTAGTATTACCAGGTAGGTTCTACACCCCTGTGTGAAGGGGAATAATAGATCTGTAAGAAATGTGTAGAAAGAAAATTGGTTTGAGGATATTTATGAGAAACTTCTTTGAAGGAAATAAAGTAATTTATGTGTTTAGAAGCAGTTCATGGAGGCAGTAATGCTTAATGCATTGAGCTGATCCTAAAACCTACAGGGCTGGTAGCCACTTCTGAATGAATGTCCTCCCAGAATTTAAGGATTGTAAATAGAAATTGCTCTCCCTTTTTAAAAAACGGATATTTAGAAAACTACTTTTTATGGTTTATAGGTTTTAAAAAAACAAAACCGTTTGTTGGTAAGTTTTTAGAAGTGATCCTAATGTTTTTTGTGATCTTTACACCATTACTCACTATCCCAAGAAAACTGCAGTCAAAGTTTCTGCAAAAAAGTGCTTTTCTGTTTGCCAAATCTGCTGTCTTTTTTGAGATGTTAGTGTTATATGATAGCTGGAAAATAAATTAAATAGCCACTTTAAAGAGCAACATGAAAAAGGCTGAGTAAGGCTATATGCTGCCTGAATGGTTTTTTTACTGTCTGTTTATTATAGATGGAATTAATAGAAATGACAGTTCAAGCTTTAATTCTATGTCTTTCATAGATGTCACTTCATTTTCTGTATCTTGCTCAGGTCTGAGTTGCATTGAACTCACTTTACAGTACTTATTAGAGTTTAGATTCTTAATTTGATAAAGAAGAAGTAGTTGTATAGGCACTATGTACCCAAACAGCAGAGAATTAGGATACTATGCCAAGTAAGGCCAAGCTCCTGAATGCATTTCATGGGTGCAGTGAAACAACAGCATTCAGTGCTGAAGCAGTTAACAGTGTTGCCACTTAGGGCTTTATAATTAGGCATTGAAGATAAAAGGGATGTTGCCAAGGCTAGTAGGCCTAAAATTAAACCAACCAGCTGTGTTTTAGTTTTAGCACATGTGAACGTGATGCAGGTGCATGCTGTACTGTCTTTCAACTCTTTATCCACAGCTCACTGTGCTCTCCATTGGAATCTTGCTCTTTTACTATTTCTGGAAGCAGATTTCTTGTTATTATGAAAAAATGAGATAGTAGATAAACAGGAAAAATGGCGTGAGCCCCAGGAAGGCACAGTAAACGCTGCTGCATAGACAGTGTGGAGAGAGCTGCAATGGAAAGCTGTTTCCTCTCCTCGGCTGAAGCCACTTAGAAACTTAACAATGTTTGTACCTGTTATCGAATAATTCATAGACAGAAAATGCACAAGGAGCTGCAGAATCAGACTCCTTTCTTCTCCTCTCTGCTTAAATAGCTTTGGTGTCATTAGCACCGGCTTTCTTTTGTGTATTCTCACTCTCTCTTTCTTTCCTGCTCTTTCTGTGGACAAGTAGATCTTCCATTCCCAGGAGTGCAGGAGGCCAGCCTCACTGAAAGGATGGAATAAGTTTTCAGTCAAGGATTTTATTACAGATGTGTGGGATGAAAGTAATTTAAGTCTCAGTTGCCATCGTTTTTTGGGGGGGGTTTGGTTGTGGATTTGTTTTGGTTTGGGTTTTTTGTTGGTTTCTGTTTGTTTGTTTGTGTTCTGGGGACTTCCCAGCTCCTTTTATAGGCTATTGTGCAAAAGCTATACAGTATTAACTGTGCTCCTGAATTAATTTAGCTGCTGATGTTGTGGCACCTGAAAGTTTAGCTGCACCCTTACCCCTCTCAGAATCATAGCAGTACTTCAGTACTTGGTTTTGTTTAACTTCCCTGATCATGTACACAAAAATATCTACTGATTTCAGGTTTCTCTGGGATTAAATTAAATTTGAGTAATTCAGAATTTTCCTCTGCAACTTAGGAGATTGAAGTCAACCAGCTTCCATCTCAGCTCAAGTCTGTCTCCTTAGCACACCTGACGGTAGTTGCCAGTCAGTTTTCTGCTACTGCAGCGGCTGTAAAGAGAAGGGAAATTGGGTCATGAAGGCTCAGGTGGGCTCCTTCCCAGGGAAGCAAGTGAGCTGTCTGGGGAAGAGATTTTTAAGAGTTCCCAGGCTGGGGCACGATTCAGTGGAGCTGAAGATCCTCAGCCAGGTTCTGGAAGAGCCTTGGGGAGGGTAGAGGATTTTCTGAAGATGGTTGCCCTTCAGGAAGATGTGGAATGAAGGAGAGGTAAGCGCCCCTGCACGTATATTGTCTGTGGAGGGGAGTCATTTCTAAACAAGTTTTGTTTCTCTGATCTAGTTACTTGGAGAGTCTTCTATTTGAAGAGGTGAGTGTTCAGATATTTATTCTAATCAAGTGTGGCCTTTTTGTTGGTTTTTGTTGTTTATTCTTTGTTTTGGTTTGGTTTGGTTTTGGGTGGGCTTTTTTGTTGTTGGGGTTTTTTTGTGTGTGTGTTTTTCTTTCTTTTTTTTTTTTTTTGAGTTCTGAAAGGCTTTTTGGTCTCCTTAAGGGAAATTGGTCCAGAAGGAGCTTATATGAATCCACTCCATGGCATGGCTGACATAGAGTCTGAAAACAAAAGGGAAAGGAGCTCATACTTCCTTTAAAGTAAAATAATTTTAAGAAGTTATTTGTGGGGATTTTTTCTATTATAAGTAAAAAGTTCTCTGACATGAATGTAGCCATTACTCTAAAAGCCAAGGTTTATAAGTAAAGCAAAAACCTTAGCCATCTCACCTTACTGAGAAATTAAGATTTAAGAGGAGCTGAAGTTAAAGCAAGTTGTGCTTTTACTGTCCCTGAAGTCAGTGCCAGCTCTAGCTGAGGTGGGCTGTGCTCCCCTCATAGTGGAGAGGCAGCTGTGTTTCTCTGCTTATGTGGTAATTCTTTCCCTTCTGCTTGGCTTTGGCCTAACTGGTGTTATAGAAACTGAAAAGGCTGGAGTTCCAGCTCTTTGAACTTTGCAGAGCTTGTTACCTTCTTGAGTGATGTTCCCCACTGTTCTTATTTCCACTGCTGTGAGGCCACTTTTATGCTATTACTTGCACTTTACCCTGTTTAGGTTGAGTGGGGCTATGTCAAAATCTGGTAACTACAGAAAATAATTCTACTAAGGAGGCAAAGTTTTTGGAATTCTTAGTATAATCCTCACTGACCTTCAATCTTCTCTTCGGGTAAACAGAAGTAAAATGGTCAATTCTTCCCATTATGAATATGACAGGTTGTGTCCCAAACAGCCTTTACTCTCCCTTATTGCAGGAATGATAGGCTTTTCTCTAAACTCTGTGACCACAGCTGGGGAAACTGTTCTGGTCATTAGGTGGTATAATAATTCACTTAGCTTGCCCTTGTTCTGAGTTACCTTTCTTCCTTTGAGAAAAGTAATTCAACCTGAGCAGCCTCTCAAGCACAGCAGTCAGAGCAAAAGATGGCAACAGAGTCACCTCTTTTTAATAAGTTTGGGCAGACTTTGAAGACAAATTACTAGTCAGCTGTAGGTGAATAGAATTCAGCTGCTGGTGGAAGCATCAGGTGTTAGTGTGTGCTCTGTCTTTGGCTCTTAATATAGCTCAGCTGTTTCTCTGCCAGTATTATGTGTATGTATATATTTGCCTAGACTATGAGCCTCTTGCAGTTGAGTCCTTGTCTTGGTCTCCCAGGTATCTGGTAGAATTTGCAATAATATAAAACCAAGTTATGAGTACAAGTCTCCCAGGAGTCCAGATTTTCAGGGATTGTGCTCTTACAAGGATGGCACACTGCTGGCCTTTGTAAACCTCTTACACTGTGCCTTCTGTGAGCCTTTTGTAGGGGTTTTCTGGAAGGAACTCTGTATTTTTGAAACTAAGTATTTAAGACTTATGTTGAACTTGGGATTTCCTCCTCAGAACTAGCCTCCAGCAGGTAAGTGCATTGGTCTGGAAGGGGGGCCTGACAAAGAGTAAAAATAGAGAATTATTTTAAACCCATGGTCTTGTATGATTATGTGACAGCAAGGCTAAAGTCCTTCACAATCTCCACTTCTTTCCCCTCTTAATGATAGCTGTATTGATCTGTTAATTGTAACACTCACACCTGATAGAATTTCATTTTAGGTTTGCTTATGACAGTTGCATAATTACCAAGAAAGTATTTTTAGGCACAAATTGAATTCCTCTTTTCTTTGGGTCTGTCTTCCTTCTCCATCTTGCACATTAACTTGACAAATACTATAGCTGACAGATCTGGAAAACACTTTAGAGCATTTTGTCATGCTCCTAGTTTTCTCACAGTCTCTTACAGCTCATCTTTGCTTCTTTGCTTTCAGCATCACACAAGAAAAATTGAAGTGCCCATGTTTTTATGAAGAAATGTATGACAGATTATCCAGGGGACCATTGCCAACCATCAAACTTAATATATGGCGCTTTCAAATCATACGTTTAAAACACAAAACAATACAAAAAAACCCTACAATCTGCAAAGCATTCTGAAACTGCATGCTGTTCTATGCCATTTCCAATTTCAATTTCTTGGATATCTATTTTGTCACAGATTGTATTTGGGTTTTGGGATTTGTTATTTAATCATGAGTAACAGCAAGCTAAACAAGTGTGTTGTAGACTGTAGAAATGAAATCAGGGAGATTTCACTTCCCAGAAACTCCTTAGTCCTTCAGTGTGATATTGATGAAAGCAGTTACTGTAGTTTGCTTTTGTGTGTGTTGCAACATGTGTTGTGGTTCTTGTCAGTATCAGAAAGAAACTGTTTAGGCAATGTTAGAAACTCAAGAAAATGCAGATGCAGAATAACTGCTGGAACTGAGAATCAGTCACTGCTGGGGAAAAAGGTGCCACTATTGCATAAATTGATTTCTAATTTATTATTGTACTGCAATTCATTGAGGTAGCTGGTGTACAAAAGCACATGAGAAGATCGTAGATATTTTTATGAAAAGAATAGTAATGAAATCAACGTTTAGCACATTCATAATGTCATATTTTTCTGTTTTTATAAACATTGTCTTGAGCATGGCCAAGGAAAGTTTTAAGGAGGAAAACCACAGAAATTTTATCACACAGCTTTTTAACCTGCTATTTTTAACTCACTTCTTGAGTTTGCATTCTTTTTTTTCCTCATGTGCGATCTCTGTGCTGCAAGCAGAATATTTGGTTTTCTTAACAGTATCAGTGTTTCTACTTATTGTAAACATCCTGAATATCTTGACTAAAAACTCTCCACAAATTTAGAATAAAAGTCTCTTTCAAAGTAATCATATAAAGGAACAGTTACACTGATGTTTGAAGGAGACAGGAAAAACACAGGCAGTCTCAACTCATTACTCTTACTATGAGATTTCTGTGGCAGTTTCAGAAGATTACAGAACTGGCCATTATAGTGTTTTACAATACTTTCAAGAAATTTTTGCCTTGCAGCAGTGTTTATGGATAATTACAAGATTGTAATATGAAACACTGGAAAGGCTTGAATGAAAAATGAAGTAGCAAATATTCTTTTGATCGGAATAAACCCTCTTAATTCAGTCATTTACATGTATGTATATCTTTAAATTTCAGAATATATGGAAACAGGAAATGCAAGTATTTCAGAGGAACGCCCACTGGAATGCCCAGAACATCAGCCTTGCATTTTGTCCCCAGAAGTTCCTCCATCTCCAAAGGCTAAAAGTAAATACGTGCACTCTGTGAATGCAAAAGCTGTACTGAACTTCTCTTTAGTATTAGAATTGTATCACTAAAACATTGATAGACATACAAAATGCAAAAAAAATTATTGACATCAAGAATTGTTATTCTGCTATGAATTACTGATGTTGACTACGTAAACTGTAATCTGTGTCGTATAGCAAAGCAAGGAACTGTATTCTTGGACAGGACAAGTCTCTGATGAATTACAATGTATTGCATTATTTGATCTTAAATCTTTTTAATTTATCTGACCTTACACTTCATAATCAAGTAATACATTGAAGTACTTTGCAAACATTGCTCACATTCAGGTTAAAAATGGAATTTACTTCCTCTTAGTGAGTAAATCTTCCAATTGTGTTACATTTGGAAGCCTCTTTCAAAGATCATGCATGTACTGCTCTTCCATTCACCTTCTAACACAGCTTTCATATACTGTGGTGTTCACTGTTGTCTGCACATGCTTTCATTTTATGTTCTGATTCACCATTTACACATACGGTCACTAAAATAGTGCATTTTCTGAGTGTGGTGTTGTCCTGCTCTCTCATGAAAATCATTCAAATCTGGACTTCTGTCTTCAGTAATCATCCAGAGTGAATGTAATTGACTGCTGGCAAATAACTAAGCCTCTCTTTGTTTTTGTTGTGTGAGTTGTGATGTTGTTTTGTTGTTGTTGTTTTTCTGGGTTCTTATTATTTTATTTTCCTTTAAACACATTTGCAGGGAGAGTTTTCTTTCCTAAGAACTAAGCTTCCTGCTGCATGTCAGATTACGGTCTTCGTGGTGATAGTGAACAAATGCTGTAGTTCCAATCAGATTTCCCATTGGGGAACTTAACAGATATGTGGTGTAAGAAGATAAATAGTTCCTTTGAGATTAGTGGAATTGTGAAGTCAACTACCATATGCAATAGAAATGCCTGTCCTGAAATTAAGTAGTAAATATTTTTAAAATATGTTTTACTTCTTAACAATAAGGTTATGATCTCACATTCTTTATTTCCACTTTCAAAGTATAAATAATGTAAAATGTGCAAGCTGGCTTTTGCTTGTCTATTGTGTAATCTGATACTAAAGGAATGAAATTGTTCTTGATTGTGTTTCCCATCCATCTGCCATTCCCTGACAATTTAGGTTCAAATAATTTAAACCACATTTAGAAGAGGAATAGCAGTATCAATTACTTTCTGTGGCTTTCATGAAAATAGGTAGCTAGATAGAGAAGAGAGACCTTAATTAGTACCTACACTGAAAGAAACAGCAATCAGCCAGTCAGTTAGCATGCTCTCACTCACAGGTCAGTCCAGTTTTGTCACGCAGAATTCATTCTTGCCCAGTAAGATGTACTGCAGGTCATCTGTGGGAAAGCATGGGTTTGGGAACATAAACATAATTCTATAGGAAGCAGTAGTTCTGTTTCTTTATAGGTCGCTGTATCATTATTTTAGAATAGTTTTTAATATTTAGGTATTTTACTTCCAATTTTTGGTTATTATATTAATCTGGAATCATTTCAATTTTCTAATTAAAAAGAAGACTAAATAAACCTGATTATATTTTTCCTTAACTAACATGTTTTGTGCAAAGTTACCATTGAATAAGAGTAACGAGTTTTGAATACAAAATTTCTTTTAATTAGGTATTAAAAAGCAATTAAATGCTTTTAATTAACAACTTCTGTTCTTGGCTCAGAAAATTTCAATAATAACTGGCCATGGTTGTAATTTTGAAAATATTTTTTGAGTATTTTTGTTTACTTAGCATAGCAAACAGCAACTATGAAGAAAAGTGACACAAACAGAGCTCTAGACCAAGCAGATACAGTCTCATTTAGGGGATTCTTTAGTTATGTGGATGTACTTGTCTGTTTATATATGCTGAGCTTAATATGCTCGCTCTGTTCTTCCTTTTCATCATTCTATTTCCACATAGAAGTATCTGTATTTTATCAAGTCTAAGTGCTGTAGTTTCCAACAATATGACTGCTGTCAACTGAGTCAAGAGAAGGGGTTTCTTATTTGCTCTTGGAAAAACTTGGTTTTCCCTTGTATTTTTGTTGCTCTCACTGAAGGTATCTGTGTAACACACATGCAGTAGATAATCAGAACCCAATGCAGATGTTCATATTGAGTAGTTTTTTAGTCTATGGAGGTCTTGCTGCTGCTCGTGGGCTCTTTGCAGACTAGTTAGTACTCAGTGTGGTTATAGT
>JAOXXN010000265.1:46815915-46828484 GCA_026770055.1 Myrmophylax atrothorax | reverse complement strand
CATAAAAAGCTCATTGCCTTACTGTTCTGGTAGATGTCTTAACTAAAGGTATCTGATAAATTAAGGAGAAAACATGAAGCACAATGCAGAATGTACCAAATGTGGGTTTCTGATAGACTGCTGAAGGGAGATATGTATTAAACATGTGGATTTTACCCAATATATCCTTCCACCATTCCATTTAATCCTGGGAAAGTGAGCAATAATAACTTATGAAGCATTGCTACTTTGATGTGACACATGTGCGTTCTTAGGAACTCAGTTCCAACGTAGTCACAGTTTACAGAACCTGTGTAGTGTATTAACTACAGCAGCAAAGATGAACCTAATGCCGATTATGGGACACTGATTCTTTGTATTTGTAGAAACTTTGATTTCTGGATTAATTTTACTTGGATAGTTGCTATTTCTAGACAACTTTCTGAATTAGAAAACAGAGAAAGGGTAAGTATATATTGTAATTCATTGTAATTAAATGCAAGGTGTAGGGCAATACAGAAGCATGTAGACTGCCTTTAGCAAATGCCCAATCTGGAATAAGATGCCATTGTGTTTGAGAGGAGAATTGTGCATGAAGATTATTGTTCACAAGATAAGGCATGAAATATAACAGGTACTAAATGAACTGTAAAGAACGTGCATTTCCTTTTTAGGCACAAATTACCCCTGGTATTCTAATTCTGACTAATGGTGTGTCTGTTTTTAAAGGTGAAGCTGTGACTGGAGAATTATCAAAGCTCTTAGATGAAATCAAATTGTGCCAAGAAAAGGAATACTCTTTTGAAGATCTGTCTCATACAATATCAGACCATTATCTGGAAAATTTTAGTAAAGTATCAGAGGAAGAACTTATGACCAGTGGAAGCCAAACCAAGCTTAATGTAGTAAGTAAGATGGGGTGCAAAGACAATAATATTCAGTTACATCTGCTTTATTTATGGCACAGTCAGGAAAGAAATAGTACAAGAGTGAAAATAATACAAGGTTAACTTTATAATAGAAAAAATAATATAGCATGTGTTTCTTAGAGTTTTAGAATATAATGCTCCCCTTATTTTACAGAGATACTGCATACCACACCTCAGAATGGATTTTTGTGGCACCACTATCATGACCTGTTTTGAGCATGGGGAGGACAAGGATGGTTTTTATGTGGGTTTTTTTTTTTTTTTTTAGAAATCAGTGGAAATTAGTATGCTCAATACTATATTGAATACTAAATGTCTGCAGAATCTGATCAGATGTACCCCCTAAAAGAAGCAGCTAAGCAGCTTAGCCTCTTCAGTTATGATTCTAATACACTTCATTACTATATAGCTTTCTCAGTAGCCTAATGGTATTGAAGACTGAACCTCTAATACTGAAAATTGTTGTGGTTGTGATACTTCAGTGATTTCCAGCTACAATTGAAGATTACTTCATTGCTACTAATCTTGTGAATAAAGTGCTCTAGAATTAATTTTTTTCCTTAATGTAACAAGGATTTTTTTTTCTTTTAATTGAATTCTCTTCCTCAATAAGTAAATTGGATTGCCCAGGAAGTAAAGCACAGAACAGAGGAAAAGTGCTAAGTGCTAAATTTCAATTAATGTTGTTCGTAAGTTAAGAAAAATGATGCTCTCTTATGTGAGGAAAACCATGACAAGTTAGGAATTTCATGTTCTGGAGGATTTATTACAGCATACATAGACAAAATGAGATTTCTGAAGATGATTAGCTGCCCTGAAATGCAGTAGATACTTTTGTAAAGTCCTTTTAGATGTTTGAATGTTTAGATACATAACTCATCTTAAACTCAGTTTGAACAAGGTACTAATCCCATTTAAGTATTTTCAGACACTTTTCTACTGTCTCTCCAAATTTAGGTGCTAACTGCTATTTAAATCTGCTCAGCTGCTGTTTTGCAGAAAATGTATTTCACATAGATCTGTCTACTCTGATGGAAATTTTTACAGACCTGAATGAAATACAATGTGAATAAAAAGTATTCAGACACTAAATCTGTAATTTATGCGCAGCGGGGGGATACAAAGGTAAATTGGGCAATTCCTTTTTTTTTTTTTGAGATTTCATCTATTTTATATTGAACTAAATGTGAAAATAAATCTTCAAAATTGGGGGCTTTTTAGAGCATTTTATGGTGCTCTCCTACTAGTGCATCCAGCTTTTCTTTCTAAGAAAATTGTGATCAGGATGATGGGTGCACACTCCCAACATGAATCGGGATGGAGAGTAGAATGTATTTTTCCCTTGAGTAAAACCAACTGTATGGACCTGTATGGAGCAGACTCTTTGCTGTGATGTGAGACTTTCCTGTTTGTTCTAAAACATCCATTTCATTTTTTAATTTATTTTAGGGTTACTCAGTCTATTCAGTTGCTACTTGGCTGCCTTGCATTGAGGAATGGAAGACACAATGTCTTTCAGTTTTGGGGAAGTGCTGCCTTCCCTTGGTGTTTAGGCTCCCTGTGTCATGCGTAGGCCATACCCACATCCACTGTAAGGAGCCATGAAAGAGTAATTAGGAAGGAGCACTAAAATGAAGAGATATGTTTAGCTCTGAAAATGGTTGCAAAGGCGAGTGGTGCCAAACTACTCTGGGGGCAGGACCAATGAGCATGGTTGTGGAAGATGTGTGACAGTATGGTGATGATTGAAGAAACTGAAATGAATATTTATGTATAAGAACATGAAGATACAGAGAGAAGGAAGTGGAGATGTATGTAGATGTTGGGAGTCAGAAATAGATTCCTTGGATATGTTTTGAAGAAGAGAAAGATTCTTGCAGCTTCTTCTGACTTTAGTTTTCCTCTTTATGGGAACCTTCTGTAAAAACCTCAGTAGGTAAAATGAGATTTTCTGTTGTCCGCATTTGTTCAGCTTTCATTTGTTCTGCTGCACATTATAGAACTCTATGGAAGGGGCAGCACAGGAATGTGGTGACACTGGAGCACGCATTCCTTCTGCCTGCAGGACCAAGGTTGCATTTCTCTGTCATCATCTCTTAACACCGAGCTGGAGAACTGCTCCTGGTGTGCCTCCACAAGCCAGCAGTTACTTCAGGTTCAACTCAACAGTTTTTCCCTAACTTTCTTTGCTGGCTGTGCCAGCATCTGCTCTCAAGAGGTGTAGAAATCGAGTGCCTGTTGATAATGTGTTAGGTGATGCTGTGTCCAAACAAATGTTCATTCCAGAGATAACTGGTCCAGGCTCTTCAACTTCCTGTAGTCTAGTGATCTGAAGAGGTTCCAGACCCTGAGTCATGACACTTTGTGACCTTACAGAGGTTCTGCAAAGGAACTGGCTGCTAGGAGACATCTGCATTTTTTGCATCAAGCTGTTGTTCAGACAAATAGGAGGCGAAGACTGGGGCATTTCTTAGTGGAATGGAAACTTAGAAAGTTTTTGCTTAGTGTAAGGGTGGGGGGATACCTCTGCTTTTTAATGCAACAACTTTACAGTAAAAGACTTCATCTGGAAGAGTGGCATTCAGTTCTTTCCATGATATAAGAGTGAGTTTTAACATTGGTTTTCTAATTTCTCAAATAAAGTACTGATCACGAGGCTGTGATCCCTTGTAGCATTCTTTCTGCATTGTAAAACCACTGGAAAAACACCAGTGCAATCCAGAGAGCAGAACTTTGGATGCCTTATGCGGAGGAAAAATCTGTTCCTTTTCTGGTGTCGAGTGTCTAGCATTGTTTGTTGCTCAGTGATACAGCACTTGAAGAATGCTACATTTTCTTTTGAAGGAGTTGTGGGTTGGAAGTCTTTGGGTCAAGGACAGAATTGAATTAATTCTTCCATTTACTATGTTACCAGACAGTTATCCAGCCATATACAGCGAGTTCTTCTGGAATGATTGGACTAAGGAACTACTTCCTTTCACCAAATTTGCATTGAAAACACTACATCTTTTTATTACATTTTATGTTTCTATTGACCAGGTATGTGATGTGTGACATAAGGCATTAAAAACCTAGAGGTTGATGCGCTTACAGTATTTTAAAGTCAAATAGGAAGCAGAGTTTGCACAGCTCTGAGATTAGGTGAAAAAGAAAAAGAAATGGGAAAAAAAACCAACCCAAAAACCTTTGGGTTTAATTTCCTGAGTTCCAAATTACTAGTCGGCTCTGACTCTTAATTTTCCTTGGGATATGGAAGAGCTGAATAGGAAAATTGAAGATCAGGATCTTTTGGACTGGAAGACATGAGCATCTCAGAGAGGGAGATTGCAGTGGAGCAGTAAGTAGAAGTAAGGAGAGGAACAGGAGACACCACAGTGTAGACATGATCAGGAACAGATCTGGAGGTGAGTAAAAATGTCCCCACAGGATGCTTCCATTCCAGACATTGAAGGAAAAACTATGAAAATGTTGGGGTTTTGGAAAAACAGATGATGTTAGTTTCCTGAATGGGGAGAATGTTTAATGAATAGAGGGAAAACTGTGAATGTCTGTCTGCTGAAGAGCACAAAGTCAGATGAGAATAAGTTATCATTATCTTTTATTTGAAGAGGACATTATAAAGAATAAACTAAAGGAAGTCAAGATAAAGCTGCACTGGGAACACAATATATAATTTCAGTATTTTCTTTCTCAACTCTCGCTTGTTTAAATATGCTTCTGATGTGCTGTCATGAAAAATACTAATTCCATGTTTACCAGTCTTCTCTTCACCAGTCATTAATACACAAATATTTCAACATATTGGGCAACAACTCCCTCTGTTCATTGTCTCCACAAAATTAAAGGCCAGATTAAACACATTTTTGCAATTCAACTTCAGAGAGAGCTCAAAGAGGCCTATAGGTTCCCAGACATCATTTTTGTTGGAATTCCTAGTTTTTCTCAAAGACTTCCATGCTGGGTGGGGTTGTTGGTGTACTCATAGCTTTTTACTCCTGGTTCCTGTCTATTTTTCCCATTCTGGTCATTGTGACTTGAATACACTCTTTAGTTCCCTTGTGTGTGCAAAGACATGGAAAACCCTGACAGGTGCTGCACAAGCAAGTTGGGAAAGCTTTATAATTGTGTTTTACTCAGTGCTGACATACTGCAGTTTTTCTTTGTTTGCTAAAAACAAATCTTTCAAAGAAACCTAGAATTTGATTGTTCAGCAAATCAGAAAAGGAGCTGTGCTTCAAAGCATCTCCCAGAAAACCTATGCTGTAAAAAGATCTAGCAAAATCCTTGATTTTTATCACAGTTCAGTTAACTAAGGTGTTTCCCTTTCAAGCTGAGTATGATTGCTAGGAAAATCAATTTTGACTATAAATTATAGCAGTTTCATTTTTTTAAAAAAAAGTTTAATTAAAAAAAAATTTATTTTCCAATAGATGGCAGTCTGGTTCAGTAATTCCAAGAACAAAAGCAGCCATCTTATGTAAGGTTTTCCAACTTTTTTCGTTGCTGCATAAAAATCGTGCATTTTAACTCAGTTGATAGTACAAACTGCTTCAAAATGAACACCCGTAATTCCTCTAGGAGAAAAATTCATGGAACATCATGACATACATTTAAAATACAAGCTAAAACATCAGGGCTAAATTTAGTGGTGTATCATAGCAAAGAGGTTACACACCAAGTGTGTATTCAAACAATCTCTGTGAATTGAACAGCAAGTAAGAAAATTTAAATAAGTACAACTTGCAAAGCAGGGATCCAGAAAAATTAAGTGTGTTGGGAAAAAGAACAGGAGAATGGCAAAGTGTATATTGTAAGAATACTAAGCTCCAAAAAGTAAATTGCTTTAAATTCTTCTGTCATTGGAGTACTAAGATCATTACCAGTTTCTTGTCAGGTACGAGAATCCTGTGTATGTATTCATGTGAGAACAAATAATTCTAAATGCAATGTTAAACACAGAAATATGATGCTTTTATTGCAATGTATTTGCGTGTTGTATATATTAAAAAAAACAGGACCAGAGAAGTATGGGCTTTTTGTGCTTGCAAGAAGAAAAATCCTGTGGCTACTAGAAAGTATGTTACTTTTTATTTACTTTGGACAGCCTGTGATTGCAAAACAAAAAATAGGTTATTAAGAGCTTCTACCTTCCACATATGTGTCTGTGTGTATATATATTTGCCAGATGTACATGTTGGATGCAATAAATCTCAGTCTTTTTCTTTCATGAACTCGATATTTTAATTATATTTTCTGAAAATTAACTCTTTTAAGAGCTTCATCTTACTCTGTGTTCAAAAATTTATTCCAGTCCTTACTTTGAAAAGTGTTGTTTTCTTTTCGTGCAGTAACAATAATTATTCTGCATATTTTTTGAGAAGTCATGGGATGTTTTGAACTAAAACTAGTTTTAAATTCTGCCACTTCGATAAAACCAAAGCAGTAAATCGAAGTATTTTCTTCAGAACAGTCCTTTTAATCTTGTGTAGTAGGTTGTTGCTTGCAATGTTTGCTTTTACATTTATGCTAGTGTGTTCTGAAGCATAATAACTGTTATTGATTTGCAAGTGCAAATGCAATATTTATTGTCTCTGGATTTGGGACATGAGTTTAGATAAAAGGCATAGTTCCAGGAAGTTTATGTTCTTAACAGCAGAGTGTATGTTAAAGGGTTTGGCTTAATTACCTGGAAGGAATAGTGAGAAACTGAAATTGTAAGATGCTCCTAGGTTTGTTTGGTTGTTTTGTTTTTAGTTGTTTTTTTTTTTTTTTAAACTGGAGACAGTAAAAACTTGTAGTGACTGTGCTATAGAGGGATTTCACAGAAGTGGCAGCAGTATATCTGATTAAATTTAATGTGGTTATATAATAGATAATAAAGGCTGGCAGCAGTAATTTAAATTTAAACATGAGGAAAGGTTCTGTGTAGTCTCAGAGAAAAAGATGTGGATTTCATCACAGGCATATAAATGTCAGTTTCTGCTTACTTCTCTCATCCAAAAAGGAAAGCTGATGTTGTATACATTAAGGGAGAGTAAGGGAAGAAATATGGTTAAAAATACAGTAGCATTGTTGAAGACAGTGATGGTAGGTATTCAGAGAGAAGACTCACTTTTTACTCTTGTGTCAGAACGTCAAGAAGATAAAGCAATATAAAGGTAATAAAACTATGATCATGTTTGGTTTACATCTAAGGGAAGACTTGAATGCATAGATTTATGTGGTTTTGAAAGAAGTTAGCAAAGAATGAATATATTAAAGGTTGATAAAATTCATGCGTGGTTCTTCAGAAGTCAGTTATTCTGATTATTTCTTTTCTCTAAGGAAAAGAACAATTATTTTTGGTAAAAAAGTGCACATACAAAGATTTTTTTTTTAAATTTTACAAAGTAATAATCACCAAAGAATATTGAGGTGAAAAATTTGGCAGCATTATTCAAGAATTCTGTTTTGGTTTTTAATTTTAAAGTAATATTTAAATACCTAATGGCTGGACTGAAATATAAGGGCTAAAACCAAGCATGCTGAAGAAAAATAATTACTGTCTTGGATCAAATATGGTAGCCTTTAAAAATAGCACAAACTTGCATACATGCATTATTGAGAGAGAGATACAAAATTTCACAGGATGATTATGAGCAAGCCAGAAGTACATACAATTGCTTACTAATGAGGATACATTAAAAACACATTCAAGAACAATTTTGGTTACTTATTCATTAGGGAATAGTAAGATTATCAGGCCTGATTGTTTGGGGCTCCATGGGCAGAAGAAGATAAATTTTAAATTATTTAATACAGTAACACTTAATGAGTTTGTTAATAGAGCTTATTTTGTATTTTGCAAGTATATATGTGGTATAAAGAAAAAGGGAACAGTAGTACTGAGAAACAGTGTTTGCAGTGTTGTTGGTTTACTGCATTTCCTTTTTAAGGTAAATTATATATTGCCAAATTTTGACATTGCAAGAATTTTATATTAAGGTGCTCTTTAACTCTTGCACCCAGTCCAGTTAAGAGTCTTACCTTGCAAGCATTATACTGACTCTTATTTCTATGGCAAGTAAAAATATGAAGATCATCTCTCCCAAGGTATGTAGCCCTTAATTTTCAAGATTCCCTTGTTGCAAGGGCTACCCACTCTCTGGAGATAAGATTATATAATTTCAAGAATTGTTTTTAAAAGCTACCACCCAACTGAAAACCATCTGGTAGTCCTGATTTCTAATGTACACATTGGTATTTCCCACTGAGAAGATCTGGTGTTGCTGGTTTTTTTGGTAATTGGATATTTATAATGTGACATCCAGTATCAAGCATCCACTTTGTCGATATAGAATGATATACTTTCTGAAAGCTCATTTACAAAAGGGTTTCTAAATCGTCTTTAAAAATGAGCTGGTGATTACAAAGAAGCAGAGGGGGGTGTACCAACTTGATGCAAATTTTTGTCCACTATTTTAGGTAGGTTACCTAGCTGAGGGGACTTCAGACATTTTTAATGTATCCTATCCTAATCTGTCTTCTAAAGCTATTAAGGTATCTGTAGGTTATTTTATGCTTCAGCACTGTGTAGTGAACATTTCTGTGTTCCCTGGGTCCTGATAGCAGCTATGTGGAACTCTACACAGGATAATTTGCCTGGTATCATGCTTCACAGCTGACTAAAATAGCCTGCAGCTCCCTGCTGCTGTGATTTCTGGTAGAAGGTTTGCTAGACAATCCTCCAGTGTGCTGCACAGACCTACGCTGTGAAAAAGTCAGCACTTCTTTAAGAATATAAAATCTCAAAATATGACAGCATTTAGTGTAATTAAAACTACATGGAATTAAGTATAACTAGGGGAGGATGTTGGCCAAGCCACCAGTTCATCTGATCTGCATTAAAAAGTACCTACTCTTTTTCCCCATAATGATTTTCTGGAATATTAAATCAGTCTAAGCAATTACGTATATGTGTGGCACATACCTTGACTATCAGGTACGTGCAGGAAAACAGCTTACAGACAAATGTGTCTCTCTGAATGCTGTTATGTGTTTAGCTTGCATTGGTGAATTCTAAATGTATCTAATCCTTTTGCTCCAATCTGTCACATTCTTTACCACCATGACCCTGTGTTGCTAGGTTTTGCAGAACATGTGCTGTATTACAGGCATTTTTTTGATTTGCTGAGTACATGCTTCCATTTATTCTTATGTAGTAAAATCTGACAGAGTGGAAAAGAACGAACACTTTGTGCACATCCGCCATAACTTGTAATACTTCAGGCTTGTTCTTTCTTAAAGATTCTTTTTCCTGACTAAGTAATCTTAGAATTTTCAAGTTTATTTTGTATGTAAATCTTGCCTCGCTGCCAACCACTTTTACTTGCCCTGCTGTGGATGCTTTCATCTCAGCGAAATCTTTTACATGGGTATGAGTCTAGAATTTTTTCCATATAAAGTAATTAAAATATAAGCTTTTCAGATCAAAGCGCTTGTTTGTCTTTATGATTATAAAGCTGTGTATAAATCTAGGGTGCTCTGGAAATGATGAGTAACATTTTGTCTACTCAAAAATTCTGTTGGGCAGCTATGTTTTATTAAATTGACTACAGTAGATTTTTTTTTCCCCCCACAGGACAATTTTAGTTCAATACTGAGCACATGTGTAATTTGAAGGCTAATCTTTGTTTCATTATACTTAGATGAATACCAAAGAAATCTACTGTTCTCAATAGGATTAGCCAAAATCTGAGGAGTCTATCAGAACTGATGCTAAGATCATCTTTACAATATGAAGGATATTTTTATGTGTGTGTGTGTTCAGTGATGTAGAGAACTTTCTTTTTCATCCATATTTGTTTCATTATGTTCTTAACAGCCCTGAGCTGCCTGGAGCATTGTGGACACTCTTTCCAGGCATGCAAAGCAGAACACCTGTCTCTTCCATTTCTTCTGTACCCTCAGTGCCCATCATCCTGGAGTATGCAGTAGTGTGCAACACCATGTCCATTTTTAAGCTGCGGTCTCCAACTTCATTTGAGATCTTCTGAGAGAGTTCAGTCACTCCTGGATAACAGAATGAGAAGATACTACCATGGGTTTTCCACCCAAACTGGTGACTTTTCAGTATTAACATCAGTTATCACTTTGTCATTATTGTAACAGCAAATCATCAGGAAGACTGATGAGTTTTTCTATTACTAAGTGATACCATGAGAGACCCCAAAAACAGGGCTCCGAGCCAAGTTAATGTGGGATAAGATAAAAAGGTAGATTCCATAATGTCCAGGCTTAGGGCTTTTAGGAATACATGATGACACCTTCCTGAACACAGATTTCCATGGTTTTTATAATATTGCCCACCCAATCATTACTTTATAGATCTCTCAGCCCAGTCCTGGCCCCACCCCTGTTTCCAACCCCTTAGGATTTGGGTCTGGGGTCTTTGAGACCTCCTCTTCATCATTCCTCCTCTTCTTCGGGCTTTTGGAGTTCTTCCAATGTTCTGATTTCTGGGTCACTCTGCCCTGTGTTTCTCGTTCTGCAGGCCTTCTGATATTCTTCAGCTCTTTACCTTGAAGAGAGCCTAAACAGCTAAAAGAATTTGAGCTACTGATAAATGCTAGGGGTTAGGATACGTAAACAATTACTACATTTGCTTTTTACTACAGTTACAAGTACTTCTAAAAGCTATAAAAATGGAAAAAAAAATCCTTGGTATCAAGTTATCAGCCACCAGAGGCGCCTCCCTCAAGCCCTGATCTGTCCTCGTGGTCTGCCAAAAAGATCTGTCATTGACTCCTGCCCTGCATTTCCCTTGGGTTTCTCCTCTCCTCAAACTGTTTTTTCGTGCTCCAGTCAGAAAAAGGTTTTCAACTTCTCCCTCACAAGAGAACAAGAAGTTCTTTTTGTCTTGCTTGGTTTTCTCAAACTACATTTTCCATCTATTTGCTGAGAACATCAGCAGTAGATGTGCTGATACTCCAAAGGTGGGATCTGGCTGCCTTAGCATTTTGTTGTGTCACTATGGATGCACAAGTGCCGTGTTACATAGGGTTGATGTGGGCTTAGTGATGCCTTCAGGAGCAGTGATTAAGGGCCAACAGCTACCCTGTAGTTTCTCAAATGATGCTGGATGCCTGTGCTTGGCAAGTGAGTCATAAGTAGTTGCATAAACATAGGCATCTAGTGCTGTTTGGTCTGGTTGGCAGCCAAGACATCTACATGGGGCTGGCAGATATGAGAAAGAACTTGGGAAGTCATGAGGTTCTGGAGTGACAGTTAGAGGCTAGGCAGAGTGCCCAAAGTTAGATACTGGACTTCAGTGCAGAGGCAAATGAATCAAGATGCAAATGTCCTTCCAGTAGATTGGCAGTGTTAACATTAAGGATTGAGAATTGATTGTGATCTTCAGTTATCTCTTTGGCTTATCACAATTCAAGCAATGTATGAGGTCTAGAAGGAATATGAGGGACTTCACCAACATTTAGGTACGGTTAGATTTTAATTTCTGGAAGTGTATTTTTACTCTCTCACACAATTAATTTTGATAGATTGTAAAAAGACTGAGCTTGAGTATGTGGGATATTTTTCCACAGTCATATGTAGATATTTACCTGAGGGAAAAGGTAACCGATTTATTAAGGAAAGAAGGAGAAAGAATGCTTTCAAGTTTACTCTTTTCTATCCTGAAATCTAAACAAGGAGTACATTCTTCTAGAACTGTTTAGCTTTTGATGTTTTTGCATGTTTAAGAGATAGGAATTTCTGCAATATTTGTAGAACTCTGCCACTGTTGTCAGCAGGTATGAATGCAGATTTGATTGGTTTTGCAGTACAGAGTGAGCTCAGAATAAATGAATGTTCTACCTCCGTATCAGATTACAAACAGTAGAGGAAAAATAATTTTAAGTATTTTTGTATATACCTCAAGTCAATGCTGATTTCATGTCTATTCCATTAGTGTAAGAAAGAAGTCACTAAGCTTTGAACTGACATTAAAGCCTGATGATCACTGTCTGACAGGAAACACATGAGAGGAGTGACAACCAAATGGATATGTCTCAGTTGTCTTCTGTAGTGAGGGGAGCAGCATCATTTTATCCCAACGGTATGAACAGATGTGAGTCTGCAAGATTCAGTAAGGGGTGGAGATAAGAGCAAATGTATGGTTTCAGGATATTTTATTCTATGATTCTTTTGAAGTTGAATAAGTAGGTACTCTCTTAGCAGCATTAGTCTCAGTTTCCCTTCTTTGCTAATTAGTCAGAGGTATACAAATAATGCTCATGGAAAGTATTGTGCCATGTTTCACAGGGAAAAATGACCACCTAAAAGCTAATACACAATAATACTGTCTTTAAAAATTGTTTATTAGCTGAGATCATGACATTTTGTAACTTGTTTGCATTACTTGCTTAAGTTCATTTTTATTCAATCCTGATACCAACAAGCAGATTTATTTTATAATTAGCATATGAAAAGATCCAGTATTTTTGTCCTGAAGACTTGAAGTAGTTGACCACTCATGACAGTGAGTTTCATTGTATCCTTTTGACAGATTTTTTCAGTCTTCATAAATAAGCTCAGCAAACAGAAAATGAATAGCAGAGAAGTTGAACCAGATTCCTATACATTTATAAAATACATGAGTAATTCAGAGTTATGGGCAACTGG
>JAOXXN010000265.1:46797848-46811369 GCA_026770055.1 Myrmophylax atrothorax | reverse complement strand
TGAATTGTAATTTTTCACTTTTATTTCACAACATAGGTATGTGTCCTTTGGGTCAGACAAAGGAGAGGTAGAGGCACACCTGTGTTAGGATAATAGAAAATACTTGCATGGCTCTCTGTCTGGCAAATTATTTCTTCAGAAGAAACTTACTGACCTCATTGTTGCAGACTGAGTACTAGCATTTAATTTAGGAAGTGTCTGGTTGCCTTCTGTCTTCCATAAGCAGAAAGATATTGCCTTCTGATACTGTCTTTGCTGCTTGATTTCAAAATCTTATTTTCTTAATATGCCATTTCCTACAAGATGGACACTAATTCAATGTTAGTGTCCAGAGCTGCAATGCACTAGCAAATGGTAAATGTCCTATTATTTTATACCTTTATTAGTTTGCTGTTGCTGTTTTGCTTTAGTGGATTGTCTGAAAGGGCATGTGCAATACTTCTACAAATGAATGATTATATGAAAAACCCCAGAGACATAAGAAGTAAAGATTTTGATGTTTGGTTTTAGGTTTCAGTGGACTACTACAGGAAAACCTCCTCTGTATCCTTAAACAGGGGAATTGAGTCACATTTTGCCTAGCAATGGCTGCTTACAAATGTCAAAGCCAAAAGTAGACAGTTTTCACTAGAAGTTGAGAAAAAGAGGGACTGAAAGGAAAGCAGAGGTTTTGTATCACTTTCTGTGTTCCTAGAGAAAGTTTGTCTAGATAATAAGGTCATTTGGTAGACAGGAAATAGTTGACATCTGTAAAAAGGAAGGCTTGAACTTTGTCTGTTTTATACATGGCATACAGCTGCTTGAGCTGTGCCTTGGTAGCTGTGAGTAATGGTTAAGATTAAAGCTGCTCTCTCCTACTCATCTCGTTGACTTTTAAGAGTGGAACAGACTTTCTCTGCTTTTTATGTCTGTGTTCATCATTCTGTCTGTTGACAAATATCAGCTTATTCTCTTAGATTGGGAGAGAGATGTCAAGTTATTGTGATAGCCAATCTGATGTACATACATATTCTGGGTGAATAAATGGTCTGCTTATAGAATAAAGTGTCCTTCAGTCTAAAGTGTCCTACTGGGCAACTTTTGCCTCTTGTGTAGATGGAGACATGAAAAGGAAGGCTTCCATATCTGAATTTTCATATCAATCTGAATGGTTGTAAGGTATGAAAATAAGAGATGATTTGTCAGGCCCAGTAGTGTGTGAAGCAAGTTTGCCACTAATTGTGGTGGTCCAATGTCCCCTTGCCAGATCTTACTATTCCTTCATTGCTGTATCATTATTATTGTGTCCTTTTTATACATAGAGAAATTATTTTGTTAGCCTCTTACTACTATAAGCAATGTTTAATACTTAAATCTGGGTTTCAGTAACCCCCAAAACTTAATAAATCTTTTATTCTCTATTAACATATTGCAGTTTCTCTACCAATTTTTCCTTTTGTGTATCATATCTAACATTATGTAGGGTTTTCTGTCTGTTTTGTTTGAGGATATATGATGCTTATACTGATGTCTCTTCTAACTTAAGCAGAAGTGGCCTTTTGGACGGTTAGTATTGCAGTTTATATTGACTTTGCCATTTCATGATGTCTAATTCAATTAATTGAACAGCTGTGATTTAGGTAGCATTTGCTAACTACATTTTTTAGAAATCACAACAGACATAAATAAAACGTTCTCAACGTGTCTGTTTTTCTTTAGTTGACAGAAATACCTTCCTCTCTATTTATTCATTTATTTATTTTCTGAGAAGTGGGCATAAATAACTTTGGTTTCACTAAAACTCTTCCTTCAGGGCTATTTCAAGGCTTCCCAGCAGCACACACAGAATTAGATTTTCATGTTCAAAGGATCCCTAAGGAGGCAAAATTAAATTATACAACAGAACAGAAAAATTAGGGAGTTCTGGGAAAGGAATGAAGGCTATGAGAGAATAACAGGAAACTGGGTGGTCTGGGTTTGGCATTTTATGGGTTTGTGTGGCAGTCTGAGGTCTGTGAGTTGATTGTAGATCTTTCTGTATCTTGTTTGTCTCCTCCTATTGCATCCCTCTTCCCAGGGTATGCAAGCCCAGTCTATCAAATCTGGGGAACTTGTGATTCCCCTTTCTCTCATGCAGCTATTATCTCCTTCCCTGCTCTTTGCAAATGCAGCTCTCTTTCCCTACAGTAATTCCCACATGTCTCTTTGTGTCTGTCATCTGGGAAGAACTAGGCTTTTGGCAGTGGGGATGCATGAGAAAGGTGGTAGCAATAACTGTTTCTTCACCCTTCATATAGGTTTTCCCTAATGGTTCCCTTTTAGGGCTTTATCAGTAGCAGAAATCTGGGCAAGACAGAAATCAGTCATTCAGTGTAAGAGGAGGTAATCCCACTCTGCAATAGTCTGTAAATTAGCCAGTATCCATGTTCATACCTGGATTGTCTTGTTGCATGGGAGTACAAGTCAGTTTATTCCAACAGCGTGTCTAATGAACGCTGACATTGATCTTTTTGTGAATGATCAGGAAATATGACTGTATAGTATTTCCTACTTCTCATTCATATTGGCATAAAATTCCTGTGATTTTCAGTCTATATTAGGCTATTCATATAAAATATATCTCACAGAAATAATACAGCTCTCATTGTGCTTGTGTATTTTTTTCCTTATTGTTCAGTATTTGTTTTGTATGGGGTTTTTTTCACTCTGTTCCTGTAATGGCTAAATACTCCTATATTCTGCCTTCAATATATTGAATTGCATTATTTGTCTTTCTTAAGTTATGCTTAAAAAATTTGCTGATATTATGTGTATTTTTTACCTTTAGAAGGTACACTGACATTTTTCTGTGGCTTTTGTCTTCGTTCACTTACATTGGCTTGTAAAGCCACAGCTAGTGTGTGTTGCTTGCCGTCTTGTGGCGAGCACTGCTGCAGTTCTTTGCTTTTTTCTCCAGGGGGCAAGAAGCGCTTTATTCTCTGGTACAACAATTCTGAGATTCAAAGTATAAACGTAGGGCAGCCACCATGGAAGATGGCATCATAAATAGAGAGGAAAGACGTGTAGTCTTCTTCTTTGGCTATGCAAATACATAGCAATAATAGTCTTTCACAGCCCACACTCTGCAGAATTAACCCAATCCTTTTAATAATCAGTGGGAGAATATTGGTTGCTATGGCAACACATTCTGTGGTACTACTTGAGTGTGAAACTAACCTAATGAAATATTGTGCTAAGAATGTTTTAGAAATTGACTTTCAAAATAAAAAGTAAATAAATCCACCTAACTTTAGAAGATATGGCTAGATTCATGCAATCTGCAACAAGGGAACAACCGTTTTCTAACCAAGTGGAATCAGTCTAGTAGAGATGGAGATACTGTGTTTCCCATCTTTGGTGAGTGAGCTGAAATAGAATTTAGAAATATTTTCCCTACTTAAATTAATGACATACCAACCACGTCTGTGTTAAGAAGTTAGCACAAGAGTCAAAAGTTAAATGATCCTCAGATGTCACACAATTTTAGTGCCTGTCTGTGTGGTGCCTTTGCTTCTGTTAGTTTCCATCAGCTTGTGTTCATCTTGAGAACTGCTGCTGTTTCTGTCCTTCTTTCCCCTTCTACTTTTCTTTCACGTCTCTGCTCCCTTTCTTGCAACAGGCTCCATGCATTTCTTTATTCTACTGGCTAAGTGTTGGGGGGTTTAAAATTATTTTTATATGGGCCTCATAGCAGTGTTCTAGAGTTAATGTTACTGCTGGATTAATAGTTGTGGTCAGCCATTGTCTCAAACAGCATTATTTTGGTGAAGCAAAAATCCAGCTGCTTCTGAAAGAAGCACTCCTAAAGACAGCATTTAGTATCTGAATATCAGGTAGGCTGCTCAAGCAAGTGTCAAGCAGGCTAGAACAGCTATTCCATGTTCCATATTCCAGTTTAATTTATGGACAAAGAATTAAGACGTAAAATTTGCTTTTTTTACTTTTAATAATTTTTGTTGACAAGAGATTTAAAAAATCGTTCATTACTGGGTTAACTTTCCTGCTTCTCTTGAAATGAATAAAAGTTGCCACTGCAATTCAGTTGGGATGGAATATCCTGCATAGCAAAATACATAAATATATGGGAGCTGTCCACTTTTTTATTTCTCTGTGTCTTAGAAAATTAGAATACTGGTTTAAGCAAAAATCAGCATTTTCCCTGTTATCATAATGTATGTAAGTCATAATGTTCACATCTGAATGACATGATATTACATCAAATTTTAAAGTAAGATAAAGTAGAAAATGCCAATTTCTTGATAATAAAGACAACAAATACATATTTTTACTGTATCTTATTATGTTCACTCATCTTTAAAGTATAATTGCAGATAGCTCAATATGCACCTTCCTTAGAAAGTGTGATTTTCATATGACAGTTTAACAGTTGAGTAGGTACTTTGTATTAAAATAGCAGGTTTTTTTTTAATTTATAAATGGGACACTAAGTTTTTTCAATAAGTAAAACATTTCTTTAGAGTCTATTGACGTGTTTAATTTGAAAGTATCATTTCTTTATACACAGAGGCCTTCTTCAATGCATTTATCACCAAGGGAGGAAGATGATGATGATGCAGGTGAAAATACTTGTGGTCCTTCAGGTTTATGGGAGGCATTGACACCTTGTAATGGATGCAGGAACCTCGGATTTCCCATGCTTGCACAGGTATATGTTTACCTTTTCATCATAAAACTTAATAACTATGGAAGAGCTGCTTAATCTTTGCCTGAACTCTTACAGTTACATCTAATCTTGCCTGATTCCCTTCAAAATTGTTACTTTCACACTTCATTTTAATGTCAAAATCTGATTCTAAAATTAAATTTCGAGATTTGGTCATCCTGCTGTAATACTTACCCAGATGGGTTTAATATTGAGCCTGTTTGTTGTTTATTACCCTTATTTTAGACAGCTGGTTGCTGTGTTGGATAGCTTTCTTTTCCATGTGGAAAGAAATTTGAAGTTGTGAAGTTTCCTTTCAGATAAGTACTCTATTTTTGACTAGCTTCTAATTAATATAATGACATCTCAGCTACTTTCTTTATAGAACTAATTGAGGATATCATGTGTAACTCAACTGATGTGAGAGTATAGCCTAAGACTTCTCTTTGAAGATTATGTAAGTTAAAAAAAAAGGTCCCCAAACATCTTCAAATGCTCATGATAATACAGAAGAGAATAAATAGAAGTGGGTAATATATTTGGATCTAAGTCCCAGCAATTCTCAGAGCAGGCTACCCTGCAGTATCCACCAAAGCATTCCAGCAGCTGTGTCCTCAACGACTGATATTGTATTGCTACAGAACAGGATGATGCTTATTGCTGCTTCTGAGTCTCCCTTGTTCTCTCCCCCCTAATATAATTTAGCACTCTCCTTTCTGTAACATTTTTCCTGTGCTTTTTCTGTAGCATTGAATGAAGACCTGCCAAATTTCTGTTTAGAAACGTCTGCTTTTTTTGCAGTTGCATCCTTACTTGGCACTGCATTTAAATGGCTTTGTCAGATTCTGGTGTACCAGATTGGAATAGCATATCCTGTCTCACCACACTTTATACACTGTTGCTTTCATACTGTGACTGTACGTTTTATTCCCCTTAAGTCTCATGGGACTTGCACCTGTTTGAAGTCAATGCTAAAGCTTTCCCTGGAGTCAATGGAAACAGGATATGGCAGCTAATGTGCTTGAATGACAATGAGCGCTGCCCTGCCTTTTTATAAGGAGCTTTTATATTCCTTTCCCCTTTCAGTAGCTGTTTTCTAATTCTTACTATCCATCATTTTAGACATTTGGCAAAGTGCAGAGCTGGTGGAATTATCCTAATTTACAATAGGAGTTCTTTAGTTACTAATTCCTCAGTTTTAAGCATTTATTTAAAAACATATTTCTTAAATTTAACTTTTCTTATTTGTGTATCACCCTTCGGTTAAATTATTGCTAAACTTTCCTATGATGAACATACATGCCATTTTGATGTGATTTCCTGATTTTAAAAAATATTTTTGTGTTCATTGTTTCTTTTCAATGTAAGGTATTCATAAAGGGTGTTCTAAAATTGAGGAATGCCTTTGAAGAATAGAATCAAGCTAGCTTGGTTTGTTGTTATCTCTTTGCTATTTATAGAGAGAGATTCATTTCAAGAATGATGTAAGTTCTAAGATAGTGATTTGTGAATTAGTTATATTCATTGTACTTAAATTTTGAACTCAGCCTCAAGATAACTCATCTTTCTTGATTTCAGAACTAATTAGATTTTTAATTATGGCTACAAAACCTATTTTTTAAAAGATATTTATTATATGTTCATTCATGATATGGCAGATTGCCTTTCTAGATTGTTTCTATTCATAAAAATTGAAGGCAGACATACTTTTGGTCTTTTGTTGGTTTTCTGTCTGTGGGAGAAATGAAAGAAATTAGGTAGAGAAAAATCTCCAAATTAAAACCTGGGGAATTTGGTTTATAAAGCACTGCCATCACTGTATGCAGTCTTTCAAGCTGTTAGCTAATCTGTTGGGTCTTTCACATCTACTTCAGAGTGCAGCAGAGAACATCTTGTTCTAAGGGATTGAGAACGAAAAGTATATACTTCAATTTTTGGATTAAGAACAGTATTTTGAATTGGTCTAAGAAATTATGATAGTATCTATGTGCAACAGCATGTTTTAGGTAAATGTACAAAAATGTATTTCTGATACTCATGTCACTGCACTAACGTATCAGAAAGTGCAGGCTTCATCATGAAGGAAGCAATGAGATAAAGGTACTTGACATTGTGTTTTAAAATCCATACTCTCATAAAGATCCAAAAATAGGGAAGAGTGTCTATCAGTTATGCTTGAACACAAATGACAAGTTCATTTTTACACTTCTCCTTTATTTAAAAATAGATTTTACAGTTATATAAATATATTGTGTTTGCACATCAAAGGTGAACAAACATAAAGATTGATTTTTGCTTTATATATGCAGTCAGTGGCATAATGATAAAATGAAAGCAAGTTTAAGGTGAGATTCTGACCATGTCCATCTGTGACATAGTGAGCTAACAGTTTTCAATATGCCAGAGAAGAGGGCAGTTATCTTCCCTAAAAACTTGGTTTCTTTATTGCAGTCATGGAAAAAAGCTTGTGTGGAGTACTTCTGGCATGCAGTGTGTCATTGCTGTCTGTACTCTGCTGGGAAATGTCATGTTAGAAAGGGCTGTTATAGAAAGTTCTTTGTAAGTTGTTCTGCAGATATCACTTGGAACCTGACATAGCAATAACACAGGTATTCTCCGAACAAGCAACATTCTTTTCCAGTCTAACAACTGAAGTCCTGGGAAGAGCTTGATGGAAAATCTTGGTGTCTTGTAAAAATTGTAAGGTTTTGTAAAGTGCCCAGTTTTACATCAGAATGAACCTAACAACTAGCTTCATCCCCCCCCACCTCTGCCAAAAAGATAACCCCAAAACCAAACCAAACCAGCAAAAAAAGAAAATAAAAAGAAATCTAGAGAGCTAGGACACACAGCTGGATTTTCAGAGACTGAAATTCAAACATATCTTCTTATTTCAACAGAGATTGAATTTCATTTGTAGGTTATGATTTAAGGTTAATGTGGAGGTTATTGCTGTTTTTCTGGAATTAATCTTTGGGTTTGGGCAGAAATTCCATCCTTGCTAAGACTGTTTTGGGAAAAATGTTGGCTTCTAGAGTTGAGGATTTTACATCTGAAAAATAGCCTTTCTCAGGAAATTCCGGAATATATGTTTTCTGGCTGTCAGTCAGTACAAAAGAAAAACCTTTTTACCACCTGCATAACTGAATAATTATCTTCTACACATTCCAGAATTTCTAGTAATCGTAAGTATCAGCACAGTAAAAAACAGTTTTAAAAACTTTCCAAGATATAAAACCTCAAAAGTGCTTTTATAGAACTCTTGAATTCTAGTATTGCATGCTCCATTGGAAACAGTTTACTCTGGAACGACATGTCTGTTAAACTGAGAAAAAGTTTTTACAATGGTATGATAGTACAAGAGCCTCTTCCATGGATCTCTAGTTCATGTAAAATTTCCCTACAGTAACTAACAAAATTTTTAATGGTTGCATTTCTACCAATCATAAAAATACTATACTCTTGAATATTCTTTCTGCCCAAGAGCTAGAACAAAAGACTGTTTCCTATATAGTTTTCTCTCAGAGTAGTCACAAAAAATAGTAATTGTCGGGCAAAGTATAATGTTTAACTGGAGAGATCTCATTATGCTGTAGGTAAGTATGGGAAAGAAAATTGGAATATGATCTTTAAAAAAAGGTTTTGAGAAATGGCTACTAATGATAAAAAAGCTGGAAGTATTGTAGTGTCATTGCTATTGACCATCTTCAAATGAGGATGGTTTACTCAAGAGACTGATAATTCAGTGAAATATAGAATAGGAAAGTTTAGAAGTAGAACTAGTTTAATCAACTTAATATGTGTATGGGTAGATAGTTATTAGGATGTCCAAAGAAAGACTCTCTGCCCTAACAGATTTCTCCAGGTAATTGAGTTGACACAATAGCTTTGGTTAGTCAGTCAACAGAGTTAAGTTTCTATCCTCACAAAGGCAAGAAGAACAAATTTAGGTTGAGTAAGAATTCACCTCTTTATAATTTTGATAAAGGAAGTTAGAATTCTGGTCCCTGTTCTCTGTTTATATATCTTTATGACAGTTTATATGGAGTGCTTTAAGCAGAAGACTACACTTACAGTCATCTTTGGGTGCTGCTTTTTCATCTGGTCAAATTTCAACTTACATCAAACTTTTTGAGGCATAGTAAAATGAAAATTGAAAATTTGAAAATTTCCCTCTCAGAAAAGGTGATAATCTAGTAATAAATAGGATCTGTGGATGTGAATCTCTAACAAAAATTTAATCTTATCTCCTGTGAGTGCTCTAATTTCTGTATTATTTAGGGCAAAACAGGCACTTCACAGAATCACAGCATGAATAAGGTTGGAAAGGAGAACAGCAGGTCATTTGGTCCAAACTCCCTGCTCAAGCAGGGTCATCCTGGATCACATGGCACAGGATTGCACCCAAATGGTTCTTGAGTATCTCCAGTGAAGGAGATTCCACAACCTTCCTGGGGAATCTGTTACAGTGCACAGTCACCTACACAGTGAAGAAGTTCTTCCTCATATTCAGGTGGAACTTCCTGTGCACCAGTTTCTGCCTGTTGCTTCTTATCCTATTGCTTGGCACAACCAAGAGCCTGGCTCCAACTTCTTGACACACTTCCTTCAAAAATTACACATATTGATGTGGTTCCCTCTCAGTCATCTCTTCTCAACACTGAACAGGCCCAACTCCCTCAGCCTTTTCCTTGTAAGAGAGATGTTCCAGTCCCTTAATTGTCTTTTGTGCCCACTGCTGGACCTGCTTCAGGAGCTCCATGTCTCTCTTGTTCTGAGGAGACAAGAACTGGGCACAGTACTCCTCATACAGAGCAGGGTGCTTCCAGATGGGACAGGATCATCTCCCCTCGACCTGCTGACAGTGCTTTTCCTGATACAGCCGAGGATACCATTTGTCTTCTTAGCCTCATGGACACACTGCTGGCTCATGGACAGCTTGTTGCCCACCGGAACCCGCAGATCCTTCTCGGCAGAGCTGCTTTCCAGCAGGTCAGCCCCCAGCCTCTCCTGGTGCCTGGGGCTATTCGTCCCCAGGTGCAGGACCCTCCATTTGCCTTTTTTGAACTTCTGACAGTTCTTCTCTGCCCATCTCTCCAACCTGTTGAGGTCCTTCTGAAGGGCTGTGCAGCACTTGGGCATTGGCCTCTCCTCTCAGCTTTGTGTCATCGGCAGACTTGCTGAGGAGACATCAACCCCTTTATCGAAGTCATTGATGAATAAGTTAAAAATGCTGGGGCCCAGTTTTGAATCTTGGGGGTCACCACTAGTGATAGGCCTCCAACCACACCTTGTGCCATTGATTATGACCCTCTGGGATTTAACAGCCTAGATTAAAAATACAAAACAAAGCAACCAACCAAAACCTAGCTATCTCATTTCCACTGTATTCTTGAAGAAGCATCATCCAGTAGGGGTGTGATATGTTTTCTAGGGACAGGAAGATCACAAATTCCTAGAGAAGACAGTGTGCTTCCATCTAGATAGAGTGTATCTAGATAGTTCACAAAGGTTCAAGGGTATTTTGGTCTTCCTCGCTTTAATGCAAACTAACATTGAGAAAAATTGATTGAGACAACTTTGAGAAATGCTCATATCAAGAAGGTGGTGCCAACCTGTCTTAGAACAAGCAATGCCTGTGTTTTCTTCTGTTTGTGTAGATGAGGTACACCAAGTTTTACTGCTTGATAGAGGAGCTTTCAGTGCACAAAGGTCAAAAGACAAGATAGAATCAAAACTTCAGTTTCATGTTTGCTGCTTTATTCAAAGGAAAAAAGGTTTAGTAAGTGGATGTTGTCAGGGTGTACTGGGAGCTGATGACTCCCTGGAATTGAGAGTATCAGGACCCACAGGGGCTGCCTGGAGTGGCGGTGCAGTCCCTCACCAACTGGGGCTTGTCCCACTGTCCCTGTGATAGAGCAGGGCAGCTGGGCACAACCCTGAGTGCAGCACATCAGGCAAGCTTGTGGTGCACAGGCAGTTACAATGTCAAGCCAGAAAGTCAGACCATGTATTGGGCTTGGGATTATGACTGGTGAGGTTAATCAGGAACCAGGATTAGAACACCAGGATGTCTATGGTGATGTGGCAGGCTGTGAAGCCAGTCAGCAAGTCAGGCTCCAGGTCTCTGGAGTCCTTGGATCAGCACAGGCACAGATGTGGCTCGGTTAGAGATGGGCACTCCTACACCTTGTCTCAGGCAGGAACTGAGGGCTCAGACTGAGATAAAATGAGGCTGCTTGGGCCCATGTTCACTTTTTGGGTAAGGGCCCCACGTGACGCTGCTCAGGGACAGTAAGACCTGTTGCTGCAGTCAGCGCTGACAGATAATTATAAAAGCAATAAAATACATAAGCTGGAAGGTGAATTGAAATATGGTTCTTACTTGCCCTGTTATTGCAGCAAAAACCAATTTGACCAAGAAAGAACACTCACTGATGTACTAGATTGCTTGGTGTGCACTTCGTGTACAGGTTCTCTGTATATGTGTGAACGTATTTCATCTGTATTTAGCTGTGTGTCTTGGCTGGCATTTGTATAGACAGAGTATTCCAAGACAGGATCCTTTCCTGAATATTCCCAATGGAGTATGCTGCAGGAGAAGATGGGATTTGAAAAACAAGTCTTATAATGGTCTAGCTATGCATTACCAAAGTACAGCAGCAATTCTGGTAACAGCAGGGCATGAATGATGAGGAGTGCTGTACTTGTCAGTCTGCTTCTGTTTCTCACTCCTTCCTTATGGGGAAGACAGAACCATAACTTCTTCCATCTCATTATATTTAAATGTGAAATAGGCATTGAGCATCTCTGGGCTAGAGGTGAAGAACTGAAGTACATCAGCCATTTTTCTCATAATGTCTCCTTATGGCAAAAAAGTAGGAGATTGGACAAGGAATAAGTCCTTTCTCTCCTATTTTGCCTGAACATATGTTTTCGTGGAGTAGTGAGAAGCAATTTGAATAAACATCAGTTTGGTTGAGGGCATTTGTTTGCTTTATCGTTTGGTTAAGGAGAGCAAGGTGAGGAAGGGGTAAAGAACATAGTAAATAAGTGTAGAACACTCTTGTTTGCCAGTAATAAAATTGTTTCTTGTTCTTAATCATCTATTCTGCAGTGCACGTTAATTTACTGTTCAACTCCTAATGTATTTATTTTGCTAAGTTTATCAGTATCCACATACATACAGACTCACATTTGCTTTAGGATAAAGCAGCATACTCCAAATGTATGAAACTGTAGTTTTCATTCCATTTTCTTTTTCATGAGTAGTGTGCTTTGAATATTTCTTTGCTCATGGGCAAACAGAGTCTGATGTACAGCAACAAATGCAGAGCTGTCTGCAGTGTTAGAGAGATGAATGCTGAAGCCCTGTATGATCCCTGAAGTATCAGTTTAAAGCAAGCAGTTTGCACACCTTAATCTTGACAGCCATGCCAAAATATTTTCTAATTGTGATATAAAGTAATTGTGAGATAAGGCAGGTTTAGTTCTGTCCCATTGAGGAAGCTGCTGGATCAGCTTGATGGCACTGTGTCTTGAATTGTGTTGTATGTATAACTTAAAAATCCTGGCAGTTATTCCCTATGTTTGACATGATGACAACCAAGAGTACCTCTTTTGTCTAAGTATTACAAAATTAAAATAATGTCTGTAAAGAAAATGGTGCAGTTGCTATGGAAAAATTGAACTTTGATTAAAAAGCCATAAGTATAAATTGTCCTGTTGCCAGTGGCCAGGAAACACGTCTCATTACAAAAATATAGACTGATATGGATATTTACTTTATATAGTTAGAGAAACACTATGTTTATAGCTTAATGTCAGATTTTCATCTTTTTAGAAGGAATGGACTTCTGGAAGATCTTCACATTTGCTTCTAAGACTGATCTACATTCTCCTTATATAAGTCTAGGATTCCTAGAGGTAGGAACTCTAGCAACTTTGTCACATGTTCTCCTGTGAAAGAGAGATTTCACACCAAAATGCCTTATATTTAGAGGGAGGGAAGAGAAAGTGGACTCCTAACTACATTTTTAGGAGATGAACTGTGTATAATACTGTTTCTTTGTCAATATAGGCTGTGATAGGAATATTTAGAGTTTGGAGTTTGATGGATCAGTTAATAGGGTTATGTATTTCATGTCTGCCTTCTAGAAGATTATCTTGTCTGTCTGTCCTTTTTATGTAATTGCAAAAAGTAATTTTTAATGGGAAGAAATTTTGTTTAATATTTGTATTGTAGTAGTTGGTTAGAGTTGTTCTGTAGAAAGCCTGACACTGAAAATAATTATGTTGCAATTATGTTTACATTTTCAAGGACAGTTCTGGATATATGAAAGATGCATGAGGTAATTAAGTAAGGGGCCAACTTAATTTTCACATAGAGATCAAGTCTATTCCTAAAAACCCCTCTGTATTGACGCTCTGGACAGACATAGTGTTACAGCTCAGTCCCAAAGGGCCACCCTTTGCCAGGTGTACATCTTAATTTCAGGCTTCAAGAGATTTTGCTTACACATGAATCTTTGTAAAGCCCTTGGTTCTTTGGTACCTTGAGTTCACATCCAGAGAATACCTACACATTTTCTTCATTTTGGTGAGAATATAGGCATTTTGGCAAAAAGGATTTTACAGAGATAACATGCAACTTCACAAAAGTATTAGAACAAATTACCAGGACTAACAAGCCTTGCCATAGAGAACCTTTGTTACACTCAGCAAACACAAACTCCATGCCTCTTAAGTCAAGTACTCAGAACTTACAGAAAAAAAGTGTTTAAGTTACCCACAGGGGGAAGAAAATAATAAGGGAAGAGAGATTAGGAGAAGAAAGAATA
>JAOXXN010000265.1:46771316-46797748 GCA_026770055.1 Myrmophylax atrothorax | reverse complement strand
GTCAAGTACTCAGAACTTACAGAAAAAAAGTGTTTAAGTTACCCACAGGGGGAATAAAATAATAAGGGAAGAGAGATTAGGAGAAGAAAGAATAAAGATAGAAAAAGAGGGGAAAAAGAGCGTAGTTACTACTCAGAAGGTCACATGTTGACAACTCTGAGGAGAACAAGCCAGGGCCCCCAGTGGAGACCTCGTGCTGCCTCCTTATTTGTTCTGGTCACTGTGGTCACTCCCTCCAGGGGGGACCTTTGGTTCACTGACCGCTCCCTGTCCCCTTAGCCAAAATAAGGAGTGTCACGGCTGGTCAGACACTCCTCGGGGTGTGCTGTGGGTGGGCTACCAGGCAGATCTTATTGATTGACAACTGCTCCATGCTGACCTTCGTGCCATGTGGATGCAGACCCCAGCGGTTGTCTTGGCTGACCATGGGGAAATTGTGCTGGAGGCCAGTCCTCTGCCCGGCACATGCACAAAGTGGTTCTGACCCAATAGTAACTGATCTGGTATGTAACATGTAGCATGACTCTATCTTGTAATTTTCTGGAAATTTTTAATATTGGGAATTATTTGGTTTCATTTTAGTTTATTCTTTCAGTTTGAACCCCTTCTATTCTCAGTTACTCTAAAAATTGTTTTGGATTTTAAGCTGTACAAATGTTACAGTAATTTTTGAACTGCTAAGGTGCAGGAGATGTAATATAAAAGAGGAAGTATTTCTTCCCTGTTGTTTAATAAACACAGAGACAAGGAAAATGCATATTTTAAACTAAACACTAATGGCTGAATTGCTTCAACTTGATCCTGAAGAAGGGTTTCATCCTTCAATTTAGTAATAAATTTACCTTTCGATGTGTTTAGTGGAAGCATGTTTCAAACTAGACTGGTGAAGAAGCATATTTGGCTGATCTTACTTGGTGTTAGAGCTCTCCAAAATTAGAAACAGAAAGTCTTGTGGCATTATGTGTTACAGAGCAGGAAACCTGTTATCTTGTTTGGTAATGTACTAATTTGGTAGATAATGATATAGACAAAGTAAGGAAAACTTTGGCATACAGTATACCTGAGCATGAATAGCCAGAGTAAGATTGTCATGTTATCTATAATATTTTTCTGTAGTTTCTAACTTTCAGTGAAAAATATTTTTTTCTTCCTAATTTAGTGGATTAAATGATGAGTTTACTTAAATGGGATCGACATGAAGAGCTTTATTGCCCATTAAAAAATATTTCAGTGAAGCTCTTGATTTGCAGTGTTGTCTCTTCTGTGGTAAGCTTAAGTTTTATTAGTAATTTCAGGAACATGCCACCCACACACTGAAGCAGCTACTGAAAACTGCAGTATGTGTTCTGCCTAAAAAGAATCAGCAGGTGTTGATTATACCCTGCTGAACAGTGATGGGAAATAAGTATACTGAAAAAAATAGCTTATTATAATGCGATGCTACATTTTCCGATTGTGTTTTAAGGAATGAAGCTCTGCATTTTGTTCTTGTATATGGTATGTATTGCATATGTAGCTTCTTAATTCCCAGTGTAAATTTCCAGTTGCCCGTGGGCTACAGACGCCTTATAGCAAATGTGTTTTTACTGCATAAGTTGTATAATCTAGACACCACTCTACAGGTATGGAATGTAATGAGGGAAATTGTATTGTTTATCCTTGGGTATTTTTAGAGTTGACTGGTCAGGGTCCAGGGAAACCTGATCTCCTTTTATGATCAGGTGTCACAATGCCTGTTTCTCCACAGACACAGTTTTCAGTGGGCCTGAGAGGCAGCAACCTCTATTTGTTGAATAAAACACTTTGACTGCATCTAATTTTAATTTTTCTGGTAGTTTATTCAAAGTCCCCTTTGTCATGGGTTGCAGCTACTTGAGGAATTGTGGAAGGAAAAGCAAACTATGTTTACAGTAACGCGTTTTATCCTTTCCTGTACAGGAATTTCACTAACTACAAGGGCTATATGTAGAACTATTTTCTCACACAGTTACACACAGTTCTAAAACCTACACACACCATGCAAACTATCTAACATCACAAGGCTATAGCTAAATATTAAGTAATATATATTTCATAAAATTGCTGGATCCAGTCTTTATGTAACTTATTTTTAACTTTAAAAAAGAGCTCTTTAGATTTATTCTTCCACAGAGTTTAGCAAGTTTCTTTTCTCTTTTCTGCATAAGCCCATGGTCTCCAAACAGATTCCATTCTTATCTCAGCAGCCTGCACCTGCAAGTCCCTCCTTGGTTCACTAGCCTGAAATTGTACATGTTCCCCAACAAATGGGTAACCCACCTGGTGGATGAGGAGAAGGCTGTGGATGTCATCTATTGGGACCTCAGCAAAGCCTTTGACACTGTCTCCCACAGCATACTGCTGGAAAAGCTGGCAGCCCATGGCTTAGATTGGGCACACTCTGCTGGGTTAGGAGCTGGCTGATGGCCAGGCCCAGAGAGTGCTGGTGAACAGGGCTGTGTCCAGCTGGTGGCCGGTCACCAGTGGTGTCCCCCAAGTGTCAGTGTTGGGCCCAGTTCTGTTTAACATGAATGATTGATGATTTAGATGAGGGGATTGAGTCCATCATGACACTCAGTTGGGGGGGAGTGTCAATCAGCTGAAAGGCAGGAGGGCTCTGCAGAGGGACCTGGACAGACTGGAGAGTTGGGCTGATTCCAGTGGGATGAGGTTCAACAAGGCCAAGTGTTGCGTCCTGCATTTTGGCCACAACAACCCCATGCAACGCTAAAGGCTGGGCACAGAGTGGCTGGAGAGCAGCCAGGCAGAGAAGGACCTAGGGGTCTGGATTGACAGGAAGATGAACATGAGCCAGCAGTGTGCCCAGGTGGCCAAGGTGGCCAATGGCATCTTGTCCTGTATCAGGAACAGTGTGGCCAACAGGATGAGGGAAATGATCCTTCCCCTGTACTCAGCACTGGTGAGGCCACACCTCAAGTGCTGTGTCCAGTTCTGGGCTCCTCAGTTCAGGAAGGATGTCAAGGTGCTGGAGCGGGTCCAGGGAAGAGAATAAAGCTGGTGAAGGGACTTGAGCACAAGTCCCTTGAGGAAAGGCTGAGGGAGCTGGGATTGTTCAGCCTGGAGAAGAGGATGCTCAGGGGAGACCTCATCACCCTCTACAGCTACATGAAAGGGAGTTGTAGCCAGGTGAGGGTTGGTCTCTTCTCCCAAGCAACCATCAGTATGACAAGAGGGCATGGTCTTAAGCTCCATCAGGGGAGGTTTGGATTCGATATTAGGAAGAAATTCTTTACAAAGAGGGTGATTAGGCATTGGAATGGGCTGCCCAGGGAAGTGGTAGATTCTCCATCCCTGGAGGTTTAAAAGACAAGACTGGATGTGCCATGGTCTAGTAACCATGGGTGATAGTGGATCAAGGATTGGACTTGATCTCAGAGGTCTTTTCCAACCTATCTGATTCTATGATTCTTATGGTTAAGGTAGCTCTGCTTTGACTGAAAATTTGGACACGAAGACTTCCAGAGATATCTTTCATTTCATTGTTAACATCTCCATTCTATAAATATCTATAAATTCTAGCTCTGTGACCTTGGATGAGCTAATTTCTTTAAAAATTTAGTATTGACTCTGCAGTTTGTAAATGACTGCTTGTGAAAGTGTGACTATCCCTGTCCAGCAGTGTGTAAATGTGGGCACTGCTGGGATGAGTTGTCTTTTGGTGTGGTCTTGAAAGAGCAAAATTAAATAGGATGAGAGAGAAAGGAGAGAGGTGTCAAACAATACTGGAATCATTGATACATGTCAGAAATAATCTGAAATACTGATGACTGTAATGTTTTACAAGATGAAATTTAATTCCTATTAAGGATGTTAAAATTAATGATGAATTGTATGCTGTCATATTCCTAACTGAAAGATGTCACAGTGATCACCTGGGAAGAGTTCAAATAGTATGTTACATTTTGTTGTTTTGTGGTTCAAAACTTAGTGGTAACCAGAAGACACATTTTCAGGGAATGTTTTTGCTTCCAGTAGTGCCTGACAAATTATAGGAAAATGAAAAAAAAAATAAAAATTTGCATTGCACAGCAAATGGATAGCTGTAATACATAGTGATTAGTTTTGTACATGAAAGAAGTTCAACTTTGCGTTAGAAACTTCATGTTTGAATTTCAGCTGCTTTATAACAGAAACATTAAAGCGATATATTGAAACTTGAAAATTGTAGGAGTTTCAGGTTAATCTGAAAAAATCGGTTTAGTATTACATTTTGTGGGGAAAAAAGCCATCATACATACATTGTTTTTGTTGTTCCTGTGATGCTGACAGGAGCAAAAGAATTTATGGACAAAAAGATTGGTATTTGAGGTATCTGGAGTTAAGAGATCAGTTGAGTGGTGCTGTCTGAACACAGATATTACTGCATAGATTTGCAACATTGATTAGACATTAAGTCAACTTTGTGTAAGATTGTGTTTCTGTGAAGGGCTGTTTAAAGTTACTTGACATTTTGAGTTTTTTTGAGCCTAAAAACTTATTTTCTGTTTTGGTTTGTTTATTTTTTATTTTTAATGATGGTAAAAATATATTTGAAAACCAGGCTAACACTGGAAACTGTGAGGCATGGGGTTTTTTTACTTCAGTTTTTAGTTGTAGGGAAATTCATGGCATCATAGAGCAAGTTTCTGAAGAAGTCTGTAAAATTTATAGAACTTGATTTCTTTCCGAAGAAAAGACCTGACTGACAACTGGGCTTTCAAAAAGAACAACTCTGTAGTCTGTAACTGTGAATCCTCTCTTGCTGTGCAAAAGAAATTGCATGCCTTGGGTTTAAAGTCATGTCTGGCTGATGTATTTCACTAAAAACTTTTAGTCCTGGTATCCATTATACTTAGTCTGAAAATGAGATAGATCCTGAATCAAGAAATTACTTGTGCTTAAGCATCACTGTGCTTAATCCCACTTGGGTGTTTATGCAAACAACTTTAGCAAGAGATACTTGTATTTTCATCAAAATTCAGAACTGGTGTAAGGCTGAGTTTCTTAAAATCCCAAAATGATTGTTATGATTTTTTCACTACTAACAGCATGTAATTAAGATGAGCCCATGAATTAGATGTAAAATAAAATGATAGTGAAGTTAAGGAGAGTCCGTATTTGAGATATCAAAGGGAAATATGTAAGACTACATCATCTCATGTTTTCATGATAATGTATTTTGATTTGTTTATTGATAGAAAATGTGATTTGCCAATTCTAGTGAAATACTTGTTTAGACTTTAAGGTCTCTGAGAATGACAATTCAGCTAGGAAATGAGGAATCTCATGTTCTAGGTTTTTCTATCTAGAATGGGGTTAATAATATATATTGCTGTAGAATGCAGATGCTCTGTACATTTTCCAGAAGCAATAAGCAGCCCTGGTTTATAAAATCTTACTATAATAAAAAGAAATTACAGTAATACTCCTAGTAGGATAGAGAACAGTTGTGTTCCTTTGGAGTAAGGGAGAGAGAGAGCTGTTTTATAAAAGGTTATACATGTGTCTCTGTACATCCAGAACCAGACATTTTGATGAGTTTTTCAGTGTAAAAGATGTAAGTGTGAAGGCTTTGAGGTAAATTAATAAATTGACAGTATCAAGTTGACTGTGTTATTTTTGGAGGTGCTATAATTTCATATCATCCTAGTTTTTGTTTCACAATATTTTATACTGAGAAAAAGAGAGACATAAAATCTTTAAGTAATGTTCAGTCCTATTTAATTCTTCCTAATTCTGAATTTAGCAAAATTGAGTCCATAACCCACAGACAGTATTTTATTCTAATTGTCTATAGTACTTAGAAACCACTAGGTTTGTCCCTAATCATCTTTTATGGTTAACAG
Organism: Myrmophylax atrothorax; assembly: GCA_026770055.1. NCBI lineage: Eukaryota > Metazoa > Chordata > Aves > Passeriformes > Thamnophilidae > Myrmophylax > Myrmophylax atrothorax. The sequence continues at coordinate 46,791,884 of JAOXXN010000265.1, read as the reverse complement.
ATATTATATACATATATTAGTTCTATATACACATACAGCTTTTTTAGTAAACGGTTTGTATGGGGACAGGTGATTAAATTCTATCTTTTTTAGACTGGTTTTATAGAGTTAGTGTTTTTATGTTGTGAGGATATTGATAGCAGAAAGTACATTCAGAAACCTATCTGGATGCTTTTGCTCCTTGTAGCAATAAGAAAGTGTGCACATCTCTGAAGGTGTTTGGTTGATTAGTCTTTTCTGTTGAACAGGAAACCACTGCGAGCCAGCCAGTGCAAGACATGAACCAGAGGGCTGTGTTTGACTACATACCTAGTTTTTGAGCTGAATTTGTCTGCAAATTAATCACAAGGGCACTTACAAAGGGTACACAGCTGACAAAGCAGAAGTCTTTCTTTCACTCTTTTCTGGGAAGATGGAGTGTATCTTTTTTATTTCTTTTGAATGTAATAATGTTCTATTTTAAGTTATGTGAACAATTTTTGAGCTCTTCAGGCTAACAATCTTAACATCTTTCTCCTAAGGACAATTATTTCTCATCAGGACTGCATGACCAAAGTAGAACTGCAGACACTTCACGGATTGGATTTTAAGCAGCTAGTGTCTTATTTTTTTTTTTTCCCAGAAAGAAAGATCCACTACCAAGTGTTTTCTGTTGTCTAGCTTTAGGTAGTTTCACATGACATGCAGGCTTTCCACTTAACAAATTTCTTTTACTCACTGACATTGTTTCTTCATCATAAAATTTTCATGACATCTTGAGTTTGCAAGTTACTGGACTGTTTATTAACGTTTAGTATTTACATTCCTATTTTGAAGTTTGTTATTAATTTGTTGAAATACAGGAAATTAGTTGCATCAGAATCTAGAGCAATAGAATCATTAGGCAAAGAGTTTAAGTGAAAACTTTGTACCATCTTGGTTTTTTATGAAACACTGATACAGATTCTTTACATATGAAGGAAGGTTGTACAGCATTAACAGAGAATGCCTGTAGTAAAAGTATGACATAAAGCTAGTGTGACTGCAAATCTGGAGCAAGACCCCTGAATTCTTGACAAATAGACACGTTATTCTGTGACAGTTTTTCCAAAACTGAAATCTTGCAGGGAACCTATAGAAAGTTCTTTAAGTTCAAATTTCATTGAAAAGGTGATTTTGGTTCCCTTATAATCCTAACTCATTCTATTTTATATAATTTTCACATTCTGCTTTCATTTTACAATAGCTAAGGCTGATTATTTGCAATGAATAAATAGATTATCACACCACAGAAATTATTACAGTAACAATTAAAGCACTAGAGTTTGACATAAACCAGCAATATTTCTTGTTTAAAGAGCCATAAAGGAAGTGGCTTGTTTCCTAGCAGAGTGTTGCCCTTCAGTGATGAGTAGTGACTTATGTAAATACGCTCATTGAAAAGTCTTAACTACTGCAGCTCAACATGGTTTTGTCAGTCCTCATAAATTTACCAAATATATAGAGTGTATGATGGGATAGCACTGAACGATGGAACTTTGTATCCGTAATGCTTAAATACCCACGTTAAGAATGTTACTGGGCTTTGGCACATTTTTGACCAGAAAACAGCAGAGTTCATAGAGTCCTGTTCAGAGCTATGGTTTGAAACAGAAAATTACTGGCTCCTTTAAGAAATACGAGATATGGACAATATTCTGTTAAGTTTTGTCTACTGCTCTTGTGCATATTTCTCCTGTTGTCATGGAATAATTTACTTTACTATTTTATTAACTTAAAGGATGAATTTACTTTCCCTCTGATTGTCTCTTACCTTTAAGCTCAGTTTTCACACTGCTGAAATGTCATACAATACTGCAGGCAAGGTTTATGTGGTCCTGTTTAATTAGGAAGTACTAACTTTTACAAACTTTGCATGCATACTGGGATCTTTAAAGAACATTTTAAAATTCTTTTTCTTTTGATTTTGTATCCTATGTTTCTGTTCAGTTTTGTAACTGTGTTTTAAAAGTATGATTTACAACAGTTTTTAGTTTGTGATAAAATTACTCTCAATAACTTTAATATTTTGAAAAAGAATTGTTTATCCTTTCAATTTTACTGTAGGAGCATGTATAGGAGAGATTTTCCTAAGAGAGTGTTGGCTTATGCTATTGCAATAATAACTTTTATATGAAACACAGATAAATTTTCATTTCTTCAGTGTCAAAGACTTTGAAACACAGGAGATTCCCTTTCCTGAAATAACAAGTATTTATTTGTAACTTCTATCAAATCCATTGTGTATGGTATGAATTAATTGGTTTCTATTGTATGAATGTGTCAATTTATGAGAATTCAGAGCAAGATGCTTGGGAAGATATAGAACACTTTTCTAAAAGTGCATAGATTATTCATAATAGATAATGGATTGACACACTAATGTTAAAGCTTTGTTTTCAAAGACAATGTCTTCCATAATGTCTCAGTGTTGCTATCTAACCCCCAATCAAGTCAGTTTACAGTTCTAGGGTTACTATTTACCCAGATGTGTTTTGCTTCAAGATCTGCTTTGGTATATTCAATTCCTCTGTGCCTTCTGCAGCAACCCATACATTTTTCATTTACTGGCAGAGTAATTGATAGAAATTAAGCTATAAAATGTGAGAAAGTTGCAGCCAGTCTGCTTAACACAGAGTAGCGTGTTAATTGTTTTCTGTCTAGCAAATACTGACTTCACTTTAAGGTTTCTTAGTAACTAATGTTTTCCATGGTTTTGGCCCTTACAACATGAGGGAATATTCTTCATGTTTCCTGTTTCAATTGGAACTGTGGGTATGTATGTTTAAAAACCTAGTCATTGGAGCATAAGCAACTTGTAGAGAAATACTGTTTCCATGGGGCTTAAGTTTCAGTTCATTTTATCTTTTTTAATATAATAGCCTTTGTTTTAAATGGGCTTTTGCCTATGACTTGATATTCAAACAAGACATGATTATTTTTTGTTTAATGTTTTTCATTAAAACAACGGGGGGAAAGGGAAAATATTTAACCTGGAAATTACTTGCTAGTTTGTAAATGTATTTGGCTAAACTAAAAATCATTTATTTAACCAGTTACTCTATTATGCTACATTGCAACACACAGCCATTAGCATTTGCATAAACCAGATTATGTGCACTTTTGGTGTATTTTTTGTCAGAGGGAGTTATTTATGAGAGGAATCATCTGCTCTCTTTCATGGCCTGAATGTTATGTGCATGGGAAAGTGTGTAACATGACTAGAACAATCTAACTTCATTCGAAATGCTGAATATTTGCCAGTTAGAATTATGAAAGCTCTGCCTAAAATATAGTGACATGTTTCTGCTGCAGAGGTTAACACTGCATTCATTATACTCATAATTTACTCATAGTTTCAGATATTTATAGTTTAGGCTATATTAATGAATTTTATATTGTAAGACTGTATAGGAACCTTTAGTTTTCAGTGATTTATGTCTTTTAGAGTTTTCATATGAAATTTTAGATTCTAAACGGCATATGTGAAAATATGCATTTGGAGAGGAGAAGATAAGCTGACATTTGGGGTGCTATGTAAATAATGCTTATTTTTTTTTAAAGTTTGAAAAAGCAAATCTAAATTTTGAACAGTACTTTAAAAATTACACATCTAATTTACACAACTAAATACACAGCACAACAAATCCAGCATGTTTTTAAAATGAATGTTTTTCTCAGCTCTGTGGAAGTCTTACTGAAACTTATTCACAAAGGCTTTTTATGTGCTAAAGGGAAATAGTTATTTCAGGTAATTCTATACATACAATATTTCTGCAACAGCAAGCTCACCATTTCAAATGTTTGGTGAGAGGGTAAAAGAGAATACTGTTTTAAAATCTGTACTATAAATACTCTGTGAAGATCAGAGTAGAGCCTCCAGTGTCATTACCCTTAAGTGAGATTATTGTTGATTTTTCCAGATTCTCTAATGTATCATGAAACTTATTATCTGTTCTATGACAAAATTGCACATTCAAGTGTTTCTAGCTGTCATAACAATCATAAAAATCATAGTTTGACTCATGGGAAAATGATTCTTATTACATGATGCTATAAAACTTTCTTTGTTTTACTTATTAGTGATAAATTAATAAATATGTTTTATTAGCTGTAAATTACAGTAATATTTTTGATATCTTTCACTGGAAAAGCAGTCATATATTTCACCGTATACTTGTCATTTTGGGTTATTGTGACATAGGAAATACTTTCAGTGGGTCTTGCTTAGTACAGTACTGTGACACAACACCCTTCAGGTTCAGGCAGCTCCCCCATTGCCTTGCTGTGTTCAAAAAGCTATCCTAATTAGCTTCAGTCACGGGTCAGAACCAGTTGCTTGAATTCTTGATTCCTCTTAGCAACCTTCAGTTATTTGTCATTAGTATTTCAATGTGAACTGTCCCAATTCAATAAGATTATACATCAGTCTGTTCACAAATATCAAGAAGTACGTTTGATGCAAATACACTCGGACTAGATGTAAGGAAGGGCAGTCCCATGGTGTAAAGGAGAGCACATTGGACTTTGAATCCCAAGGACCTGAGTTCAAGTCTCAGTGGGGACCGTCCCCTGGCAGTTCAATGCCTCCCTGCCACCTGATCCCATCAGGTCTCAGATGCCAAGCCGGGTCAGCCCTGGTTAGTACCAGGCGCTGTGACAGTCCCAAGGACTTCCTTATCACTGTCCAAGCTCGGCCGTGGTAAATGGACCTTGGGACTTAAACGGTGGGGCCAGTTCTGCACACACTGTGCCTCACCTAAAAAATCCACTGCACAGGCTGGAAAGGCACACCCGCGTGGGAGAGCCCTTCTCAAATCTTCATTTGCAAAGTCTGGCCGTACATACATACATACACAGATGTAAGGAAGAAACGTTTTACGATGCGGATGGTGAAACACTGTAACAGGTTGCACAGGCAAGGTGGTAGATATGTGGAAACATTAAAGGTCAGATTGGAGGTGGCTCTGCAATCTGGTCTACTTGAAGATGTCCTATGCACCAAAGGGAATTGGACTAGTTTGCCTTTAAAGGTGCCTTCCAACACAAATCATTCTATAATTTTATGATTCTATGACATAAATGGGATAAATGCAATATTCATTGCTTATTCTCATGGAAATCATCAGCTTTGGGTTGATGGAGTGTTTAGAATCAATAATTCTCCAAAGTTTTATTAATAAAGTATCACAGTACTCTTCTAAAGGAAAACTAGGCAGAATTTATCGCACTGCAGTGGAAGAGATGCCACCTGGATTCTTCATGGTGGTCCTCTGGCATGCAGCAAGCCAGAGCAAAAGGTAGAATACTCTGATGGATTTCAACGGTTATGTCAGAATTTAGTAGCAGTTCTTCATTATCTACGCAAATGAGGAAAAATGTTTCTGAAGATGACAGATATATTGCATTCTTCCTTCCTACATTTATGGGATTATTTCTCCTTTAAGAAGAAAGTCATGTCTGACTGGTGTATTGTCCCATGTTCCAGGGAAATATTAAAGCTTCAACTGATCTGATTCCTATAGGAAAGGAGATGGAAGAACTAAAAATTTTCTGTTAAGTACAAATTCTAACTTGTTCAGATTAGATGCCTGTCATTTTATTCATAGCTCATAAAAACACATATTTGTGTATACTGCTTATATCTCAGTCCTTAAACATACCTCATTCAGTTTGATTCTTAAAAGAAATGCAAGAGTATATAGAAGGCAGAAGCAAGAGTACCTAGAAACATGGCAAAAATGTGGAAAAAAGGTGTAACTCAACATCATGTAGTTTTTGAAGATTTAGTCTTGTTATGGCATATTGTTTCACAATTGTATGTAACCCTTTGCAGTGGCCATACAGATATTTTAGAAGCAAATTCATTCCCACTGATAAACAATCTTGTAGTCCTGTTCAGGTTTCTGATCATATATCATAGGTATTATACCGTACCATATGCTCAGAAGAGACCTGGAGGCCTATGAATAAAGCCCATACTGTGTCCCTGCCATGTGCTCAGCAACTTCACTGTTGTGTTGCCATTTCTTTCTACAAGACAAATGCCTACTTCATATTTTATCAGTAGGGGTGACTGTTCTCTAATGCTATCCTAGTGACTCACCCACTCTCTAGCTTTTTTTTTTTTTACTTCTATTGTGTATTTTTTTATCCTTTCCACGAAAATGACTTATTTTAATCTACTAACAGTGCAGTCCATTACTTTTACGAAGTTCAAATTTTAGATAAGGACTAACTCTGACTTGATAGTGGTCTTCAGTTGCATGTCTCATTTTCAGCCTTTTGGAATAGTTGACAGAAATTTGAGATTGAATAGTCTCTGTTTTGAAAAAAGAAATTAAACTCATATTATTTTGATTTCAGGACTAAAGACAATGAAAAGTATTTTAGAAGGTTTTATTATGCATATGATAAGTTGGACATGTAGAGTTACTGGCTATTGTACTTGGTGAAGTGAGACAATAGAACTGCTATTAATGAGAAGAATGCTGAAGAGCTTTTAATATTAGGAAAAAAAGCAGAATCACATTGCTTTCTTCCTGATACTTGTAGACAAACTTATGTTATCTGCTAACATCTAAATTGGAATAGTTTAGATCTTAAAAATTTCTAGAGATGCTTAGTACCAGCGAAATGGAGAACACATTGCAGCAACCAGAAGACTTTACAATGCTTTTCTCCAGCAAAGAGAAATTGTCTTTTTTTTTTTTTTGCTACATATGCAATTTTTAATTAAGGCTTATCATCTTCACTTACTCACTTTGATAAAATCCCTGACTTGTTAAAGTATCAGCAATTCTTTTTTGACTCTAATTCATTTGAGTTCTGCTGGGCATACTATTATCTTATTTTCTTTATTAGGGAGATGTTTAGGATGAATTTACTTGTCTGTAATTTACATTCTAACCATTTTCTCCCTAACCCCATCATTTTTATTTATTCTTCTCTGACGTTTACATTCACTCAATGTTAATTACAGAATGTTGAATAACATTCAGAGAATCAAATTGAATGTTAAAAGCAATTAGGAAAGGAGTAGAGTACAAAAGAGGGAACATCATTATGTCAGTATGTCTACTTGGTGAGCCTTCATTTTGAATGCCATGTGAAAATCTGATTCTTGTCACATCACTGAAGACAGAGGATGAGCTGTGACAAGGATGGTCATAATCCTGGAACAGCTGGGTGTGTAGGTTGGTATGTCTCATTCTCTAAAGGAGAAGACAAGGGAAGAGGCTAAAGGTATATGAAATCACAAAGGAGCGGATAAGCGAAGAACAACCATTCATTGCTATCTAAAGAATTAATGGTGTCAAATTTGGTGAGGTAGCTAAAACAAAATGGGGTGCATGCAAACTGTAAAAAGGGGCATGTGCTCTAAAGGCAACTTGAGAAGGTAATTTTAGACAGTGGGATTGGTAGATATGCAAAGTCAGTAACTTTTGATAATGGAACGTGAGATGCTCAAAGTGTTGCAGAAGGAGAAACACTACTACATGCTTGTGCTGGTCTCGTGCTGGTTTCACTGTTCTCTAGGCCAGGACTGTTGACTGGGTGACATAGACATAAAGTATGATCCAATGTCTATACTAATATTTTGTATATAAATTTTTAAGGTTTTTTAAATGTGGCCAAGTTCAGAAGCTGAGCAGAATTTCACTTTGGTGTTTGGTGACAATTTTAAGGCTGCAGTATTTATTCATGGGCTTCTCTAGGAAGATTTACTATTATTAGGGTAATGGAATTGTCACGTGAAAAGGGACAGAAATGCAAAGATTTCTCGTCTCAACTGTATTAATATATTTTTTATTGGCTATAAGTGTCACCAGAATATCAAAGCCTTTTAAAGCCCAAAACGGTCTGTCTGCATCTCACCTGAAGAGACCTTTTACTGGACAGATTCACTGCGATGGACAGGACTTTTGATATGTATATGGGGACAGCACTTAATATCAAGGAAGAATCTTCTCCATTAAGTTTTCCTACAAGTTCTGTCGCTGCCAGCACCAGAAACAAACTGGGCTAACTCTAGCAGTTCATGAAATAGCTTTTATAATACAAGTACGTAACAGCCACTGTGGGTTTCGCATCACCGGTGATAACATTTAACTGCATGATTGTACTTAACTAATAACAAAAACCCCCAAACCAGAAGCATGCTCCACACAGCAGCACAACAACCTAAGCCTCAATACAAAACTCAAGCAACTCCCCTTCCACAACAGATCAATTTACCAAGACTAGAAAAACATTTGAACACACTAGTTAACACAAAGCAACAAGAAAGAATAGAGTCACTTCCCACTAACACTCATTTTTACCTAAGGAACCGCACACCTTCAGGCAAACCACTAACAATGAGTCAGCAGTAAAGTACAGTGTAACAAGTAGAATACAAAGTAATATAAAGAGAGATATATACCCAGTAAGTTACAAAGTGTAGGGCAAGGTAAAATTAGTATCAAAGTAGCCAATATAATTAGTAAATAAGGTATCTATGGGGTAAAAGTGAAAGATGTTAATCTATAAGGTATAAGGCATAAGGTATAAGGTAAATTATAAGGCATATATGGTGTAAGGCATAGAAAAAACCCCAGAGTAATGATCGCTCACCCCTGCAGTGTCCAAAGGAGTGGGAGGAGACAGGGCAGCTCATTGGTTACCCCTGCAGAGATGATGTACTCCTTTCCCCTGTTTTTACTCATGTCCAATCTCTTTTTGTATTTCTTTTTCTTAGGCAGTTTGAGTGACCACAGTCAATAATAATTTTTGGGGTGATAGACAGATGACACAGGCCTAAGGGTCAGCTCCCTGTGCAGGATATTGCAAAAAAAGGCCATGCTATTTCCATAACACCCTATTCTTCATTAATCCTATCAGTCTGTTGCTGGGAAATCTCCTCATTTTGTTGAGGAGTTTTTGGAAGCCTCTGGGGTCTCCGTCCCTTCTTGTGTAACCCATTATCCTCTGATAATAGTTTCTGTAACACCCCCTCCAGGTGCTGAGGTGTTTCCCTCTATCCTGTCTATCACCCTACAGGCATTCTGGCTTAAATGCAAGTTTCTAAAAAGTACGAGGATTAAATAGAATTCTGCTGTTCTAGTCATTGCTTTTGTATATAAATTTTTGCCTCTGTTTTTTTTTTGTTGTTTTTTTTTTTTAAGTAGGCTTAAATGGATAAGATAGAAATTCTTTTTTTTTTCAAGGTAGGAAGGGCTGCTTCTGTCCTGCCATTGCACTTCAGCTGCTTTGATGCCTCTGAATAGTTTTCTATTAACTTCATTTAAGGAATGAAATGGCTTAATTTAAAAAAAAATATTTTTGGAGCTGCAGGAAGCCCACTTACAAACTTTTCTAATTCCTTGGTATGTCTTTAAAATCTACTAGCTGAAATTAGTTACTATTAATTTATATGTATGAGATTAGTATTGCAGAGAGCTCATACTCTGCCTAGACAGAAACTCAAAAGAGACATAATCACATTCCTCTTTTAGACAAATTTTTTGAACACTGACCACCAATCTTGTATTATTTCCTAGTACCTACTAATTTTTTTTAGTTACAGATGCTTGTTAGTATTCTGTTTATTTTATTTTGTATGATTTTTCCCCTGTTTACTGTTTCCAGTATTTATTTTGAAGTTCTTTATTAGTGGTTGTTTAGCTTAGGATTTAAATCTGTCTCAACTGAAGCCATCAAGTAGAATTTTGAAGTGAAGCTTCTGTTGCTGCCATCTTAATGCTATCCTTAAGAGGCCTTGAATTGTTACCAGGCTAGGAATTCTCATAAAGATCTGATGAGCACAATGACCAGAAAAAAAATTGCCTCAAAAAGTACAGTAATGTAATGATCTGCAAACAGTATAAATCATTTACCTAAAAAGGCACTGTTAGCTACGGTCATTGTTTACCTTAGGTAATCTAAGTTCTTGGTGAAGAAATTGTTATTCCACATTTTGTTATAGTCATCACATTCTTCAATCATTTTCTGAATGGGGCTATGATAGTATATAACTGTCAGGGTTCTTCTTGCCCTTGTCTTTTATTATATAATATTTGATTTATGTCTGATACTTGACTTTCCTAGGCATTCATATCTCCAATGTAAGAAAGATGTGGAAACATGTCTTTACCCATGCAATCGCTTTCTACTGGGATTAAAAAAAACAAAATAAATCACAAATCAGGAAATATTGGTGAAACTGTATGCTATCTTCTTATTCGTGTTCTAAACTAGAGACAGTCTGCTGCATTGGACTGTTTACCAGCAGAATTTTTCCCTCCCTCAACATTTGCTAATGAGTAGAGTTTTCTGTATGTGTCACTGTTAAGGGACCTTTTGTCATTATTTTGCTCAAATGTAGAGCAGTAATTCATATTCATTCACAGCCTGGGATTCTGCCATTTTTAATTTTCTTATATATAATATAAACATACTGTAAAACCATTCCTGAAGAGAAAGTAGTTAATATAATTGTTGCTCTCATGAGATATAATTAAAAAAATAAAATATTGAGACATCCTCTGAATTAGAACCTAGCAAAGCAGGTATGGCAAGACCCATTATACAGCTTTTGCTAAATACCAAGTTTGATGAATGAAGTTTTTCTGTAAACTAAACAAGCGTTATAGAACACAAAAATTTAAAGAAACAGGAAATGTTATCTTGTAGAATGCAAGTAATTCTTCCAGTCTGTTACAATTTGGATTTCAGCAGAATGTGGTATTTAATTTGCTGAATTTTAAACCCTTCTAGCTAGAGTTATTGACCCTGGTTCTTTTCCTGTCTCATCTGAGTAATGTCTCTCTTACCTGCTTAAATTTTTGCATTTCAGGAATCTTATTCAAAGAAGAGAGGTTATGCATTGGAAGCAATATCCTCTGTACCTCTGGATGCAGTTCCTGCAGAAAATGACAGCAGTCATTGTGATTCAGTAGACATAGCAGTGACCAAAAAGCCTTGTTCCCTAGAGATAGCAAGAGTTCCTTCCTCAAGACCAGGTAAATCACCAAATAATCCTTTACATAGTCATTGGTGTATATGTAATGTTATAGAAGGTAGAGGTTTATATTTTTAAGCATGCAGTACTTTATTTCCTTACCACAGCATGATTATAGTCTTCTATTAGCTACCATAAGAGCTTAACATCAGAATAAAAATTAATAGCAAGAGATTGTAGAAGGGAGAACAAAGCAGAGCTTTAAATACTTTCCTAGATAAATAAAAGGTTGCAAAAAGCTAAATTAGAAACAGAGTATCTTTAAGCCCCTTTTGCAGGAATCTGTTTGCCAACCTGTTTCTTTTTTTTAATGAAGTGCTTAGCAACATTACAGAACTAGATAAAAATTTAAAGTACTTTGCATTTTCACGTTACATAAAGAAAGATCTAATCTATTTTTGAAAATTAGTGAATGGGAATTAAGAGAAATAATAAATGACAGTTTGACAGACGATTGTTTGTATTATAAACAGTTTTGAGCAACAGTGAGTTAACACAGTTTAAAAACAGAATTCTGCTAAGTCAGATGCATGATATTATCTGTAAGGTATCTGTTTATGTTCTCCAAAATTATATGATCTCTTCCATTACCCTAGTTTGAACTCTTCATTAGTCACCACCTGGTACAGGAATTTCAGAATATAGTAATTTCACTGTAAGTAATTGGGCCGAAAGTCTGCTTTGACAAATGACAGTTCTCAGCAGCAGAGACCTATTTGAAACAGGCAATTGACTTTTTGACCTGTGCTATCTTGATTATGAATCATGATTTGGGTAATATGCAAGAATGACAGATGATTGTTGACTAATATTACGTCTATGTAAGGAGAAGCACCTTCTTGATTTCACAGCTGAACTAGTATTGGAAGAGTGCCAGACCTATATTTGGCATAGTATATAAGGGCTGGATATCAAGATAGAGCTTTGGAGTCCACAAGGTAAGGTGGAGTGGATCATAATTCCCACCTCTCCATTAAATTTGGGCTAAAGAAGCCCTGAGGGAATCTGCATTATGAGCAGCAATCTAAGAGGAGGCACAAAATAGGATAGCTTTATAGCATAGTTGCACAGAATGGGCCAGAATGTCCCTTGATCATCAGCATGACTACGTGTGTCACTGAAAGCTTACTTTATTGGGTTTTTTTTTTTGGCTCTGATAATCTACATATTACCAGTGTGGGCAGGACAGTATTATGGGTTGTTGTTCAGTAAAGGAAAAAATGCCAAATTATCTTTTTTTCCGAAACTTCTAATTGATTGATCACAACAAACATGTATTGCACTGGAAAGACTGTCATACCCCTACCCAATAAATTAGTAGGGGAAGTTAATTATCTGCCTCCTTAGCAGTAAGGCTCAACTACAAAGCTTTCCATTGTAATTACTATTTTAAAAGAATACAGAGTTTTCACTAGTTAAAATACCAGGCTTTGGAAGTGTGCTGTCTGCTGAACACAAGCATTTTTCTTAGGCTGAGTAAATCCATTAAGATCAGTGTGAAACACAGATGCTAAAAAGCCCATTTTTAAGTCTTAATCTGAAAGTATGTTTTGTGTAAGGTTAAATATAGTGTGTATCAGAGGCCCAGAGTTTAACCAAGGGAGCTGTAAAACATGCACGAGGGCACACATAATATATAAGGTCTTACAAGATCAATGAGTTGATAATACAAATGTACTGAAATTCTTTCTCTCTTAGTTTTCCATATACCACTGTGATATTTTCCCAGGCATTTTATTGGGAATAACATTTGGCTGTATAGATAAGCAGATTCTAAAATGTGATTTTATTTTAAGCTATAAAGGTTAAAGTTATCTAAGTGGCCTAGCATACAAGCCATATCTGGAATCATGTTGGCGCTTATGTTATACTACAAGTGGCTCAAATTAAATTAATCACATTACCCTCAGTTATAAGGTATTTAGCACTATGTGTAATTGTATGTGATTGCCACTCTGCCAATTTAGGTCATATAGATTTATTGCTCAAATAAGCTATGTATATTATAGAGATCATTTATTTAAAAGAAATAATCTGATTTGCATGACTTTTTTTTCCTGATTTTCCCTGGTTTTGTGTCACTGAGACATGCTGACTTTGGGAATAATGTTTCAAATTTCTGTACTATGTCATGTTCTTTATAGAGCATGAAGCAGCACTTCCAACATAAAATTGCATCTGTCAGCCTCTTTTCCCTAGGTGGTAGGACAGTGTGATCAACTCTCACCACTGTCTGGGGCATTGCTACCTCTTGGCAGTAGAAGTGAGACTGACTGCACTCAGTGATTGAAAATCGCTTTCCTGTACTGAGAGGAAAGGTCATTCTGGCTGTTCTTTGAAGATGCAGAGCTGCATGTTGCATCTGCCCTACCAATAGACTCCTAACAGGTTGGCAATAGTCACCTTGCCGGGTGGCATCCTTTGATCTCCTGGGGAAAACCCCAGATTGATCTGTAGTTCTCTGGAATTGTGTTGTTGAACTGGTAGGGAGTTGCAGAGGGTGAGAACTTCATGTACCAAATGGTAAAGGTTTGTTAGATATCAGGGGCAAAAACTAAATAGAAATAAAATAAAAGTAGACATAAAGTTTGTTAGTTCTACTTCTGAAATCCTGTGTTATTTGAGTTTTATGCCTGTCTGTAAGAAATTAGGTTCATATAGGAAGAACAGTTACATTATTGGTTTATGCTGTCAGTTAAAGCAATTGCTTCTGATTAGGACACATTTAAGATTAAAAAGAGACTTGTATGTGTGTCTGAGTTCAAGTTAAACTGTTCTTTGTTTCTGTGATGGATTGATAGGACAAGTTTGGCAGAGTGTGTTGGCATCTCTCAACATTTCCACCTTTAAACTAATAGTTAAGGCATGATAGGAATATTCTGAAATATTGCAGTCTTTGAAATAATTTTTTCCAAGTAAAATATAAATTTTGTTTTAAAATTTCATAGATAAATCTCATAAAATTAATTATACAAAGCAATTGATTCATGAATCACTCTTACTAATTCTTCTGTTGGGCTGTTCCAAGATAGTATCCTTATTCCTTAGAGTAGATGTTTCTATTGCTCATTTTAATTTTTACACTGCTCTTCCATCTAAAAAAGAAGTCACACGACATATTTAACCTTGAAAAATAGTAATAAAATTTTATTAGTTCATAAGACATGCATTAGTGTTGCCCTTTTGCTTTTAGAGATGTAATGAAATTTTTTGAGCTATAGCAACAAATCATCTTGGAAAATGTGTAAACTTTTAATAAATGGCTGAAGCTGAAGCCACTGGATAATTCTAATGCTAAAGTAGCCGTTATCAAATATCTTCATGAAGTTAGGGTGGTTTTAACTTGAACCCTTGGACATTCTGTACCATAGTCCATCCTTGCACCTCCTAATATTATACACTTTATTTAGGAGAAATATTGAATGAAATCTGAGGTACTTTACAGTTTTTTAATTGGAATTAATTGCATGTCCGTACCAAATGGAGAGAATATATGTGCCTTTTTAATTTCTACTGCAGAAACTACCTCTAAGTGAGACTAGTGGCAGTCTATATGCTCAATTTTTAACAACGGTGAGTGGTGGCCAGTATGAACTAAAATATTTTTAGGTCTCATTGAGTATCATTAGGAACTAGAGAGGACTTTTCAAACTCTGTTTCTCGTGAATAACTTGTGGAAAAAAACAAACAACAACCTTCTTCATGAAATTTTATCAGTTCATGCAGATTAATGAAGGTTTTAATAAAATATCTCAATAACAAGAAAGACATTTCTATATGTAAACTGCCTTAAAATCATCCTTAAATAAGAGAATTCTAGTTCAAGGACCCATTTTTTTCAGTTATGTTACTTCACTGTGGCTGCAGGTAGAGGAGACCTTAGTGAGCCATCTTCTACTCTGGAAACAGCTGAGTTGTAGCAATGCAGAACTCAGCGTGGGCTGCAAAAATCAACTGAGAAATAAGGTAAATACTGTGGGGCTTCACTTATGCTGAGCTCTCAGCCACAGCACAGTCAGCAATTCCCAAGTCAGCAGTTTTAAAGATAGCTCTCATATAACTGTTCAACCCAGTTAGATCCAAGATATGGCTTCTGTCAGGGATGAAAATTGTCCTTAGATATGGGATGTGTTGCCACTGGCCTGTAGCAGGCAAGCACAAGGCAAGGAGTTGAAAAATAAAGGAAGAGCTATAATGTGCCTCACCCAGCTAAGTGTCCTTTGGAGCAATCTTGCTGTTGTCAATCACGATGTTTTTGTTATTTAAAAAAATTACTTGATTTATGCTTTAGTGCCAGGAACTTGTAAGGAAGACCAGACAGTTAATAAATCTGTAATTAATTATACCTTCTTCTTATAGCCTCATAATCACAGAGAAATTAAAAAAAAATTGTCATTGAATTATTACAACATATCACACTGACCCCAAGCTGACCAATCTATTTCAATATTAGGGGAGTGGTTTTTTTGCTGGCTGAGCTGAACCTGAAAATTTGTAGCCGGTGCATTAGATCACCTGTGCTTGCATTCTTGTGTGTACTGTATAGTACTGTCTCATTCATATATATCTAGGAGACAATTCCCGAGAAACCTGAATTGAAAAAAAGAGCCTAACTGTAATAACATTTTTATAAAAATTAAAATATATGGCTTCTACCAGGTTTCCAAAATCATCAAATACTTGGCTTGTTAAATAAAGTTCTGTTTCTCAGATCATCAGATTCTGTTTGACTTCAGTAGTCCTGAATATTTGGACATTTCAATTCTCCAAATTAAGATTAAGATTGCAAATATGTATTTTCCTACTTAATGAATTTATACCTTCATTTTTGTGCAGTTATTTTCTAGTTATAAGCAAAGCAGTGCAAAGTGGCCACAAGAAGGAACCATCACACTGCCAGATTTACAAAATTGCCTGGATAAATGGAAATTGAAGAGGCTAGCCTTAGTCATCCATGCTTCATCACTTTGAAACTCTAATTGATCTGAAGGATCACACTCTAACCTTTCTAAAGACCACTCATGCAAATAGCTTCTAACAGAAAGATTGCTAGCAGAGCTATGTTTCATTTAAGTATGCTTTTAAAATCAGAGATAGCAGGGTATGCTACATTTAAACACATGACCCACAGTCAAACTCCCCAGGATTAAATAGTTTCAGGGATCGAGAAAAATCGTCTTAGTTGTGTAGAGAGAAGAACATAATAAAGGAGCCTCTTATCAGAGTAACTGCAATTCAGTTAGTCCAGAACCAGCTGAAAATAGCTAGAGTCTATGAAATACAGCCTAATTTGATAGAAATGTTTCTAAAGCAACTGATTGTGCATTAAAGCTTTTGATATTGTGGTGCATATTCAAAACCAGTACTACCTGCCAGCAGTGCTGAGTACTCTAAGCTCTGAGTCTCAGGCCTGATGTGTTAAGGAGCAGGCAGGTCCAGCTGCCTCTTCAGGGATGGGGAGATAGCAGTGAAGGGCTCTGCTACAGCTGGCAGGGCAGGGACCTCACTAAGCAGAGCCCTAGCTCACCAGCCATGAGCAGGGTAGACCTAGAGATGATGGCCAGCTTCAGCCAGGAGCTGATCATCAAGCAAGTTTATGCTGAGGAGGTAGGTCTAAATTCCAGCTAGAAAGTCAATACGCAAGTCAGAATCAGTTTCAGTGATGGCCCCAAAGGTTCATGATGGTGAGTCCAGGTCCAAGGTCATGCTGGGAAGTCAACCCGTGAGTTGAGGTCTGGATGCGCAGAGCACAGGCATAAGCACAAGATGAGAACTTCTTCAGCATAGCTCTGGCAGGAGCTGAAGACCTCAGACTGAGCTGAACTGGTGTCTGCAGGAATGGGGATGTCAATGGAGAACCTCGAAAAGCTGGTCAGGGCCATTAAAGCTTCCCAGTGTTTCAGGACCTGACACGACATCACAGCGCCAAGCCTGCCAGAGTTCAAGAAGCATTTGGACAATGCTCTCAGGCACATGGTGAGATCCTTGGGGCTGTCCTGTGCAGGGCCAGGAACTGGATTTAGTGATGCTTGAGGGTCCTTGCCAGGGAATTACTGTCAGAATATTCTGTGAAGATATATGAAAGATGATCAAATCTCCCTTATTCTTCTGTCTCTTACTGAAGGAGCAGTATCTCCAAAGGATAGAATTCATCTATATGTTGAGTGAGAAGTGAAGAGTCACTTAGAGCTTGCTAATACAGGACACAAAGCATAGGTGTGTGTTGTAACATGAGAGGCGCATTGGTTTGGGGGAGTAGATGACTGACAAAAGAGGTTTGTGTTTCCATAACAACCTAATAGCTGAACACTTTCTTAGGCAGCAAGTGGTTTCTCTTCTAAGTAATTTTTTGCCTTAAGAGAAATGCTCCCATTATTAACTAAAGTTTTGGGGTTCTCAGGGTGTTTTACAGAATATAATCCCCCTTTATGTTTAGCACAGAAAGAGTATCACAGACCATGAAAAGACTGAACAAGTCTCACAGTGCCCTGACAATGACAATAGTCCCCTTAAAGGAAGAAGAGTCAGATTCTAGCCTTTGTGTAGTTCCTTTGTTAAACTTCTCAACATTCATCTTAAAAATAGCTGAGGTTTTGTGCCTGTTGCTCTGCATAGAAATCTGTATTAGAACCACTGATTTTTGTGCTACTGATTAAGAAGCTTCTCATTTCCAATCTGAATGTATTCACGGCCAACTGCACTCAAGACAGAGGTACCCTAACATTCTGTCTTTGGCTAGGCTGGATCTATCCAGTGACCCTTCAAGAAGCACATTTGGGCAGCCTGTGATTTATCCTGAAAATCTCTAATGCTTATCTCTGTGTCTATACTGCCTTGTTGTGGTGGCTAGAGGACTCCAAAGGGTGGTGAAATGTTGCACAGAGGTATTCTGAAGGTCTGTTCTCAGTATCACAGTGTGTGTATTTTTAGTTTTCTTTATGTATGCATCCATTTAAGATATTGGCTTATATAGAACTCTGGATTATATTAACTATCTACTGTGCTCTAATAGCCTTCCCTTTTTCTGTTTAAGAAGAAGAGAGTGGGATCATAAGAATTATAAGAACTGCAGCACATGAACTGAGAAACATACCTTTTTTTCGATTAAATATTACATTTAGTTCAGCTGAAAATATTTATTACTTTGTTGTTTATTTACTTACTTTTTAGTGAAACTTGCTTTGAATTGAAAATTAAAAATTTTCAATCAACTTTCAGCTGTATTTTTAGTCAATAATTTATTAACAGTGAAATTCAGTGCCCCATCTTACTTGTAACACCTCTACATACTTTTTCTCTGCTATGCTTTTTTTCCTTTAACCCATGATTGAGCCACATGGTACAAAATTTCTCAATTTACTTGTTTTAACAGGTTAATTTATACATTTGTAAGGATCACATTTGGAGCTTTAAGGTACAAAATTTTTGCCATAACACTGTATTGGAAACCAAACTAACTTTCTCCTGACTTTCAGTGATGACACACATTTTCTTTGTCATTCCTCTTGGTACAGTGTAGAGTGCACTCTTCTCAGAAGCTCTTTTGTCTAATGTACTAAAATATGTTTACAGTTTAGATTTTTAAATCCTGTGTAACATTTTAATAAAGATTAAGAGAGTGCTGGTGGAAGAATAAAATACACAATTGCTCTTCTATCTTGCATTTTTCTGTGGTATTTTTTTTTTTGCATTTTTTTAATTCAGTACAACTAGTACTTGTTTTAAGCACCCTTTAAAAACATAGAAGATTTTTGAAAATTATGCTGTGTCTACTGATATAGTTTTTCCTGTAATAGAAATTATAAATTTATCATTTCTTTTCTGTTTTTAAGTATTTTATGGCATTTTATAATTCTTTTTATTTTCTCAAGGTACAAATCCCCAAAATGTGGGAAGCTTGGAAGATTTTTTTTTTCATCGTAATGACATTTTCATACCTATTTTTTGTATTTCTAATATTATTATCATAGTAGTAGTAATACTAATAATACTACTAATAATAATTTTGTATTTCTAATATTGGTTCTGGAATACAATTAAGATGCTTTCTGTTGACATTTTTAATACTTTATCTCCTAGAGGAGAACAATTTATCAGTGGTCCTTTACAGATTACTATTTTGTTGACAGGTGTTACTAACCTACTGATCTTGACAAGTAGTTCTTCAAGTGATTTGAGTCTCAGAGGCTGACATATATTCCTGTTGTCACTGGTTTTAGGACATGTTTTGCTGTTGATTTCATTTGGGCTAGATTTTCACTGTATACATCATCTTCCAGAAGAGTCTATTAGAATTAGGAATTAGTCAATTAAGTATTGATATGAGATCAGGGAAAATGTCTTGTACTATAAGATGGAAAATGAGATACTGCCTGTAAGAATAATTCCCTATTCTGATTTTGTCTGAAATCAGAAGATGCCTCTTAAGGTATCTATGACACTGTTGTAGTTGGAAGTGGCTGTAGATGGATCAGTGAGGTGTGCAACTGTTCTCTGCCCATCGTGCTACCTCCCTGAAGTCACGTTTTGACAGCATGTTCAAGCTGTGACCCACTCTAACTGCATTTGGATAGGTTTCAGGAGGTGAGTGAGACAGCCTGTAAATTCTTTCATCAGGGAGGTCCGTTCCTAGGTTGTTCAGGTAAGGCAGGTTTCCAAGGAACAGCTTGAGATGATCTGTATACAGTTTATGTCGATGGGTCCTGTTCCATATTCTTTCTTGACACAGCTGTAGCTTGTCAGTAGACAGACCAACAGTGCATACATCCGCCATCCAGTATTTAAAGAAGAAAACATATCCATGCTTTATTGTTTCAATTTCCTCTACAATGTGGGAATTGGCTTTCTTGATAGAAGCTATAAAGGGAGAGATAAAAAATTAAGTTCTTTTGTGCCAAATAACCACCATTTTCATTGGGATGTGACTCCAATTATAAATGTATTAATAGAACAAATGAATAAGTGAGAGAAGATGAATTATAGAAAATTTCAGTAGCGATTCATCTGCTGTCTGCTTTCCCTCTAAGCAGTCCTGGGCAGCATGAGATAAAGCCACAGGTTCCCCTTGCACAGTTGTGCCCTTAGTTGTTTTAGATGGAGCAATTTTGAAATTTGGACAAACTTCTGTTATCATAAAATTTTTGTATTAGTAACTGGAAAATTGAAATCCTCTGATTTTGTCATCACTTGAGTGGCAAAGCACTGTGATAAAAATTGATTCTTTGCTTTGCTGGGAATAAAAAAGGTTCAGGGTTTTGTTTTTTTTTTTTGTTTCACTTTATTTCTTGCCTTTTGAAAAAAAAGCAGAATTTATCCAGCAAAGCTAAAATAAAACTTAATTGTCCCAAACTGAGAAGCAGACAGTGAAAGCATTCAGTAATTGCTGTTTGTAATGTGATTTCTTGGCTGATTCTTGCCCATTTAACTGGCAGATTTCAGAATCCCAGTAAAGAGAATCAAAAGAAATGAGGTTTTTGAAGACTTTTTGACCCTTCTTCTACCTACAGTGGTATTTGTAGGATAGAATGGGGTAAAACTGTTACCTGTTT
>JAOXXN010000265.1:46756081-46771216 GCA_026770055.1 Myrmophylax atrothorax | reverse complement strand
TGTTTTTTTCATCTGGGTAGTGCATACTTCTTATGCACATATATCTGGAACCATACAATATCAAATCTTTTAAATTACCTCCATTGCAAACATAGACCACTTGAATAAAATTTATTAACCCAAATGTATTATAAAAGAGAATACCAAATTAAGTCTAGTTACCTGTCTTAATCTTACAGTTATATTAGAAAACCAGGTTAACTAATAAGATCTAGTTTTTCTGAAGTAATGCTATAACTTGAATGACCTATGTCCCTTCCATTCATTTTTAATGATGATCCATATCAGCTATTCCATTATTCCTGATCTCAGGCTGAAAGCCTATTAAAACTAAAGTTTCTCCATTAGCTTTCTTTTAGTCTTCTCAAATCTTATCAATATTCAAAGCACTATTAAGAAACAGCACCATTTGTTGAGATAACTTCTTGTCAGATCTTTTTAAATTCTTGGATACAAGTTAGATAGGTCTGTTGATTTAAAATTTCTAGCTTCAGTATCTCTTATTTAACTTTTTTTTTTTAATATTTTCATAGGAGTATAGTTTCATATGAGTTTCTCTTTGATGTTTAAGGAAAATATTTCACATGTCTTGGTTTATAATATTATTTTTTCCTGCCACATTTCTGCAGTAATATGCCATAATTTCATTTGTCCTATTGTCCATTTCCTCTGCTTCTTTATGCCCTTGATGCAGCAAAGGTCATGTGGAGAAACAGCATTATAATCATAAAGACTTCTTCAGAATGCATATGCACAGGAGACTGAATTGAGGTTTCACAAGCCACATCAATTCATACATATCACAGCTCTAATGTACTTTCCTTTAGAATCTTATCGTTCCTCTAAAAGGTTTTTAGTATATAATTAAGATAATTGCTTCCCATCATATGCTACCCTGGATAACATCTCTGATAATATTCTGAACAATGAAATGCTATTCTTAAAAACACTCTGTCATTTTTGAAGGTAAAACACATGGGGATGACTGATACCATGTGACCAGTTCATTATCAGAATGCATGCAGGTCTCCACCCATCCACTATGTTCCAGTAAACATGTTTATGTTGTTAAAGTAATATAATTTTCCAAAGGACTAACTTGTATTTTCTCTGCAAACTGAGAGAAAAAGACATATGTTAGAAATTTTCTGATATTTCATTGCTTTTATTATGATTCATTAAAATATGGTTGAAAAAAATTAGCTCTCACAGGAGTTTTGGGCAATTTTTGCAAATGAGTGCTCATCAAAGTGTGTGCATTCTGACCAGCACTCAGTTTCATCCATCCTGGTGTGATTACTGTCTAGAATGATCTCATTATACACTTGACTGCATGCTGTCAGACAAAACCCCTTTTTCAAATCAAGACAATAATTCAAAGGAACATAATTATTTTCAGGTATTTTGCATTTTCAAGCCCACATGCAAATATTATTTAGCAGGATTTGAGTTTTTCTTTGTTAAATGACTATTAATTGCAGCATCCTTTGCAAGTACTTTTAGGTTAGGGCTGAAATATGTATAGATCACATAGAACATATTCCATTCTATTAAGTAATCCTACACCTCAGAATGCTGCTGAGATTGATAATTGAACAGATATAAGTGATAGTGCCTTTTATAAGTGGCAAATAATTTAATAGGTATATGAGGAATAATACTTCTCTAAAACTCATCAAAGTGCTAATATTAGCAGTAATAGTAAAACTTCATCTTAACATTAATTTGTTTACAGTTTACATGCATCTGGTATATTTTAGAGGAATATAAGCTTGAAGTGAATATAGCACTGCATGGAGATTTTCAATAGGCAATTAGCTAATATTATGTGTCTCCTGATGCACCTGTGAATTTTCTACAAATCCTAAACTGAATTTTCTACAAAGCTTTTAATCGTGGATCTTAATCCATATTAGATGTTGGGAGGAACCAGTTGTCTTGACTTAATACTTTTTATTCTGTTATTTTCAAGACTTTGCACACTGTGCTATTTTGCATTAAGATGAAACTGAGTCCTAAAATTTGAGAGATCCAGTGCTCAAGATTTAGTGTTTTCCTTGAGTTATGTCTATATTGCAATCAAGTTCAAGTACTATGAAAAAAAGCTAAACTTTTCAGAAAGGCTGGAAATGCAATATAGATATGTCTTGAATCACAGGAAGAACTCAGCTGTCTTTTGTGGAAGATTAATTTCTCCACTGTTTGGTCTCTCAATTTCAGATGATAAAGCTTCTCTACTCTGAATAGTTAATCAATAGACACTGCAATATACACATCTTAAGGTCATCTAGACATTCTCAGGTGTTGCCAAAAGTTATGATGTTATCAATGTTCCTCATCTCTCCTACTCCATGTGTGGTTTCTCAGGCTTTTTTGATATTCTGTATTAAAGGCTGCAAGTTTAATGAAGTTTATTAGGCAGTGTTTTCTGACTTGCATAAATGGTGAATAGATGTGTAGTCTACATATGCCTTGTAGCACAGGTTTTATTATGTGATTGCCTTTGGTTTATGTATTAGATTTGATGACTTGGGTGATCCCTTCTATTTCTATGTCTCATATCAGGGCATTTATCTGGGATGGGGGAGGTCAAGCTGAAAACCTAAGTACCAGGCTATATGAGCAACTCTATCTGTATGACAAGACGTGGGAAATCTATTCAGTGCTAGGTACATCGTGAATACATCCCAGCTCTGTGCCAGACCAAGAAATACAAACTTAATGCCTGCCCTGTTCTGTCAAAATGGTGTTGAGTTTCAGCAGGACCTGTGAACTTTGTGGGAGAATCAGCTTTGTGGGATACCTGCCCTGCAGTCTTTTTCCTCCCTAGTTTTTCTTGCAAACACACACTAGGACTTCCATCCTGCTCAGAGAAGTATCTCTGGTGAAAATACCCCCAATATTTGATGAAAATATTTTCCCCATGAATATCAGTTTGGATTAATCAGTTTTTATATGGTGAAAATGATTTGTCAAAAGATGCAGCACGGTTTGGTGGTGCTGCTAACAGGCAGATACTGAGGTCTGGGGATCACAGTTCTGCCTTTTTTCCTCCCTGCTCTCCATCATTTCTTCTCTTTAAAAATCATCTACTGCCACACAGTTACTGTGCTTTTTCAAATACTCTAGTGAAGAGTTGATGGCTTTAACGTGAATGGAATTGGTAACTTTTCTCTCTTTTCTACACTTCCAGTAGCCCTAGCACAGCAATAACTCTCCGCTTTACTCACCACCAAACAAGCTTAAAAAGTTTTTATGGCCCTTCTGGCTGACAGACTTTAGGAGAATTTTTGTTTCTGACTGTGTCAAAATTGGAGTATAGATTTTAGCTTATATCATACAATCAACTGAATATCCACAGTAATAATTTTATTTCAGCATTGACCTGAATCAGATCTGAAATATTATCTTTATATATATATATATCTCTATATATTAGATATATGTGTATATATATAAAAATCTCCTATTTCTACTGTCTATACTTCTGCAGCAAGTAAAGACTGAAATGTCATAGTTTTGTGAAAAAAATTAAGTGATTGTATCTAATATGTTAATACCTTTAACTGTGTTCCACTGGGAACTCACTTTTTAATGAGAATGGTATGTCTTATGCAGGTTTTTTTAACAAATTTTTCTTCTAAATTTAGTACATTTGGAAAGTGAAAATCTTGGCATAGCTTGCTAAATCTGGTTAAAAATCAAAATATTTGTGAAAATATTAAGCAATTGCTAAAATAAAACAATTTTATACATAATGAACAGATTTATTTGTTTTATTCAGTGTCAGAAATGATTAAAAAGTAGAAAAACATTGATTTGTAGTGAAGGTAATCAGTGTTGCATTTTGTAAAAAAAAATTAAAAATTTTCCCTCCTGTTCTATTTTAAGTTAAATAAAAAACACTCAATTACTTCCATTTTCTCTGTTCTGTCTCCCTTGCTGCATCTGCTAGTCCTGATTGCAGTATGTAGCTTGCTGCCAAAATGTTTTTTCTGTTACTTTATAGAGATTTGATTTTTTTCTTTTTATACAATTTTCTTTCTATGCCACCTCAAAACAAAATTTGAAGTATGTAGGATTTTGCTATATATCTAAATAGTGTGAGAATGGGTTTGTATTGCCAATCCACAAACATATAAATGCAGCTTATCTTTAATAGCAGCTAATAATAGAATAATTTGCTACTGCAACAGGATATCAAACTAGACTTTTGCTTTTTTTACTGATACTCTGTCAAATACTGCAGATTTGGAAGAACCCCTAGGAAAGAATATTGTAACACTCAGTTGCCTTATTGTTTTCAGAAAGCAGGAAAAGTCTTTAGAAGGACTATTTCAAATTGGTTTTTTTTCAGAGCAGGGTATATTTTTTCTGCAATAGAGCATATCATTGGATGTGATATATTAAACACAGCTATTAGTAAGAATACCCTTTCCAGTCTAGCTCCAGCTGTTCAGCCCATGTCCTTTTTTCTTTCAGAAATCATTCCCTCCATGCTGTAAGATACATAAATATTGCGGTACAATTAAAACCTTTTGCTTACCAGTAGTACAGCATTTGAAACTATTTTTTTTTCCAAGAGCAAATCCATTATTTTTACATCTATTTATGTCTCACATTATGTTGAAAAGGTATCAGGACTTTCTCTGAATATTCGGCAAGTAAAATTTGAAAACAATACTTCTTTCTGATCAATTACATGAGTTGTCTTTCAGAGTTTTTCTCATCCAACTTCTAATAACTTGAACAAGGATTTGCAATTAATCAATATAATGAAAGCATTAAATGCCTTGTGAAGTCATTGCAAACAAAAAGCAATGTTTTACAAATTGCTTGTCCAACTGCTGGGCATCAGCCTGATAGATGCAATGTGGAATGAATTTTTGATGCATATTCTGGTGGAATAATGGCATTTGCACTAGGAAGCGTTTGGTAGTTAGAAGTTCTGGCAGTAAGAGTGACAGAACTTGTGTGAATCTGCCTTTTGTGTTAGTTAAATTCCTACCTGTATTCCACTGTGATTTCCTTGTAATTCTTTGTTGTATTTTAAGAAGTTAATGTTAAGGAAACCTGAAAAAATTTAAGCCATATTTCTCTCCACAAAACTTGGCAACCCCCCATACTTTCACTTCATTATAATCCCTCTTTGTTTCTGCCCCACTGTGCTGGAATACTCCTCCTTGTCTGAATATACTGATTTGGCTCTATATCAAACAAACAGGCCAAAGCTGCACAGTCTAGAAATTGAGATTTATTCACTTGCTATCAATAGCAAATACAAATAGCATACCTTTTCAATATATGCAAAGTTTTGTGCCATCTTTATCATTCCTTTATGTAGTTAACTGCAGCTATCGAAAACTCCAAGGGCCTATTCAAACTCCATATTTGTGGTCTCTATAAGAAACGTAGTAGGTTGTATTAGTGGAAACACTTAATGGGAAGAATTTTAAAAAATCTGCAAAGTCAGCATGTGGATCTGGGAGAACCTAAAACCAAAATAAGAAAACTGTGACAGTAGCAAAATTAAATGTGCTGAAGTGTCAAGAAAATTCTAAACACCCAGAGCAGAAGTTATGTAAATCCTGCTTTGTCAGTCAGAAGGTAAGCTTAATAATCTCTTATTTGAGATATATAGCAATGTTATTACATATAATTTCCTCTAACTTGCAGAAGATAGAAAATAATTTAATGCAGGAATATTAGTAAAAAGAGCAGAATTTGAGTGTTTTTCGGAAGTAAATTCTATGGAAAATAAAATGTGTAAAATATAGCAAAAATGTTTTGGCATATTCATTATAAAAACAATAATTTGGAAATTAAAAAAACACAAACAAATTTTGGTTTTTTTTTTTGGTTTTTAGGAACTCTAATGCTGTAGTGCCGCAAGTTAGCCGTTAATGGTTGGAAACTGGATTATTTTATTCCACGATTATCCACAGAATTATTTTTCTCAAATCATTTGGGTATTATCAGAGCAACATATGGGACTAGATAGCTGGTCCACTCTTGTACAGAAGTTTCAGTATTGCTTTCAAATGGAAGAGAAAAGACTGGAAAGATTCTCTGAGTTTTGACTGCATGTTAGTAGTCAGCAAACTAAACATAATTTCTATCTCTGGTTTTAAAATATTTTGTTTAGCTCTTTGACTTCAGTGTTCTCATAAAGAGCTTTATTAATTAACTGATACGTCAGAAGCACTAAAACTGATGAAAATACAGTTTTCCCATGTATTGTTTTTCACTGCAGCTGTAGATAGATGTATATTGGAAGGTTTCTCTTGAAGACTGCCAGAATTATTTTTTAACTGAGCTTGTTCCCTGGGGCATACGGCTATCACAGGTATTCTTTAAATTATTTGAGTGCACTTATTCTCACCACATTTTGTGATTTATAGTCTGAAATAATTTGAGAATGTAGCTAAATTCACTAATCATCTATTGCATTTGTAATAGTAGAATACTTTTTCTTCACAACACAATTAGGTTATTTTCTTTGGATTATAGCAGGAGCCTTATGAAATACTAAGGTTAAGGTATGCATGTGATCACGCTCAGTGCTCTCTCACTGGTAAGTTAAATTTAAAAATAAGCACAGACATCATTGCCAATATGTACCATTCTTTTTGGGGTGATTATTTTTTTTTAGGAGACTGCTATGCATTCCAGTTTTTAGTGAATGGTTAAAATAAACAGAAACATTTTGGCACCTGTAACTAAACCCTGTGGTTTTCACTGAACTTCCAGAAATATGATGCCTACGTGCTATAAGACAAGGCAAATGTAGAAATCTATGAAATAGCTGTCATAAGCAAGGGCAATCATTTCACTGCAAATCTTTTAAATATGGAAAACCCAACAGAAAACAATACACAAATTTAAAAAAAGGTAGGTGGCAAGTGTGTAGCATTGTTTTTGAATGCTCAATTAGACATCAACAGCTTGCAGAGGCAGTCTCAGAAGGTTACTCAGGAAATGGTGGAAATCACCCATCATCTCTCATTAGTACTTAATGAGAGATGTTTTTCCAGACAGTTGCCTGGTATTACAAGGGTTATGCAAGCTTGAAGCAGTTCCAAAGTCGATTTGTGCAGGTGGGTGATTAGAGGAAATAAAAAGTTGATAATAGTCATACCCAACTCTCTTGGATGATGCAGAAACAACTAAGCAGACCCCCTGCTGCCACTGGAATGCACTTCACTGGTAATTAATTCCAAATACAATCCTGAAATAGCTGCCACATCCAAGATTGGTCCAGTTATAGCTTTGAGTGCTTTCAACAAGACAGTTGCAGATATATATTTACAATCCTACTCAGAACAATGGTTATTCAGGTTCAAGTGTGTGGGAACCAAGCAAATTCAAAAGAGCAAATTCAAACAGTTGAGTCCAACTGTTCTCCCTATGCATCCAGTGTAGCTACCTACTGATTCTGTTATTCAGTATTTCATCTGTTCTTTTGAAATGTCTCTTGTTATGTTTGTTACTTGAAATCCTGAAATACACCATTGTCCTTATCTGTAGTTCCTAGATTTATGCTGTGTGGAATAGTCATATAGGAGAGAGTTGCTTTGCAGGCTTAGTCAAGTTAAAACAATTTTAAAGCTGAATCCTATGCTATGGAAACTGCCTAGTCCCTCAATTTGGCTACTATGTAACATGAACGTTTTTGTTACCTGCCTGACGGAATAGGAGATTTTCTAATAAATTCCTGGATTTCTGTGTAAACTGCTTAATTTACTATATGTAATTGCTGTGAATCTTTGCAATGGGCCCACCACTTAAGGGAGACACCATTTTTACCACACATGCTATCTGAAAGTCTTATACATGGCATCTCTATATCAAATTGGGGTGATTCCTACTATTTTGGGACATAATCTGCTCAGGTTTAGGTGTTTGTTAGTTCCTTACTAGTTGTTGGCTTGGGCTCCTGCCTTGTAAATTTGCTGCTGCTGGAATGCAGCAACCAAGATTGACCCACAATGAATAAACTGAGTCCCAGCAATGCTGTCATACAAACAGACATACTGTTTTAAGTCTTTTACTGAAATCTGTCTGTGGGTATGTTTTAGAGTAATGAGATGGTTTTCCTTGCTCTGCCTTAGAAAGGACTGTGCTTTAATGAGCCCTCTGTAAGCTTCAGGGGATCACTGGGTTCAAACTCTCTTTACTGTAGAGAATTGGATTTAGATGATTCTTCATGTGGATCTGCGTCTCTCTCTCTTGCTTTTAAAGCAAGCTCAGCACCAGTGGGAAAGATGCCCTGAGGTATAATAGGTGCAAGAGTCTTGGTCTCCTCCTCAGCATAAGGGTATCAGCATATCCTTCATAAAACTTCCATATACTTGAATTATCACAGGAATCAGAAAATACTGGTTTAATCTATCACTCCAGTGTGATTAGAAGTGGCGATACTTCTTTCATACCAGTTATGAAGCTTTTAAAAGGACTAGATGATCATCTGCCCATTATTGAAGAGCACTAAAATTTGCTCCTAATGGTACCACACGTGATGGGACCTACATTAATGTGTTATTTCTTAACGAATCAATGAAACTAGCCATTCTGATGGCTCTGTCCTCTGCAAGGAGATCTATGTAAATTCACTCACTGGTGACTGATCCTCCAGAAATAGTACTATTTCCAGATTAGGTCCTTTTGTATGCTTCCAAGATTTCTATAGTGATTGTGATTGATTTCTGTCCAAGACAGATGATTAGCATTGCCATATTCTTTTCAGAGTGTTTTGCCTTCATATAACACGTGTGATGTTAAGAGGACATATAACACGTACAGACAAAGGCATTCCAACATTTCTTTCTAAAGACAGCTCCAAAGCCATGGAAGGTGCCAGACTGGATAAGAGTTTTTGCAGTGCTTTTCTAAAAGTCTAGCAAATTGAGGCTTCTATAATTGATCAAACTTAGATCTGTCTTGACACCACACTAAAAAAGCATTTTGAGCCCAACAACACTAAGCTATTTGGACCTTGATTCACATGTTTTGTTTTACCCTGGTGCTGGGGTGTCCAAAACAGTTGCAAGATTTTGACCTACCTTCATGTAGGTTGTTACATTGCATTAAATATTCCACACTAAGCAGAGCTTGAGCAAGTTATTTACTCGTAAGAGGGTGCCATTGGAGTTGTTGTCTGTTTATGTGTGCAGATGTAGCTGTATATGTTTATGCATATGTATATATGTGCACATTGATTTTCCATCCTGGGGTTATATTATAAAGCTCCACAAGGTCATAATGATTAGGCTTTGTGCTTTAGGAGTTTTGTTCATGACTAGTATTATATTTTCAGGTGTTTTAGAATTTAGCATATATATATTTAAACATAGCGTTAGATGTGTAGTGTATAATCTTGTTCTACGTTATTACTGGTCCATACCTGTAAAGTTAAATACACATTTCTTTCAGTTTTATAGCAAATTGTAAATGTGAGCATATAGTGTTTAAATGGCTCCACAAATAACTGGAATATGGAAATAAAATAGGTGGAGTATACATTTGCATTTTGGCTCAGAACACTGGATGTGAATATGAAATAAATCATCATCTGCAGTTACTATTCATTGCTTCAGCCACAGGCTGGTTTTGGAGCACATAAACCAGACTCCTTTTGGATTTGAAGTTCCATTTCAAGTGGTCCTTCAGGAAGCTGAGGAGCATGTATGGTGGGAGTGCTTGGTAGAATAAATAAGAACGCTATATAGTGCTAAAAGGTAAACCCCACATGTTTTCTAAATGGAGTGTCATGCAGATGAACTGCTTTTGATCTGCTTATCCATTGCCATTACACTAAATTGTAGAAATAAGTCATGTAATAGCTCATACAGACATAACTGTAGATTTTCATAGGGGTGCTAGCATGTTTCTGTAATGGAAGTAAAAAAAATAGATTAGCTGTGTGTTCCATTTGAAAGACTTATGTCTGCAGTGAATCTAATTATAATTGTGTTTCTGGAATATGGACTGCCTCTGGCTTTTGATATTTTGCTTCCTGAGATGTGGTAGGAAATGATCTGGTTCATACATTTGGTATCTTTCTCATAGTTAATATTGTGGCGTTACATTTGAGTATATTGTGAGAAAAAAAAACTATTAGAAAAGTTGCAGAGAACAATTTGTTCTCACAGTGGATGGATAGTGGGATGAAAATGTTGATGCAACACATTGTTGAACTGTGGTGTCACTGTCTATTGCTATCCATAAGGGCACTTTTCTCTATGCAGTGTTCCATATGAAAGAAGACATATGACACTGAGCAGTGATGGCACACAGCACAGTAAAAGGCAAAATTCCCAGTGCATGATTCTTTTTATAATTTCAGTTAAATTGTTAATGTTTTTGGTTTTGCCTGACATCTTAGAAGGTAGCTCTAGATTAACAACTTATTTTGTTCTTTCTATATATAAAAAGGAGACCACATTCACTTTTATCTTGCTCTCTTCAGATTCAAATCTAAGTGGTCCTTAAAAGTGTAATGCAGTCACCCTATCCAGGAATCAGAGTGCCTTGCGCTTCCCTCTTTTTTTGAAATCATTTTATCCTGTATACTTCAGAAAAAAAATTACCATAATTTTTTGCCATGATGGTAGAAATAAATCATAATTTTCACAAAGATGTTTTGGAAATAATGGTTACAATGTTTTGAGACCGATCTCTCTTCATTTTACGATCTTGACTCAGTTGCGTATACGTAGCTGTCATTTGAAATGCTTTTGGCTGTCTCAAACTGGTGCTTTAGAAGGGCAGTGAAATTCCATAGTTCCTGAAAGCCGCCTGCAGATGCTGCAAATTTCCTTGGAACATGGAGATGGCATTAGTTAACAGCACTTTGGCAGTTTTGTACAAAAGAAGTGATTTTTATAATCCACAGTAGATGAGTCCAGTTAATAAAAAACTGGAGTTCATCTAACCTTTTAAAAATTATTTTGGTTATTCTGGGCATAGAAAACATTTTGTTCCATTCTATTTCCTTTGCTCTGAAACAGAGGAAATGGAGAATTGCAAGTCCTCAGTGACCACTTTTAAAAATCCGAATAAGCTCCAATTACATAAACCTTGTCACATTTCCTCATGTGTGATGGAAGCAGGAAGGAATGTTGTTAGAGCATGGTGCAGTTCATTAATTTTTCACTGCTAGATGATCCCTGGAGCCTGGCGTTATCTGAGTTACACAGAAATATCTCCTAGATTATTCCACCTTGAGCCAGGAACTAGAAGAGAATGACAGCCATAAATACTTCCCTGTTGGCTCAATCTATAGCACCTATCAAAAACTCAGCAGAAGAGCTAATCTTTCCTAAGTAAATTTGGTAGTTTCTCAAGTTTCCAAGTTCTTTTTTGCCATGAAATATTCCCCTTGGACTTTCAGTATTGCCATTATGGTTACCTAAAGGGGGAAAAGTTTGCTTTAGTTTTGCCACCAGAGAAAGAGAAAATTGAATTATAAAACTTAATTACAAAAGAAAATATATTCAAATATATTCTTAATGAAACTATGATCACTGTATACATAAACAGACTAGTCCTCCAAATTGGTTGCAGGAACTAATCTGATGGTGATGTTCTCTCTCTGACAGAGCAGACCCAGGTAGTAAATCATTACTGGTTGCCTAATGGGAAGATCCTACTGTGAAAATAAACAGCTGTCCACAATAAAGTAATTGTTTACAAGAAACCATTACATGTGAAACACTTATCCTCTTGAGAAAGGAGGGAAGGTATGAAATACTTAGCAGTTGGAGGTTTTTTTCTGGGTTGTTTATTTCAAAGAAATATATTTGGCTTCTGTTTTCAAAGTTTTATTTTTAAACTCTAAAAACACAATCCTTTTTTTTATATTGCCACCTAATTTTGCTTGGAAGGAAAGACTGTACCTACTTTTTTCTGAGATTGCTGCATTTTATGTATGTTGCTGATTTGGTTATGGTTGTATGCACACATTGTAGCTGAAGCATTTCCTCTCAGCTCTATCTAGTGGGGCATATAACAGCCCTTCCTCCCCCCCTCATGACTGCTTTCCAATAAATTTTCCTTCCAAGAACGTCATTCCCAGTCTGTTTGATGTCATTTGTGTGTGACTGTATCTAGGGGCAAAACCTAGTCTTCAGTGAGCTACCACTGAGCAGGGTCAACAAGAAGTCTTTCCTATGCAAGGACAAAAATCTTGCTCATATAACCTGACCCCTCTGTTACCCTCTTCTGCATATTTGAAGTGTGGTTAAATTGAGCTGAGGTGACTACCAACAAGGCTTTGAAAAAGAATAAACTGGTGGG
The DNA here is from genome assembly GCA_026770055.1 of Myrmophylax atrothorax. NCBI lineage: Eukaryota > Metazoa > Chordata > Aves > Passeriformes > Thamnophilidae > Myrmophylax > Myrmophylax atrothorax. Next base: position 46,758,919 of record JAOXXN010000265.1, on the reverse strand, counting down.
CAGAAAACTATTTGTTACCATCAATGCCAGTCTGTATTTTTGTCTGTCCTTTGAGTGATCCATCTTTGAGATACTTCTGTGTCTGCAAGACTCCTTGATTTAATTTCCAAGGCTTTCATGTGCTAAATAGCTAAAGGACAGCTGTACTAAGGGCAGTCACACAGGCTCACAGGGAGATGGTGACAGAAAGACAGGGACTGCTGAAGTACTTTGTGGAAGAGTTTGTGTTCTTTATAGCTTTAGCTCTTTGCCAGAGAACAATCATTGTGTTTGTTTCTCACACCAGTGAGTAAGGAAGTGCACTAAGTACAGTTAGCTGGACTAGTGTGGAACATTTCTCACTCTAGAATTTATTTCTTACCTTCATAGATGGTGCTTGTATTTCCACATTTCTTGACAGCAGTATAGTCCCTTGCTTGGTATCTCCCCAAGCACAGTGCAGATTATCTATTGATGAGTCTGTCCACAGAGTGAAAGAAGATGCTATTTCTTATACTGGAGCCAAACAAGCTGAGATTTTGAGCTCAGCTAAGATGCTACTAACACTCATATCTAGCCTTCACCCTCAATATGAGGCAAGGCTTTTGTGGGGTCTTCTCTTGTCAAATCCCCGTCCCTCCTTTGACGAGCTAGGCTTTCAAATCACGGAATACTCATTTACATGGTGCACATGCACATTTTAAACAGACACTGGGTCAGACAGGAAAGCATAAGAGAGACTTAAGGCTTTCTGAAATGCTATCAAAATTCTTCTGTCAGGTATGTTATGAGGTTTAACTTTAAATTCCTTTCGAAGGCTGTGTAAAAATTGGTTTCATCCATTGTATTAATGCACAGTTATTACTTTCTGAAGGAAATTACTTCAGATCCAAGATTTCTGTGCACACCTACGGTGATTCAGGAAGAACTGATCCATGTATTAAGAGTATGAGTATGGCTAGGCTTTGTGAATGAAGATTTGGGAAGAGCTCTCCCCACGTGGGTGTGTCCTTCGAGCCTGCACAGTGGATTTTTTAGGTGAGGCACAGCATGCGCAGAACTGGCCCCACCGTTTAACTCCTGAGGTCCATCTGCCTCAGCCGAGCGAGCTTGGGCGGTGACAGTGAAGTCCTCAGGACTAGAACCTACAGCCCCCAGTGTTCCCAGGAGGACTCCCATCCAAGTACTGACTGGGGCTGACCCTGCTTAGCTTCCAAGATCTGACGGGATCGGGTGTCAGGGTGGCATTTAACTGTGTCTATTAAGACTGCATACCTAAATGACTGGGAATTTTGATGAGATACTTTTCAAAAGTGTTGGACTTGTCTGTTTCTGTGACAGGGAGGGTTCACTTTGTCAGATGTCATGTAACACCTGAGGTTATCTACAGGATGTCTGCGTTCTCAGTGTCTGGCAAACTGCCTTCTGAACTTCTGTTAACACTTCAATTAAGTGTAACAGTACTGTTGAAACATTCCGGCCTGATATTATTTTAGAAGAATAATTTATCAGTCTGAATTTGGTTAGAAACTTCAAGACCTCATCCAGTTATGTACTGTTTCTACAGGAAGTATATCTTAATATCATCTATTATATGAAAGTATCTGTAAGTTGGAAAGACTATATTTTACACTCTTGCAACTATTCCTTTTTATTTTAGGTTAGCTGTGTTAATGTAACTTGGAATTCCTTTCCCTTCAGTATCTTTGTTACACTTCCAAGAATTCCCTCAGGTCAGTAGGACTGAGAAGGAGAAGCTCCTGTCATGTCTTGCACAGAGGCGTTTGTGACTTGTGCAAATGGAGGAACTTACGTGTGCACCTGCAGAAGTTGGTCAGGCAAAAATTCTCCAGCTTAAGATAGCTGCTTCTGTTTATTGGTGTTTGCGTTTTTCTGGAGTGGGAGAGTGGAAGCACATGTTGGAGAGCCACCGCAATCACAAATAAATTGGCTTTCTTCTGTAAACTCTGCAGGTTGTCAGTTGAGGCCCACACATGTAATATTTGAAGGTAATAATTGTCTTAAAGCAGAGCTGCAGGTGTTACAGACCATTTAGAAGCACATGGAACACGTCTTCACGACTCACAAAGAAAGGTAATCGATAAATGCACAGACCCTGTAAGGAACACCATAACCATGCACAGGCAATGGCACTTTCCCCAGAATCTGAACTAAAGTATTTCTTTACAATTCTAAAGACATGAAGTAACATGGAGCTTTGTGCTTGGTTACTATCACAGCTGGCAACCTATTTCATAGTCCTCTCTATCCTCTGATTTGATTTTCACTAACTTTACATTGATCACAAAGCACTAAGAACATTTAGAGAAGGTAAGAATGATATTTTAGTCCTTTTAATGGTCCTTTACAGTGCCATAAAATGGTAAGAGCAAAATATACCCAAACAGGAGTTTCCCATGTACGTGCAGGTGTGTAGGCATTTTTAAGCCAGCTGTAGGTTATCTAGCTGAGGTGCTGCTGGAAATGTAGCTAGTTCAGTGCAAAGCTTTATGGAGGATGCAAATTTTATCTGAGAAATGGAGTATATTGTCATGTAATTAATCCTTGCTCATCACCTATGCTGATCACAATGCTCAGGAAAGTTGTGGGTGATGGCTATTAGCATGCGCTAAGTATGTGTTTATGTAACATCTTGGACTGGCTCCTATCTGTTAGGATTTTTCAGGCTGAGGTAGGAGTTGCATTATAAATCTCCCTTTCAAGTTACCCCTGTTATAGTGATAGTACTTGGATTCGCAGTCACTAATTCAAGATAATGGAAGTTAAATAGTTGTGGTTTTTTGTTTCCACCTCATTTTGTTTAGGTACTGAGAGAATGATATATCTTAACGCAGAGTG
>JAOXXN010000265.1:46745091-46755981 GCA_026770055.1 Myrmophylax atrothorax | reverse complement strand
GATAAAATTATTGAAAACTGTAACTTTTTACTTTCCTATCTGACAAAATAAAAGTAGATATGCAATAGGTCCCTTAGCAAATACATTTAAATTTTTAATAGGTTTTGTAAGTTGAAATAGCATTATGTTTTCAACATTATTTTTCATTCTAAAATGTATGAAGTATTTGTACGCTCACATAAAATATATTTTTGTTCACAGATAATGCACCTCAGGTAGCAATTACCGCACCAGGAGCTGGTAACCATAGAAACAGCTCTACAGGCCCAACACCTGACTGCTCTCCTCCATCACCAGACACTGCACTTAAAAACATAGTGAAAGTTATACGTCCTCAGGTAGGTGCTTACCATAAGCATCCTCTTATTAGTTGTATTTTGCGCTTTAATGATAGGCTATCGTGCATGCCCTCTAAAATGATGTTATGGCTTTGCGCTTGTGAGCAGGTCAAAGACAGATAAACAGAAGACAACATGTGTTTTGTTGTTTAAGAAGTAATCTTGGCAGTGGGAGAAAAAATATTTTATGAATGAGCCCAAATATACAGAGAGCTATCAGTACATTTTTTCTTATAGCGCTAATGATGAATGAAGTCCTTATGCAATGTTTTGTATTTTTACATACTCTTACTTTTATTTCAAGTATATTTTATGATTTTATCACTGTTTATTCCATATTCCTTTTTCTACATCCCTATTTACATAAACTTACAGTGTTTCATACCTTCTTTAATTTACCTTCCTGTATAGTATTGTTTCTCAACTTGCATCCTTCCTAACTGTCCATATTTCTAATACTGTTTGGGAAACAAGACGCACAATATGTGGAAAACTTGAGTGCTCCTTATAATTCTTTAAGGAGCACAACCCTTAAAAACAAACTTCAAAAGAAATGTAACTTAGAATTTGTTTCAGTTGTATAGATGTAATGAGCAAAGAGACGTTAGAGTCACAGGGTCATGGGATAACATAGGTGAAAAGAAATCCTGGGATGATCTAGGTACTTGTTTAAAACACTGTGACATTATGTGTGCAGTAGCAGTGACAACAACATGATGAATTGACTGAAACTTTTTTGGTGTGACCCAAAAGGACTTCTGTTCCTCTCCTACCATTTACTGGGTTCAAATGCAGCCATCTGTTCTTTATTGCTGAGCTGTCTCTGCAACTGAGCTGCTCGGATGCTAGTGGATGCAGACTTTGTATCATTAGTATGTCACTGGCATTTGTTTTACTTGAGAAGTAAGCTGATGGATACATGATATTTTTCCAAAGAATTAGATAGGACATATTGTTTTGGTACCACACAACTGTGCATGTTACAATGTTGGAGGTGAACCTTTCTTTCAGTACTCATTGGAGCACATGGTTTAGACGGTCTTGCAGAACTGAAGGTAATTTCAGGTTTGCTTGCCATTTGTTGTCTAGGAGCCCTTGCTTTCCTATGGCTGACACTGTCACTGCATTATAATTCTAGTGACGGGCTGGTGCAGACCATCTCGCTCTGACACTACCATAGTTCGGGTTCCACATCATGGTTTAAATCTAGTTCACAGGAGGTCTAAAATAACAGTTTCTTCTCCTTTTTTCTTTTTATAGTTGTTTCTCACTTTCCTTATTCCTGTAGTGTCTCTGTCCCTCCCACCCTACATCAGTATAGTACTGAAATGCCTCCTTCCCTCTAAACTGTTTTTATAGTAGGCGGCAAACAAACAGAAAGGTATTGGAATATTGTTGGAACAAGATGTTGTGTGATAGCTTATTGAAAATAGCATTTAAAAAAGCTGTTTCCATCATGATATTGCCAACAGATGGACCCAGAACACTGAATGGTGATGTTCTCCTGGTAGTTAACTCTGAACGGATTTGGCAAATTCTGAGGAGCTATTTTCAAATTTAAATCATACCATTTACTGACTCCCAGTGTTCTCATCATTCTGCAGAACAGAAGCTGGCTGTGTGATATATATATGGTCAAAACTTTACCACATTCCCTAAAATGTCTTTCATGTGGCCCTACATGTGGCATGTTTCCTATACAGAAAACAAAAGCAGAAAGGCACATGTAGACGAGTGCATAATATATGTTGTAGGTCTGTGTGCTCATACAGGAGAAGTTGGATACACTATAGCAATCGGATACCACTGTGCGTCTCCTTTCTGCATGTGTTTTATCCACATCCCCTCAGTATTCTTCTTTGGTTTTGTTGCTTTTCTGATTACCTTCCCCCAAGATCTCAACTCAAGAATTTAGACAAAGAAGTTGTAGATATTTGCCATGTGCTGTTTGCTAACCATTAGTGTTGTCTGCCTGCATATTTAATTCCTTTATACCATTCAATTACATGGCAAGCTCTTTGAAGGTTAGCACAATGGGATTCTATTCCTGACTGACCTCTCACCACTCTTGTAAAACTAATGAATAGTGTTACACAATGTATGCAAAATAATTAATTTTCTGTTGGCTGCCAGGGCCTCTTTGCATTTTTCTAGCAAAGTAAATGGATTTTGAGTAGATCTAAGCCAGGGATCGTATAAATTTCCAAACCAGCTGTCACTCCTTTCCCTTTTTCGTGTTCTGTGCATCCAGCTCAGGAAAGTGCCAGTGAAAGGCATAATATGAGACTCTTCAGCAGTCAGCTTTGCACTAGGCAGGCTTTGGCAGCTTGGATGAAACTGCCAGGGAAGTCTGGCCTTTCAACTCTTATTTTTATTTTAATTTATAGCCTTACTTACCTTTCCTGAAGAGTTGTACATGTAATGGGTTACCAGCAGTGAAAAATAGACACTGTGTTTCTGTGGAACCAGGATGAGAAGACATCCTCTTAAACTGCACCAGGGAAGGTTTTAGGTTGGACATCAGGAAGAATTTCTTCACAGAAAGGCTGATTAGACATTGGAATGGAGTGTTGAGGGTGTCTGGTAAAGTCAAATCATCCCTGGAGCTGTTTAAGGAAAGATTGTACTTGGCACTTAGCGCCATGGGCTAATCAACATTGTGGTGTTCAGTCAGAGGTTGGACTCGGTGATCTCAGAGGTCTTTTCCAACCTAATTGATTCTGTGAACTAGCAGCAGGAGAAACCAAAGATTCCTTCCTCCCACCGGTCTGGTGAGGGCAGGAGGTGGCAGAGAGGGGAAGAAGAGAATCCGTATGTTGGAAGGCAGAAGTGGGGATCATTGTGCCACCTGTTTTCTTTGGCCTTTTCTTCCTAGGAGTGCATGCCAGTGCACATGATGGCAGTGCATATGTACAGGCTTTAGCACATGGCAGACTTTGAAGATGTTTGTATGAATGTGGGGTTTGCACAGCACACTGGCCTCTCCTCACAGACCAAGTGCATCTGCTGGGGGACCCTGTCAGCTACACATGCTTCGTCGGGTCCCTGAGGAGGAGGGAGGCTGTGATGCTGCACTGCCAGCCCACAGGATGAAAGTACCACATCTGGGAAGTGTCAGACAGGAACAAGGTCATACACAAAGGGTGGATCATGGACAGTTAAGGGATTCCTCAGAGTGGACTCAAAACTTGTTTTGTCATTGTCCTTCTAATTCTCTCTTAACCTGGCCCTAATTGTTCCCTCCTTATATAAAAAAATACCTGCTATCCCAAAACCTAGGTGGGAATTTTTATTTCCCCCCAACCTTTCACTCACTTTTCTGAAAATTTATCCTTTCTTCAATTAATGATGATTAACTTTGAGATGAGAAACCTACAGTTTGTTGTGACCCTAAAATCTATTGTTGCTCTCTAAAATCTATTTTAAGCTTTCTCTGGATATTCAACTATTCAATTCAATGTATTATTCCTAAAGCTGAAGCCCATTATAATGGAAATGTTTTGTCTTCTTGGCACAGTGCAATGCTCTGGTGAGATAATGAGCTCTCAGAAGCAGCATTAAGTTCAGTGCCACTGTGCCACCCACCTCTACTACCTTCAGTCCTGAAGCTGGTACACTTAACAGTATTTCAGAGATTTGTGTACTCTTTTATCTCTGCACCTAAGCTATGGCTTGTACTTGTGCTCCAGAATTTTGCAAATACCTTTCTTGTTTTCAAATGTTTCCACAGTGAGTCATTGAAAAAGAGGGTTTGTTGAAAAATTGCAGATATATATAAGAGAAGTAAACAGAATTTAGCTCAGGTTTTTAATTGCTTGGTCATTTTTTTTTCTGGATTGTCCAGTCAAAACTTACTTTATTTTAACTCATTAACTGCTTTTTAGTGAAGACTTTGAGAAAATAATACACTTTCAATGTAAAGATATATGCCTCTGTGGAGTATACTAACAGCACATGGGATCAAAAACTGAGATATGGTAGGAGACAGAGTAGGTAAGTCTTTTTGAAGTTTTAACTCAGTTACATTGGTACATATGGTAAAATACAACTTATCAGACTGGAATTTTAGTAACCATAGTAAAACTGTACTTGTTCTATCACAATTCCTATAGCTCTCAGCCTAGATGAAGCCTGAACAAAGTTGGGCTGCTTGTGATGCTTCATGTATTTTTTGTATTAGCTACTCAATTTAATGAGATTCTCCTTGCTTATTTACTTGTTCAGCTTCATTTGAACATGTAAGCTATATCCATAGAGGGAGGAAGAGCACCTTTTTTCCTAAGAGACTGTTTCTTTGCCCGCCAGTGCTATTCACTTGGGTCTTGGGCCAGTCCTCATAAAATTGAAGTCTGACTTTTTACCTTTGGATTTATTTATTAAATGTAGTCCAGCATTTGTATATTCTCTTCTTGTCTTTTTAAGATATGTTTCAAATGGCCGTTTTCAAATGGCTTACTGTAGGTACAGCCTTTGGTGTTGAAATGTGGATTCTTTTAAAGAGACTTTGATTTTATCTATCACGAATTAGCATTTTCCTCATTTTATGTGTATAACCCAATTTCCTAAAAGTGTTTCAATGATGTGAAGAGAGTTTCTGGTAGAAGGACAAAGGAACAGGGCATTTCAGCGTTTCTGACATGATGAAATTTCATCATCTTGTTCCTTCTAGGTTTATTGCTAAGATCTGCAATAATCTATTCATTATAATATCTTCTTTTCTTATGAATTTGCATTTGCTGTCTTTATATTAATCATAATTTTTTCTATCTATCTTGTTTTAACCTCTTTGAACAATTTTACAATTCAATCTATTGTTCCTCATTCATCTGGCTAAGGCATCTATCAGTAAAATGGAAGCTAATAGTTTAAACATTTAGAGGACAAAAGAAATTGTCTCATTTTTCTGCAAGTGCTAATAGAATCCTGCAAGCCATGTGTAGCCTCTGATAGACCTATTCTTCTTGTTTGGGCTACCAGCAACTATTTTGTCCATGCACAGTGAGCCTCTCAAACCTGTGTATATGTGGTTCATCTAGGCATAGGGAAAGATAGGGGCCATGACATTCCACTCATTGCACTCATTGTGTCAGTCTGGACATAAATGTACAGGCCAGTTGTAGGATGTATGTGCTCCAGAGTCTCTGTAGTTGACTTAAAAAGTGGTAGTAATTTAGATTCAATGAAAGTGTATGTACTTTTTTTTTACCTTTTTTTTTTTTTTTTTTTAAGATAGGTGCAAGACTTACTCTGAAACCCAAACAAACAGAAAAAAAAACCCCAAACAAATCTCTTAGAGGAAGCTCTGGAAAATCATAGTTCCAGAAAATAAATTTTCAGAACTAATGATTCCATAAACAGGATTTTCAAGTGGATTAGTGCCACCATTTCCCCGTGGTGAAACAGTGAAACTATTTTCACCTGTTTCCTCCCCTGTGCCAGAACCCTACTGGAGTATCCTTAGTTCTTCACAAACGAAATGCATGTCTTGCCACACTTAGCTTGTGTTGGCACACCCCTGTCTCTGCCAGCTCTTGCACCAGTGCACAAAAGCATGAGAACTCTGTGTTGCATCTACTGAACTTATTTGCAACACACACAAAAAGATCTGTTTTGTTACATTTCATCATAAAAAGGATGGCTGGTGAGCAGAGTTTTGCAATAAATTCTATCCACTCACTTTCTGAATGATATCACAAGACAGCTGGGGTGCAAGGACCCTCTTTCTCCTGTGAGGTGCTGTCTGTGCTCAGCTCCAGTTACAACATGCTTAGCCAGGCAGGGAATAACCAGGAAAATCACTGTGGAGAAATGCTGTGCAGGCACATTGTGCTTCGTGTTCAGGTGCACACCTTTTTCTGCTCTTTTTTGCTGCTGGACTTTGTGCAACCATCTGCAGTGTCCATGCATAGCACAAGAGGCAGGTAAGACTTAAAAAAACTTTGTTGAGAGCAGTGATTTTGTGGAGGATCAAACCCATCATATCCAAGGTAAAAGGCATCCCCACGTACGTTCTTTTATGAACTTCCGGAAGGTGCTGAACATTCCCCAAACCTGCTAAAATAAAGATGTATTCTACAGTATACAGACAAGTAGTTTTGGCCCTCATCCTTGAGGTGCCTGGTCTGGAGTTTTTTTCTGAATTTCCTGGTGTTTCCAGGGTTGCATGTATCCATTAGGGCTGCAAGCACACTGCCCTTGATTCTAGGTATGGGAATATATTTCAGAATATTCTCTATGTGACAGAGAATGTCTATGCAAATCTACTGCACACAGTTTGATGCATACTCATTCTCATGATGCTGGAATGAATAAACAAAGAGACAAACAGATATATAAAGCTCCTGAGTAGTCCTTTAAAAGAGGTAGAGCAAAGCAAAGTAAGAGGTATACGATCAGTGCCATTAAGATGTGGTTGGCATTTCATCCATGCATGACTGAAAATAGGACAGACTTTAGGAAATTATCGTATTCTGGAATACTGAGTACCGCATGCAAAGAAAAGGTTGTGATTGGAATTTTCTCCCAGGACTGATTCCTATACATGCACCCACACCCCCACTCCCACAGCCCCATACTCGCTGTTTTACCACTGATTTAATTGCTAACATGTAACAACTCCAGAGGAGACCATTAGGGGGGAAAAAAATCCTTAGAGCGTAATGGATACTCTGTGACTACTTAATAACAACATTAAACAAAATGTTATTAAAGAGATGCATTGTAAGAGATGTCCTTTGACAAGTAACTGTAAAACTTAATTCTATTTAGATTATTTTAATTAGAGCTGAGATAATATGAAAACATAAACAAATCTACCCAGTACACAGTACTAATGAAAACAGCAAACAATGTGTGTGAGTGCATTTAATTATGGTTCAACAGGATGCTAAAACAAATGTAGAAATTAAAGCAGAATAACACCCTGTTGTCAAGGGTGTTGTTTTTAGAGTATCACTTGTACATACATATGTCTTTCTTGGTTAAAGTTGGTTGCTTACCTAGAGAGATTATCTAGACTGTGATTCCTGATTCAGTCTAAACACACATCATACAGAAGAGCAGAACATTTTTCCTACCTGAACTTGTAACAGACCAGGTGAAATGCTGAGCATAAAGGTAGTTCAGGTACTGAAAGGTGCATACTACACTATTAAAATGAGCTTTTAGCTCTGTAAGGTTGTCATCTATGCTGTTGAATTGTTTACACAGTCCTCGGTATGATTCTGGTCCTGTGCCTTTCTCTTTCTCCAAATGTATCCACTCTTGAGCCTGATTTGGGATTTGAATGGGCCAAGGACCATTCCTGGCAGGTAATTCTGCTTTGAAGACACTTCTCTGACGCATAATGAAGTTTAGTGGTAGGGGTGTGAACAAATACATTCCAGTTGCCCTGCCCTAGTACATGTAACACTTGAAAATAGTAACACACTCAGAATTTGGAACATTAAAGACTTGCCTGTGGTGCCTTTATAGGTATCTCACCAGATTCTTAGTACTTGCCTTTGTTTCTCTGTAGTATGGGTGATTTTGATCACCTTAGTTATTCACTAATCTCTTATCATCATTTGAAAATACACCTCATTTTCACAGATGTTTGTTCTCTGTAGCATGCAGCTTAAAACCAGCCATCACCTTGACCTTTCAAAATTTATGATATAAAAATAACATGATATAAGCAATTTTCATAATCTGTGGGTCAAAATGGGATGTTGCTAACAGCTGGAAGCTGAGCTTTTTTGAAGAAAATGGTCTTACATCCATTTTTCAACTGTTTCAGGGAAAATAACACTTCTTTTTTTAATCTTTGAAAGTTAGGGAATTCATAGCTGGGGCATTCCTCTTGTTCATCAAATTTATCTCTTGCAATTTGGAGCTCAATTCAAGCAATGTTTTCCCAGGATAGGTATAGTGGTGTATCTTCAATATCTGATCACATCTGTGAAGGAGGGAAACCTCTGCAAAGGTGTTGCAGTTTTTAGCATTCAGGACTACTACTGCTCTCAACCCACAGCTGCAATATGGTTTCAATTAAAATAAAAATAGAAGGCAAGGGAAATGAAAAGTGTGGGAAGATCAGTTTTTCCCTTATTTATTTCCAGTCTGATTTGTCATCTGACATAAGACCACAGGTAGAAGGGGGCAGCAACCCTCTGACTTTTGCACTCTCCAGTGAGTGACTCCTAAGGCAGGAGCTGGTGTAACATGCACAGAGGAGAACGGAAAGCACTGTGTGTATATGGTACCTGGATTATGGAACCTGGTACCTGATTAGCAAATATGCACTTGCTGCTCACACAGGATGTAAGCAATGTCTTTCCCTAAATTAAAAATCAGTCAAACAGAAGTTTCTAGGACTTTGATGCTGTGATGCCGTAAAAAATAATTTATTTTTGGAACACATTATGCTTTTAGTATTGAAAAGGATCTACAGTTAAAACGGCAGGTGGAAGTATTTTTTTATTTTTTATTTTCCTTTTTTTCCCCCCATGATTCTGTAAGCTCCCTGTTGTGGCTGCTTGGGGTATGTTAGTTGCCAGTGCTTGTGTAATTTCTTCTTTCTATTCTTAAACTAAGATGTTGAGAAGTAAAACCAAGAATGTCAAGATGGGTGCTGAAGCTGCCTATATTTTATTTTTAATTGTCACCATAATTTAAGATAAGGCTCTGTGAAATGAAAAAGAGAGAATCATATTACCTTATGAAAAAGGCGATGTGTCTTCAGCTTGTTTAACATGGTATTTTGAGGCTTGACAGAATAATTGATTCAGTATTCTAGTAATAATTCAATGCAGTCTTTCACTTCCAGGTGACATAGATGAATCAAACTAAGATACATTGTAATCTCCAGTTTTTGCAATTTCAAGGCTACTTGATCCCCTTACTTCAGAATCTATAAATCAAATAATTCTTGGCAGCAGCATTGACTGATGTGAATGTATCAGACCTGATGATTTCTGCAAATCAAACTAAGGTACTGGAGGCAGGAGTAAACAAAGAAGCCTGTCCTGCACAGGCTGTGATTTACCAAGAAAATTATGAATGTTTTCAGCATTTATGTAAATGTACATGAGCAAAAGAGACAAAGATGGAAACAGAGATGGCACGCTGGGATTTTAAGGCAGAAGACAGAAACTATAAAAGTGGCATGAAAGTTGTATTTGAAAGGGAGGACAGAGGTTGGAATTGGATGCACTGAAGGACAATGAGGGGGATATAGTGACTGACAAAGCCAGTGTGAGGTACAAGTTCGTTTGAGAGATCTTGATGACAAAACCATAGAGAAAGCAGAAAAGCAAGTTTTGAAAGACCAAGTAGAACTGGAATCAGCTAGGATACTGTGAAGGGTGTTTTAGAGTAACATAATTAGTTATGAAAGGAATGTAACAATACATAGAATAAAACAGAAAATGAGGGGTGCCCAGAGAGGTTGTGGGTGCCCCATCCCTGGAAATGTTCAAGGTCAGGCTGGACTAATGGCCTTCAAAAGTCACTTCCAACCCAAACCATTATATGATTCTGTGAAAGGGAAAATGAGTGCATAGAAAGAAAATGAGATTTTAGAAGGAAGGAAGCTAGAGAATGGAAAATTTCTGAAGTAGGAGTAAGGTGATCAGAGAATGGAAAGAATGGAATAGTCTGGGCAAGTACCAAATGACTACCAAAGTACCAAATGTGACCACATGACTACACTCATATTATGTTATATGTGTGAGACGAGCCAGGGGGAAAAGGCTGCAGCCTCTTACTTGTTTTGGTAAGTCTATTTTACATGCTAGTAGGAATTTGAGAATGTGGGTTCAGTTCTCTATTCTATCATACATTTTCTGCATGATATGATGCAACTGAAATCAGTTTTCACATTATGTAGGGCAGCTGGAATTTGGCAGGATTTGCCAAATGCATAATTTCCTTAGGCTCATTGGTTCTCAGTGATTTAACAAATCACACATTTGTCCCTTGGGAAATCTCTTACCCTAGTTCAGCATCTGTAAAATGGGGCAAATAGCTCTTCCATAGTAAGGTGTTGTGAAAATTAATTTTTAAAACACTATAATGGTGCTATGAACACAAATCCCAAAGATAAAAGAGGGCAAAGACACAAGCCTGTATTGCAGAGTACATCAAAGCTGGAGAAATATTTTGGTATTGGATTGAGAAAGGAATATTCCCCTACTCCCTCTGCTAAATGTGGTTAGAAATATTTGAATTATCTCTTCTGTGCTCCTGGTGTTACATGCCAGTCACAGTAGCATTAAAGAATTTGTATGCAAATCCCATTCATGAAAGCAGTAAGCCCTTAATTGTCTTTTTAATAGAAAAGTAATTCAGTATGTGTATTTTGATACCTTTCCTGTTTTTGCAGTTTTGGAGTGGTATCTTTCATTGATACAGACAGAACATGAAAATATTCTTATTAGACCTGATTTGATAGTTATTTAAATCTTGTCATTGCAATATTTTTAAAGATGTGTATTGATATATTTTTACTTTTGCATTGACAAGGTTTCTTCATTAGCCTGATTTGGAGTGCTGTTTTAGGATAGTCTAGGGT